>JAAGEH010000045.1:24471916-24502968 GCA_011751065.1 Lasiurus cinereus | reverse complement strand
AATTGTCAGTCCATTCCCTTTCTATGCCTCTAATTCTATTGTATTCACCAGTTTATTCTGTTCATTGGATTTTTTATTCACTTGATTTTAGATTCACTTGTTGATAGGTATTTGTTATCACTTTGTTGTTCATAATTTTTATCTTTACCTTTTTTTCCTCTTCTTAAAGAACACCCTTCAGCATTTCATATAATCCTGGTTTGGTGGTGATGAACTCCTTTAGCTTTTTCTTCTATGTGAAGCTCTTTATCTGACCTTCAATTCTGAATGATAGCTTTGCTGGGTAGAGTAATCTTGGTTGTAGGTTCTTGCTATTCATCACTTTGAATATTTCCTGCCACTCCCTTCTGGCCTGCATAGTTTCTGTTGAGAAATAACCTGACAGTCGTATGGGTACTCCCTTGTAGATAACTGTTTTTCTCTTGCTGCTTTCAAGATTTCCTCTTTGTCTTTTGCCCTTGGCATTTTAATTATGATGTGTGTTGGTGTGGTCCTCTTTGGATTCCTTTTTTGGGGGTGGGTTCTCTGTGCTTCCTGGACTTGTAAGTCCATTTCTTTCACCAGGTAGGGGAAGTTTTCAGTCATTATTTCTTCAAATAGGTTTTCAGTACCTTGCTCTCTCTCTTCTTCTGGCACTTCCATAATTCTAATGTTAGTATGATTGAAGTTGTCCCAGAGGTTCCTTACACTATCTTCACATTTTTGGACTCGTTTTTTTGGTTGTGTGTTTTTTGCTTCCTTATAGTTCAGGTCTTTGGTTTGATTCTTGGAGTTCTCTAGTCTGATGTTGGATTTCTGTATATTATTCTTTATTTCAAACAGTGTATGCTTAATTTCTGACTGGTCCTTTTCCATTTTTGTTTGTTTTTTGTTGGGGTTTTGTGGGAGGGGGGTTGTTTTGTTTTGTTTTTTTTGCATTCTCATTAAGATCCTTAAAGGTCTTACTAAGTTTCTCAGAGGCCTCACTACGCTTCTTGGCAGTTTGTAGAAGGTTCTAGAGTAACCTTATGTGGTTTTGAATTCTATGTCCAGCCGTTTGCTTTCCTCCATTTCTTTCATTCATGACATGTTTCTTGGTCTCCACATTCCGGCTGCTTCCCTGTGTTGATGGAGTGGCTTTGTGTGCTAGTTGTTTTTTATGGCCCAGTAGCTCGCCTCTCCAATCACCTGACGAGGACACTCTTAGTGCATCTCTTTGTGGGCTGGGTACACACTCTTGTTGTAGTTAAGCCTTGATTGCTTTTGGTACACCGGGAGGAATTGACCTCCAGGCCAAATGACTGTGAGGACTAGCTGTGTCTATTAATGGAAGAACTGCTGTGCTGGAGATATCCCTATGGGGCAGGACTTGCTTCACTGGGGCTTTGGTGTTCACCGAGTCTGCATCTTGAGTGTGTCACTTATAGATGTAAGGAGTTGAAATTTGGTGTCATCTCACACTGACCACTAGGTACACTGGTTCCTGGATCTCTAAGGAGGTGCAAGTCAGCTAGTGTCTGAGGCCAGCCAGCAGGAGCTACAGGGAGACCTGCAGATTTCTCCTCTTTGCTTGGAGTTTGGAAGTTTTGGAGTTGTCTGACCTAGTTTCAATTTGTTAGATTAAGCTGCTAGAGGGCAGGCCATTCATATGTAAAAGTTGCTGCACACAGCTCACTGGGTTTGTAAATTGGGTGGGGCAGGGTCTCAGGTAATTGCTAGGACATGGCAAACAGCTCTCTTTGCATCAGCATTTCCCCATCCCAGTGTCCCATGCCCCGTACCCCAGGCACAGTAAACAATGATTCCTGTGTGCATCTCTGTGAGAGAGCCACCCTTACTTTCTGACCTGATGGCAGACAGTCCAGTTTCTCCCTGTATGAGTCTGGGTCCCCAGAATCTCACCAGAAACTGGAATTCAGAGCATTTGGGTACTTGTAACTCCATCCCAATTGAAAAAAAAAAAAAACAGCACACACCAGCCCAATTCATGCACATCTCTGTACTTCTGCCTTTCTGAGCCTCTGCATGTCCTACCAGGTCTCAATGTACTTTTTTCTTTGCTTCTAGCTGTAGAACTTCCATTCTGCCAGCTTTCCCATGGTTTTGGGGGATATTCGTTTTGTTCTTTAGTTATAGTTTTGGTGGGGTTGTGAGAGGCAGCATATATAGGTGTATACCTTATGCCACCATCTTGGTTCTCTAAACATAGAACTTTTTAAATGATTATAAGGAGCAGGTTGGGAAGAGATAAATTGAGGCTTGTTAGGGAGACACTGTTGCTGCTCAGCAGTGGGTGAAGTTGAGTGGGAAAAAGCTAGCAGAGAGCCAGCGAAATGGCAAACACTTGCAGTCCCCAAAGTCCAGTCCAGGGACCTTGAGGACACTCATCTCTTTTTAACTTTAGTCTAGATGGCTAGGAGCCATTATCTAAAACTGTAGATAATGATGGACCCCCACTCCCCCCAAATAAAATAGAAGTGCAAGAACAAACCTTTTATCTGCATAATTCAGTGTTTTCTAAAGACTCTGCTCCCACTATGTATGATTCCTCTTCCTGCTCTTCCTTTGACCTGAATGAACATCAAGCTGAACAAATCTCTTGGCCGTAAGTTGTTTGTACCATCCACCTCACTAAATCTAGCCTTCTTCACAAGATTTAGAATTGTTGCTTTGCGTTAATCACTTCCCCCAAACCTTGGAAGTCAGCAACAATCGTGGGGCTAGTTTCTCCCATATATCATTTATTGTGTGTTATGATACATGCCAAGCCCAGGTGATAAATGTGAAGACCTTCTAAATGTCAAAACTCTTCCATAAATCCTTCATCGAAGCAGTGTTGCCAGCACCCTCAGACTGTATATCAGCATATAAGCGCCACATACTGCATCACCATCTGAAACAACTGCCTTGAAGGCTATAGCGACTCTCAGGTCCAGAGACTACCATAGTGACCTAATGCCAGGAGGCGAAAAGACGCCTGTGAACTTATCTTCGCAATTGTCAATAGCTGAAGGACATCTGAGAGACTTGTCTGTTATCAAAAAAGCCTTGGTTGCAAGTTTTCCATCCTTATGTACTCACTGATAAATAGAGACAGCTCCTCATGTAATTACTGCGCACTGCCTTGGTCACCCCGTTCTATGAGTTGAATGTCATTAACAGGCATGTCACTCTTCAATCGTCCTTAAAAGGTATGGGAAAGGGAGGGTTTGAAGTGACATACTAGCTGAAGTTTCAACTTAATATCACATTCACTTTAAAATGGTTTTAGCCTTTTTTTATATGGTTTATGTTCTGACACTTCTGTCTCCTTTTCTGAAATGAACACACAGGATAGCATTCGTTTCCAAAATAGCCCAATTTCATCAACGTTAAAAATTTGCTTTGCAGTTCAATCACCTTTGTCAATAGTGTTCTGCGATGCATGGGTTCATCTACTTTCTTTGCAGGCTTTTTAGCATTCTCAGAAGACATTTTCTTATAATAATATAGGGAATGTGATGAGATGATCCACATGTTTAAACTGTGCGAGCACAGATTCAGTATTATCAAAAGAAAAGCTGAAAATCGACTACAGCATGCTCCCCTGAATTTGTGCGGAAACTAAACGGTTTTGCTGCTATGAAATGTGGATATGTTATCAATTTTCCTTTCAGATAGTGAGTTTGGGGGACATTTTTATAAGTCTTTTAAACAAAGATTTGGATAGTGAAATTCAAATGGCAAGGATTATCTATAATAATAAAATTGTAATATGCTAATTAGACTGAATATCCTTCCGGATGACCTTGAAGCTGGTGCCAGAGGGAAGCCGGTGCTGGCAGCCAGGATAAGGAAGGCCTTCTCTTGCACAAATTCCATGCATCAGGCCACTAGTCCATTATAATAATAAAAGAATATAAACCAAGTTTAAGAGTAACTATCCCTGAAAGATGGGACAGAATAATTTTAATAATTTTTCATTTTGCTCATCAATGCTTCTCAAAAAATGAGTTGGTATCAGTTCTATAGTTTAAATGGGGAAAATAGATAAATCAATAAGAATAAAACACCATCAAGCAGAGTACTTCACACCTGAACCACATTGTTTTGGTCCTCAAAGCAGAAAGGCACTTTCACAATATTTCCCATCCACTTGTACGGCAGAACTTTATTAAAAATGAAACATTAGAATGGGACTCCTTTTTGTATCCGTTTCAGCAGAGGCCACCAAGAAGCTGAGAGCCAAACAGTAGATGACTAAGGAGACTTGCAGAGCAGGTGTCAGGAACTGGTCTTTCGACTTCAGCTCCACACCATGTCAGAGGCTGAGGAAGAAAACTTGCAGTGCTGTGACATTTCCCCTTCCTCCTCCCTTGGGAGGAAAATGGATGTTTCCCATTTACCTCAAGGTTAGGGGCTTTAAGGGGAACATTTACTGAGCTTGACAAATGTGGAGAGCACAGGCACTGCTGTGCCCTAACACACCTGCAAGGGGGCACTAGTAACACTTGCACCAACAGTGTGGGCACAGAACTAGTCATCAAGTAAGATGCTTCCTAACCCTGACCTCCTCTGTTCTCAAATAAGAGGAATCTAGGACAGCTTAGTCATAGGGGTAAGAAAGGCAGGTGCAATGCTGGCTGGTGTGGCTCAGGTAGTTGGAGCCTTGTTCCCCTACACCAAAAGGTAGAGGGTTTAATTCCCAGTCAGGGCACATAACCATGTTGCAGTTGGATGTCTGGTCAGGATGTGTGTGGGAGGCAACCCACTGATGTTTCTCTCTCTCTCCCTCTCTCTTAAAAAAAATAAGTAAAAATAAATGATAGATAGATAAAATATATCTCACTTAAAAAAAAAAAAAAGGAGGGTGTAAGGAAGGAAAGAAACAAATTTTAAGACCTGAGAAAAAGCAAGATCCAAGACAATGACCCCTCCCTTGATCACCACAGACTTCCAACTCAACCTGTGGGAAAAGAAAAGTTGATCTTCAAATAAAGTTCATAGTTCTTGTCATTTTGGTGGTCTGACTAAGTGTCTGGTCATCTGGTTGTCCGTTCAGCCGATCAATGTGTAATATGCTAATGATATGTTAAGGCCACTCCACCACTTGCTATGAGGTGCACTAACCATCAGGGGGCAAACGCTCCAACCAGCAGGTTAGCCTGTTGCTAGGGTTCAGCCGATCTGGACTAAACAAGATGGGCTGGACATGCCCTGGAGCCTTCCCACAGTCCCTCCCCAACTGGTCAACCTCCCACATCCTTCCCAGGCCCCGATTGTGCACCAGTGGGTCTCAGCCTGGCCTGAACCCTCTTGCAATCCAGGACCCCTCAGGATATGTGGAGAGCCAGTTTCTGTCTGATCCCACAAGCATAAAGGGCTACTGTGCAAATCAACCAAACAGCAGAATGACCGGTTGCTATGATGTGCACTGACCACCAGGGGCAGATGCTCAATTCAGGAGCTTCCCCCTGGTGGTTAGTGCGCTCCCACAGTCAGACATCCCCCAAGGGCTCCTGGACTGCGAGAAGGTGCAGGCAGAGTGGAGGGACACCCTCCCACAAGTGCACAAATTTCATGCACCAGGCCACTAGTAAAGATTATAGAGGAGACTAACTAGTCTATGGACTAAAAGTGAAAGGAAACAATTTGTTTTCTGAGAAGGATACAAAAAGCTCAAGAGACTGGTCCTACATTTCACAAAAGGAGTGGGGAAAACCAACAGGCATCAAATGGATACAGGTTGTGGGGTAGGAGTGGGAGAGAGAACAAGGGTGCTTGTAATTGTACCCTAGAGAGTTCTGTTTGTTCCTATTATTACAACTCCCATATGAGTCATATGGCTTTAGTTACAACATCATACACTGCATTATACACACCTTCTCTACCAGATCCCACAGGAAGTTAAGTTGCCCCAGCTTTTATTCCAGCAACAGTTCTCCTCCACATCAAACTGTTTTTATTTTACAGGCACTATGAATCAAGGGGTTGGTCCTGCTGGCGGAGGGACTGGTTTTTGTTCCGTTGTTAGAACATTCAGAATAAAATGTGTGGCGAACATCTATCAAAGGCACCAGACACTCTGCAGGCACTTATGTTGAGTACCAACCTCAGCCCTAACATCCTCTCTCCCAGGACTATTCTTTTTGCCACTGTTTTTCACCTTTTTGGGTTTTATTTTTATGTAAAACACCTCAAATCCTTTCCATAATTATGACAGGGCAATAAACATATTTATCACAAATGCCTATAGACCTAAATTAGAATAACTTGCACTAAAATTAATCTGAAACATAATTAAACTCTGTTCCAATAATTATGAAGATGCTTTTGGGTCTTGTATTACCTTAAGGCCATACATGTGAGCATCAATTATTATTGCGCTTTAAGTGTGCTTAACCTGAGGAGTCTAATTAATGAGGGATCTAATAACAAAGTGTTCTATGTTACCAGCCTAGGGTAGGTGGAAGGTGGAGAATAATATCCTGAAATTATCTTCTTTAATGTTTAGATATTTGTAAGTCATATTTCTATTCATCCATAGCTAAGACAGTTTTAAAGAAACAAATGCTTTTTTACATGCTTTTTTAAAGTCATTTTTACACATTTCTGCTTTTACACACACACACACACACACACACACACACACACACACTACCAAATTAGGATTTCTGATTCAAAATAAAACTAATGATTACCCAATAAAGACTCTACTAAGAAAGACTGAAGAAATCATGTGATAAAAGTGGACAAAAGGGAAAATTTAAAAAGAGAGATTTTTTAAAATGTATTTTTATTCATTTCAGAGAGGAAGGCAGAGGGAGAGAGGAATAGAAATATCAATGGAGAGAGAATCACTGATCAGTTGCCTCCTGCACACCCCACACTGAAGATGGAGCCTGCAACCCAGGATGTGCCCTGATTGGGAATCGAACTATAACATCCTGGTTCATAGATTGACACTCAACCACTGAGCCACACCAGCCAGGCTAAAGGAAAGTTGTGGGAACACGTTTCTAAAAGATGGAAAGAGGATGAAGCCTATTGATAAAATCAATTGGGAAAGCAAAGATCTAGAATTCACAGAAGGAAGGAACAAAAAAGAGAGGTGATGTCAGAACCCCAAAGGCTCCAAATTCAAGATCAGAGGTAAGGAGGAAGACAGAAAGATAGAGAGGGGGCTGAAGAGAGATTAATTAAAATTTCTCTACTCAACAACACTCTGGGAGGTGGGGTTACACAGGTTGTGGTTGCAGGGCAGATGAGGGGGAGAAAGCTAAAAGGAACACAAGAAGACCTTTACAAGAAAGCCATGTCTCCAAAACCATGAGAACTACAGTGTGGTATGATTTTGAGCAGCTGGAGGAGGCTTGCTGAGAACTGGAAATTATTGGAACTGGTTATGAGGACCATTTGGCTTTGACTGGTACCAAGGTTGAAACGTTGAATCTATAACCCTAACGTATTACTTGTCTCTACACTGGAGAGTACTCACTTAGACATAATCATGCAAATACTGTGCATCAAATGTTGAACCTTTGAATTAACTTATGAGCCAAACTGGAAAACTTTAAATGTTATATCACAGAACATATGTTACTGATTTTGACTACAGAATTCTTTTTCAGTGCAGTTTAATGCTCTCCAGCTCCCTCTGTCCTCCAGGAGGCCGTCCGCCCAGGGCACTCTTACACCGGAGCCCCAGATTCTGTGCCTAAGAGATGCCAATTTAGGCACCACCCTTCTCAGTCCCCATGGCCAGGACTTTAAGGGGCTGCATCTTCACTTCTGGGACCTGGGAGCAGATAGAAAATAGGGCCTCTTGAGGGAGAAGAGCCACAGAATAAGAAAAATAATAATTTAACTCCAGAAAGTGAGTAAGATGTATATGGGTATGAAAAGGAAAAGAAAAATATTAGATGCAGGGGACAGCAGATATATGGTGAGAGTGGAAAGTTGAGGTGGAGGGAAGGCTAGGTGTTGATACCTCCTCTGTGGGGAAACAGCAGGGCACAATAACCAGCACAGATAACAGAGCCAGCCCAGCTCTACCACCGTAACCATGTGTAAATTATGTAACTGCTCAGTGTCTCGGTTTCCATGTCTAAATAATGGGGATAATTAATCTCTTCCATAGGTCCAATGTGAGAAAAAATGAGTTAATTTACAGTGTATACACAATGTTTAGAAGTGTCTGTTATACAGTAAGCATTCAATAGATGATCAGGGGGAAAGGGGTGAGGCGGGTGCAGGGAGAGGCTGGACAAAAATCATACGCCTATGGATGAGGTCAACGGGAGGGAAGTAAGGGTAGAGGGAGGGGTGGGAGCCGGATGGAGGGGAGCTATGGAGGGGAAAAAAGAGAGACAAATGTAATAATCTGAACAATAAAGATTAAATAATAATAAAAATATGCCAAAAAAAAAAAGGAAACATGACCACCTGATTCTTAGATCAATGCTCAACCATTAAGCAACATTGGCGGGCAACAAAAATAACTTTCAATTGAAGGAAGAGAAGCAGAGAAATTATACTTCTTAGCTTCTTGGAAGTTCAGAAAATAAATATAATGTCTAAAGTGGAGAGTTGAAGGAAAGTAGTATTTTGTATTATTTAAAGTTAAGGAGTAACTGTTAGTAACACTAAAATTAGAAATCCTTATAAGCTTTTATTATTTTTCTAATCAAGAATTATACAATTTTTCATTTAAAAAATTAAGCGATAATAAATTGGGCACAAATTAATTCTATAAATGCTGAAATCAAGAACACTAAACAAATCAAGCTGAATCTATTCCTTTGCCAATGAATTCAGTCTGAAAGATATATTTGGAAGGAAAAAAATAACCTCTCAGCCAACAATATTTCCCCAAATCTGTGCCACAGTTTCCAAGGTTATAGCAGTGCCACACCTCTTGGCAGGGAGACACAGATCCTGCAGAGGTGCAACATTAGTGCCTTACGTCACAATTCCAACTCTACATGTTATCCCGGCCTTTTCCTCCAGGCTCTTGCGCTGCTTCTCCAGTTCCAGCATGTGGGTGCCATCTCCTGGAGGGCTGAAACACTCACGTTTCTTGCAGGCGGGTGATCTGCAAGGTGTTGTTTCCATGGGTAGTGAGAAGACTGCTCTTTGCACCATTCTAGTATGTCAGAGCTGATGCCTTTTTATCTCTTTACCTAACACTCTTTCATGCAATGCTTAAAACTTGCATTCTTCCTATAAGGTACACCTGATAGGAACATGTTACATTAACACCTTCAGAGAGGAACTAAAACCTCAAAGATATTTAGACAAACACAGAATGTGGTTATTCTTTTCCTCATTGATATACTTGCTTCACTTTCCCTAATTTATAGCTTTCATATAGATATGGGAACAATTTCAAGTTTTTGAGTACCTCTTATCTGTCAGGTTCTGTGCCAGAAATTTATAATCTAGCTTAACAGATAAATTACCTCCCTCCCCCTCAACAAAAAAGTAACAGAATATTAATTTTATGGTGAAGGTAAACATAGGGTGCTGTTGGAACATGTATGAGGGGAACTAACCCAGCCTGAGAAAGTTAAGCAAAAATGGAGAAGGTCATTCCAGGGAGGGGATACAGCATACACAAGAGCCAGAATAAGAGTAAATTGTAAAAGTTCTCATCACACACGAAAAATTTTGTAACTACATGTGGTGATGGATGGTATATGTGATCATTTGTCAAATATATACAAATATTGATCATTATGTTGTATGCCTAAAACAAATGTCAATTATATCTCAAAAATAATAAATAAGAAAAAATAAGATACTAAATAGAAATGCAGTGAATTTAGAATTAAGTTTGGGAACAATTATTTTAAATGTATCACCCTGGCTGGTGTGGCTCTGTGGTTGGGTATCAACCCATGAACCAGGTCAGGGTTCAATTTTAGGTTAGGACACATGTGCAGGTTTTGGCTTGATCCCCAGTAGGTGGTGTACAGGTGGCAGCTGATTGATGTTCCACTCTCACATGGATTTTACTCTCTCTCCCTCTTTCTTCCTCTCTCTAAAAAATCAATAGGTATTATCATCCAGGAAAAATATCTCTACAGTCATTCAAGATTCATGCCCTTTAATAAGAGTTTGTATTTATATATGCCTGTATCTTTCTCATGAAATTTATTTCAAGGGATTTTATAAATTCATCACTATTGTAAGGGAAATCTTTAATGTGTGGCTTCACATACAAACTAGATATAGCCAACTTGGAGATAAGCTTTTAACTTTTGTGTATCTATCATATAACCAGCCAAATACTTAACTGTTGTGGTGAATTACATTGCTTTTGTGTGATTAAAGCAACCTTGCATTCCACAGATAAACCCAACTTAATAATGAGGCATAATCTTTTTTATGCAATGCGAAGTCACTTTGCTTAGAATAGTAGCAATTTTAGAATGATTCCATGATAGTCTTGAATGAGGTTAGACTACTGTTCTATCCTTTCCTATTCTATCTTTTTATATCAAGGTCATGTTAAACTAATTAAGAAATGGAAAATGTTTGCTCTTCAATCTGTTTCTTAAATTTTGAAAGTTTTTCATATTATATCCAGGTGTAGATCATATCTAACATTGTTTATTTGCTCTATCTCTCCCTCAACCTTAAGATGTTAATGTTATGGGTTTCTCAAAGAACTGAATAAAATAAATAATTTATTGTGAACCGTATAAATACTACGTTTAGTAATAGAATGCTGCCAGCAGCACTTAAATAACTATATCTCTCCTCCTCATTTTTACCCATGGAGGCTATATATGTTGATTTTTAAGGACATACTTTTTTGCTTTCCTTTGAATGCTTGCCAGTTAACTCTCTAACCTTATATAATAGAGTAACACTTTATCAATTTTTAAATTTTTTCTAAGTGAAATCATATAGTGGTTATTCTTTTATATCTACTCCCTTACATTCAATAATTATCCAGGTCACTGCAAGTTCATTAGTTTATTCCATGCATGACCAAAACACTATATATCAATCTATATAATATAAACTCCTAATTTTTGAGTTTCAGGTTATGTGTTATATAGCTATGAACATTCTTATACATAGATCCTTGTATTCATATGCCTACATTTCTCTGGAATAAATATCTAAGATTCAAACTGTTGGGTTTTAAGGTATGCATATCTTAAAACCTCATTGGTTAATTCTCAAGTGTTTTGAAAATGGTGTCACAATTCAGACTCCTACAAGCAATGGAAGAGACTTTTTTGCTTTCCATCTGGGCCAAGCCAATATGGTGCATGTGCAATGAATGGTATCTTATTTGTACTTTCTTATCCTATCTAAGAAGACAGTAATACGCAAATTGACCGTGCTCCCGCTTCATCCACAAGCCATGCCCACCAGCCAATCAGGAGTGAGTATGCAAATTAACCCAACCAAGATGGCTGCGACCACGGAGCAAACAGTAGGCTTGGGTTTCCCTGGCAATGGAGAAAGCCAAGCTTCCTGCACACCCTGGCCAGCCCTTGCCTCTGCTCAAGGGTACAAAGTTTCAATTTTAGAAAATAAATAAATCCCAACAAAAATGAGTGCAGCCATGGAAAAAGCAGGAGGCTTGGGTTTCCCCAGCAATGGAGGAAGCCAAGCTTCACACCTGCTCTGGCCAGCCCATTCCTCCATTCAAGGCTACAAAGTTTCAATTACAGAAGATAAATAAAACCCAACAAAAATGGCTGTGGCTATGGAGCTAGAAAGAGCAGAAGAACTGGGTGTCCCTCGCAATGGAAGAAGCCAAACTTCCTGGCCTGTGCTGGCCTTCGCTCAAGGCTACGAAGTTTCAATTATAGAAGATAAATAAATCCCAGATATCAGGGCCTCTGCTTGGATAGCCGGGGGGCGTGGCTGGCCTGCAAACCACCACAGGCAACTCGCCCAGGCTGCTGCACACCCCAAGGGAACCCCCAACCTGATCCGGGACATCCTTCAGGGCAAACCAGCTGGCTCCCACCCATGCAGCAGGCTTCTTTCTATGCTATGTAACAAGAGTAATATGCAAATTGACCATCACTCCAACACACAAGATGGCTGCCTTCATGTGGACACAAGATGGCCACCACAAGATAGCCAGCAGGGGAGGAGAGAGGAGGGATCAGGCCAGCTGAGGAGGAAAGTTGGGGTGACCGGGCCTGCAGGGAAGGGCAGTTTGGGGGGATCCAGACCTGCAGGGAAGAGCAGTTGGGGAGACAAGGCTGGCAGGGCAGGGCAGTTAGGGGTGACCAGGCCTACAGGGAAGGGCAGTTAGGGGCAATCAGACTGGCAGAGGAGCAGTTAGGCATCAATCAGGCAGGCAAGGAGTGGTTAGGGGGTGATCAGGATGGCAGGCAGAAGCAGTTAGGAGCAATCAGGAAGGCAGGTAGGTTAGCAGTTGGGAACCAGCAGTCCTGGATTGTGAGAGGGATGGCTGATTGCCTGTTTAGGCCCAATCCTAGTAGGGGTCCCAGATTGAAGAGGGTGCAGGCTGGGCTGAGGGATACTCTCCCCCTCACCCCAATACACAGATTTCATGCACTAGGCCTCTAGTTATGTATAAAAATATTTCTTAATAAACTTGAAAAATTCATTTGGATTTTCATTTGTGAATTGCCTGTTTTTCTCTAAAATGCTTATTTGTTTCTTTCTTTTTGTATTCCAGATATGAGTCCTTATCAGTTACATATATTATGCACATGTATTCTATGACTTCCATTCTTACTAATGTCTTTTCAAATTAGTTCTTAATTTTAATATAGATTTATCACTCTTTTCCATTATAATGATCTTAAACCTGTTAACATGTTTAAGCAGTCTTCTCCAACCTGACAATTACAATACTCTCATATATTATATAGTGAAGTCTTTATATTTTTACCTTTCAGTTTTATATCTATAATCTCCTTGGAACTCATTTTTGTATAGAATGTAAAAAAAAGGAAATTAGAAGGGAAAAAAGTTGGTGGTGGAATAGACGGATGTGTCCCCAGCCTTGCTGCTGAGCAGAGAGAACAGCTGAGGGTTGCACTGGGAGTGTTTGTTGGTGAGTTAATGGACAGCTATACTCCAGGGAAAGGTGGGGAACTGCTGGACGGGGCTCCCCTGACTGAGCAGCCCCCCACTGCTGCTGGGTTTTTCTCCTGGAGCCAACAGCTCGGACGCGGAGACCGTGCCATCTTGAAGAGATGTAAAACCCATTGTTTTACTCTATCTCAACTGGATGTTATTGAAAGCCTGAAAATCTACAGCAGCAGCACCCACTAAACAGCTACGAGCCCCACAACATGGGTCCCCAATTGGTGCAAACACTTGAATTTGGAGGAGCTCTGCACTCCACACAGAAAGGTCAGATTTTTGTGTGGGATAAGGTGAGGTCTATGGTCCCACACGACAGAGAAACGCACACTGTGGGAGCTGGGGAACCGGGGGTACTCTGTACCTAGAGAAATCCTTGGCTGTTGGACAGGGTGTGATCCATAAATATGGAAGGGGGTCCTCAGAGCTGCAAATAGAGGGGATCTCTAGAAAGCAGCCCATTTTGATCTGCTGCAGAAGGACAGCCTGGGAGTTATTAAAGTGTGCCAGCTGCTTGGACAGGAGCAGGAAAAGGGGACTGATTGGGCAGACTTGCGCTCTTTCCTCTTCAGATCCTTGCCTATGATTGCTAAGCCCAATACATAGGATCACCCACTTGGGGACACCCTGGGAGACTGCAGGAAAAAGTTGTTTTTCTGGAGCCTGGGTATCAGAACGGGGAGTGACCATCGGAGAACCAGCTCTGGGGCAGCCCACTCCCACAATATGATATTGAGTGCCACAGGGAAAGCAGGATCTAAGCACAGGCTAGAGAGGACTTATAGTCTGAGGTCAATCCCGAAACACTGCCACCCAGGGGCTGACTCAAATTGACTCTTATGTAATCACACAAAAAAGAATAAAGAGATTAAGACACATTCCCTGCTTAAAATCCAGGACTGGCTTACAACACTGAGCACCAAGTGAAAAGCAGGGAAATGCAATACTGTCCCAACTGGGAAATAGGCGTGCCAAAAAGAACAATAGAGAAAGTGAATGACCTTCACTACTGCACATTCTGTCTTTTAATTTTTTACTTTTTACTTTATTTTTTCATCTTTTACTTAAGAAACTAATTATTTTTCTCACTTGATTTTACCTTTTTAATTATTACATTGTTATTTTCAATCTGTATTACTACTTCTACCATTTTATTTTTTGGAAAAAAAAGTGTCATTTTATTGTCTCTTTCTTTTACTTTTGGAATAGAGTTCTACATTCTATTTTCATCTTTCCTTTAGCATTGTTTTACTCTATCTCAACAATACCTTTATGCCATCACTCTCTTCCTAACTTTCCACTTTTGTTGTCCTGTTTCTCTTACCTTTTCGTACTTTAGATTTTCCCTATTCTTTTTACCCCATTAAAATTTCACCCCACTTATATATCTAATTTCCAATTCCCTGCTTCAAGTCCATAACACACCTCTCTTCTCTCTCATCACTATACAAAAAATTGTTTTTCTGTCCTTTTGTTATTTTCTTGAATGTTGATTATATTGATTTTTTATGTTTTTATGTGATGGTTTTGCTTATTCTTCTTGTTTTGTTTTGCTTTTTGTTTGCTTTGTTTTTGTTTTTTATTGCTGTTTTCCCTCAGCTCACTTAATATTAGTTGTTTGTAGTTTGTAGCAATCTGCAGGTACTTGTTGCTGGTATTTGTTGAGATTAGTGGCTGTTCTTATTGGAGTTTTCTCCCTATATATAATTTGTTCCCCTTCTTTCTTATTCTTTCTTTTCTTTTTTACTATTTTTTCTTTTTTTTTTCTTTTTTTATTTTTTCTTCCTTCTGGCACTCTTTTCTTTTGTTTTTTATTCTTTTCTCTCTTCTGCTTTCTCTATTATACCCTAATTTGTCCCTCTCTGGTGGACACCTTTATTTCTGGCTATTAATATCGTGAATACATTTCTGTTCATTGCCTTGGCGTTGAACTTGGTTGTGTTGTATTTTGTACCTTTAAATAAACGCAGGACAGAGAGAACTACATAACCAGAAACCCAGAGAAGAGACCATGGGTAAACAAAGAAACAGCCCGCATATGAAAGAAAAGCAGGCATCACCAGAAAAGAAAGTAAATGAAATGGAGGCAAGCAACCTGCCAGAGAAAGAATTCAGAGAAATGATAATAAAGTGTCTGAAAAGAATGGAAGACAAATTCGACAATATGAGTAAGAACCAAGAGGAAATGAAGAAGAACCAAGAAAAAATGAAAAATGACATTGCTGCTATAAAGAACTTAACAGAAAGCATCAAAAGTAGACTAGAAGAAGCAGAGGACCGCATCAGTTAGCTAGAAGACAAGGTAGGAAAAAATACCCTAGTACAGCAGCTAATAGAAAAAAAAAACCTTAAAAGCAGTAGGAGAGCCTAAGGAAACTTTGAGACAACACAAAACAAATCAACACCCACATAATAGGAATAACAGAAGGAGAGGAAACTGAACAGGGAATAGAAAACCTGTTTAAAGAAATAATGACAGAAAACTTCCCTGATATAGGGAAGAAAAAAACCCACACAAATCCAAGAAACTCATAGAGTCCTAAGCAAAATGAACCCAAAAGACCAACACCAACGCATATAATTAAACTGGCAAACACTAACGACAAAGTAAGAATTTTAATGGCAGCCAGAGAGAGACAGAAAGTGACTTACAAATGAACCCTCATCAGACTGATTTCTCAACAGAAACTCACCAGGCCAGAAGGAAATGGAATAAAATATACAAAGTCATGCAAAGGAAGGGTCTGAATCAAAGAATACTGTATAAGCAAGGCTTTCAATCAAAATTGAAGGTGAAATCAGGAGCTTCACAGACAAAATAAAGGACTAAGGGTATTTATTATCACCACACCAGCAATGCAAGCAATGCTAAAGGGTCTGCTGTAAAAAAAAAAAAAAGAAAGAAAAAGAAATAGGAAGCAAAGAAGAAACACAGGGGTAAAAAATAAAAATGGCAACAAATAAATACCTATCAATAATAACTTTAAATGTAAATGGATTAAATGCTCCAATCAAAAGACAGGGTAACAGATTGGATAAGAAAACATGACCAATATATTTGCTGTCTACAAGAAATACACCTCAGGAAAAAAAAAAACACACACACAGACTGAGGGTGAAGGGATGGAAAAATGGTTTTTCAGGCAAATGGAAATGAAAAAAAAAAGCTGGGGTAGCAATACTTGTATCTGACAAATTAGATCTCAAAGTGAAGGACATAACAAGAGATAAGGAAGGGGCTTGAACCAAGATGGCAGCATAGGTAAACACTTACACTGCTGCCTCACACAAAAACTTCAAAACTACAACTAAAAGACAGAATGGACATCATCCAGAACCACAGGAAAGCTGGCTGAGTGGAAATTCTACAACTAGAAGGAAAGAGAGGGGCTCACAGAGACCCAGAGGAGCTGCAAAAAGCTGAGGTACGGAGACGCGCGCGTGGAGAGATCGGGTGCCGGCGTACCTGGCTGGCTTTCTCTGGCGGGAGGGAAACGGAGACTCCTAACGGCATTGAACCCCTTTTCCTACAACACTAAACCCCAGGTCCAGCCGAAACTCATACGGGGGAAGTTTGGACTGTGAAAAGGGAGAAATGCATGGAAATTTGGGCAAGTTGCAGGAGGGCAGAAGTCAGGTGGCGTGCACAGCACTGCGCAGAAGACCAACTGCTGATTGGCTTTCACAAGAGGGCGGGAGACAAAGCATCCCAATTGCGCCACTTCTAACTCCACTAAACCCTAGATTTGGGCGAAGTCCAGGGGACCCAGATTCATATGGTCCTGGAGCCGGAAAGGCAGCAGTCTAGACACTGCCAGAGCATGCACGCACAGGGACCGCTCCAGCGATTACCCAGACACATGAGACTCGGGGGCTGTAGAGGGCGGGGCCGACTGGAAGGCAAGGCGGTCCGTTAAGCCCTGAGACTCCACCCATCCCAAGCTCAACAGAGAGGCTTTTGCAGTTTTGCAAGTCTGGTATCATAAGGCTGAATCCAACACAGAAGTTCTCCCAGCATAGTGAAAATGCTGAGACAAGGAAGAGATCACAAACAAAGAAATGGAGGAAAACAAACGACTGGATATAGAGTTCAAAACCACACTTATAAGGTTTCTCAAGAATATCCTAGAAAAGATGGATAAAGTTAGCAAGACCCAAGAGAAGATGAAAAAGAACCAACTAGAGATGGAAAAGGTTCCAACTAGAGATGGAAAAGGACCAACTAGGAAATTAAACATACACTGACAGAAATAAAAAAAATATTATGCAGAGACCTAACAGCAGACTAGAGGAAGACAAGGATCAAGTCAAAAATTTGCCATATAAAGAACCAGAAAACAATTAGAAAAGCAAGAAGAAAAAAAGAATCCAAAAATGTGAAGATAATGTAAGGAGCCTCTGGGACAACTTCAAGCGTACCAACATCAGAATTGTGGGGGTGCCAGAAGAAGAGAGAGAGCAAGATAATGAAAACCTACTTAAAGAAATAATGACTGAAAACTTTCCACATCTGGTAAAAGAAATAGACTTACAAGTCCAGGAAGCACACAGAACCCCATATAAAAGGAATCCAAAGAGAACCACACCAAGACACATCATAATTAAAACACCAAGAGCAAAAGACAAAGAGAGAATATTAAAAGCAGCAAGAGAAAAACAGTTCATTACCTACAAGGAAGCACCCATACAACTTTCAGCTGATTTCTCAACAGAAATGATGCAAGCCAGATGGGAATGGCAAGAAATATTCAACGTGATGAATAGCAAGAACCTACAACCAAGAATACTCTATCCAGCAAAGCTATCATTCAGAATTGAAGGTCAGATAAAGAGCTTCACAGAGAAGAAAAAGCTAAAGGAGTTCATCAACTCCAAACCAGTATTATATGAAATGCTGAAAGGTACTCTTTTAGAAGAGGAAGAAGAAAAAGGTAAAAGATAAAAAAAATTATGAACAACAAATACATATTTATCAACAAGTGAATCTAAAAATTAAGTGAATTAAAAATTTGATCATCAGAGTAAACATGAATATAATAGAATCAGGAGCACAGAAAGGGAGTGAACTGTTAATTCTCAGGAGGAAAGAGGTGAGGGTGTACAGGAAGAGACTGGACAAAAATCACACACCTATGGATGAGGTCAACAGGAGGGAGATAAGGGTAGAGGGAAGTTATGGAGGGGAAAAAGGAGAAACGTAATAATCTGAATAGAGATTTAATAAAAGAAAAAATAAAAGAATAAATACAATCCTATATAATAAAAGCCTAAATGCTAAGTGTCTGGTCATTCAACCAATCAAAGCATTATATGTTAATGATATGCTAAGGCCACTCAACCACTCACTATGACATGCACTGACCACCAGTGAGCAAACAGTTGATCAGTCAAGCAGTTGCTATGACATGCACTGACCACCAGGCGGCAGAAGCTTCAACTGGTAGGTTAGCTTGCTACAGAGGTCTAGCCGATTGGGACTGAGTGAGACAGGCTAGACATGCCCTGAAGCCCTCCCACCGTCCTTCCCTGGCCCTGATTGTGCACTGGTGGGATCCCTTGGCCTGGCCTGTACCCTCGCACAATCAGGGACCCCCTCGGGGGCTGTCAGCCGGTTTCAGCCCAATCCCACAGGCCAGGCCGAGGGACCCCACTGAAGGGTCCTGGGTTTGATTCTGGTCAAGGGCACATGCCTAAGTTTCTGGTTCAATCCCTGGTAGGGGCCATGTAGGAAGTAGCCAATCAATGATTTTTCCTTATCACAAATACATGCACCGGGCCTCTAGTTGATAATATTTGTATACTGAATTTTATATCAGACTTTAACCTCATAACTTATCTGTGTACATCCACTATGTATCTAATGTCACACCTTATGCAATTTCCTCTCACTTGAAATACCACATTTTTTGGAGGTACTCACACTTCCATTCCCAATAAAATGATAAAAGCAGTGTAGTTTCTCCCAGAACAATGCATACGTGCACATAAACACAATTTTATATAACTATTATAGAATCCACAATTTCCATTCTGCAAAGTAAAGTCCAGATTAAAAATTAAAACACAAAATACACTCGGGTCTTAAGTATTTATTTACAAAGTTCTTACTAATACAACTGCTTTTAAAATATAGCAATAAAGTGATACATACATGGTATAGAAAAAAATCTATATAGTCAGTTAAACTATTAAGAAGATAATAACCAAGAACTGTTAAATGACAATTAAATGTTTGTAGTAATCCCTAAACAGGTAGGAAATAAAAATTAATTTATAAGTAAGAACTTGATTATTTTGTATTACTGACTATAAAAAAAAAACTATTGTGAAAAATAATATCAAGGCTTGAAAAATATTTTAAGCAAATAAATGTATTTCAATTTTACATTTTATATGGGACGACAAATAAAAAGTTGACCATACACATATCCATGTAATATTTGACAGCAGATTAATAAAACTAATACCAGTTTTAGAGTTATTTCATAAAGAGTATAAACAATCTTTACAATTTCCCATGGTCATCCTTCAAAATAAAACCCCACACACTACCAAATTAAATCAAGATTTGATAGTGGCTAAAAATCACCATAAATATAGGCTCTGAAGCAGCTACAAGTATACACCAATATCATGTTAGTGCAAAATATACATTATTTTTTTAATCTTTCTGTTCTTATCTCAATTTGCAAAAGTATTTTGAAACAATCTCCTTTAACTGTTATCTTTTTAATAATGGCAAATTTTTAAATCCACATGCTAGATCTTAAAGACACTCGAGAATAAATTAAACTGCAAACGGAGCAGTTAAATACCTCAAACAGCACATGTGAAACAGGACCCCACTATTTAATCAGTTACCTATGCAGGTTTTTAATATAATTAAGTACTGTGATATCATCTAATTTCTGCACAAATTGAGATACACAAATACGTATTTCCAAAATTCATTCATGGACACTATACAAAGAAATCCACAATAATATCTGGTATCTACTAATGAAATTTTGTTTACTGTATGTGTCAGGTTCTTCGCTACTGGTATCATGAATAACTTAAGATATTGGTCTTCAAAGGAAGGACTCAAGCAAAGAGAAAAATTACATCAAAATCAATATAATCTTTTAATAAATTACCTTGAAAAATGTAAGAGGTTAAACCTTACTCTTTCAAGAAGAAAATCAACTGGCATAGTTTAGTGTTATCTATCTTCTTTCCGGCTTTCACCAAGTGTTAATGACAAGTACCATATAAGTCAGTTCTTATTTGCATATGAGGAGTTAAGTTTCTATAAATTGAGATTTTTTTTTTAAGCTTCATATCAAATGAGTTGTAGATCTACTTAAAGTATGACTTCTCCTTTCAAAGAAGGAAGGAAGGGTGACAAGGGAAGGCGATGGGATACCCTGTAAAAATAAAACAAATATTTTATATTTTTTTCTTTGTAAAATTTGTAACATATAGTTATGCATCATGCATATCATTTTTGCATTTCACAAAAGACTATAACAATTAATTTAAAAACATCTAAAAATCCTAAACTCTTTAAGTAAGCAAAAGAATTTAAAACTGGAGGGGAAGAAATTTTAGCATTCTGAAAACAAAACAAATGGATTCACTAACTACATATCAATTCACCAGAATAGATATTGGCTTACTGCTAGTAGTGGTACCTAACTTCAATAAGATATAATGACTCAGTGTTTCAGGTTATTAAAAAAATTACATATTAGTAAACAAGTTTTGAGGTAAAAAGATAAACCCTAGTTCTTAACTTAATCATACAACAAAATTAAGAGAAATTGTTTTATGACAAATACATTTTCTAAAATTGAAAGGTATATACTCCTAAAAAGGTTTGGATTATACCTATATTTATGTATGTATGTTTGTGATTTTGCTCCATATAAAAACTGAGCCCTAGCTGGTTTGGCTCAGTGGACAGAGTGTAGGCCTGCCTACTGACTGAAGGGTCCTGGGATTGATTCTGGTCGAGGGCACATGCCCTTGGGTTGCGGGTTCAATCCCTGGTAGGGGGGGATGGAGGAGGTAGTCAATCAGTGATTCTTTCTTATCATTATTGTTTCTATCTCTCTCTCCCTCTCCCTTCCTCTCTGAAATCAATAAAAATATATTTAAAAAATAAAATAAATTGAGCAAAACAGCAGCACTTCTGTTATTAGATTATTCAGTTACTAAGCTGTCTAAATTTGTTTCAGAGGTCAAAGCTTAATTTCTCATAAGAGCTTTTAACAATAACAAATAAGTATACATAAGAATACAAAAAAAGGTGAGTATAAATCAAAATGAATTACAAAGAAAGTTAGTGTTTTATTTTAGCATACATGAAAGGCTATGTGTAACTAGTCAAAAATGTTCTCACCTACAAGGTAGCACAAGGAAGTGTTTAAAGAGTTTTGTTGATCAAGTATTACCATTAAAGTGGTAACAAAGCAATGGTTTAAGTAGAAGTAAAAAAATTTTGATTTGCTATATTAAAAGCATAAATTTTATAAAATGCCATAAATATAAGATTAAGAATCAGATTTGGAACATGAATCTACTTTACATGGCAATTATTATTATTCTTTAAAATGTTCACTTTCATAAATAAGAAAATTTCTAATAGTATTGATTTTTTTTCTGAACTTGAGCATAATTACCTTGCAAAAATATTTTTATGTGCCAATCTGCAATAAAGCAGTTATAAAATTGGGAATTCAAAAGTCCCCACCCACCTAATAAGTAATTCAGTGGAGTAAGAATACTTCCTTTTTTCACAAATACAAATTTCAAATAACTAATAAGCTCACATTAAACTTGAGGCTTGTTTCCATTACTGGTTGGTATATCTCTTAATTCTTCACAAATACCAAAGATGACTTGGATAGAACTTTTTTTGAAATTTGAAAAATCAATATTTTCTTTCAGTGTCTCTGAGAAACTAACTCGTGAGGCAGAATGACGTATAGATGGGAACCAGGAGTTTTGAGAGCGCCCACCAGTAGAGTATGAGCACTGAGCATAAACATGCTTAGTAAATCCAATTGTACTGCTTGTGGAAACTGAATGGATAATCTGTTAGAATAGAAATAAGCAATGGAGAAAACGACATGAATGTCTGAAAGATATTTTAGGTACTTCTTATTTATATTTATATTGTCTACATAAATGTGACAAAATAATTTAATTTAATAAAAAGTTTCTATAAAATCCAATTACTTTCATTTGAAAATCAATGTTTATAATAGTTACTATAGAAATAAAGGCCAGTTCTTTGGCCTTCAGAAAGCTTATAATTTATTTTAATAAAAAAATGCTTACTCATAACCAATGGACACAAGACACTGGGGAGTTAGGGCAAGCACGAGAGTGGGGGGGAGGGGCAATGTGAAGATATGTACACATGTAATACATTAATAAAAAAAAGAAATGCTTACTGTCTTTCATCAATTTTAATACTTTTTTCATTTCACTTAATATATTAATCAAATTTCTATGCATATTTATATTATTAAATATTAGAAGTTTAACCTTGATCAAATACCATTACAAACATGCTCTGCCTTGTCTGGGTGGTTTGGTTGTTTGAAGCACCCTTCTGCACACCAAAAAGTTGTGGGTTCAATATCTAGTCAGGGGACATAAACTAAGTTGTGGATTTGATCCCCAGTTGGGGCAAAGGGCATGGGGCATGGGGGACATACAGGAGGCAGGCAACCAATCGATGTTTCTCTTTCACATTGGTGTTTTTCCCTATCTCTAAAATCAATAAAAACATATCCTCAAGTGAGAATTAGAGGATTTTTAAAAAATCCATATAAACATGCTGAGTCAGCTGTAACTCTTTGATGTATTAACTAAAGACTTAACTAGCATATTTTTTAAAATTTACTTGAGGGTAACTTGAGGGTATTACAAATGTGCTCCATTATTCCCCATTGCCCACCCTATCTGCTTCCTGCCCCAACCCAAGCCTTCACACATTGATGTCTATATCCATGGACTATGCATATCTACATTATATATATATATAAAATCCCAGCAACCGGACTGAAGGAACGACCAGAACGATTGGTGGCTATGATGCACACTGCACTGCAGCAGCCGGTCAGCCTGATCCAGGCCCCAACTGGCCCCCAACACCCTGATCAAGGGCAGGGCCAGCCGCCAACCACCCGTGGTCCCTCCCTCCAGTTGGCCCCACCCCCGATCAGCCCCAACACCCCAATCAGAGGTGGGGCTGGCCAGCCAACCATTCCCTCCACCCACTGGCCCAGCCCAATGGGCCCCCATCTGGCCAGCCTGACCCCACCTGTGCACAAATACATGCACCTGGCCTCTAGCATATGTATATAAGTTCTTTAGTCATTCTCTGCCCACCCTGCCCAATGCCCCTTTTCTCTCTGAGATCCCTCAGTCTGTGCCATGCTTTCATGCCTCTAGGCTGATTTTGTTCATCAATTTATTTTGTTCATTAAATTCCAAATTTTACATAATAAACAATATAAATTTTATATAATAAACAGTAACCCCTTGTTAAACACTAGAGCAGCCTCGGGGGTGACTACTCACCATGAACTGTCCAATTAGGAATTTATGATTTATTACAGCACCCCCTTTTTTGTCCACAAGATCCAAAGTCCAGAGTTCAAGAAAGGTATTAATGGCACAGGGAACAACCCATACAAAGCCTCAGGTGGATTAGCTTACAACGTTTTAAGGAAAGCAAGACAGCAAGTGTGGCTGAAATAGGATACGTGTGTGTGGTGGGGGAAGGGAGGCATGAATTAAAGGAAAGGGTGGAGAAACAGAGTATGCTGCCTTGGAGAGGTCTGATATTCTAAGGGTGGAGGGAGATAAATGAGGAGCTGGGAACAATAGGGGTTCTCTCTAGCAGCCATGGGTAGGGTGAAAGAGGATGGGATGAGTGGGGAGAAAAAAAAAAATACTAGAGCTCACACTGTGTGCCAGGGACTGATGATCAAAGCACTTTGCATAAATTAACTTATTTAATCCTTACAACTGCTACTTTAGATTCATTTTACAAGATAGTGAAATTGAAACAAGAGATCTTTAATAATGTATCAAAAGCCATAGAGCTAGTAAATAGCAGAGCTGGGATTTGATCACATGAGTTCTAGAGTTCATGTTCATAGCTACTACTCAAAATGCCTCTCACTATATAATCACATGATATAAGTATATGTGTATGGGTCTTACAATAAAGTACTTAGTCCTTACAATAATGTACTATTAATCTTTTTTTCTCTCACTGCAAAAAGTGGGGAGAACAAGAAATTTGTTAAAGGACACATAACTGAGTAACAGTAACTTACTTTTCTTAACCTTAGTAGGTTAGGTAAATGATTTTATAATCATACATCACTCATATATCAAAAGTTGTGGGTTTGATATCTAATGACAGCAATATATGTTAGAAATGTCCTTAATATTTATTGTCTAACTACAGGCAGTGCACGAAATTTGTATACAGCAGGGGGATCCCCCTCAGCCCAGCCTACATCCCCTCCGATGTGGGACCCCTCAGGGGATGTCAGACTGTCAGTTTAGGCCCGATCCCTGGGACATCCCTCTCACAACCCTGGACCACTGGTTCCCAACTGCTCCCCTGCCTACCTGCCTGATCACCCCAACTGCCCCACTCCCCAGCCAGCCTGATCGCCCCTCACTGCTTCTGCTTGCCGGCCTGGTCACCCCTACTGTTCCCCCTGCTGCCAGCCTGGTGGCTCCCACCTGACCCCCTCTGCCAGGCCTGGTTACCCCTAACTGTCCCTCCCCCGCAGGCCTGGTTGCCCCCAACTGCAGCCCCCCAGGCCTGGTTGCCTCTAACTGACCCCCCCACCCATCAGCCTGATTGCCCCCATGGCCCACCGCTCACCAGCCTGATAGCCCTACAAGGCCTGCTGTTCAGTTGTTTGGTCATCCCTCAATAACGCCCCTGCCGGCCTGGTCACCCCATACAGCCTGCTTGTTCAGTCTTTTGGTCGTCCCTCACTAACCCCCCTTCTGGCATGGTTGTAGGCAGCCATTTTGTGGTGCCACATTTAATTTGCATAGTACCCCTTTATTATATAAGATATCTTACCCCCATTTTCGTATAACAAGAATACCTGTCATGTCTACCTCAAAGCCAATTTCATACACCATTGGGAATTTGTATTTTTTCAGGACACACTTAAAAATATACATATGAATTCAGAATTCATATCATCCTTTGAAGTCTACAGTTTCAGAAATTATATTCTACACATCACAGAAACAGTAAAAAGAATAAAACTTAGCTCTCTTATATTGCTGGGACTAATGTGTATAAACAGAACCACTGCTATTTATGTTAGAAAAGTGAGAGGCCAGATTGAAACATGATTTTTTCTTTAGAGACTTTAGAACATGTCTCAATCTGAATAAAATTTCATATTAAATAAAGTAGATATTAAGTATGTTTCTATTTCTAGTTCATTAAAGTGATGTTTTCTGTTATCTTTACCTAACAAAATATGTTAGAAGTTAAGAAGTATAAAAAAAAATGAAGATAGATTTCCATCTTTAAAATTAGCAAATTCCATACCAACTTCCATTAGTGTGAATAAGTCATTAGTCCATCAATCAAAATTACTTACTGCTAATGATGATGTGCTAGACATACGACTCATTACATGCTTGTCATTGCTGAGAGGACTTCTTCCTTCCACTGAACTTTGGGATGTCATAAGAGCCCTTCGTAGAACTCTTCTTGGAGTTTTGGAGAAAGAGAATGCTCTTGTAACCTAGAATTTTAAGAAGTTACAATTAAGCCTAAAGAAGTTTACTATAACTGATCAAAACAATTATACATAAACAAAGCCAAATCCACATAAAAAAGTTTTTGTACAAATAGTATTATCATAGATTTAGAATCTCTTTGGACAAAACACTGAGAAAATGTAGTAACAGAAATAGTCCTCACTCAATGCTGTGGTTCTCGATATGTTCTGTGACTTCAAGTGAATGACATATAATTTTATCAAAGGCTAATTGGTATAAACAAGAGTTAATTTCCTATAGCATTCTTATCAACATTATAATGAAACAACACTGAACATTATTTAAAGACCTGCTGTATACTCGCATTCTTAGAGCATGACAGTTAAATGGAAGAAAAAAGTGCAAGGATAAACCTGACATGGGAGAGAAGAAACGTGGTTTTTTTGTGTCTGATTCCATTAAAATTTAGTTGTAAGATTTTTAACCCAAAGCCATTTGAACCTCAATTTCCTTTTTGAAAAAGTGAAGGAGTTAATTTGACTCACCATTTAACATATTTATTTACCATATATCAAACATGCTAATCTTGGGAGATATAAAGATGATTAAATAAAGTACAAAGCTTCCCTTCAAAAGCAAAGACTATGGCTGCAAATTTCACCTAGACCAGTGGTCAACAAACTCATTAGTCAACAGAGCCAAATATCAATGGTACAACAATTGAAATTTCTTTTGAGAGCCGAAAACCAACTTCTGTGCATGGGCTACGAAGTTTCAATCGCATTATACATGCACATCCACACATGATATTTTGTGGAAGAGCCACACTCAAGGGGCCAAAGAGTCGCATGTGGCTTGCGAGCCAAAGTTTGCCAACCACTGACCTAGACTATTAAAATACCTTTTTTCCTACTTTTAAAAGGCCCAATATTCTTGTGTAGTCCTCAATATTAAGTAAGCAGGGAAGTTATCTCTGATAAGGTAAGTAGGAAAGTTATATCCAGTGTTACAAGACTGAAATATACTGTGGTCAGTATCTCTGTCATGTGCCCTTTGCTGAACAATATCTGAGGTGATATTTAAGATGAATGCACACAAACCTATTTCTACAACACCATCAGTACATTTCTACTGAAGTAGAGTTCATAGAAGTATCACTATAAAAAGAATATGAAGGTAACAGACTGTTATAATTACTGTACCAATGAATTCATTACACTAAAACTATTATCTCTGTGAGCCATTTTCCTAAGCCCTCAAACCAACTTTGTTTTATAGACTATCTTTACACTGGTGTTTCTGGCAATATTATTTTAATGTGATCTAAGAAATACTTTTTGGAGATATGTTAAATAATAATGACAGGAGACTCACTCTTTTTGAAGTCTTTTTTATTGCTCTAGATGCTCTACTCAATGTACTGTCCATATCTTTTGTATTTACTTCAAAGGTTTCTGGGTCAGCAGTGTAAATAAGATTTTCCTGTTCAAAAAATAAACATTTTTATTATTTTGAAATAAAATTTTAGAAATACACAACTGTTTTTAAAAATCAAACCTTTAAGCACTTATCTTCATATGGGAGTATATATAAAAGAAGCTATTCAAGATTTTTGACATGCTTGACATATCTACTCTAAAATGTATTAATTTAAGGATAGTGGAAAAAAAACTCAGTAAATAAAAATCCATTGCAAGGACAATGGAGACCAAAGCAACTGGAAATCCTATATAATAAAAGACTAATATGCAAATAGACCAAACGGCAGAATGACCAGTCACTATGATGGACACTGCCCATAAGGGGGCAGATGCTCAATGTAGGAGCTGCTCCCTGGTGGTCAATGCACTCCTACAGGGGGAGTGCTGCTTAGCCAGAAGCTGGGCTCATGGCTGGTGAGTGCAGCAGCGGTGAACTCTCCCATTTCCATGGCAGCATTAAGGATGTTCAACTGACTCCTTATACCTGCTCCCCATGGGCCTAAGCCATCAGTCAGAGATCCCTTGAGGGCTCCCAGACTGCAAGAGGGTGCAGGCCAGGCTGAGGGACACCCCTCCCCGAGTGCACAAATTTTGTGCACAGGCCTCTAGTGTGTGTGTGTGTGTGTGTGTGTGTGTGTGTGTGTATACACATAAAATCTTATTAACAACCCTAAAACTAGTAAGTTAGGAATTTAGCATAATTTATATGCTTAAGAATATTGTCTGCTACAAAATCAGTATCACAAAAATTAATTTAATTAGAAAAACCAAATCAACCCTACCTTCTCTATAAGAAAAAAGACCCTCTCTTTTCTACTTGATCTACCTGCTAAATGACTCAATTGCTCAATTGAGTTGTACTCAGATAACTGAGTATTTATAATTATCATTATCTTTAAAAACAATGTTACAATTTGTTCTGAGTTTGTTTGTTTTTTAAATCACATCATAAATGTTTGGGGGAGAATTTTTAAATAAAATTACCCATAAACTCTACTAACCATTTGTTATTTATATGTTGGTATATTCCTTACAGATATTTTCCTACATGCATAAAATACTTTAACAAAATTGGAATCATAGTGGGTTTTTCTTTTTTAAATAAGTTTCATTTGTTCCTTATAAGGCTATTCCTAGATTTATACTACAATTTTCTAAATGTATACCAAATCTTACTGGAAAGAGGGAAGGGATCTCCTTTATTTCCTACTTTCTAGTTGGTTACTGCTGGCGAAGATGAAAACTATTGATAAGTATGCATTTATATTTATTTGGCTATTTAACTCTGTTATAAGTGCTAGTAGTTTTCAATTGGTTCTTGCCAATTATATTGACAATTATGTGAAAAGTAACTGAATAGTTAACATCTCTTGCCAATCCATTAAAAACAAAGCAGTCAAGACTATGATTTAAGCTCTGGCTAACTCTAAGTCTCTCAACATCCCCACTCACATACTCCTTCGAGGTTTTGCATTATTAAGATTTCCAACTTTAGGTAATCAAGATGGCGGCATAAGTAAACACCTACACCGCTGCCTCGCACAATTTCAAAACTACAACTAAAAGACAGAATGGACATCATCCAGAACCACAAGAAAGCTGGCTGAGTGGAAATTCTACAACTAGAAGGAAAGAGAGGGACTCAGAGACCCAGAGGAGCTGCAAAAAACTGAGGTACAGAGACGCACGTGTGGAGAGAGCGGGTGCCAGAGTACCTGGCTAGCTTTCTCTGGTGGGAGACTCCCAACGGCACTGAAGCCCTTATCCTTTGACACTAAACCCCAGGTCCAGCCAAAACTCATATGGGGGGAGTTTGGACTGTGAAAAGGGAGAAGTGTACGGAAATTGGGGGAGTCACAGGAGGACAGAAGTCAGGCGGAACGCACAGCGTTGTGCACAGAAGACCAACTGCTGATTGTGCTGCTGGCTTTCACAAGAGGGCGGGAGACAAAGCATCCCAACTGCATCACTTCTAACTCCACTAAACTCCAGTTTTGGGGAAAGTCCTGGGGACCCAGATTCATATGGTCCCGGAGCCCAGGGGAGCCGGAAAGGCAGCAGTCTAGAGGGACTGCTCCAGCGATTACCCAGTCACATGAGAATCAAGGGCCGTGGAGGGCAGGGCCGACTAGAAGGCATGGCGGTCCTTTAAGCCCTGAGACTCCACCCATCCCAAGCTCAACAGAGAGGCTTTTGCAGTTTTGCAAGTCTGGTATCATAAGGCTGAATCCAACACAGAAGCTCTCCCAGCATAGTGAAAATGCCAGAACAAAGAAATTACAAACAAAAGAAATGGAGGAAAATAAACGACTGGATATAGAGTCCAAAACCACACTTATAAGGTTTTTCAAGAATATCCTAGAAAAGTTGGATAAAGTTAACGAGACCCAAGAGGAGATGAAAAAGAACCAACTAGAGATGGAAAAGGACCAACTAGAAATTAAACATACACTAACTGAAATAAAAAATATTATAGACCTGCTGAAGCCAGTTTGGCTCAGTGGATAGAGCGTCCACCTGCGGACTGAAAAGTCCCAGGTTTGATTCCGGTCAAGGGCATGTACCTTGGTTGCGGGCACATCTCCAGTGGGGGGGCGTGCAGGAGGCAGCTGAACGATATTTCTCTCTCATCAATGTTTCTAACTCTCCGTCTCTGTCCCTTCCTCTCTGTAAAAAGTCAATAAAATATATTTTAAAAAAATATATTATAGACTTAACAGCAGAATAGAGGAAGACAAGAATCAAGTCAAAAATTTGAAATATAATCAGAAAGCACTCAACTGGAAAAGCAAGAATAAAAAAGAATCCAAAATGTGAAGATAATATAAGGAGCCTCTGGGACAACTTCAAGCATACCAACATCAGAATTGTGGGGGTACCAGAAGAAGAGAGAGAGCAAGATAATGAAAACCTACTTAAAGAAATAATGAGTGAAAACTTCCCACATCTGGTAAAAAATAGACTTACAAGTCCAGGAAGCACACAGAACCCCATATAAAAGGAATCCAAAGAGGACTACACCAAGACACATTATTAAAATTCCAAGAGCAAAAGACAAAGAGAGAATATTAAAAGCAGCAAGAGAAAAATAGTTAATTACCTACAAGGAAGCACCCATACAACTGTCAGCTGATTTCTCAACAGAAACGATGCAGGCCAGACGGGAATGGCAAGAAATATTCAACGTGATGAATAGCAAGAACCTACAACCAAGAATAATCTATCCAGCAAAGCTATCATTCAGAATTGAAGGGCAGATAAAGAGCTTCACAGAGAAGAAAAAGCTAAAGGAGTTCATCAACTCCAAACCAGTATTATATGAAATGCTGAAAGGTACTCTTTTAGAAGAGGAAGAAGAAAAAGGTAAAAGCCAAAAATTATGAACAACAAATACATATCTATCAAAAAGTGAACCTAAAAATTAAGTGAATTAAAAATGTGATTAACAGAATAAACTGGTGAAAATAATAGAATCAGGAGCACAGAAAGGGAGTGGACTGATAATTCTTAGGGGGAAAGGGGTGAGAGGTGTACAGGGAGAGACTGGACAAAAATCATACACCTATGGATGAGGTCAACGAGAGGGAGGTAAGGGTAGAGGGAGGGTTGGGAGCCAGATGAAAGGGATCTAAAGGAGGGGAAAAAAGAGAAGCAAATGTAATAATCTGAGTAATAAAGATTTAATTAAAAAAAAAAAGAGCTTGTGAGCACAGAGACCGCTCCAGCGATTACCCAGTCACGTGAGACTCAGGG
>JAAGEH010000045.1:24438421-24470756 GCA_011751065.1 Lasiurus cinereus | reverse complement strand
AGAAGAAAAAGGTAAAAGCCAAAAATTATGAACAACAAATACATATCTATCAAAAAGTGAACCTAAAAATTAAGTGAATTAAAAATGTGATTAACAGAATAAACTGGTGAAAATAATAGAATCAGGAGCACAGAAAGGGAGTGGACTGATAATTCTTAGGGGGAAAGGGGTGAGGGGTGTACAGGGAGAGACTGGACAAAAATCATACACCTATGGATGAGGTCAACGAGAGGGAGGTAAGGGTAGAGGGAGGGTTGGGAGCCAGATGAAAGGGATCTAAAGGAGGGGAAAAAAGAGAAGCAAATGTAATAATCTGAGTAATAAAGATTTAATTAAAAAAAAAAAAGATTTCCTACACACAGGAGTTGGGATCACATTTCCTAAAATGCTATACATATGGCATCATAAACTAAGCAAAGCATTAACTTTAGTTTTATGAACTTAATTTTGTTTTCATTTCATTCAAGTTTTAAGTTTAATTTCATTTCAATTTGGATTTTATCCAATGAATAATATGTTGAAAATCTATCTCATATTAGGTTTATATGGTCCTAGACATAAGACACAAATTCAGAAAATGTTTTGACACAGAACCATTTTCTTCCATTATGTCTCATTTTTAAACTACAAGGTAATATATCAATCATCACTCTGAATTGGTCAACAAGTGACTTTTGTAAAAACTGAGAGGTGAAAAATCCAATCAAATTGTCAAAAAGCGTTTGGAAATATTAAGAGAATTAGTTTAATAAAAATGATGGGTTACAAAATTAACACCCATGCATCAAAGATGTACCCACATAGAAAAACAACAAAAATAGCTAAACTCACTCACTTATGATAATTATCTAAGTATCATTGTGTCCCCTCCCTTAGTCTATGCCATAGGGATTTCCTCAAACTTTGTAATGATGTTTATAACTTAGAGTATCTGATTTGATCAAATTAAAATAATACCAATAGCAGGCATCTATATTAATAACTTACTATGTATGGCTAATAACCAACAGAATAATAATAATTTTAAATAGAAATTATATTAACTCCAGCATAATTATTATTGGCTCAGAAGCACAAACTCTTCTTGAATATGTTATATCTTCAATCTATTCCTCATGTAGTTAGAAATTCTAGTTGAATAGTATTGAATACTGTTACTAATAAATAATTAGTGATAAAAAGTACTGAGTGGTAGCATAAGACATTTAATTATCAAGTTACTTCTAAACTATTCAAATTGGGGGAGGGGATTATAACATTGTTTAAATCCATTTGTTACTAGAAATATACTTTTGACATTAGAGGTTAGAAATCTGTAATGGCTTCAGCTAAGCCACCATCTGACTTCAGGTGATATATAAGCCTTAATTTGGGCAACGAAATTAAAGGTTACATGTTTGTAAGAGACTGAAAAGACATACCTCAGTATTATGAGAAAAAAATTTTCAACAAATTAAAACTTTAACCTTTAAATTTTGAATAATAGAATATGATATGGGACATCATATCCATGAGAAGAAAAACTATGGACAGTTTTAACCAAGAATAAGGGTACCCGGAATCTAATGTTAGCTTATGCTCTTACTCTTAGTTTTCACATGTAAAATTATGATATTAGATTAAATATTCTTTCAGTCTGAAAATTTTATTTTTTTCTAAAATTTAAATTCTTTATTTTTTAAAGTATTATATAATTTTTCTTGAAAATTTAAAATTCTTAAGTCATTTACAAATGGGCATGACAAATGAAATTAGTCTAGAATACAATAGTTCTACTTATGTTACTCTTAATTATTTAAGCCCCAATTATTTAGGGCACCAATGGATACATATAAAATAGGAAACTATTGATTCAAAGAATCAGGTATTTTTATCTCATATCTTGTGTGTGTGTGTGTGTGTGTGTGTATACATGTATATATACATGTATACACACACATGTATATATACATGTATACACACACATGTATATATACATGTATACACACACACACATACAAAAATATATATGTATCAATATACAAACACACACAAATATTTAAAAATACTTTCTCTTCATCATGGCAAATGTTCTCAAATGATAAGACACTGACTCAGAACTTTTAAAAAATTTACTCTCTGCAGTATTTTAAATGTGAGAAATATCTCAACTGAGTCAATATGTGAATTTACAGACATATTTCTTAGTAACAAAACGTGACAACTTGAAAAACATTCTCTTTAAGACAGTATAAATCAGTACATAGTTAAATGTTTGCTGCCATCTTGTGGCTAATTTTACTTTATGAAATTTGTTTTATTAGTTGTTTACATACAAACTAGAGGCCCTGTGCATGAAATTCGTGTATGGGAGGAGGGTATCCCTTCAGCCCGGCCTGCATCCTCTTGCAATTCAGGACCCCTCAGGGGATATTGGGCCTAAACCAGTAGTCGGACATCCCTCTCACAATACGGGATGTTGCATGCACCAGTGACCATACTTTTCAATATAGGTGAAAGGCATCTTGCTGTTGTATGGGCAGCTACAGTTTTTGCCCTGGTTATGAAAAGTAGTATATAACATGATCTTTTTGAGGCAGTAATTCCATTTTCCCCATCTTATGGGTGGAAAAACTGAAGCAGGAAAAGTTAATTGGCTTTGTCACTCAGTGATAAGTGTCAGAATCAGGACTGACCACAAAATGTGCAAGCCAGAGTACATGCATGTCATCGCTGCATCATCCTGTTATTTTCAGTGTTAAGAGTAACTTTGCCAGGTTTTAATTTTTAAATCTAAGAGACTGTTCCCAATATATAGGGTAGGGTCTCTAGGCCTGGCTGGTGATCAGGCCCATCTGTGGGACAACCGACAGGCAGGGTGATCGGGAGGGGTCTCCACTGGTGCCTGCCTGGGCTGGCAGCCTAGCACTACCCACTGGCTAGCCCCGACTCCCAATTACAGTTGCTGGTCATCTGCCCCCTGGTAGTGCATGTCATAGAGACTGGTTGTTCTGTCGTTCAGTCAATTTGCATATTAGGGTTTTATTATATAAAACTAGACACCTGGTGCACAAATCTGTGCACTGGTGTGGTCCCTCGGCATGGCCTGGGACCCCTCGGGAGATGTCAGATAATCTGTTTCAGCCCAATCCCCGTAGACCTGATCCAGACAGGAGGAAGCCTGATCCTGTTAGTTGAGCAGTGCACATCAAAGTAATCGGCTGACTGATCGTTCAGTCGCTTAGGCTTTTATATATACTAGAGGCCTGGTGCGCAAAATTCATGCATGGGTAGAGTTCCTGCGCCTGCTGGCGATCAGGGCCAACTGGGGCCTTCCAGCTGCTGGCTGGGCTTTCTTTTGTTCCATGCCTCCCCCTGGTGATCAGCACACATCATAGTGAGCAATCAAACTCCTGGTCTCCCAGTCGAACTCCCGAGGGGATATTTTGCATATTAGCCTTTTGTATATACCAGAGGCCTAGTGCACGAAATTCGTGCATTTGGTGTGGGAGTCCCTCAGCCTGGCCCGCACCCTCTTGCAGTCCAGGAGCCCTCGGGGGATATCCAACTGCCTCATAGGCGAGAGAGGTTCCCACCACTGCTGCTGCACTCGCCAGCCATGAGCTCAGCTTCTGGCTAAGTAGTGCTGCCCTGTGGGAGCACCCTGACCATCAGGGGGCAGCTCCTGCATTGAGAGTCTGCCCTGATGGTATGCGTCATAGTTACCAGCCGCTCTACCATTCAGTCCATTTGCATATTAGCTTTTTATTATATAAGATAAATAGATTCTAGCATTATTAGCTATCTTGTAGCTAGTAATTCCATAATTATATTTTAAGAAAATTTTTCCATTAACTGTTTATGCTTCAGTTTTATAGTTATAAATTCAGAGGACTGCTTAAGCCATCTACTCTGACATCTTGATAAATGAAGGAGTAATTTCTAAAATAGGCAATCACTATAATGCAAGAATCCTTTTTTTAAAAAAAATATATTTTATTGATTTTTTACAGAGAGGATGGGAGAGGGACAGAGAGCTAGAAACATCAATGAGAGAGACATCGATCAGCTGCCTCCTGCACGCCCCCCACTGGGGATGTGCCCGCAACCAAGTTGCATGCCCTTGACCGGAATCGAACCCAGGACCCTTCAGTCCGCAGGCAGACGCTCTATCCACTGAGCCAAACCGGTTTTGGCAAGAATCCATTTTTTATATGAATACCTGTACCTATGAAAAAAATTCTTCCATATAATGAGCAATTTTGTAAGCTCTACAATAAAATCTGTCGCCATCATTTTTCTAGCCAACATTCTGTTTTATGCATTAACATTGCATTACTTCTATAAACCATTTTGTGGAACAAGCATCCTTTATTTACAACATATTTTTGGTCCATAGAAATGTTCAAAAGCAAAAAAATATATATACATATATTTACTGTTCTCAACATTTAGGTAGGACATTCTAGCCATGTATTATCTACTTTATAAACCATAATAATTATACTTCAATATCTTTCATAAGAGGACTTAACTATTATAAAATAAACATTTTACTGTCACAGGAATGTCCAAGCAATGTCAGTTACAGTACTATTGTACTGAAAAGGGTCACCTATCAATACATTCTCTTCTTGCCATAACCAGTTTGGCTCAATGGATAGAGCATCAGCCTGTGGACTGAAAGGTCCCAAGTTCTATTCCGGTCAAGGGCATGTACCTTGGTTGCAGGCATATCCCCAGTGGGGGGCATGCAGAGACAGCTGATCTATGTCTCTCTCTCATCGATGTTTCTAATTCTCTACCTCTCTCCCTTCCTCTCTGTAAAAAAATCAATAAAATATATTTAAAAAGAAAAATACATTCTCTTCTTATCATTTGTATGTGTTTTATAATTTGAGAACATATGCCATGTTAAAGAGAAAGTATTTTTAAATATATATACAAAAGATGCAAAAGACAAAAAAAAATTTGATTTTTTGAAATAGTAGTTTTTGTCCTTTTAATATATATTCATTGGTGCCCTAAATAATTGAAGCTTAAATAATTAAGAGTAAAATAAGTATAACTATTCTATTCTACACTAATTTCATTTGTCATGCCCATTTGTTAATGACTTAAGAATTAAAATTTTCAGGCTGAAAAACATTTAATCTACTATCATTATTTTATATGTGAAAACTAAGGCCAAGAGCATAAAGCTACCAATAGATTCCAGGTATTCTTATTCTTGTAACTCTCCCTAGTTTTTCTCCTTGTGGATATGATGTCCCATATTCTGTTAATTCAAATTTAAAGATTAAAGTTAAATTTTGTTGAAAATTTTTCTCAGAATACTTAGGTATGTACTTTTCATCTCTTGCCAACTTGTAACCTTTGTGTTGTCCACATATTCTTAAGGCTCATATATCGCCTGAGGTCAGATGGTAGCTTTGCTGAAGATTTCTAATCTCCAAAAAAATTTTTAATAAACGTGTATTATTTGTGCAAAAATGATGGTCTATATCTATAGCATGTCTCACCATTAATGATGAAGAAAGTAAATTATCTTTTTTAGGACATATATTTTTATAGGACGTATATTTTATTCAGGTACTATAGACTACCTGAATTCTGATAGTTGTTTAACTTTGATCATTTGACTTTCTCATGTATCTATACATTAATCTACATAGAGTAAAAATAATTACTTATTCTATATGTATATATTCACAATCCACATTTGATCTTAAGAGACTAGACTGAGAAAATTGGATAGGCTACTTGCCTGATAGGAAATGCAACTTGCTTTATCTCATCGCTTGCAGTTAAATAAGGGAAAAGCAGAACAGAATACCCTCTATTTTACAAATGGCTAGGCCTAAGAGCTTCCATGAAAATCTCAGGGTATAAGTCCCAAAAGCCTCACCCAATCAGAGCCAGAGGAGCTATAAGGTTAAGGGGGCCTTTCCATAAACTATCAGTTGAATGTTTCATGTGTCTATACTTTTAAAATATCTTTTCTAAAACAACTTATTAAACTAGCTTTCCTTAATACACACAAAACTAAAACTCTCTTATAATCACAATTTAGCAATTAACAAGTCATTAGACATGTACAGGTTTAGCTTGAATACACTGCCATGGAGTTTTAACTCTTCATAATAGACTAGAGGCCCAGTACATGAAAATTCATGCACTGAAGGGGGGAGTCCCTCAGCCTGACCTGCCCTCTCTCAGTCTGGGATCCCTCAGGGGTGGGAGGCAACCCAGCAATCAGGGGAAGGCGACACTCCATCACACCTCTGCTGCTGCCACTGCCAGCAGCACAAGCCTTGGGCGGCCTTGGGCAGCTGACATCTGAGGCTTGCCTGTGCCTCGGGCCAGCCCTGGGAGGCTGGGGGGCTGAGGGGACTGGGCACTGCCATCTTTGAGGGTGTGGCAGTCAATTCGCATATTCCCTCCTTATTGGCTGTGGGCATCATCATCTTTGTGATGGCATGAGGGTCAATTAGCATATTCCCTCTTTATTAGAGAGGATTAAGAACTTACAGCATCCGCTTTACAAATGGTGTTGGCTACATGTCGACATAGCATCTTGAGCCAGTTTTCTTTTGGAAGTTCCTCTGATGTCATCTGGAAACTGAGCAGCACATTTGCCTGCTCTGTTGGTGGCCTCACGAGCAAGGCAAAAGCATTATGGCAATCTAGGGTTCCAGAATTATAACCAATATGTGTTATTTTTGGAAATTGATAAATTTATGCAAGTTTAGTTACCTCAGATCAACAACATTCCAATAAAATGATCTTTTCTCCATCTTCCCCCCCCTCCTTTATTTTTAATTGGACAATGATTATCACTGTTTTACATTGAAACATAAGAACTGTAACAGTAAGTACCATATGAAGAACCAACAATAACAATTTGATATTACATAAACAGTATTTTCCATGACACTTAATATTTTATATTATATGATGGCGTTTTAAACAATTAGAATGACTCATTACTTGGTATCCTAGAATTTGAGTTTTAAATGAAATGGCATTATAAGAATAATTTAAAAACTCAAACCTATTTAAATCAAGTTTAAAGAAACAAAATTTCATATTAAAATTGTTACAAAATGTTTTTTAGAACCTATTTTAAACAATGAAGTTTTCCATTATTATAATCCAAAAATACGGAAATATTTAATATAAATGAACTACATAACCCATAATTCAAATTTGACAATAAAGATAGCAATATAAGTTACTATTCAAATTTTCTTTAATTATTTCTACTAACTCAAAGCCTTTCATCCTGAGAGGATGGAATCATTAATGGAACCAGCTTACACTGTAAAAACTATGTCTAACACCCAAAATATGACCATAAAGATGTATCACTGGTGCCAGTTAAACAGATGATACTATTTTAAGTAGGTATAAACTTTTGGCAATCTCAGGTCTTCAGAGACACCTCCCACTTACACTACCAAAGTTGAGGGAGAAAGCTTCCCTTAATACACATTTAATTCTGTGACAAGACTATCATAGTTACTTAGGGTATATTTACTCATGAACATCATTCCTGGTCATATCTTAACTGTATCCTTAACAGTGCTGCCACTGGCAACAAGGAAAGTATAAGATGCAGAGCACAGATGATTTCTTTTGGATTCTGAAGAAATGAAATGTTTTGGTGTGGGAACAGGCTAGGTTAGGGTACATAGCACTTTCATTTGAAAAAAATATAAGGGAGTGAAACAAATCTACAACGAATATGAACTATTTTTATTTAGCAATAGTTTATCCAATAAGTATACCTTCTGTCTCTCTTATGTCCAGCACTTTCTTAATTTGAGAAAGAGGCATTAGATGAATATGCTTAAGAGAAGCTGGGGGTCGGGTCTGGCCATGAGGACTCCTAAAAGTGCCAATAACTTTGTGGCGTTTCCTTGCTATCTGATTATAGAAAAACAAAAGTCATTATAAGTAATATGAATAAAAACAAAGACAAAATACTCAAAAGTAAAATGCACTAATCACATAAATCTATATGCAGTTCATCTGACTATTAGTCATTCCAGAATTACTAAGGGATAAGAAGCTATATAAACAATGCATACATGTACTTGTGTACCAGATATGCTCATGTTTATAAGAGTTCAAAGGTCAGGAGACCAGGCTAAGGGACAGGATCTACACAAAAAATCCTAGAGGTGTGAAAAAACTTAGAAGCACTGTAAGAACTAAGAGGATCAAAGAACTGAGGAATTTTCTTGAGTTCAGGAAGGAAAATAGTTACTCTGGGACCTCTACATTAGGTACAAAAGATAACTGGTATCAGTTTAAGAGCAGAATTCACAATTATCTCAGATCCTAAGAATAAAGGAGTAAATAACACAGAAATGGTTCTGTCTCTCATATTTTCATACCATCAAGAAAGGGGACAGTTAAAAGGTAACTAAACAATAAATTAAACAAATGGTACAAATTATAAACTCAAGGTGCTACATTAAGACATAAATTTACCTAAACTGGAGATTTCTGCAAAAGGAAGAGGTAAGTAAAATAATACTGGAAAAACCAGGGGCAAAATCAGAAAGGACCCTGTAATTCATGATGTACTTAAGTTCTGTGAATTTTACAAGGTCTTTAAATTCACTGTTTTTATTTCCACGAAAGCCTGGTATGCTATTTAGCTTTTTTTAAAATAATATCTCTTTTGAGATAATAATCATCTACTGAAAAACATCCACACAAAATGTCTTAGATTAGGTTACTTAATGAATTGAGATTAACTGGTCACTATCATGAATATGACAAAGTATGGCTGAAAAGTATATCTACTTAAGTATTGGCTAATTAGAAAAGATCAAAAGGCAGTCAGTACATATTCATATTAAAGCAAAACTATGACTCAGATCTATATTAAATATTAGGTTACCTTAATGTAGTGAAAATAAGCAATAAAAATTTAAATATTTTTGCTAATATTTAAATATACATTAAGTTAACTTGGTTAAACAGAATAAATATAATTTTAAGGGTTTTTTTTTAAAGGAAAAGCAATGACAAGTGTTAATATTTTTTGTTGTTGTTATTTATCATCACCGGAGGATATTTTTCCATTGATTTTTAAGAGAGTGGAAGGGAGGGGAAGAAACAGAGAGAGAGAAACATTGATATATGTCAATTGGTTACCTTCTACTTATACCCCAAACCCGAGGGGATTTGAGCCTGCAACCAAGGTATGTACCCTTGACAGGAATTGAACCCAGGACCCTTCAGTCCAAGGGTCCATGCTCTATCCACTGAACCAAACTACCTAGGGTGCAAGTATTAATATTAATGACACATATGCTAGTACATAAAGGCAAAAAACTCAAAACAAATAAAATATAAAAAGAAAAGTATATTCTTAAATATTAAATTAGTTTAGCTTCAATAAAACATCACCTGCCATATTTAAGAGAAGTCAATATAGATTTTATCCATTTTAATGGTTTCTAACTTTTCTCTTACTCTTCATTCCAAACTTGCTAAGAGGTTTTGTTACCTGTTTGTGATTTTGGCTTTTCAGTTTATTAATTTTAGAGGGGGTGGGGAAGAAGCCAAAGGAGGGGAGGAAGGGAGGGAGAAAGGGAAACATTGATTTGGTGTTCCACTTATTTATGCATTCATTGGTTGATTCCTGTATGTGCCCTGATTAGAGAGGGGGGCCGGGGGGGGGGGTGCAGGGGAGTGGTGTCAAACCACAACCTTGGCATATTGGGATGACAATTTAACCACAGAGCTATCTGGCCAGGACTGTTTATTTTTTTCAAACAAACAAGCTAAAGCTAAAGAATGAGAGTTTATAATTATAAATCTTATAATTCCAAATTTGGTGTTAGAAATAGTATGTTTCAGTTACTATGATTTTGAGACAGGAAAACTAAGAGAGAGTAGAATAAAAAGTCACTGGTGAATGAAATGAGAGGCCAGGGTATTACATAACCGACTGGAAGCTACAGGGAATGACAAATGGCAAGAATTAAAGTGGAAGGTGAGTCAATGAGCCAGTTATAGAATAGTTCAAGGAATTTGAAGGGGATGTAAGATCAAAAAATTAAAGTTAACTACAACTCTCTCAGGATTAAGGGGATAAAACCCAGAATGAATTAGCTGGGAAGTAGTAAAGATAATCTAACTAATTAGATTAATGGAGCCAGTTGACCAGGGGACTTCAACAGGAAAAATCCTAAAAAAAAACAAAACGTTAATAGGATCTAACAGGGAAGAACGGAGCAACTATGGACAGACAGTAAAACTCCATAATACCTACTAAGGTAAAATACGATTTATCTGCCTCATGATTTTTTATTATAACTTTTTCAGTTCTTGATATGATCAATTGTGTATAGTATTTTCAGTGTCGTTATTTTGTGTTTTGTAACATTCCTGAACAAATGAAAATATTATTTTTCACTAATCTCACAACAAAACTCTGCATTTAACACAAGTGAACTTTTGGTGATTGGGCATGATTTATTCTCTAAAAGTTCTCTGTTTTATAATAATATACATGATACAAGAGCACACTAGAAGACATGTAGAAAAGGAAAGAAGAGGTATAAACTTCGTTTTTGTGTTTTGTTTTTAAAGAAACCCATCAAATCACTTTAATAAAAGCAACAGGTAGATACCAAATAACAGAAATGTCAAATTAGTCTTCTGGTGAATTAATATCTGTTTAAATAGCTCTAACTCCGGAGACAAAGGAAAATACGCTCCTTTATATTCCATATTAGGCTATTTTAATAGTTTAAAGTACATTATTAACAGAATTAAAGAAAAGAGTTGAAAAAAGCACCCCTGGTTTGGCTTAGTGGCTAAAGCATCAGCCTGCAGACTGAAGGTTCCTGGGTTCAATTCTAGTCAAGGGCACATACTGAGATTGTGGGCTCAACCCCCAGGAGGGGGCATGCAGGAGGCAGCCAATCAATGGTTCTCTCTCATCATTGATGTTCCTATCTCTCTCTCCCTCTCCCTTCCTCTCTGAAATCAATAAAAATATGTTTAAAAAAAAGGAAAAGCACACAAATATAATTCAGTTTGTCTATAAGAATAATATGGGAGAAAGGAATTTAACTTAGATGAATTTTAGAATCAAAGTACATCATCTGATATATTGACCATTTAAGCCTGATAACTTAAGGAGAAATCAGGAAACCATAATTCATGATATTACACAATTTATCTCTTTTCAACAAAATAATGATTTCTTTACTTAAATTTCAAAGTAAACTCATAGCTATGTCATACATCTCTTATAAACATACATAGAAATAAGAAGTTCCTAAAATTCTTTTGACTTAGGCATTTATTTGCATGGAAATAAAGTAAATTTTCATTCTGACTTAAATTTAAAGTCATGAAAATTTGTCATGCCTCTTAATATTAGGTGTTTTGAAAGCATTCCATTAATAAAAAGTATTAAATCAACAACTGATCCAATTAAAAAAGTGTGATTATTTAAGTTTAGTTACTTTAAACTTACTTATAATACTTTAATTAAAGCTTGGTTTTAAACATTTCAGGAAGTCATATAAATCAGTATAATATTATATTAAGTACAACTTTACCTCCAGGCAGTCATTGAAAAGAAAGAGGGTTACTTGTTCTCCTCTGTCACAGGGGTGCTCGCCTAGAGAAATTGTTTCAACTCGTTGGATTAAGCTTCGATGAGAAGATAAAAGATTAGCCTGTGTAGATCGAGAATATTAATAGATCATTTGTGATCAAAGAATTTGTTTAAGTTATAATTTAAAGGAAGTGGTGCCAAGATTCTTTTTATATTAAAAATTGTAGAATCTAAATAACAAGAAAGAGAAAATAAATTTACAATTATTAAAGATGAATACTTACTGGACATCCATCTACTTCATAAACAACATCAAAAATTTGCTTTTGTGCTTCGGTTTTTCTCTTATCCTCATTAATATGCCTGAAAAATTAATAAGGTTATTTTTAAAACTTTAAAAGCTTAGTAGAACTTAGTTGGTTCCTGGTTAAAAATCAAAAACAATGATCCAACTGGGAGAGCTCAGTGGTTGTGCATCAACCTATGAACAAGGTCACAGTTCAATTCTCAGTCAGGTAACAGGCCCAAGGTTGCAGGCTAGAACCCCATGTGGGGAGTGCAGGAGGCAGCCAATCAATGATTCTCTCTCATCATTTATGTTTCTATCTTTCTTCCCCTCTCCCTTCCTCTCTGAAATCAATAAAAATATATTTTTAAAAAGCCTCAAAATAAGAAAATTCAAATTTTAAAAAAGTAGACAAAAGATTTGTACATATCACAAAGAAGATAATATGAATGGCAAATATGCACATGAAAAAATGCTAGCCATCATTTGGCATTAGACAAACTGCAAGTTAAACTTAAAATAAGATATTTCACTATACATCTATTAGAATTTCACAAATTCAAATGACTACTCATACTGAGCGTTGATAAAAATATAGAGCCACTGATGTTGTTCAACATACACTGTTGGTGGGATGCAAAATAATACAACCACTTTGGAAACAGTTGGGTGAATTTAAAACTTATATGACCTAGCCATTCCTACTTCTAGGTATTTTTATCTAGAAGAAATGAAAGTATATGTATATGTCCATATAAAAATGTATTCACAGAGGTTCATAACAGCTTTGTTATAGACAGACACTGAAAACAATCAAAATATCCACCAACACATGAACTGATAAATGTGGTATACCCATACAACAGAAAATAAAAAAGAATGAACTATTAATATAAGCAACAATAAGGACTAATCTAAAAACAATTATGCTGAGTAAAATAAGCCTGACAAAAATATAATATGCAATTTTATTCTATTTAGATAAAATCCTAGAAAATGCAAGTTATACTGATAAAAAGAAGAGTAGTTGTTGCCTCAGGATGGGCCAGAATGGGAGGAAAAGGGATTACTATCAAGGGCTATATGGATAAACTTGGAGGTAATGGAAATGTTCCTTAATTTGATAGTGTGGTGATGGTTTTATATGGGAATACACACACACACACACACACACACACACCAAAACTAAAAAAAAACTTTATATTAAACATGTATAAATTGCTAAGAAAAATGGACTGAAAACTACTAAAACATAGATCTATAACAAATTAATGTTTATAAGATAAGTATGTATGGTGTTATGCCGAAACCAGTTTGGCTCAGTGGATAGAGCGTCGGCCTGTGGACTAAAAGGTCCCGGGTCCGATTCCGGTCAAGGGCATGTATTCTGGTTGCGGGCACAACCCCAGTGGGGGGCGTGCAGGACGCGGCTGATCGATGTCTCTCTCATCGATGTTTCTAACTCTCTATCCTTCTCCCTTCCTATCTGTAAAAAAAATCAATAAAATATATTTTTTAAAAAAATAATTAATGGTGTTAGAATCCAACTTTAGGGTGTTTTTTGTTTGTTTTGCTTAAATGGCAAGGATCAGTTAATTGGTGCTCTCTCATTATTTCCTTTATCTTATAGATTATAGTTGTTTCAATCAACTACAATATTAGTAATCACTTAATCCCTATGCTAAATATTCAAGAATCCTAAGAATTCAAGTGAGGTCAAATTCTAAAAGAATTACAAATCAATATCACAACTCAACATTAAAATTGCAGCTTCTTTAGTTCAATAGCTATTGAAAACCTATGAGCAACCCATTTAGGGTAGTGATATTATTAGAAAGATTTGTAAATTCTGAGGAAGCTTAAATAAAATGTTGGGGGAAAAAAAAGAAATCCTTAATCACCAGCCATCAATTTGGCTCATTATTCCTAAAGCATTACTCCAAAGGAGGCAACAGGTCAAATGACAAGTCTACTGCCTAGTTAAGTTACTTTATAATTGTTTACCAAAACACATTTTATATAAATAATAAGTAGCATATGCTATCTCATTAAACAGGCAAATAGGCCTAGTAACAACCGTTCAGCTTTTCTCTTTTGTGAAAATATGTTAACACTGACGGTTGAAAGAATCAAGGTAAGTAATGACAGAGTTTGCTAAACCATTAAGTGTTTAAAAAACTATTATCCTGGCTGATAAAAACTATTATCCTGGCTGAAAAAACAAAACATGCCATAAAACTATCTATAGCAACAGAAACTCTTCATTTCAGCATTTTTATACAACTGGACTCTCACTCTTACAGCTAGTAAAGTTCCTTGCTAAGCATGCCTTTGCAAGTTTTCTTAGTTGCTTTTTTTTAAAAAAATATGATTGCTTCTTATTGTGACTTTTATTTTTTGTAGAGAGACAGAGAGAGAAACATCAGCTGGCTCCTGCATGACCCCTACTGAGGATCAAGCCCACAACCCAAGCATATACCTTGAACCAGCAACATCTCAATACATCGGATGACAACCAACCACCTGAGCAACATTGGCCAGGGTATTTTCAAGTATTTTAAGAAACTACTAGTGGCTCAGTGCACAAAATTTGTGCACATTAAAAGGGAATTAATTAGAGGAAATATTTCAATATTGCTATTTGCCCTTTCTCTATAATAGAAGTGTTAGAAATGAAAGAAAATTAGTAAAATGTATATGAAAATTTCCCTCATGTAAGAATCGTGGGCATGCTACGGGACCAAATCAAGTTCCCACCCATCCACGCGCACCTTGAAATCGCGTGAGATCTAGACCCAGCTAGCCCCACCCCATCAAGCCCCGCAGGGCAAGGGACACAGCCTCAGGTCCCCTGGCCCAGTGCCAGGTGGGGGGGGCACAGCCTCAGGTCCCCCATCAAGCCCTGCGGGGCGGGGGGCATGGCCTCAGACGCCCTGGTGTAGCCTCAGGTCCCCCGGCCCAGCCTCAGGGCATGAAGACATGAGGGCATGATGACCATTTGCCTATTAGCTCTTTATTACATAGGATTTCGGATTGAAGCACTTCATGAAATCTCAGAAATATTTTAATTATATCTATTAAATATGTTGATATGTAAAGTCCAAAGAGTTGAAGTGCCCTCACCCTCCATGAGTCAAACAATACCAACATAGTTTCAGTTCTGATCATAATAGTCAGGAAAGATCATTTCTGATCAAAACTATGTCTACAAGTTTAACAATCAAGGCCCCAAGGCAATTTCATTTGAGTTTATACTTTTCATATACCTCCAACCAACCCCAATAACTTAATTCCTTAAAATTCAAGGTAAGAAACCAAAAGCCAAATATAAAGTGAAAAAAGTATTTTAAATCTTTTTTATTTCACCATGGTCAAGTTCCCAAGTTACAATTGAGCAATTTATATAAATATGAACACAAAAACAAGCTATAATTAGAGGTATATAAAGAAAATGGCTATTAAAAAATTATAACATTTTCAAATTTGTAAACCATTATTACCCTCTGTACATAATAGTTTAATACCCTAAAACATGTTTTTGATTAACCAATGTATTCTTAAAATAGTTTCTCATCATTTTAATGTTAGAAAATGAACAACAAACAATTGTTCTATCAATTCCATTCTAAATCCAAGGAACAATAAAAAATTGAAAGAATGCACTTACGTCATTACTTCCTTTAGTGATCCAATAGCTTTTTCTAGAGTGTCTTTGTCAGGATTTTCTTCAGCTGTATGTTTCTTAAGATCTGTAATGATAAAATGTTTTTTCCATGATTAACAAAAATTCAATGCTTTTCCATCTAAGACTTAATTAAAAAACACCATCTTAACAGACATAGACTAATGATTTTTTAAAGATTATCCAACCTTTGTCTTAAGAGCACTCCTCCTATACATTTGTTAAGGTTCCCGTATTTTTTTTTCTTATTTACTAAACTTGCAGAATAATATGTGACCCATAATTTCACAGCTATCTCAATTTCCTTCTAATAAAGTTTGAGAACTGCTAGATTCCTTAAACTCCCTCCAGGTTGAGAAATTATTATATAGCTGTATTTCACACTGGAGTCCATGAGTCCATCACAGAACCTTTGGTGTCTTTAGAGCAGGTTTTGTTTAACTTACAGGTTCATGAGATACCTAAGTCTTGATTGTTCATATCCAGGTTGCTCCTAATGTTCCCTATGCTGTATTCACCTAATGATTCCCTAGTATCACACCTACTTAATCTTTAAATGGACTGATAGAAGAAAACCTTAGAAATCATGTTCATTTTATTTACTTACTTATATTTTAGAATCAAATTCACTTTAGTCATGACACCATTTGATATATTTTTATAAGTACTAATGAAGATAAACAAAAAAATATATACTGCTTTGATTGTGCATATATTCTTTTTTTGTTAAATATTTTATTGATTTTTCAGAGAGGAAGGAAGAGAGAGAGAGAGCCAGAAACATCCATGAGAGAAACATCGATAAGCCATCTCCTGCACAACCCCTACTGCGGATGTGCCTGCAACCAAGATACATGCCCTTGACTGGAATCGAACCTGGGACCTTTCAGTCCCCAGGCTGACGTTCTATCCACTGAGCCAAACCAGTTTCGGCATATATTCTTTTTATAATCTATAAAATAGGACAGCTTTCAAAGAGTAGGAAATAATTTTATATGCTGTAGTTCTAAACTATATTAGATAAAATAAAAATTATCAATTTTTTTTAGTTACTACTATAATTCATGTTAACTGAAATATTAAAAAAAATAGATTAAATAGTCAAAAAATTAGCTTCCTTGTCAGCTATACATACTACTGTAGTTAAGGTTTGAGGTTCAAAATGCTTTTTTACACTTATTCCTATTAGTAATTTGGTTTTTATACTTACATTTTTTAAATAATATAGAAATTGACACTGTCCTAAAAATATTCACTACTTTAGAGTAAGCTAAATGTAAAGGCATATGCATATACTTGTCTTTTACTGCAAGCAAAATTTATTCAAAAAATTAACTCTTCGCTATAAAACTCCCTTCCATTGATATCCATAGTTTACTTTCCAAAATAAATGAGTATTTCAAGTGTTCTGCACAATCTAAGAAAAGATTGAACATAAGACCAAATATACAAAATTTTACTAAGAGTCAGAAAAGAACCAAATAATTAGAGACATAGGAATCACATCTTGCCTTGGGATTTCTGTGGGTGAATAGTGTGTTTACGTAAATGTAAATTGATTTTGCATTAATGACACACCAAGAAATTTAAGACTTTAGTGGAAAGATAAAAAGTACAATATTGGTCAATATAATTGATATCAGAATAAATAAAACATTCTAGGCCAAACTGAATTTTTGTAGCACCAGTGATTAAGATTATTCATAAAGATATTTTCTATGTAAAAGATATAAACTCTAATGCTAAAATCTAAGAAAATTTTAAAACAAAAAGTTTCAAATTTTTTTAGAACAAAACAATTCTATAAAAACACCCAAGTGGTCTAAAAATGATCAGACAAGTACCATTTAAAAGTAACGCAACACTAGGTAACCTCTGTACTGGTCGGATGAGAAGTTCAACAAGGCTTTGCCGTCCACATTCTGGTTTAGCTTGGTTGATCTGAAAAGAATTAATTTATTCAACAATTTTTAAAAATCGTTTCTGCAGACATTAGATACTCTACATTTATCAATTACACCTCATCATTAGTGCCCTGGCAACTAACAGGAAAGCTGGGGTGGCAATGTTCTCTGGCAGATTCCTGTGGTTGAAATGACCTCGCGGCCAGCCAAGGGTTAAAATTAACACCTTAACTAGAAAATGAATTCCTCTACACACTACTATATATTCCTTCTTAAACTAGTCTTAAATCTATATGATTTGTAAGAAGAAAACTTTTAAAATACTGTGCTGATTAGATAAACAAAATAAGGCAGTGATAAGGACAAGGGGAAAGGGGGAGGCGGAATCAATAAAGGCAAGACAGAATTTCCCTAGAAATATTTTAGGTGTTTGAGAACTAAAACATGTATAACTTAAAAAAACAAAACAAAACACCATAAACAACATTCTCATTTACTTAGCTGCCTCTTAGACCCTGCTACACAGTATGTCAAATCTTCAGAATCTAAACACCACTGCTATTATCAGAAAATACAGCTAAAGTAACAGTAAGGTGTTCTTACATGAATTCATTTTTACTAAAAGCATAATTTTTAATGAATTCCTTCAGAAATTATTCTCAGATTTTTATTTGAAAGACTGTACATTACCTTCAGAAAAGCATGAAATCTTGGTTTCTGTTTTTCACATTTAATAATTGTTTCCTTGCTCATTTCAAAGAAGTTAACAAAGGGAGGGTAGGTTTTCACCAAATCTTTTGACTAGAAAGAAAGAAAGAAAAAAAAAAACATTAATTTGTAATACCTTTCACCCTTAGGAAATAAAACTTGAAGTCGAATGATCAACAGTCACAATCTGACATAGTGTGCAAAAGTGTGTAATACAAAAATTTATCAGTGAGTTAACTGCTAAACAAAATGGATTAACTGGTATGCATAGCCTGAAAAGTAAACACCATAAAGAAACAAAAGTATGTAAAAACTTGTACTGTTATAAACATAAGAAGTTTAAAACCTATAAATTTAATTCATACAAAGGAGCCAAGAACACACAATGGAGAAAGGAATCTCTACAATAAATAGTACTGGGAAAACTTGACAGCTACATGGCAAAAGAATGAAACTAGACCACTTTCTTACACCATACACAAAAGTTAATTCAAAATGTAAAACCTGCAATTTTAAAATTCCTAGAAGAAAACACAGGAGGTTAAACTCCTTGACAGGGGTCTTAGCAATGTTTTTGAGGATTTGACTCCACAGGCAAAGGAAACAAAAGCAAAGATAAACTAAAAGGCTTCTGCACAGTGAAGGAAAACATCATCAAAATGAAAAGGCAAACTTACTGGATGGAAGATATTTGCCAATCATATATCCAATAAGGGATTAATATCCAAAACGCACAAAAAAAACATACAACTCAACATCAAAAAAACAACCTGATTTAAAAAAAGTAAGAGGGGCCACAGGAGGATCTGAATACACATTTTCCCAAAGGAAACATATAAAGGCCAACAGGCACATAGAAAGATGTTTAACATCACTAAATATTACTAAGGTGCAAGCCAAAGCTACAATGAGAGATCACCTCAGACTTGTTAGAATAACTATTAGCAAAAAGATAAGAAATAACAAGTGTTGGAGAGGATGTGAAGAAAAGGGAACTCCGTACACTATCTGAGGGGTTAAGTGGTGCAGCTATAAAAACCAGTATGAAGATTTCTCAAAAAATTAAGAATAGAACTACCATATAATCCAGCAATCCCACTTCTGGGTATTTATCCAAAGAATTTGAAAACACTAATTCAAAAATTCATATACAATACCCGTATGTCCATTTACAATAATGAAGATGTGGAAAAAACTTGTGTCTGTTTATCAATGGATGAATAAAGAAGATGTGTGTGTGTGTGTTCCCAAAAAATGTATACATACATTTCATTTTCAAAATTCAGCTATTAGCTGTTAAAACTTGAGACACCCTCTATATAGAGTGAAATATTATTCAGCCATTAAAAATGAAATCTTACCATTTGTAATAATATAGATGAAACTTGAGGGTATAATGCTAAGTGAAATAAGTCAGAATGATAAAGACAACATATGATTTCACTCATATGTGTAATCTTTTAAAAAAAGAGAAACAAACAAAACAAAATCATACATACAGGGAATAGATCAGTAGTTATCAAAGTGGAAGGGAGTTCAGGGATGAGTAAAAGAGGGAGAAGGGGTCAGTTTCATGGTGATGGATAATAACTAGACTTTTGGTCGTCACTCTGTAAGTGTATACAGATGCTAAATTATGTTGTAGACCTGAAACTTATATAATAAAAGAAGTCTGTAAGTTCAGAATATAGTAATTAGAATTGATCTATGCAGAACCTAAGAACATGCTATTATTTATTGAAGGATCCAAACCACCATTAAAAGATTAACTATATTAGCCAAAAATGCAAATAAGAAAAGAAAAAAATATCTTGGCTAATTGAGGAGACTAAAAGGTATCAAAAGGTATGTGAGAATAATTTGCATATTTGGAATTCTCAAGCAAGCAAGCACATAAAAAAACAAAAAACTGAGCAACTACATGGAAGAATGGAAGTTAGAATCCCTCAGAAAACAAAAGTAAATGTGCCAGAACCCAAGGCATTGAAACTTACAATTATATTCAAAAAAACTAAAAAACAATGTATAAATCCTATTCATATCATCTCATTCAAAATGAATTTACTTTATTTGAAAAAATTTACATTATGTTGCTCTTCTCCTAAAAAGAATTAGTCTATTAGAAGCTTTTATGCAGAGCAGACAAAATGACAGGAAGTATTATCAACTAAGGAAAAATAAAAATGAACACTCAGTTAAAGAAAATTTCAGAAAAATCATTAATCTATAGCCATTTGTGAAGGGCATATGACTTACTATGTAATAAAATAATTATAGCACAGTACTACAGTGTTACTAATGATGATCTTGAACTACTGAATGTGTTAAATTTTATATTTAACAAACACAATGATGTCAAAGTTTTAAAAGCTCTCACATTTAAGCAGGTAACTTTCATTTCCTGCCAATCCTTTATGATATTTAATCTGGAAATTTAAAGAAAAGAAATAAGATACTTACATATTTAAGAAAGATATCACCAATGCTTTTGCTTTCATCCCAATTAACAATAAGATCTTCAAGATCATCCTGGAAAAAAACAACAACAACAAAAAGCACACAAATTAAGACATTTAAAATTGCATTTGACAATCTTTTAAATATCTTTTAATATTTTTAAGATAGTCATTTTGAAAAAAAAAATAAGTCATTTTGAAAATACTTTACACAGTATGTCCCCTTTATATGTAGAAATAACTGAAATATCCAAGGATTTTGATAAAATATCAAACAGAAGTATTTGATAAATTGCATTTTATTAACTTATAGATCTTTTATATTTTTATTTGTAATGTACAGTAATATCAAAAGTAAGTTAATATATTTTCTTAAAACATTTTATAATTCAGATTAATCTTTTCCCTGAAAAATGGGATAAACATTAATATGAATAATTTTGAGAAAACTGATAAATTTAATTCAAAAAACCACACAGGAAAAATAAGAATAAATAAACCTAACCTACTTTTAAGAGTTCAGGTAATCCTCCCCAAATTTACTTTACTAAGACTGATTTGCACCTGGAAATCATGAATCCTTCATTTAAAATAAAAAATTATTTAAAAAAAATAGGATTGTCTTATATGATTTTAGCATTTATCTAACTATAGAGAATTGAATGAAATAAACTCTTAAGTCCCTTCCAGTTTCAGTTTTTCAAACAAACTGAAACAAAACAAAAACATAGAGCAGAGAAACAGAAAAATAACACTAGCAAAACATCTCTCTATAGAAGACTTTGTGAGGCCTTAATTCCTTATTTTCAGGATTAATTCAAATTGAAAAAAAACACAAGCAAACAACAAACATTAACAATGCATTGCAGCAAAGAACAAATCATCCAAAGGAATAAATGAAAAGTTTTAGATACAAAACTTATTTAAGCTCAACAGAAGTACCTGAAAATCATAATAAATATATACATAAAAAATGAATTACTATGAGCCTAAAATATACAAATTTACCTTTATCTTAGTGTGCACATCAAAAATATCTGGGATACTACCAAAAATAGTCTTAATCTCTTCTGGTGCAAGGATAGGCCCACCACGTTGTCCTTCTTCTTCCAAAGGTACCTGAAATAACTAAAAAGTAAAAAAAAAAGATTACTTTCAATAGACTGTGGGGAGGGGGAAAGGAGTGAAACTAACACACAGTGATAAAATGAAAATGAAAAGTTGATAAAAAAAAAAGAAAGATTTTAAAATACTTCTCTAAATTTGAGCCTTTTTTCTAACATTTTCTATTCTACTTGATACTATTTATTTATACACTAAAGGCCCAGTGCATGGATTTGTGCACCAGTGAGGTCCCTCGGTCTGACCTGTAGGGATCAGTGAACCTCCACACTGCCCCAGTACGGCCTTACCCACCAACATATCAATCCTGCACAGCATGAAGTAGTGCATGAAGTGGCAGCAGGCAGGGAGGAGCCAGAGCCCAGGCCCAGACAGGACACCATACCGCTCCTGCTCATCCTAGCCCCATTGCACTTGCCGCCGCCGCCACTCTGCAACAATCTCCACGCACCCATCCTTCAGTAATACCAGTGCGCCCATGACTGCGAAGCACCGCTTGTCATGGCAACCTCACTCCTCTTGCGGCGGCCAGCTGATACCCAGTCAGTCTGGATGCTGGTCCCAGTCCCCATCCAGATGGGGGAGGGGCACAAAGGAGGCGTGTCCATGGGAGAGCCTCAAGCTGCAGCCACAGCTGCGCTTGCCAGCCAGAGCCCGGTGTCTGGTGCCTGTAGGTCGGCTGAGCTGTGGGAGTGCACTGATCACCAGGGGGCAGCTCCTGCATTGAGCATCTGACCCCTGGTGGTCAGTGCACATCATAGCAACTGGTCGACCAGTCCTTTGGTTGCTTAGGCTATTATATATATAGACTAAAGGCCTAGTGTACAAATTTGTGCACAAATGAGATCTGATCGGCCCCGCCCCCAATCAGGGTGGGAGGGCCAGCCAGGGGGAGGGGCCGCAGGCAGTTGGCAGCTCTGCCCTTTGATCGAACTCCTGTTCGAGGGAACAATTTGCCTATTAGCCTTTTATTATACAGGATCTGTGTATATGTGTATATATGCTCTTGTAATAAATGTTATGTTAGAATCTAATAAAACTTTACTGTGAAGATGCAGAGAAAAAGGAACTCTCATACACTGTAGGTGGGAATGCAGACTAGTGCAGCCACTGTGGAGAACAGTATGGAATTTCCTCAAAAAACTAAAAATGGAACTCCCATTTGACCCAGTGATCCCACTTCTAAGAATATATCCCAAGAAACTGGAAATACTAATCATAAAGAATATATGCACCCCTATGTTCATAGCAGCACAATTTACAATAGCTTAGATTTGGAAACAGCCTAAGTGCCCATCAGCAGATAAGTGGATTAGAAAACTGTGGTACATCTAAACAATGGAATTCTATGCTGCTGTAAAAAGGAAGGAATTCCTACCATTTGCAAGAGCATGGATGGAGCTGTAGAGCATTATGCTAAGCGAAATAAGCCAGTCAGAAAGATAAATATCACATGATCTCACTCATTTGCAGATTATAATGAACAACATAAACTGATGAACAAAAACAGATCCAGAGACAGAGAAGCATCAATCAGATACTCAAACGTCAGAGGGAAGGTTGGGGAGGGGAGGAGAGATGCATGCATATAAGTACAACCAATGGACAGAGACACCAGAGAAGTGAGGGCATGAATGGGAGGGGGGGTGGGGGGGCACGGTAATGGAGGGATAAGGACACATATGTAATACCTTAATTAAAAAAATTAAAAATTTAAAAATAAAAACTTTACCACAGAGTTCTACAAATCATTAAAACTGTTAGTATGATACATGAGTAATATCTATTTTTATTCAAGTTAGTAGAAAAAAAGCAATAAGCAGTTATTTCTAGACATATACTTACTGTAAGTACTAAATGTTTTTAAATGGTAGCACAGAACCTTGGTGTAGGGGAAAGAGTGAAGATTTGGAACAAAAGACCTGTTTGTATTTATGTTGTTGCTTGTATCAATCTAAAAAAAATAAAAAATAAAGGAGCCTGGCCAGTGTAACTCATTGGTTGAGTGTCGACCTATGAACCACAAAGTCAAGGTTTGATTCTGGGTCAGGGTACATGCCTGGTTTGCAGGCTCGATCTCTAGGGTGGGCAGCCAACCAATGATTCTCTCTCATCACTGATGCTTCTCTCTTTCTGTCCCCCTTCTGCTCTAAAATCAATTTAAAAAAATCTATTCTATATAATAAAGAGCTAATATGTTAATGGTTATCATGCATCATGCTGTAATGACCACAGCAAGATGCGCGAAGGTGACTGCACAAGGAGCCAGGGCACCTCCTCACAGCAGGAGGCAGGGCACCTCCTCGGGTGATTTCAATCGCACACTGGGCCTCTAGTCTATACTAATAATAGAGGAATGTGCAAATTGGTAGGGATGCCATTACATAACGACCAATCAGGATGGGGCGGGGTTATGGCTGAAAGCTCTCAGCATGCCTGGACCAGGGGTCCAAAGGGCATGTAGAGGAAGGAGAGCACATAGGCAGTTAGGAGGATCAGGCCAGGAGGGGAACACAAATAGGCAGTTAGGGGAATCAGGCAAGGAGGGGAGAGCAGTTAGGGCCATCAGGCTGGCATTGGAGAGCAGATAGGCAGTTAGGGGGATCAGGCCAGGAAGGGAGAGCAGTTAGGGGGACCAGGCCGGCAGGGGAGAGCAGTTAGGGGTTTAACTTATAATTTTATTATTAATTTTTATAATATTCTGAAATAGTTATGTTATTCTATATTACATAATAATATAGTCTGGATATTTATTTAATTTGGAGGCTATATTAAAATTTACTCCAAATTCAATATCAAAAAACAAAAAAGAATACATCAGACCTAAAATAAAGCTTCAAGAAAACACTACTATGAATTTAGACTTTAATCTTTTTAATATGTTTTTATTGATTTTTTTTTACAGAGAGGAAGGGAGCGGGATAAAGAGTTAGAAACATCGATGAGAGAGATACATCGATTAGCCGCCTCCTGCACACCCCCTATTGGGGATGTGCCTGCAACCAAGATACATGCCCTTGGCTGAAATTGAACCCGGGACCCTTCAGTCTGAAACTCTATCCACTGAGCCAAACCAGTTTCAGCTGTTTTTATTGATTTTAGTGAGAGAAAAATGAAAGGGAGAGAAGCATCAATGTGAGAAACATTGATTAGCTGCTTCCTACATGCCTTCTACTGGGAATTGAGCATGCAACCCTGGCATGTGCCCTGACCTAGAATCAAACTTGTGACCTTTTGTTGCATGGGACAAAGTTCATCCAACTAAGCCACACAGGCCAGGGCTAGACCATAATCTTTTAAGTAAAAGATTAGGTGAAAGCCGAAACCGGTTTGTCTCAGTGGATAGAGCATCGGCCTGTGGATTGAAAGGTCCCAGGTTAGATTCCAGTCAAGGGCATGCACCTTGGTTGCAGGCACATCTCCAGTCAGGGGTGTGCAGGAGGCAGCTGATAGATGTTTCTCTCATCAATGTTTCTAACTCTCTATCCTTTTCCCTTTCTCTCTGTAAAAAACAAACAATAAAATATATTTTAAAAAAGCCCTGACTAGTTTGGTTCAGTGGATAGAGCATCAGCCTATGGACTCAAGGGTCCCAGATTCAATTCCAGTCAAGGGCATGTACCTTGGTTGCAGGCACATACCCAGTAGGGAGTGTGCAGGAGGCAGGTGATCAATGTTTCTAATTCTCTATTCCTCTCCCTTCCTCTCTGTAAAAAAAATAATAAAATATATTTTAAAAAAATAAAAAAATAAAGATTAGGTGAGTTTATACTAAGCATAGTGGTATGAAATTTTGTATGCAGTTTAATAATTTCAAGGGCTTTTTAAAGAGGAGTTCTGGGAAATGTAATTGATATGCAAATTAGAATCCTGAAACTCCAGTGCATTTACCATGGCTTAAAAGAATTTACATTTCTAGTTAATAAATGCTACCACATTACATGAAAAGTGTATGCAAAAAGGATATTCTGCTACTCAACTACATTTTGGTTGACTATAAAAACTTAAAACCAGAAAGTCATGCAGGATGATATTTCCCTTGAGGAAGAGAAAAAATGACTTAAAACAAGTAAAGTTTAATACAGCTGAGTCCTCATGAAACCTTGACTACTACTAAACAAATTAACTGTATTAACTGTGAAGGATAATCTCTCCATTACTACCAAGAAATTTCCATTTCTTATCACTATCATTTTTCTATTCAAAGATAAATTTGATGGTATTAACTTCATTTTCCTAACAAACTATCTGTCATTACCTAAAACAAATTTATTCCTTCTTTCTACAGATTCCAAAAAAAAGTCCTATTATTATGTCTTTCAGAACCTTGAATTTTGGTTTATTCCTTAATACTTTCTTCAATTTCATATAACCAAGATTCATTAGAATTGATTTTTCTTCAGAAATAACTTCATAGTACATTTTAATAGTTGTAAACAAGGAGTTAACATTCATTTATAACTAACCACCGCAAAGTTTAAGATAATTTGACATATGAAAGTATTTTTCAAAAAGTACTGACATCCATTTTGTTACACTTCATTGCTATGGTTTTTTTCCACATATATACAGCACTACCTAAAGCAATAGCTCTAGAGAACACACACTTTCAAAAAAAGTTATCTCCAACTTCCAAATATAAATACAAATGCAGTATCTTGACGAGGAACCTGCAAAGTTCTGAATTAAACTTGGTCCCTCTATGATCATCTAATAAGGATCCTTCCCTCTTTAAAATCACTCTAAAATGTGCTATTTCTGCATGAATAAAAATTACTATTACAGTTATGGCATTTCCTTACAAGCAGTTTTTGTCATACATTTTCATTTTTAATATCTATGTTCAAATTCTATGCTTATGTAATTTTCTTGTAAGAAATAACATCTCTTAGATTTTTTTTTATATAGAAACACTGGAACAGAGGTCATTTTGCAAATAAACTCTTACCTGAATAATTGTGGCCAATATATTTACATAATTACTTTCAGTCTGATAGAGTTCTTTTGCAACTTGCCACCTGGCTGACTGCTTTGAAGGAACCGGAGTGGAATTTTTAGAAGACTTAGTACAAGATTTTGGTGTTTCTAAAAGGTAAAAAAAGGAGGAATGATTTAAAATACAGGCCAGATACACGTATTAAACATTGCATAGATTTAACAGAAAAAGGGAAGCATGCTAACTCTTATAAATACACCATCATATAGATTTTCATTACAGGAAAATTTCCTCATAATTTGAGGCCAAAGAAAAAAATTGCAAAAATATCAATGATTCCAAATTGACAGACTTTTTACTAAATAGATGGCCTGTATTCTTAAAAAATGCCAAGGCCATTAAAAACAAAGACTGAGGCACTATACCAGATTAGAAGAGACTAAAGAGATATAACAACCTATGATCCTGGAATAGATCCTAGACCGGAAAAAAAAACAACAAAAAATTTTCTCTTTTGCTAAAAAGGACATTAATGGGAACAACTGATAAAATTTGAATGTCTGTGGGATACATCATAGCATTAAGATTAACTTCCTAATTACAAAATACAAGAAATCGCCCTATATTTTAAGAAATATAAATTTAAGTGTTAGACATAAAGGCACAACGTATCTGCAATGTACTCTCAAACATTAAAAATGTGTGTGGAGACAGAGAATGAATGAATGAATGAATGAATGAATGTTAAAGCAAACAGCAGATTATTTCCATTTGGGAAATTTGAGTAGAAAGTATATAGGAATCTTTATACTATATTTGCAGTATTTTTGCAATCTGAAATTGTTTCAAAATAAAAAGCAACATATAGAAACATTTAAGTTAAAAAAGAAGAAAAAGGCTGATTACACTCTTCATATATGTGTATGTGTGTTTGTGTGCACGCGCACACATGCAAAAAGCCTCCCTCAAAAATTACCCAACATCAACTGCAAATTCATTGTTAGTTGAAAGTATCTTAACATAAAATATCTAGTCCAACCAAAAGTGCAGGGAGGATGCATTCATATACATGTATTTCAAGAAAAATTAAAATAAGCTTTATAAAAGCTTAAAATACATTTTCTTACAGTCAGTATGATTAGAATACTTCAACATTATATACAGAATCTCCTAATAGAAAGTATAATGTTCCTCGGCTATGGATGTAGTAGAAATATTCAAAGAACAACAAAGATAGTGTGACTGAAGCTAAGAGAGTATCACTGGAAAGCAAGATATCACATGAGGTTTGAGGGAGAAGAGGATGGATTACATAGGAACTTGAGTTATGGTAATATAAAGTCACTCAATGACTTTAAGCAAAGTGGCATGTTCTAATTCAGCAGTCTGAAAGGTTGGCAACTGCTGGTCTAATTTATATAATTTTAGAGACCACTGTTAAATGCTAATGTAGAAAGGCAAAAATGGATATAAAGAGACCACTGCAGTTGTCTGAGAGAGAACTTTTCTACAGAAAAAATTGACAGCCGAAACCGGTTTGGCTCAGTGGATAGTGCAACGGACTGCGGACTGAAAGGTCCCAGGTTCGATTCCAGTCAAGGGCATGTATCCTGGTTGTGGGCACATCCTCAGTAGGGGGCGTGCAGGAGGCGGCTGATCAATGTCTCTCTCTCATCGATGTTTCTAATTCTCTATCCTTCTCCCTTTCTAAATCAATAAAATATATTTAAAAAAAGAAAAAAAATTGACAAAGGAATAGTGTTGAGAGTGGTAGAGAGAATCAATGTTCTAATCTGATAATGTTATATTTAAGATGCGGACAAGGAAGCATGAAGTAGGCAATTGGAGAAGGAAGACAACAAATTTTGGGGTCATCAGCATATAAATGTTAAAGCCATGGAATTAAATTAAATCATTTACAGAAAACAAAAAAGAAACAACATAGGAGTAACATTCAACATCCAGAGTGAGAGTGAAAGCTGGGCAAAGGAGAATGAGAAATGTACATAAGCCAAGATTAAAAAAAAAAAATGAGTCCAGAAGTAAGTAGCTGTTCATGTGTCGAATACTGTTGATTGCATAGAAACTATCATCTCTCTAACAAGATCCAATGTCACAGTAGGGGGGCTGAAGTTAAACTGGAATGGGTTGAAAGACAATGAAAAGCAGGAAATAAGACAGTGGATTAAGGTAATTCTTTGAAGAGTACTCATGTGAAAGGGAAGAGGAAAAGGGAATAATAAATGGAGAGTGCCAGGAGATCTAGGGGAGGTTGTGATTGCTATCAAGTCTAGAAAAAACAACATTATTAGTATGCTGACTAAAAAATAAAAATTGATGATCAACAGAAAAGAACTCATGTAGCTTTCTTATTATCAGCTGAGAACAAAATAAACTCAGCCTCCTCTAAATTCATTATACCTGTTTTCCCCAAAATATATCTATAATTTTATTTAGCTAGTGCTAAGAATGATCTTTGAATGGTTCCATCACTTTCCAGCTGTATGACCCTTAATGAGTTATTTCTCTTACCTCAGTCTAGTCATCTGTAAAATAGGAGAAATGAAACTTATCTTATAAATACAAAAAATATACAAAAGCACTTAGCATATAGTAAACAATCATTAAATAGAAGCATTTTCATGTGCCTTTTCTCAACTAGAACAAAAGTAATTAAAGGCAGAGCCTTTCATATTCAATATATAAGAGATTCAATAAGCAGAGATTTATCTCTAGTTTAACAATATTCCATTCCACTAAATTTTAAAGATAAATTTTAAATGTGAATTACCTCCATAGTTAATGCTAGATTCTGGTGTGTTGGAGATATCTAGAAGTGACCCTATAGAAAGGGAATGTTCAGCTGATGGGCGCTTACGGGGAGGGAAAGGTGACAGGTCTGTCTCTCTTGAAAGCTGAGCAAGCGTCTCTTTTAAACGACGTCTTTTGCGATTGCTGTTTGGAGTACTTAAAGAAAGCAGTGACACTGATTTCTTGAGCTCAGGTGTATTAGCCTGCAACCAAAAGCACAAAATCTCAATTTCACTTCCAGAGCTCTTTACTGAGACAGGAACAAAAGAAAAATATATTTGAGTCTGACAAAACCTGGATTTTGCACAATAATTTTACAACTATATACTCTGCCAGGTAATCCAGAAGCTTCATAAAACATAATAATCAAGGGACCACTGTAATTGTCTAAGCCCTAGCACCTCATTCCTTTTCTTCACAGCATTATCACCATTGCATATTCGTCTGTAAGCTTGTTTACTATCTATTCCCCAAAAGGCCATAAACTCCAGGAGAGCAGGAGCCATTCACATTTTGTTCCCTGTATCTCCAGCATTTGGCACAATGCTGGACAGAGAGCTCTCCAACATTTGTCAAACAACACAAGATTTTTAAAAGCTCTCTCTCAGTATCTAAAGCATTTTAACTTTATGTTAAGAACCTAAAATTGAGAAGAGAACACAATATAGTATTTACCTGTTTAAGCCCATACTACATCTTTAAATTATTAAATCTCAAACTGAAGTAAATCTTCGCATAAAACCTTTTCCATAGTTTTATGCCACATTTTGGTGAATGATACCACTCTTCACCAAGATCCAGTATAGAGGCTAGATTTTCCTTGCCTACATTTTACTACTACAGTCATCGTTTCTAATGACATCTTCCCCCTTAATATTAACTGTCTCCCAATATTTATAACAGTGATTTTCAACTGGTGTGCTATAAGAATTTTTAAACATACAATACCTGACTATTTAGTCAGGGGCACTGGCCTCATTTCCTTCACTGTCCAATAAAAAAATGACAACACCCAATACAAGAATAGCCATCCAGTGGGAATGACTGAAAATTATACCTACTTTTGTCAGATTGGCAAAAAATATGTTTTTTTAATATATTGCAGAATTTTAGTAATTAGTTTATATGTGCCATGAGATAAAAAAGGTTGAAAGTTGCTGACTTATAGGATAAAATTTAAACTTCTTCAATATATTAAAAACTTCTTAATTCTGCCCACCTAGTAAGTTTTATCTGTTGGCCTTCTTTCTCACATTTTTTCTAAAGCCATATTAAGATACTTGCTATTTTAATATACTTTCAAGCTTTCATACCACTCCCACCTGCAGTCTAACTTCAATGTTCTTACCAGGTTAGCCTAGTAAATTGGCTCAACACTTCTCTGCTCTTTTTAATCCTACCCAAGTCACTAAGACTAGTTTAAGTACATTATTTAATTATGGCATATATAATTCTGCACTATAACTGTTTGCATATCTGTTTTGCCCTTACGGTTCTAAGTTTCTGAAGATAGGGATATCAGTGTTCATAATAATACCATCAATTTTAGTACAGAATCCTACATAATAAAGACTAATATGCAAATCGACAGAGCAGTGGAACAACCAGTCATTATGATGCACACTGACCACCAGGGAGCAGATGCTCAACATAAGAGCTGCCCCCTGGTGGTCAGTGTGCTCCCACAGGCGGAGCGCTGCTCAGCCGGAAGCCAGGCTTATGACTGATAAACACAGCAGCAGTAGCAGGAGCCTCTCCCACCTCTGAGTAGTGCTAAGGATGTCTAACTACAGATGGGGAGCGGGCCTAAGCCCTCAGTTGGACATCCCCTGAGGGCTCCTGGACTATGACAGGGCCAAGGTCAGGCTGAAGGACCCCCCCCCCCCGACCCAAGTTCAAGAATTTTGTGCAGTAGGCCTCTAGTGACATAAGATTACAACAATATCCATTAGAAGGAGTGGTTTTACCTAAATAGACATAGACAACTACTCCAATTGTTCTCAAACTCCTAAACATGATGTAATAGATGACCTATATGCCAATTATACCATGCTCTTTTTGGATAGAAAGTGCCATCTTTATAAAGTCAAATTCATTGAACAAATAACTAAGATACTTTTTTTCAAAAAGCATACCTTTTCATATAAATACATAGTTTCTCCAGCTCGGGCATCCATTTGAATGCTTCCCCAGAACCACTAGGTGAGAAAAAGAACATTTTAATTACGAATTCACATTATCAGAAATGCCAATTGTAACAGTTTTAGAAAACCAATCTCATTTTTTAATTACTTGCCTCTTGCTTGACAACATAAAGTTTCTTTGATGGTTCAAATGGAAGTTCTTTTACTGTATTCTCTTCAACTATAAGGTGAGTGCACCTTTCATCTCCAACCTGTAAATAGCTACCTCCTAAAGAAAAAATGCATATAAACATATAAATAAGGCAAACTAGCTTCAAACACAAATTCTTTTTCTTTCCTAGAGAGAGGAAGAGAGAGAAAGAGAAAAACATCAACTGGTTATCTCCCATGCCAGCCCTAACTGGAGACAGAACACACAACCTCAGCATATTTCCAAACCAGGAATCTAAACCGTGACACTGAAGCAGAATAGTGCTCCAAACGATGGAACCACTCTGTCTGGGCCAAATCCAAAAATTTTTAAGAGGCATATTCACCAGAAAGTCATTATTTAATGGCAGGAGTGGGGAATAAAATATATATGTAAAACTTTTAAATTATGCCAAATTTTACCTTGCATTTCAGTCATTTCTTCCATATTGGTTTTCTCTTCATCTGAAAACCCCAGGAAACTTAAAAGACAATCTTGAAATGGAGGAATTTTAAATTCATTTC
>JAAGEH010000045.1:24330222-24438021 GCA_011751065.1 Lasiurus cinereus | reverse complement strand
ACACACACACACACACTCACATATTCTTCTAAAACAGCTTAACTTAAATTCAACAAATTAGGTACATCAATTCTAATCCTCAATGTTTTAGCATAATCCATTTATTGAAAATATTTTACATCAGATCCTGAAATATTAACAAAACTTTAACATTTTAATAATAAAAGCTAAAATATTTTTATGTGTCCTTATGTAATCCTGAATTAAATTCTGACAAAATTTGATCATTGGTAATTTTTACAAGATTCAAATTCCTGCTCTGTACATGAAATTTTATGTGTGCTAGGTGTTAGTTTCATTAAATATTAAGTAATGAAGAAGCACAACAGCAAGGAATTACAAAGTTGGAAAGCTTAAAAAGATTATGAATTGCAATTACCACTTAAAATGTAACCAGAAAAACATAAGAAAAAACAAGATCTAAATATCCATTAAGCTATCCTAGATAATAAAGTTGTAATATGCAAATTGACCATCACTCCAACACAGAAGATGGCTACCCCCATGTGGACACAAGACGGCTGCCACAAGACGACCAGCAGAGGAGGACAGTTGTGGGCAATCAGGTCAGAAGAGGAAGGTAGCTGGGAGGGACCAGGCCTGCAAGGGAGGGCAGTTGGGAGTGATCAGGCCTGCAGGGGAGGATAGCTAGGGGTGACCAGGCCTGCAGGAGAAGGCAGTTAGGGCTGACCAGGCCAGCAGGGGAGGGCAGTTCGGGGTACTAGGCCTGCAGGGGAGGGCAGTTGGGGGAGGTGGGTACCAGGCCTGCAGGAGAAGACAGTTGGGAGGGATAAGGCCTAAAGGGGAGGGCAGTTTGGGGGGACCAGGCCTGCAGGGGAGGGAAGTTGAGGCTACCAGGCTGGTGGGGAAGAGCAGTTAAGGGTATCCAGGACAGCAGGGGAGGGCAGTTAGGGACAACCAGGTTGACAAGGGAGAGCAGTTAGGGGTGACCATGCCTGCAGGAAAGGGCACTTAAGGACGACCAGGCTGGCAAGTGAGGGCAGTTGGAGGCGACCAGACTGGCAAAGGAGGGCAGTTAGGGGTGACCGGTCCAGCAGGAAAGAGCAGTTGGAGGTGACCAGGCCTCCAGGGGAAGACAGTTAGGGGCAACCAAGCTGGCAGGGGAGGGCAGTTAGAGCAATTGGGCCAGCAAGGGAGCTGTTAGGCACCGATCAGGCTGGCAGGGAAGTAGTTAGCAGTGATCAGGCTGTCAGGCAGAAGTGTTAGGGGCATTCAGGCAGGCCAGCAAGCGAGCGGTTGGGAGCCAGCAGTTCTGGATTGTGAGAGGGATGTCCAATTACTCATTTAGGATCGGGCCTAAATGGGCAGTCAGACATCCCTCAAGGGGTCCCAGACTGCAGAGGATGCAGGCTGGGCTGAGGGACACACACACCCCGTGCACAAATTTCATGCACCAGGCCTCCAGTCACCTAATAATTTTAGAATATTTATGATAATCAACATCATTTCTCAGATGTCTTCCAATTTTCAATATTTCATAATTTTAAAACTATATTTATATTGATTTCAGAGAGAGAGGAGGAGAGATAGAAATATCAATAATGACAGAAAATCATTGATTGGCTGCCTCCTCCATGCCCCTTGCTAGGGATTGAGCCCCCAACCCAGGCATGTGCCCTGACCAGGAATCAAACCATGTCCTTCTGGTTCATCGGTTGACTCTGAACCACTGAGCAAACACTAGCCAGCTGTAACTTTTTTATATAACTCCATTCTTTCTAACCTTTATTCCCCAAGCTACCCCAAGACTGAGTTTGTTTTCTTCTATATTAGTTATGAATTTAGGGTTGAAGTACATGGGATTACCTTTATAACATTTAATTCACATAATGAACTACTGAATTTTTAAACACTTACTGTTCATTCCGCCTTTCCCAAGCTCTATAAATCCATTCTGGCTTCATAATTGGAGTACCCAGGCTCACAGCAATCTAAAAATATAAATATTAAACTATCAATTTTCACTTTAACTGCATTAATGGATGTTCCAAGCAATTACATATTTTTTTTGCAGTTTTAGATCACTGTTCATCTACTTTGTAGCATAATATAAAGAAAAAAAAACTCTCAATCATACAACTTAGGTTAAAACAAATCCCATGATGTGCAAACCATTTCCTTATGTTACTAGTACTTTAAATATACTATGTATCTCTGAAATTGATGAAGTTCATCTTTATTATAATTACAGAAGAAAACATCTGATTAACTAAAAACTTCAGTATGAATTAGAAAATAGGAATCCCTGGAATTAAATGAAATTATCAGCAATCAACTGATATGTCTTTTCCCATCCCCTCTACTCTCTCTAAAAATCAAATAAATAATAAGTAATAATACATAAATAATACATACACTGATGGAGGTTTGGAACAGAGAGATAATGTCTCCCTAACACAGATATTCAAATAAAATCTTAACTAAGATGTTAATCCTAATAAAGATACTTTCTCATTTTACTATTAAATCCTAGGAGCATTTTATAAAAACACTAGAGGCCCGGCTCACAAAATTCATGCATGTGTATGGTCCTTATGCCTGGCCTGCAACCAGGGCCATCTTCCCTGGCCACCCGCAGCCAGCCCCGGCCCCCACTGCCACACACCCCTGGTTCCCTGTTCACCATTAGGCAATCGGAGCCTGCTGGCCAGGGAAAGGGATCAAGAGGTGATCAGTGTGCCTCATAGTGACTGGTCAAGCAGTTGTTCTGGTCATTCAGCCGTTAGGGTCAATTTGTATATTACCCTTTTATTATATAGATTATATAGGATAGCTCTGCTCTATTCTTATAAAGACCACTTAGATAAGAGTGAAATATGTATCTCTCTCCTCACTTCCCAACTTCCCTCATTTACTAATGCTCATAGTAACCTTTGCAAATAGTATTCATCTGCCTGAAATGTTATCAACAAACTTCCAAAATCCTACTCATCTTTGAACACGTAACGCAAGTTTCATTGCTACCTTAAAACCTGAAACTATACTCCTATGATTTAAAACTTTATGTTCTAGCCAGTGTTCTCAGTGGTTAGATCATCGGCTCAAGAACCAAAGAGTCAGGGGTTCGATTCCAGGCCAAGGGCACATACTTGGTTGCAGGTTTGATTCCTGACCCTGTTGGGGCTCCTGCAGCAATCAACTGATATGTCTTTTCCTATCCCCTCTACTCTCTCTAAAAATCAATGGAAAATTATCCTCTGGTGAGGATTAAAAATAAATATATAAATAAATAAAATACTTTAAAAAAAAAAAAGAAAAAATATCCTCAGGTGAGGATTAACAACAAAAAACAGATTTTGAAAAAAAGAAAAATGTTTCTACATGTACATAAAGCAAAAATTGAATTTCTGAACTTCAGTAAATTAAAGGACATAGATGGCACTATTATTAAATCTAATCCTTAATGATGCAATCCTGAAATACACAAAAATACCCAAGTTTACATACCCTGAATTTTTCTCCTTGTGTACAATTTGCCACCAAATGTGTTACTTTGGAATTAAAGTCTTTTCGAATAACTCCACCCATGTGATGGACCAATGTCACCAATCTGACCTCAAAAGAAAAATTAAGCAACATTAGCTTTAAAATTAAATAAAATTTTAAATTATGTTTACAACTTGAGCAATAACTGAATACTTTCTGTTTTATAACGTACATATAGAATTTTTATAAAGGTATAAACTTTACTTCAAAAAAATTGAAAGATTCATCTGTTCTACTGGCATAAAACTATATAGTGACTAGAGGCCTGATGCATAAATTCGTGCACCAGTGGGTGTCCCTCAGCCTGGCCTGCAGGATCAAGCCAAAACTGGCTCTCCGACATCCCCTGAGGGGTCCCAAATTGCAAGAGGGCACAGGCCATACTAAGGAGATGAAAGAGGTTGGCCAGCCATGGAGGGACTGTGGAGGGCTCCAGGGCATGTCCAGCCCATCTCACTTAGTCCTGATCGGCCAGACCCCAGCAGTTGGAGCATATGCCCCCTGGTGGTTAGTGCAAATCATAGCAACTGTGGACTGTCTGCCCTCTGGTAGTCAGTGCACGTCATAGTGAGTGGTGGAACAGCCTTAGCATATCATTAGCATATTATGCGTTGATTGTTTGAACAGCCAACCAGAAGACTGGACACTTGGCATATTAGGCTTTTATTATATAAAATAAGGTAGTAAAGATGATCACACAAAGCTTAGTTAATTAAGCTATCTTTCACAACTAAATATATATATATTTTTTTATAATACAGTTATATCATACCAAGATTCTTCCCACAAAATTAGAGTAATCGTAATCCTCCACTACCTCCAACATAGAAACTTACAAATCAAAGAAGCTTCTATGATCTTGGCTGGTGTGGCTCAGTAGTTAAGTGTTGACCTATGAACCAGGAGCTCAGGGCACATGCCTAGGTTGCAGGCTCAATCTCCAGTAGAGGTCATGCAGGAAGCAGCCAATCAATAATTCTCTCTTATCATTGGTGTTTCTATCTTTCCCTCCCTCTCCCTTCCTCTCTGAAATCAATATTTTCTTTAAAAAAAAAAAAAAAAAAAAGTCCTAGCCAGTTTGGTGGATAGAAGATTCCCAGGTTTGATTCTGGTCAAGAGCTTGATCCCTGATCCCCAACACATATGGTTGGGGCATGTGTGGGAGGCAATCAATCAATCTTTCTCTCTCCTTGTCTCTCTCCCTTCCTTCCACTCTCTCTAGAAATCAATGGAAAAGTAGCCTCAGGTGAGGATTAACAAAACAAATTTTTAAAAAAACGAAGTTTCTGTGAATTCTCCAGGGCAGTAAGAATACTTGTGTAACAAAACAAAGAAACAAAATATTGCACTGTGTACACAAAAACTTCAAATAATATGGCCAATAGGATATTGAAAAGACAGCTCAAACAGATTAGACAGTTACTAATTTTTTCTGTTAATTCATATGCTAGCATCCTAGACAAAATAGTTGAGTTTTTGTACAAGGCTCTTCAGAATATTTCTTCACAAATTTGAAAGTGGTATAGACATAATTTCTCCTCCAAAACTTTGAAAATAAAACCAGAATTCATTATCAAAAAGTGCCAATTTAGAACATTTTGAAATACTTACTAGTTCTTCTTTCTTCCTGAATCCAGTAAAGCATAGTACTAGATTCATCATGCTTGTACAATAGAGTGGACGACATGAAAATGGCAAAGGCTGAAGAATAATTTTAAATCTGTGAGTTTTCTTTATAGTAGAAAATGGAATACATCTTTCTCAAGTTAAACATATCTGCCCTCTTATCAATCAACTACCCCAATTCAAAGATTTAGTTGCATTTTTCAATAATGCAATAAAAATAGCATAAAAAATTGCTAGTTTCACAAAATTTCCACAATTCCCAAATCATATTTGATACACATAACCTAAGCACACTATGATTTGCAAATTAAACACAAATATATTCAAACCTTTAGTTCTAAAATGTACTTTGTCACATGTGAAGTATTATCAATAAACAGATTTCCAACTCCATACACTACTATAAATGTTTCCAGTTAAAGTTAAAACAGATCAAATAGTTATAAATACTAGGTATATAAATAACATATACTTGAACCAAATATGCTTCCAATTTTTGAGCTAAAAAATGGACATAATCAGTAAATATTTTAACCAATTTAACACATATATGTCAGAGTAAGAATATACAGATTTTTAACAGTTAATATACATATATTTAATTTTGGACTTTTAACATTTTTACTTGGCTTCTGCAAGCAACATTTCTCAACCAAAACAGACAATTAAAGATTGCTGCTGAAAGATTGATGGCTCAGTGGATAGTGTCAGCCTGCGGACTGAAGGGTCCCAGGTTCGATTCCGGTCAAGGGCATATACTTTGGTTGCAGGAACATACCCAGTGAGGGGTGTGCAAGAGGATGTTTCTCTCTCATCAATGTTTCTAACTCTCTATCCCTCTCCCTTTCTCTCTATAAAAAAATATTTAAAAAAAAAAGATTGCCATGTGCTTCTTACTAGTATCTATAACAAAAACACAGTGACTTAAGCAATTTTAAGCTAATAAGGCAAGCTTTAGAATGGCAAAACATAATAATAAAACCAAAGACTAGGGACTAACTCTGCTACAACTCTTATACATATATTTTACACACACACACAGTTTTTATTGCCTAACTTTCAAAGATCTAAAATTTTCACTACTGAAAATTACAACAGAAAAAAAAAAACACGAAAGGACTATACACTAGCTACTACTATTCCTATTCTAAATTTCATACTCTCAACAATTAACGGAATTTTCTATTTCTTAATTTTCGCAACATTCATTAATAAAAATTTTACCTGGAAAAGTCATAATAAACATATATTCTTCTTACCTCTCCTTTTTGTGCACAGTTTAATACTACTGGTGGTCCAATAACTCTACAATCAGTCTTGTATAACTCAGTAAAAACAGGATCCTGGAAGTCCATGACTATAAATACATTTTCAAATTCTGGAGAATCCAAGCTTTCATATTCTTCTACTGATTCCATCTTTACAAAGGGCACTTTAATTTCCTTGATTTTTTTCATGTAGTTATAGAAATAAAATGTAGGTATTATAAAATTAATTCATATAACTCTCTAAATAAGACAAACAAATTCAATACCAACATTTTAATTTTATATTTGTTGAAAACTTAAGTTTTAAATCATACAATAATGAACATTATATTCAAGAGTGAACAGTCATTTCTTTAGTTGTCGATTTGCATATATATATATATATATATCCATCTACATTAAGATCTTAAATTTTTGAAGATTTCTCTTATATAGGCCTAAGCTTTGACTTAATAGTCATTATAAATCATCTTGTATGAATATAAAAGTGATGAATTTAAACACACACATTTTGACATTAAAATATCCACTACTGCTTTTTCTTCTAACCAAGAAAATGATGCCATACATATGGATCCTTCTTGTACAAATAAATCTTTAGAAAAAATAGAGAACTATGGCACTTGAGATCTTCCAAAAGGGTATAGATTAACGAAATCATTTCAGTTTATATGAGGAAAATAAGAGAAAGATGTGAACTATGTAGGCAGTTGCAGCATGGCAAGGATGTATAAAAAAGCAAGTTACTGTTTATCACTTTATACTGTACATCTATGAAAAACTATGAAGATATTTAAGTACCTATATGACTCCCATTGAACAAAAAAAGAGAACCTTTTAAAGGAAAATTCTGAATAGTTAAATGATTTGGGCTTTCTTTTGTAGGTTGATATGATAGGCTGAATCATGTATCCCCAAGATTCATGTTGAAACTAACCCCCTTATACCCTAAAATGTGACTGTATATTTAATGTTAGGGCCTTTTAAGAGATAATTAAGGTAAAATGAGGTCACATGAGCCCTAATCCAATTATGTCTTGTGTCCTTATAAGAGGAGGAAATTTGAGGGGGCACACAACAGATAGCAAGGATGTGCATATACAAAAGAAAGGCCATGTGAAGACACAGCAAGAAAGTGGTGGCTTGCCCTACCCGGTTTGGCTCAGTGGATAGAGCATCGGCCTACGGACTCAAGGGTCTGATTCCAGTCAAGGGCATATACCTTGGTTGTCGGCACATCCCCTTTGGGCGGTGTGCAGGAGGCAGCTGATCAATGTTTCTCTCTCATTGATGCTTCTAACTCTCTTCTCTGTCCCTCTCCCTTTCTCTCTGTAAAAAATCAATAAAATATATTTAAGAAAAAAAAAAAAGGAAAGTGGCGGCTACCTCTAAGACAAGGAGAAAGACCTCAAGGGAAGCCAAACCTTGATCTTGGACTCCTAGACCTAGGATTTATAAGAAATTATATTTCTGTGGTTTAAGCCACCCAGTGTGTAGTATTTTGTATGGCAGCCCTCACAACTATTACAAATGGTATACAGAATTAACTATATTTCATATACTGAGGCAAAATCCCTAATGACTGTCAATAATTATGAATTATAATTTGGAAATAAAGCAAGAATTTAGAATAAATATAAAGTTAATAAGAAAAAAGATAAAAGAATTTAGAGAAAAATGTCAGAACTTTGTAAATTCATGATATGCCATTTAAATTTGCAATGACAAATGATAAGGATTCCATTATTTGCAATAGATACAATAGTTTGGGGTTTCAGAAACACCCAAATTTTAGAAATAAATTTAAAATTGTTTCTATTTATCAAGTTTCAGAGTGCACAATATACCCTGCACCTAATTTAGGTCGTCACCAGAAGTGAAATATAAGAATAAATCAAGGGAAGTGCAGCATGCCACATGCAATGAAATGCTGAACCTACCATATTAACAACACTTTTTATTAATTTTTCATCCGATTTTCCAGGGCAACTTTCTTTTATCTTTATAACTGGTACATCCATTATTTTAATAGTCTGTGGAAAAGAGACTTAAGTATGAGGTTAAAACTATAAAGTTATTCATATCTTAATGGAAGAAAAACAGCCTTTTTACAAAGTTAAAAACTTAAAACTCCATACCTTTAAGGCTTTTATAAGTTCTTCTTGTTTTCCAGCTTCTTGAACCAATACCACTCTTGTTTCAATCTGAGGCATTTCTTCTATTAAAATTGAAATGTTTAATATATTTATCAGGAGTTAATATCAAAATCAGTAGTTCCTATTCCCATTTTTGCTTATATCTACTATATTTTCCATCTTTGAGATCATAACATTCTCTAAAATTAAAATTACTTATTCCCAGCTTATTAAAAAATATTTTGCCAAGACCGGTTTGGCTCAGTGGACAGAGCGTTGGCTGCGGACTGAAAGGTCCCGGGTTCGATTCCGGTTGGGGGCATGTACCTTGCTTGCGGGCACATCTCCACTGTGGGGCATGCAGGAGGCGGCTGATCAATGTCTCTCTCTCATAGATGTTTCTGACTTTCTGTCTCTCCCTTCCTCTCTGTAAAAAATCAATAAAAATATATTTAAAATATATATATATATATTTTGACCATATTTTATTTTAAGGAGGAGAACATATATACAAACTTCAACACTCCTCCTAATCAAACAAAGCATTCAGTATCTTGTACAATCATCTTCATCAACTGTGCATTCAAATTTAGGAAAGACCCATTTACATATTAAGGTAAGGGAAGATGTCTTTTCACCTAACCAGACATAATTGAATACAATCTAGCTAACACTGTTGCAGCTAGATTGCCCTTATATACAGAAAAAGCAATATCCAATATGACTTCCTCTTCAAAGTTGGGAAGCATTAATCCATACAATAAAAAGCATAGGGAGGCCAAAACCGGTTTGGCTTAGTGGATAAAGCGTTGGCCTGCGGACTGAAAGGTCCTGGGTTCAATTCCAGTCAAGGGCATGTATCTTGGTTTCGGGCACATCCCCAGTAGAGGGTGTGCAGGAGGTGGCTGATCGATGTCTCTCTCTCATCAATATTTCTAACTCTCTATCCCTCTCCCTTTCTCTCTCTGTAAAAAAATCAATAAAATATGTTTTTTAAAAAAAGTGTAGGGGAGTCACTGAGGGTTAGGGGACAGGAGACATCTATAATATTTTTAACAATAAAGATAATTTTTTAAATCTATGTAAAGATTGTCAACAAATATTTACTGAATACCTGTACTCTAACTTAACAGTGTTACAGTTAAAATGATAAGAAAGTCTGCAGTCAAAAAGTTTAGTATTAAAATAGTAATTTGCAGTTTTAAAGCACATTTACCTTCAACATACAAAGTAGGTCCATTAAGTAAGTTTTCCTTAGAAGTTTCAGTAACTTTAGAATCAAAAATGGAAGAGTCTGCCAAGCTTGTCCTCCCAGCACATGTTAGCACACTATTGTCGGCCATTGTCTGTACTCTTCTAAGGTCACTAAAAAAGAATAAATTTGAATAAGGACACATGAAACAAACATGATCTTTGGGCAAACTCGGCTTTTATACTAGAGTGTATAAAAAGCGCCAGTAAAAGAAAAAATTTTTAAAATAAAAATAAAAGAATAAAAAGCATCAGCACCATTTTTCTTAATATTGAACCAAAGAAAGTTCACTCAACATCTCTGAACCTCTGTTTCCTCTTCTAGAACATAAATACACCAGTACATACCTGACTCGGTAGACTATGGTACAACAACAACAATCAAAAGTACTCAGGCCCTGAGCGGTTGGGCATCGACCTAGGAGCCAGGGGGTCGCGGATGGACTCCCGGCACCTGCCAGGGTTGCAAGCTCTATCCCCAGTCGGGGGCGCTGCGAGAGGCAGCCGGTCAATGATTCTCATCAGTGATGTTTTCTCTCTTTCTCCCTTCCTCTCTGAAAACAATAAAAATACTTTTTTAAAAAAAAAATTGTCATTTAACCAAAATATTCACTTTTGGTTTCTTTTTAGTTTTTAGGCAATCATCTTTTCAGGGTCGGGGAGCTAAATGCAATACTGGGTATGTGGTTGGTGTGTCTGACAGCTTTAAGTATACGTACTGCGAACAGGCCAGGACCGGTGTGGCTCAGGGGATAGAGCGTGGGGGGCCTGGAGACTGCAAGGTCCCGGGTTCGGCTCCGGTCAAGGGCATGCATCCCGGTGGCGGGCACATCCCCAGTGGGGGATGGATGTCTCTCTCTCTCTCATCGATGTTTCTAACTCTATCCCTCTCCCTTCCTCTCTGTAAAAAATCAATAAAATATCTTTTTTTAAAAAAAAAAAGAATACTGAGAACATTACAGAACATTAGGATGAACAAGATTCATTTAACCCTTCATAGGTGGCAGGCACTGATCTGGCCCCCTGGCTGGTGTCTGCTTAGTATCCACAACAGTCCTCGGCGGCGGGCCCTGTTCCTGTTCCCCGCGGACGATGAACCCTCTACCAACCAAAAGGGCGAGTCACTGCCCCCAAGCCACCACGCCGGCGGCCACACGGGGGCTCACACCCGGGCTCCCAGCGGGACGGCGCTCTGAGCCCCTAAGCCAGACGCCGCCGCGCCGAAGAGGACGGCGCGCGGGGACCGGGGTGGGGGGGAGAGTGAGGGGGACGAGGGGCGGGTAGAAGGGAGACGGCCGGGGCGGGAAGGGCTGGCGTCTTATGTACACACCGAACTGCCCACCGCGAAGCCGGCCCCGACGAATCCTGGAGCGAAACCGCCGCGCCCTGAGAGAAGACCCCAGAGGGCGCAGCGAGGCTCGCCCGGGCCCCCTTCCCAGCCAACCCCCGCCCTCCGCCCCGGGCGGGCTCCTCCGGAAGCACCCGCCGGCCCGGGGAGCGGCGGCGAAGAGCGCAGCGACCTGGTGGGCTCGGGGCTCCCACCCCCGCGGCCCGCCCCGCCGCCCGGAAAGCGGCGGTGCAGCTCCCAGGGCCGGGACCCGGCAGCGGTGCCCGGGGTCCGCGGTGCCCGGGGCGGGGCTGCCGGGCCTCAGCGAAGCAGCCCGCTGCCCCCGGGGCGCGCGAGCCGGCTCCCACTCCCCCGCTCACGCCCAGGGGCCTCACCACTCTCACGGGGCGCCCTGGAAGTGCCGCTTCTTCAAAGCCCGGTCCCTCTCGCCGTTACCGCCATTCCTCGCGGGAGGCAGCCACTGCCAATTCAAAAAGGGAGCCTCTCTCTCCGAAAGCCATGCCGATTGGCGCGTGACGGCAACCTCTTCCCCATAGGCTGGGGCCTCCGGAGGGGCGGGGAGCGGTCGCTGCCCTCCGCCCCTGATTGGTGGTGCAGGGGTTTCAAATGAACCCAACGTCTCGGACGTCGGGACGTCAGGGGATTTTGTCGAGAAGTGCCCGGATGTGGCCGGCAGGTGGCGGTGGTGGGTCCTGGGCGCCGCGGAGAGTAGCAGGTGCCTGTGGCTACCGCTTGTTTACTCCGTAAACAGCCCGTTTCCTGGGGAAAGTTTGAGCGGATGCGCCACTCCTACAGCTTCCCCCCCGCCCCCCTAGAGCCAGCAAATCCTCTAAAGGAAATCAGTGCCTCCAAATCAATCCCCCCTCCCACCCCCCACCCCACCCCGGCTCCCACTGATGGCTGTGATCTGTGATCTGTAAGGTTTCTGCCCGCATGCCTTCTGCTTTGGCTGCTGGGTTGAAGGTGTGCGCGCAGCAGGAACCGGGACAGGATAACTCGGGCCTCTGCAGGTGCACTTCTTAAATTAGCAACCCGCTTTACTTAAACCCTGGTGTAAAGCACTGGACTCTGGTCTAGGGGATTTCGTGGATGATTAGAATAAGTTCCCTATGGGAGAGAGCTATGGAGGGAGGTGGGGGAAGGAAAATGTAATAATCTGAATAATAAAGATTTAATTTAAAAAAAAACTGAAAAAAATAAATGGAATAATACATTTTAAAAAAAGAAGAGCCGAGACCGGTTTGGCTCAGTGGATAGAGCATCGGCCTGCGGACTGAGGGGTCCCGGGTTCGATTCTGCTCAGGGGCACGTACCTTGGTTGCAGGCACATCCCCAGTGGGGGGTGTGCAGGAGGCGGCTGATGGATCTCTCTCATCGATGCTTCTAGCTCTTTATCCCTCTCACTTCCTCTCTGTAAAAAATCAATAAAATATATTTTTTAAAAGTAAGTCCCGTAACATGTCCTGGGCTTTTATTTGCTTAGTGCAAGCTTCCCTTTGAACAAATGTAAGAATGTGTCTGGAGATTCTAGAATCTCCTGGAGCCAAAGTAAATTGCTTCTTCTTCTTTTTTAATATATTGTATTGATTTTTCACAGAGAGGAAGGAAGAGAGATAGAGAGTTAGAAACATTGATCCGCTGCCTCCTGCACACTCGCCACTGGGGATGTGCCCGCAGTCAAGGTACGTGCCTTGACCGGAATCAAACCTGGGACCCTTCAGTCCACAGGCTGACGCTCTACCCACTGAGCAAACCGGTCTCGGCTAAATTGCTTCTTGATGCCTTCTCCCCACCCCCCACCGTGAGATCTTTTGTTACTTTCCCCTACAGTCTAGGCAAAACTTTATCATTTTACCTGTAATAACTATTGTTATGATGAAACCAAAGCTTGTTTTCGATTATTATTTTCTGCATTCTCTGAATACAATACCCTATCTAATACTGTATCTTAAGAAAAGTACGTCTCCACCAGGTGGGTTTTGCATAGTTCCCACCTAATCTCTGATTTACTCAAAAGAAAGGGGAATGCCCTTAAGAGGAAGAAGACAATTTTGTTACCAATGAGAGGAGGAGAAGAGGAGCCCTCGATTCTTGTCTTCTGGAGGAAAAGATTTCAATCAAGAGACAAAGTGTAGAAAAAAAGGCAAGCAAGAATGTATTGACTGCAGGAAAAATACACTCAGGTGAGGGAAACAAGGAAGGGCATAGAAGCCGCTAGGGGGGCGTAGGCTGGGCTGCTTTAGGTCACTGGGAAGTCAGAGGATAGGGGGCCTTTGCTCCCCTGCGGGCTGGTCTCATGCGGGTCCCTTACAGGTGAGGGGATATGTGGGAAATGGGGGGAGTGGCTACTGCGTGCTGCCTGAAGGGAGAGTGCCCTGGGACCCTATTTTCAGGGGCTTTAAAGGTGGGGCATGTAAGGGAGCTTTTTTAAAAAAACTATATTTTATTGATTTTTTACAGAGAGGAAGGGAGAGGGATAGAGAGTTAGAAACATTGATGAGAGACATCGATCAGCTGCCTCCTGCACGCCCCCTACTGGAGATGTGCCCGAAATCAAGGTACATGCCCTTGACCAGAATCAAACCTGGGACCTTTCAGTCCACAGGTGGATGCTCTATCCACTGAGCCAAACCGGTTTGGGCATCTTTTAGGGACAGATCAATAGAATATTCATCAGCTTCAGGCTGATGTACCAAAATAAGATTTATTCTCTTAATTTGTCTGTCCTTGGGTGTGGTTGGCAAACGGCACTTAATTGGATTTCTGTTATCTGTCTCCCTGAATTGGGTGATTTAAGCTATTTACCCTCTGCTTGGGGAGAAAGGCAAACCATTTATTCTATTTAAAAAATCTTTTTTTCCCTTTTTTTATTAATGTATTACATGTGTACATATCTTCCCATTGCCCCACCACCCCACTCCCATGCCTGCTCTCACCCCCCAGTGTCTTGCATCCATTGGTTATGCTTACATGCATGCATACAAGTCCTCCGGTTGATCTCTTATTTAAAAAATCTTTATTATTGAAAGTATTACATATATCCCTCAAACGGTTTACTCTTAAGTGTCCTTGGTTTAAGGAAGATAGGATTTACTAGGTGGCTGCAAACTGCTATTTAACTCTCTTGGTTTCCCTACCTATTCCCCTCATCCTAGAATTTTCCTAGCTTCTTACTATTCCATAACACTTTGGAATGAAACACTTTTGGCCCTAGCTGGTTTTGCTCAGTGGATAGAGCGTCGGCTGGTGGACGGAAGTGTCCGGGTTCAATTCCCATCAAGGGCACATGCCTGGGTTGCAGGCTCAATCCCCAGTATGGGGTGTGCAGGAGGCAGCCAAGATGGATGATGTTTCTCTCTCTCTTTCTCTCCTTTTCCCTTCCTCTCTGAAATAAATAAAAAAGAAAAAGAAAAAATTGAGCACTTATGAATATCTCAAACAGGTCATGGGGATTAACAATGTTTTCTAATGTTGTCAGGACACCTTAGAATACTTAAGAAGTTTATAATGCAATACACAAAATGAGTGAAGCAATCTAGTTATTATTGATTTCCCTGTTTATAATTTAAGGCTATTTGCAGTCTGTCCTTTATTATAAGACATGGTAACCGTTGTGGCGAAAGAAAAGAAAAACAGTAATTGAAATTTCACTTTGGAATGTGCTTTCATTCTTAAACTAGGGTGTGCCCAACATTCCAAAAATTTTCATCACACTGGTTTGGCTCAGTGGATATAGAGCATCTGCCGGAGAACTGAAGGGACCTCGGTTCAATTCTGGTCAAGGGCACATCCCTTGGTTGATATTCTCAGGTGAGGATTAACACAAAAAAAAGGTAAAAAATCCTCATCACTGAAAATACATTACACTAGTGAGGAGAGCAGCCTATTTCCCTCGTTAGGCATGTTTTGCACTCAAACCTAATTACTGAGCACATAGTATCACTGCACAAGTTGTAAGCTCGCTTAACAAAAAGTTCTGCTTGATTCCTCAGGACATGTGTCAGATTGACTGCCAAATAAACAGGCAGTCATCTAACCTCAAGCAAGTTATTTAACCTCTGTGCCTGTTCATCTTTGTGTAAAAAGGCATGTTCGTACTGAACCCATAGTGTTGTTGTGAGGATTAAAGGAGTTCACGCATGGCCCGGCAAATGTGGCTTGGTGGTTGAACATAAACCTATGAACCAGGAGGTCACGGTTCAATTTCCAATTAGGGCACATGCCTGGGTTGCAGGCTCAGTCCCCAGTAGGGGGCATGATGTTTTTATCTTTCCCTCTTCCTCCCTCTCTGAAATAAATAAAAATATATATCTATATTTTTTAAAGAGTTAATATGTGTAATTAGAACATACTTTGGCACATAAGCATTCAATAATGTTAGCTATTAATATCACTACTATTTTACTACTACTTTTCTCTCAGCTGAGACCTTCTAACCTCCTCAACCTTTCTAATGCCGCCACCCTTTAATACAATTCCTCGTGTTGTGGTGACCCCCAACCATAAAATTATTTCCGTTGCTATTTCATAACTGTAATATTGCTACTGTTATGAATCGTAATGTAAATATCTGTGTTTTCCGATGGTCTTAGGCGACCCTGCTAGTTGAGAACTGCTGTAGAGCCTAAGACCATCAGAAAACACAGGTATTTACATTACGACTTTTATGGTTGGGGCTCACAACATGAGGAACTGTATTAAAGGGTCTCGGCATTAGAAAGTTTGAATTTGCATGTTATCCTTGTGTAGGGTCCATGCTAATCTTCTCTGTATCTGTCCAATTTTAATATGTGTGCTGCCATATGAAATCTGTGAGGCAGGCTGGTAGGTTGAAAACACAGGCAAGAGCTGAAGTTGAAGACATTCTTGAGGCAGAATTTCTTCAGGGAAAGCATAAGGTTTGGCCTTAGGCCTTTCAACTGATTGGATGGTGCCCATACCCATTATCAAGGGTAACCTCCTTTATTTAGAGTCAACTACAATAAAACCTGGATATAAGGAACTAATTTGGGTGAGGAGGTGTCTGTTAAAGCCGAAAGTCTGTTATATAATAAAGTAGGTTTTCCCGAATGTGTATGTTAAAGAAATTTACAAATTAAAAAAAAATAATAATAATACACACACACACACACACACACACACACACACACATACACTGCCAAAGCAAGCACCACTTTCTTTCTCTTGAGTTCTCTACCTGTCTTCCTTGTCCAGGATTTTCACACCTGCTCTTCTTTTTACAATCCCTCTGATTCCCAACCCCTTTACCTTATAGTAGACAACTTCTACTCATCCTTTAGGATTTTCTCACTTACCACTCCTAGGAAGGTCTTTTCTAACTACCCACAACATTAGAACTGCCACTACACAATACCCAGCACCATGAGTATTTCTTTTGTGGTCCTCATCAAAGATGTGATTACTGGATTAATGTTTATCTCCTCCACTATCTAAACTAGTTGAAAGTAGGGAAAACATCTTTTTATCCACCATTTCTTCCACAGTGCCTAACACATAAGAGGCACTCAACTATTTGTTGGAATACAAGTGAATACATTAATGAAGGAATTAACTTATTTTTATCATAATCCTAGAGGCCTGGTGCATGAAATTCATGCATGGGTAGGGTTCCTAGGCCTGGCCAGCAATCAGGACCAATTGGGGCCTTCCATCTGCCAGACAGGGCATTCCTTCCTGTTGCTGGCTGGGGGTTCCCTTCCCTGGCTGCCAACTGCTAGCCAAGGCCTTCCTTCATTCCATGCTACTCCCTAGTGGTCAGCATACATCATAGCGAGTAATTGAACTCCTGGTCTCCTAGTCTCCCAGTTGACCTCCCAAGGGGACACTTTGCATTTAGCCTTTTACATATATAGACTAGAGGCCCATTCCACAAAATTTGTGCATTTGGAGGGGGGAGCCTCAGCCCGGCCTATGCCCTCTCACAGTCCAGGAGTCCTCGGGTTATGTCCAACTGCCGGCTTAGGCCCATTCCCCCAGGGGAGCAGGCCTAAGCCAGCAGTTGGACATCCTTAGCACTGCTAAGGAAGCGGGAGAGGCTCCTGCCACCACTGCTGTGCTCGCCAGTGATGAGCTCAACTTCTGGCTAAGCAGTGCTCCCCCTTTGGGAGCACATGACAATCAACGGCAGCTCCTGCCTTGAGCATCTGCCCCCTGGTGGTCAGTGCACATCATAGTGACTGGTCATTCTGCTGTTCGGTCAATTTGCATATTAGCCTTTTATTATATTACTAAAGGCCTGTTGCGGGATGATTCCTGCAAGAATAAGGCTTCCTCAGTCCTATTCCTGCAAGAATGGGGCTTCCTGCAGCTGGAGCAAAGCAGAGAAAGGAGCAATGCCCGCTGCCTTGCTTCCCTCCTGTCTTTGCTGCCTTGCTCCCTTCTCCACAGCTTCATTCCCTTCTGCAGTGCTTGACTTCCTTCTATGCTGTCTTTAGTCTTCACTCTGTGCCTACATATTAACTGCCATCTTTGTTGGGTTAATTTACATACTCACTCTGATTGGCTTGTAGGCATAATGAAGGGACAGCCAATTTGCATATTTCTCTTTTATTAATATATACTAGAGCCTGGTGCATGAAATTTGTGCACAGGGAGGGGGATCCCTCAGCCTGGCCTGCACCCTCTCCAATCTGTGACCCCTTGGAGGATGTCCAACTGCCAATTTAGGCCTGACCCTGCAGAATCAGGTGTGTCAAACATCCCTTTCACAATCAGATTCTTGGAGACCCTTGCTAAGTTTTTCTTTGGTTGTTCCAAATTTTATTTATATTTTATTCATGTAGTTGACTTAATGGGCTTCCCACTTCTTACCTTTTTTCCTAGGGTTATGATATATTGGCCCTGAATAAGCCACCTTTCCTAAATTCTGAGACAGAACTAAAGCAAAGGAGTGACCATTTACTGCAGGAATTCATAATTTATGGGATATGAGTTCAAGTTAATGTGGTCCAAAAGAAATTTTAAATCCATGATGACTGAAGGACTAAAACAAGCATAAGGGACCAAGTAAACAGTGTGTGAGATGATAAAGACCAGACAGGCAAATAAATTGTATATTTTAGACAACAAAAGAAAATCAGAGGAAACCTAAAATGCAGGCAATTGTACAATTCCAAAAGTTCTTAACCTTTGCCTCATAGCAAATGAACTAATAGGTATCCTATGAAGTATTTTGTGAGTTTCTGTGAGGATTATATGAAATATTAGTGCTTAGGATAGTGACACATGAAAAACACTCTATTTAGAAGTATTATTTTGAGTAATACTAATTAGTATTAGCATTATTGGTATTATTTCTTTGTCATACATTTATTAGGTACCTGTTATACACCAAGCATCGTGCTAGGTACTGGAGATAAAATTATGGAACAATTGATGTGGCCTTTGACATCACAGAGATCAGAGTTTAGTAAGCTCTATCTAGAGTCTAAACAATTTCAAACCCTTCCATTTCCCATGCTTTTCTTTTTGTTACAACTGGAGTTCATAAAGCCATCCATAACAAAGAGGTAATTTTATCTTAATATGTATAAAATAGAAAATCATTTTCCTAATGCATACTAACATGAAAGTTGTGATGCTTGATATAATCATGCTGTGGAAAAAAAAATTAATGCTTTTTCACCAACACCGATTTGGCTCGGTGGATAGAGTGTCGGCCTGCGGATTGAGAGATCCCAGGTTCGATTCCAGTTGGGGGCATGTACCTTGCTTGCGGGCACAACTCCAGTAGGGGGTGTGCTGATCGATGTCTCTCTCTCATCGATGTTTCTGACTTTCTGTCCCTCTCCCTTCCTCTCTGTAAAAAATCAAAAAATGTATTATTAAAAAATTAATGCTTTATTATTACTTTTACCTTCTCTTTCACACACAGGTGAATTTATTTTATAGAGGTTATTAAAATTTTAGGCTATTTTCTCCTTCATTAAGCATAATTTCCTTTAATTTTTCATTAACATTTTGTATGCTTCCCTTTTTAAAGATTAAATGGAGCTGCTTTGGGTAATCGAGGGTTGATATGTTTATCAATATTTTCAACTAACATTGTTTTATTTTCCTAATTGAAATCCTTTTTCCTTTCCTTTCCTTTCCTTTCCTTTCTTTTCCATTTCTTTTCCTTTCCTTTCTTTTCTTTTCCTTTCTTTTGACTGAATATGACTGACCAAGAGTTGATATGTATTAAATCAATACCCTTGAGTACACCAATGTGAAATTAAAAGCCAACTGGGGACTGAAGGGTCCCAAGTTCGATTTCGGTCAGGGGCATGTGCCTTGGTTGTGGGCACATCCCCAGTGGGGGGCATGCAGGAGGCAGCTGATCAATGTTTCTAACTCTCTCTCCCTCTCCCTTCCTCTCTGTAAAAAAATCAATAAAATATATATTTTTTAAAAAGCCAAGAATATCTATACTAATAATAGAGGAATATGCAAATTGTCTGGGACGTCATCATAGTAACAGTAACGGCTGAACAGCAGGCTATGTGGGGCGACCAGGCCAGCAGGGGGAGACAGATGGGGGCAACCAGGCTGGTAGGGGGCAAACTGGGCTATCAGGCCAGCAGGTGGAGGTAGTTAGGGGTGATCAGGCTGGCTGTGGACAGGTAGGGGTAATCAGGTAGGCAGGCAGGTGAGCAGTTAGGAGCCAGTGGTCCCAGATTGTGAGTGGGATGTCCAACTGCTGGTTTAGGCTCGATCCCCAGCAGTTGGACATCCCCAAGGGGTCCTGGATTAGAGAGGCTGCAGGCTGGGTTTTGGGGACCTCTCCAATGCACAAATTTTGTGCACCAGGCCTATAGTGTTATCATATAGTAGGTACCTCTAGACAGCACTTCTATATTGTTTGATTTTTTTAGATTATAAACAAACATTACTTTTATAATTTAAAACTATGAAAATAGAATACCCCCAATAGTGTCATTTTCTTTGCAAAGCCTTTCACTTCCTGTTAATTACCAATAACACATTCAAGAACTTTCTAATGAATGTTTTTTTATTAACTCTCCCCTAATCAGAAAAAAGAAATATGGTTTTATGCTATGAAAATAAGGAACATAAATTAAGAGACCCATTTCCTGAAAAGTTTTGGAATATCTTAAGGGAGAAACCACAAATAATATATTTATTTACAGTTTTACAATTAGAAATTAAATCATCTACCCAGAAACTTTATAAGTAATAGTATAAATATAAAAACAACAACAACAAAACACAACTTGAGGTTTCAGTCTATTAATCTATTTCATTATCTTGTTAAAACTTTAATGACTATATTTACTATTTTAGGTTCTAAGAGAAAAATCAAATATGTGTATAACAAGATTATTACAAGGAAAAGAACTTTTTAGAAAAATAACAAAACACCTTTGTACCATCTTGATGAACAAGCTCTGACTTGACTTCTTGCACATACCTAAAATCCTTTATGACAGACAAGTTTTTATTATTGTGGCACAGTTCCTCTTCCTTTTTATTCTTTTAAATATATTTTTACCGATTTCAGAGGGGAAGGGAGAGGAGAGAGATATAGAAACACCAATGATGAAAGAGAATTATTGATGGCTGCCTCTGACATGCTCCACATTGGGGATTGAGCCCATAACCTAGACATGTGCCCTGACCAGGAATCTAACCATGACCTCCTACTTCATAGCTCAACACTCAACCACATTCAACCACTGAGCCACGCTGGTGGGCACAATTCCTCTTCTTGAACCAGGAAAGGGGAATTTAAGCAGAGGCTTTGCTTCCCAGACCATAGAAATGAAGGGCCAGATTATAGTTCATTGTCTTTGGCTGCCACCACATTACAGGGCCTTACTTCCTCCTGCTTCAAATGATAGTCCTTTTTATACAGCCTCTCAAAAGTGGGCATCTTCTGCCAGAAGCCCAGGATTCCACTGTGGTCTCTCTTTCCCATGAATACTGAACACCTCAGGCTGAATCAAAGTGCACTTGGCTCTACTACATTTGCAAAGGATGTGAATCTGCTTCATAATCCTGGGTCCACGGACACATCATTTTTCTTTAGTGTCCTAAATAAGATTTATCTGCTGTTGGGGAGCACATGAGACTTTGGTTGGAAAGTTTGTAAGGTGGACATTCTGAGAAAAGGGAAGTGTGTGGAAGGCCACCTGCCCTATTTATCAGAAGTCTGACTTAGGGGAGTGCTGAAGGCGATGCCCCTAATTATTCATTGACCTTTCCAAACAAGTCTGTGCACATGCAGATGTCCCAGGACGGGGAGGGGTTATTGGAATCCTTATGCTTAAGTCTTTGGGTGTCCTTGCTTAAAGGATACTGCAGACACATGTGTCCTCCCAAGATTACTTACCCAACTGATTGTATTTTAAAGATAAACTTTATCTCAAATTGCTGCTATAATAAAGGCCTAACAAGGCAGGTAATCAAGGCTATCTGGTTCCTTTAGCCAGTTCCTTAGCCCTCTCTTTCACAGCAAACATTGTGTTGGAGTAATCCATTCATCTATCACTCAGGGTCTGCTGGTCAGCCCCTGCAGTCTGCCTAAACTTGGTAGGAAATCTAACCCATCTTGTTAAGCTGATTATGCAGGGCAATGTTGATAGGGCAGACAGGCTCTACTCTGTCTCTAAGATCATAAACGATCTGGATAATCAAAAGTAATCTAGAAACATCAATGATGAGAGAGAATCATTGATTGGCTGCCTCCTGCATGCCACCTAATTAAGCCTGCAATCCAGGCATGTGCCCTTAATCAGAATCAAACCCAGGACCCTTCAATCCACAGGCTGATGTTCTATCCACTGAACCAAACTAGCTAGGACTCATCATTGATGTTTGTATCTCTCTCTCCTTCTCCCTTCCTCTCTGAAATCAATACAAATATATTTTAAAAAAGTAATCCAGAAAATTTGGGAGAAAGACTTCTGGTCTTCAGTCCATTCTGATTACCTGTCAGGTGTTAATTATTGAGGTCTGCATGAATTATTTGCAAGCAGGCTTCTCTACTTTTTTCATGTTACACTTGAACAAGAATACGGTACCTTTTATTTCTGCCAATCATGACATTCCTCAAAATCTGTCCTCAGGCAAACTACCCCTACTTAGCAGCTGTCCCAGAGAGCTGTGTGGGATGTGGTCTGATATCCTCTTACCCTCATAATTGCCTTCACTATGTTTCAGGAAAAAGGCACTAAAAGTCAGACCAGAATCCACCATCACCTCAAAAGGACTGGTCTCTAGCTCACCCACTCCTCCTACCCTCCTCCAGTGATCCTGAAATGCAAAATGGCTATCTTCCTGTAGTACTGATAGGATCATCAATGTCATGAAGTTTTTCCTGAGAAAGGAACTCTCACTCCTTAATGCTACTTTATTACATGCATTATTTAAACATGAGTTATTATGAGATACTAAATCAAATTAAATTTTCAACATAATTTACTTACTGAGACATCGAAACATATCAAAATTTCATAATTATTAGTTAAAAATCACAAGTCTGATATATCAGATTTTGTTAAATATGATATACACATTTATCAACTAAAAAACACAATTTATATAGATTACAGAACTTATTATTACTTTTATTACTTCTTCAAGTATTTAAAAAAAGTATTAATGCTATGGATTTATTTTTTTGTTGATGTTATTTTTATACTATTCTCATTATTAGTTCTCATTCCTCTTAGGGATTATCTTCCTAGGGTACAGAAATATTAATTATTTTGAGGATATAGTATCAAATAAAAGGCCTCCAGAAAACATCATTCCAAGGTGTCAGCATATTAGGCCAGATTGTAACTTTTAAATTTCAGCTGCTCATTTCCAGGCTGTACTTCCCTTTTGTACCTATTTTTTTGTGGTCAAGATGACAATGTGAAACTTACAATAAGGTATTTTGGACAGAGCAGAGTCAGTAAGAACAACAGGAGAATAAATCATGGGCTATTAGAGCTAGAGAACACCTTAAAAACAGTCTCAGCTACTTAATTTTCTAAACAAGGAACATGAGAAGGAAGAGGAAGCAGATACTGGTGGCAATGAGACTATTCAATTGGCCTTTGTAACAGTTCATGAATCATGCTTCTATCGTCCTGAACAAAGGTGATAGCAATAAAAAAAGAAGTGTGAGAGCCAGGGTAAATAAAATTGAAGACTTGTTAGTGACTGATTAGATGTAGGAGAATAATATAAAGCTAGGTAGAAGTATAAATTTCTATAATCCACAGCATGCTATGGGGAGTTGATTTTATAGCAAAGTATAGTTTATTTCCAGCAGATCTTAACTTGTTTCTCAAGGCAATAAAATTAGTAGAACCACTTGAATGGAGGCACTGCCCTTGAACAATGCTATCAGATATCCTCAACAGGACTGGTTATCAAATTCATTTTTCTTCATATTGTGCAATAACTTTAGGTGTTTTAAAACAGTGCTACTCAAAATATGATCTGTAGATCAGAACCAGTCTATAAACTATTCTAAGTTCACAATGAAGTAATTACAAGTAATATTTAGAAATTTGAATAGCTTATTGTGACATCGAAGTGGATGATCACAGGGTAACGTAACAAAAATACTGGCCTGAAAGAATTGAAAAATAACCCTGGTCCTTCACCAAGGACAGTTTGAGAAGCCCTGTTTTCAAAGACAAGAAAACATATTTATAATACATGAAGTTATAAAAGTAGGTAATAAAACTTTATATTTTATGGAACCACTTTTATAAACATATGCATTTATCTATAGTAAAAGTAGAAATATATTTTAAAAAGATTAAATAACATAATGTGTAAAAAATACTTAGAATACTGCCTGATACAGAGAAACACTCAAGAGGTGTTGGTGACAATGTTGATAATGATGATGACACACAAGACATCGATGCTGGGATCTCTGCAGTTTCCAGTCCTATTCTTGCTGTTTGATAACCATCAAGGATTTTCATTTTATTCCAAAGCTGCTATGGCCCCCACTGTGCTTACTGTTTTGTGTGGCTGTTTTCTTGCTGCTGGTGCGGACCCCAGCCCAGAAGTCTCTACCTTGTCATTGTGCCATTCCAAATACACAGTCATCATTAGTCATGGATTCTTCCCATGGCCGCCAAGCCTCATGGCTCTTTCTCTTTTGGGCCAGTTTTAACAGGTGTTAACAGGCGATTAAGCTTACCAAGAAATCTTACACTACCTTAGGCTACTTAAAAATAAAAATGCATAGTGTTGCTTGTAAAAAGTCAGCTTACATCTTTCCTTATCTAAATTTATAAAACAAGGAGTTTTATAAAACCCTACCGTTTACAGAGGAGGACGCTAGTTGGAAGAGGCCCACAGAACACACGGTTGGTCCACAATTGAATCAGGACTAGTTGCCAGTGCTCTTTCTCATACCCCTCATTGTCTTTCACAATTCTGTTCTGCAGTTCTACAAGTTCCTAGAGATGCCTGCACTGTGTTTATTTTGTCTTCTCGGAAAATATATAAATATCAGGTTCAGTGTATACTTTTGTTTTGTGCATTCACTAATTTAATTCTGGAAATGCATGGTGTGTACCTCTATACATGGGTAGAAAGAGGGAGAAAAAAAATGCAAACTAAGTGTGATTCCTGTGTATCTAATAGATATGCTGACCACTGGCCAGCCTCTGTCTTCAGGAATTCACAAATAGCTGTATTAATGATCTGGGTTTACAAAATGTTAAAAATCATTATAATTGTGGGTTCCCAAGTGGTTATATCAGAGCTTTCAGTTAAAAACAACATAATCAACTCACTCTAGCTAGTTTTAACAGAAAAGGGTGATTCTCAGAGGCCAGTGCTGCTTGGAACAGTATCCAAAGCCACCACAAGACCACCCCCAGTGCCTCTGGGAACAATGAGTACAGACACTAACAGCAACCCTCACCTCTTACACCACGAACTCCATGACTCTCAACAGGACTCTGCTTAGTGTCTTCTTCCTCTTGATGATTTTTTTGAGTCAAAGGTCTCCAGGAGTGCTGCTAATGACAGAATCCAGGGCACATGCTGGGTGTTCGGGATGTGGGAGAGACTGGGAAGTTGATATTTATAGCTTCCAACTTGCAGACCTGGGTTTCACAATGTGGGAAACTACCAACATTTAGAAAGAGTGTTCAGCTCTGGCCAAGTAGCTCAGTTGGCTAGAGCATCATCCCAATATTCCAAGCTTGTAGGTTTGATCTCTGGTGAGGGCACAAGTATCAACCAATGAGTGCGTAAATAATTGGATAACAAATTGATGTCTCTCTCTCTTTCTCTCAAATAAAATAAAATAAAGGAATAAAAGATAAAAAGGATTGCTGCAGAGTCCCCCATATTTCTCATAAATAGCAATGCTTTTGGACTAGATGAACCAAGGTTTTGTTCCTATAAATTAAAAAAAAAAGTTTTTCAAAACATTTCGGGAGGACACAGATATAGCAAATGCCCACTATGGTACTCATGCAAGTTTTCTTTGAAATAATGTTCCTTTCATAGGGCTCAAAACTTATCCTATATAATAAGTGTCTAATATGCAAATTGACCTAACAGCTGAATGACTGGTGGAATGACCAGTCACTATAACATGCACTGATCACCAGGGGGCAGATGTTCAATGCAGGAGCTGCCTCCAGCCCGTAGGCCCCCAGGCCAGCGAAGGTGGGTGCCAGCAGGCGGGAGGGCCTCCAATTGCCTCACTGGTCACCCCACAGATAGACCCTGATCACTGGCAGTACTAGAGACTCTACTCATGCACAAATTTCATGCACCCAGGCCTCTAGTTCACTATAAAGCATATGAAGAGTCAGATGATTCACTTTTTATTTTTTAAAAATATTTTTATTGATTTTAGAGAGGAAGGGAAAGGGAGAAAGAGATAGAAACATCAATGATGAGAGAGATTCATCAATCAGCTGCCTCCTGTACACCCCACAATGGGGATCGAGCCCACAACCGGGGCAAGTGCCCTGACTGGGAATCTTCTGGTTCATAGGTCAATGCTCAACCACTGAGTCATGCCTGAAGTAGATGATTCACCTTTAAACAAAATGAAATAAGTGAATATTTCTGGGGAGTTAGTTTAAAACTTTCCTTTTTATGTTCTCTCCAGCACTTCCTTTTTATCCCTATTTTTTTTTACCTACTCCGCCTCTTTTTTCTATTGTCTTTTTCTCTGAATCTATGACTCCTCTAAATGTATTTATTGATAATTTGTATAAGTGACATTTTCATTAAAATTGAAAAAAGTATTGAGTTAATTTACCAATGCTTCATAATATTCATTCATTCAAAATATTTGTTAAGCACCTACTGTGAGTCAGGCCATTAGGGATATGGCAGTGAATAAAACAGACAAATCTCTTTCTTCTTAGTAGGTGTAGTAAGAATTTTAAATTGCTTCAAGATCTTATAAAAAGTAAGCAATAAAGTAGGATGAAGTTTAATAAGAAAAAAGCAAAATTACCAGTAAATAATTCAATTTTCAACAACAATATATCTTTAATATTGAGTTTCTTCATTTTGCTATAAATTCTGGCAGTTATGATAATCTACAACCTGGCTAAAATGAAAGGTTGACCTAAAAGTCAGGAGTGTGTAAGAAATATGCCCTTTTTTGGCATGTCAAGAGCCCCCATAGCAAACTTTGATTAGAGAGTTGGTTTGGTTCCTATCAACTCAGTTTAGGCCTTGGGGAGAACAAAACTTATGAACTTGGAAAGGCTAGCAAAGGATGATTATTTTACAACAAAAGTAGAGCTTTATTAAAAGTGCCCTTTTAAATATGTTTAGCTCTGGTTGTAGTGCTGGATTCGAGTGCTTTTTAGGGTTCCATTGACCTACTAAGGATTTTTTTCAGGTGGCATTTCCCCATTTATTAATATTTTTTAGTATAGACTCATGTATTTTTTTAAATTTTATTCAGTGGTTAAAATCCATCATTATTATTCATTTCGATGTTAAATTACCGCAACTTTAACCATTGGGAGATCCTTAAAGCTGCCACTTGAGTCCTTTTTGATCAGGGCCTTCATTTTTTAAGCACTTTATCTTCTAGCACAAAGGGCCAATCCTGTACTTTATCTACCAGAGAGAGAGAGAGAGAGAGAGAGAGAGAGGGAGACACACACACAGAGAAGCATTGTTTGTGATCAAGCCCCCAACCTGGGTATGTGCCCTGGCCGAACCCCCAATCTTTCCACATACACTGGAAGGCGCTCCAACTGAACCACACGGGCCAGGGCTGGAGAGTGGAATTCAGAAATCAAGACTTAGGTGCTAGAACTGGGTTGTCATTGCTTGCCCGATAAGAATTTGTAATTATCTTCCTTCACCATACAGCTAGAATTTCATTCCATTGCAAGACAGTGGATTTTAATCAGTTTCTCCATTTTGAGTCAGCAAGGCTTTGGACAAACAGTATTTCTTCAGCTTTGCATTTGAGAACCTCGAGGGGGGCAGCCCTTGGTCGAGGGCGTGCAATTCAGACCTTGCCCTGCAGAGCCCGCTGTGCTGCGCCCCGAGCAGCCTCGGCGCCTTCTCAAACCTGGAGTGGATGCACTTTGCAAGGACACCGAAGAGGGGGCGCGTCTGCGCTCCCACTTCCTCCCGACGCCGCCTCTGATTGGCTCCTGAGCGTATAAGAAACCAGTGAATGAGCAGCTGGCCCTCGCATCAACTTGCCGGAGGTCTTCGCGTGGCATCGCCCTTTCGTCCCCGTCGGCCCGCAGCTGCAGCCGCCCCGGGGGAGGATGAGGACGTCCTGTGTGGTGCTCACCGCCCTGGTGGCGCTGGCCGCCTATTACATCTACATCCCCCTGCCCAGCTCGCTGTCCGATCCCTGGAAGCTGATGCTGCTGGACGCGACTTTCCGGAGCGCGCAGCAAGTGGTGAGACGCAGCCCAGCGCTGGGTTTTTTTTTTTTTTCCTCTCCCTCCTCTTAAGTGGCACTGGAAGGGGAAGCAAAATTTCCGGACCGTGTCCCACGAGAATGCATGTTTTTTTCTAACGCAAGTGAGGCAATTGCTTTTTTTAAGGTGGTTCCATATGGCATTTTCGGGGCTTCGCCTCCGCCTCCTGGCTTAGCGGCGGGCCGGCTCGCTGTCTCCTTGTCTGCGTGGGCGAAGGAGAAGGTGAAGTTCTCGCATGGAATTTGACAACTCTTTAACCCTTCGCCTGACCTACACAGCCCCCTCTTTCTTGGTTTGCAAAATAAAAAAAATATATATATATTTTTCGCTGTAACTGGCGGCCGGGCAGACTAATCGATTCTGGTCAAGGACATGTACCTCGGTTGCAAGCTCAATACCTGGCCCGGGTCGGGGCGCCTGCGGGAGGCACTCTCACATCGATGTTTCTGTCTCTCTCTCTTCCCCCCACTCTCTCTCTCTCTCTCAAAACCAATGGAAAATATTCTCGTGTGAGGATTAACAACAACAAAAACCTTGCAGCGTTTTAGAAACCTCCTCTCCCCCCCATTTCATTCTCCGAAAGGGGCCGGCAGAGAGCGATTTAAAATGTTTTTTTTTTTAGGACAGCTGTGGATAAAAGCCGGCTCTCCTTTCCAGCAATGCAGCCACCTTAAAAGCAGAAGCCGGCGCAGGCGGGTCCCAACCCACAGCAACCAGGCTGTGGACTCTCCATTCCCCGGGGCTAGCAGTCTGGGCTCCTCTAAGCACTTGAGGAACCGCTCGGATGTCCCTTTTCGTGCGTGGCATTTATCAGCTGCGCCCAAGGAAGAAGGCCAGGAGGCCTGGCTTGGCTGCAGGAGAGGCTTGGAGGCCAGCAGCCCGTGTTTGCATGATGCGTTTGTTTCCTGCCGGCTCTGCAGCATTTATTTGATGTCCTTGGCTGTAGAGGAGATAACCTTTGCTTGAGCCAGAATACCCTGGCTTGTCCTGGCTTACCCTGGTAGAGTAACATTTCTTTCTACTGGATCATGGCTGTCTATTTCTCCCCTTCTTCCCCCAGCGGGAAAATATTACCGTCTTTGCTTTATTTTATGGCAAAAGGCCTTATTTTTAATGCCAGAGACTCTGAAACCTAAACTGCCATCTGCAGCCAAGGCTGAGCCCTATGATTGTACAGCCTTTCTGAGCAGCTTGCTCTATCTAAGCTCCCAACCTTCCTTCAAAATAAAGTTTCCTCTCTTCCCCCAACCTTAAGCGTTAATCTCAGGTTGTTTTTGTAAACTCCTTTTTTTTAAAAAGAATGACTAGAGAAAGGGAGGGGGTGAAATAATGATTTTCCCTAATATTTCGTATCTCTCTCCATCCTCATTGTGTGCAGAATTCCATAGTCTCTGAAGCTTTGTCCTATCAAAAAGCTGCTTTACTAGGGCACTGTAACATATTCCTAGTAGGCATTTGCTTCTCTTGAGTCCAGCCACCTTCTTCACCCCCATAAGTTTCTGTTGTCTCCTAGGAAGTGTCTATGAAGCTACAGATCCTCTTCCTTTCCTCCTGCTCCCTGGAATGACTACCCCCTTCTCCATCATCGATTTCAGGAAAGGCAGTCGCCATGTAGGAAGCCCTGCAATCCTTTTTTCCCTTCAGAAATTATGGAATTTGGAAGTAACATCCTTCAAGGATTCCGGAGTACAATGGTATTTACCTGGAGTGGGTTAAATAGTCCTTAGGAAATAGCAGACAGTAAGTAAGAAAAAAAGGTGACTAAGAAAAAGAATAAGAAAAACGGGGCTGGGGGGAGAATGAAACTTCTATGTTGGCCACAGAGATTAATTTTAGTTTTCAGGTCACCAAAGAAGTGATGACCTTTTCCCATCATATATAATCTGGGAAAAGCCAGGTTGCAAGAAAAGCTATTTTTCCCCAACGAGGCTACCCACCCATTGAAGTCCAGGCCTTTGGACCCTTATGGTCCTTGAGAGAATGTGCCCCTAGCTGGTGCTTGAGCATGATAATGTATGTAATGCCAGGTCCCAGATATAGATGAAGTAGCAAAGTACCCTCACTTCGCACCGTAGCTTGGGACTGGCTTTGCACAGAAGTGGCTCTCATCACTCGCCTTCGGAATTGTGAAATAGAAAAATCATTCCGAGGGCATGGAAGCCTCTAATGCCCAGTAAAGCAATTTTCCAATGTTGTTTCAGATTGTCCTGGGGAGGGACAATGTGGCTTTGACACATTGTAATTAGATAAGAGCTTGAGTGTCAGAGTCCTGCCTTCCCCAAGCACATCGCAGCCAGACCACTTACTGATTGTGAGGCCAGGCAATTTCCTAACCTGCTCGGATCCTCAGCTTTTCCTGTAAACTAGGGCTAACCTTGTAATGTTGTTGGGAGGTCTAGGAACGTACTTAAAGGCCGGAAAATTGTAGTTACTCTTTTAAGAGTTGTCCCATAGGTCTGCCACGGCTTGTGGAGATTCCCAAATCTGTGGGATTGCCTCATCTGTGTTGAAACAATAAAACATGTAATCTGGAAGTAATTGGAACCTGGGGAGCTACCACAGACATTCCATGGCATAAAGTTTGCTACTCAAATAATTTTAGAGGTGATTGGTTCAATACAGAAGCAACTGGAGCTACTTCAGAAGTGAAGCTTGGCCTACTTCCTAACACAGCAGACTCATGCCTCCCCATCAAGAAGGACACAAATACTAATTTTTATTCTATTGTCGTTAGCAAACACTTCACCCCTCAGTCCGCTCTTACCTCCTTTGTTTTGTGCAGAAGAATTATGTTTTTATTGTACTTTTCTTTCTTGGAGTCCTCCAATATTACCTAAGATGAAACCACTTAGAATTTTTCTCTAAGTCATCTCAAACACAGCTGCTACAGTAGATTCATCTGGGGAGCTTTAAAAAATCCTGATGCCCAAGTCACACCCTATACCAACTTTATTTAGAATTTCTGGGAGGTGAGACCTAGGCATCAGTGGTTTTAAAAGCTCCCCAGGTGATTTCAAAGTACAGCATAATTTGAGAATCACGGTGCTTTAAGAGAAATAAAATGCATTGCAGATGTAGATAATGTATTTTCCTCAAACTGCTCAAGTTAACGTTGCACTTAATGTTGCTGGGAATGAGCCTCTCATATTAGCATGGATTAGTCTACCGGATTAGTTAGTTGATATTTTGGTGCTAAGCATCTAAGAGAATAAAATCCTAGCAAGGCAAATTTCAGTGTTATAGCAGAGCCATCAATAAGACTTGAGCAGTGGGAAAGCAAACACAAAAGAAGGCAGTGAAGAGAGGTTTAGATGAAGATTTGGGGGTCAGAAAACTAGAGGGACAAAAGAATGGAGTTTGGGGAGGTTCTGATATGGATTTCAAACTGCTGTGTAAGCAAAGAGTTTAAAAATGGTAATCCCCATATAGGTGAAGCTACTGAGAAGTGTATATGGTTGAGTTTGGCAGAACCCATTGAAAGACATAGAAGCATATTTATTCTTTGACCTAGCAATCTTTATGGAGAAATTTATTTTAAGTACTTATGGATACAGACAAACTGTAGTTATAAAGATGGAAATAGTTTATAGGAGCAAAAACCTTGTTCAACTAGTCTAAAAGCACTGCTATTTATGAGAGAGATGGTGGACCACTCAGCAGCCTTTTAAATCTTTTATTCCTTTATTTGATTTTTTTTTTTTTTAGAGAGAGAGAAAAACACAATTGTTCCACTCATTTATGCACCCATTGGTTCATTCTTGTATGGGGACTGAACCTACAACTTTGGCTTATTTGGGCAACACTAACCAACTGAGCTACTCAGCTGGGGCTTATTCCTTTTTTTCTTTTTTGTAGCATTATTTAAAAGAATGAAAATTTAAGAACAATAAGAGATTAAGTAGCCCTAACTGGTTTGGCTCAGTGGATAGAGCATTGGCCTGCAGACTCAAGAATCCCAGGTTCGATTCTGGTCAAGGGCATGTACCTTGGTTTCTGGCACATCCCCAGTGGGGGGTGTGCAGGAGGCAGCTGATTGATGTTTCTAACTCTTTCTCCCTCTCCCTTCCTTTCTGTAAAAAAATCAATAAAATATATATATTTTTAAAAAAGAGATTAAGTAAATTATGATAAACCTACAATTTGGGACACCATAGAGTAAAAAAAAAATTAGCTTGAAAAACAATGGTTAGTGTCCTACAAAAGATTTGTAATGTACATTTAGTGTGAAAATGCTACATAACAGAATATATGCCCATTATCCCATTTAAAATACCTTTTAAAACATCTATACTAATAAAAGGGTAATATGCTAATCAGACTGAGAAACCCTCTGGGGAGACTTTTCAGATGTCCGTCTGGACAAAGCCATGGTGGTGGGGCTGAGGCAGAGGTGGTTAGGGGCTATCAGGCAGGCAGGCAGGTGAGCCATTGGGAGCCAGTGGTCCCAGATTGTGAGAGAGATATCTGACTGCCAGTTTAGACCTGATCTTCAAGGGGTCCCAGATTGGGACCAGGCCAGGCTGAGAGACACCCCCCCCCATCTCTGTGCACGAATTTTGTGCACTGGGCAACTAGTCCATATATAAAAGGCTAATATGCAAAGTGTCCCCTCAGGAGTTCGACTATAAGACTGGGAGTTCAATTGCTCACTATGACGTGCGCTGACTAGGGGGTGGCACAGAACAAAGGAAGGCCCCGGCCAGCAGGCAGCAGCTGGGGAAAGGAGGCCCTGGCTGGCAGCCAGAAGGAAGGCCTTGGCTGGCAGCTGGAAGGCCCCAGTTGGCCCTAATCACTGGGTAGGCCTAGGGACCCTACCTGTGCACGAATTTTATGCACCAGACCTCTAGTATAGTTATGATGCCCTAGCCTGTTTTTTCCAATAGGTAGAGCATCAGCATGTAGACCAAAGGGTCCAGAGTTCACTTCTGGTAAAGGGCACATACCTCTGTTGCAGGCTCCTCCCCAGCCTGGACCCTCGTCAAGGCTGTTCATGCAGGAGGCAACCAATTTATGTGTTTCTCTCACATCGATATTTATCTCTGTCTTTACCTCTTTCGTCCACTCTGTCTAAAAACCAATGGGAAAATATCCTTGAGTGAGGATTAAAATCATAAACAAAAAAGCCTCCACATATAGTTATGAGTCCCTGGACGGGTAGCTCAATTGGTTAGAGCATCATCCCAATAAATCAAGGTTTTGGGTTTGATCTCCAGTCAGGGCACATACAAGAAGCAATCAAATGAATGCATCAATAAGTGGAACAACAAATTGATGTTTCTCTTTTTTTCAAATCAATAAATTAAAAAAAAACACACACAACATAGGTATGCATATCTAGAAAAAGTAGAAGAATATAATTTAAAATATAGGGATTTGGGGGGCATTGGGTTATAAATTCTAGTTTTTCTACAATGATCATGTAATATAAGAAATTAAAACTTTTTGTAGTAAGTTCTGTAGTAGGTTTCCTATTTCTAAGGTGGAAGTGATGTGCCTATGTATATTAATACGAATAATTTTTTAGTAATTATTCTATGAAGAAAATCAGATGTGTGTGTGTGTTTTTTTTAAAGGCTATCCCAGGGGCATCCTTGATGCTCAGTCACTTAAGTTGTAACACAGGTGGAAAGCCTACTGTGTGGAGTTTTAGGGAGATGCTAAAATGACCTATAAGAAACTACAGCCTAGGACAAGCCCTGTTAACATACAGCCATTAAAAAGGAAGGAGCTGACAGATGTTACAGAAGAGGTACAGTTGCAGAAACTCAGAGGACAGCAAGGTTATATATATAGTTTAGAAGGCAGTAAGATGGTGAATAAAGTTAATAATGGCATCTATAGGGAGTTCAGAGTAAGAGCTTGACTTTTCTTTTTAATCTTGATCATCTCTTAGCTTACATGTTCTTCTTATACTGTGTAACTTTTTGATAACATATGTAAAAGAGGTTGTTGAGATTGATATTTCTACTGAACATCGTCCCTCTTTCTTATGGATGTCAGTGCTTTTGGACTAGTTGAGCAAGTTTTTTTATTGTCCTGTAAAATGTCCCCAAACTCGTTGAATTCTAAAGTGATCTTACCTGAATATTCTGAGCATGATGTGATGGTGGTTTAGGTGACAGCTCAGCTGGATGTCTTGCAGAGCTTCAACTTGCTAACCTTTTTCATAACCATGCATGCATGAACTGGTCTACTACCTTCTATATACTTGCCAAGATATGTATTTCTTTAGGTAAGTTTAGAGAGTTCACCAGTCACAATTTTTTTTAGTTTATATGGTGGGATTTTCCTTTAAACATCTCTGTAGAGAGGCTTTAAGAACATCTCTGTAGAGAGGCTTTAAATATTGGGGCAATATTTATTCAGCATTAATTCTGACAGATCAACAATCTGAATTGGTCTTTGGTGGATCCAATCAAACATTAAGGTCAGATTGAGTCAGCTACCAGGTGTGTTAGATAATGCCTAATTTATATTTTTTTCTTTTTATTTGTCCTAGAACTCTGCAAATACTGTCCCAAGCACAGAAATGCTATCATTATTACTTTAATGATACATAAAGTAATGGTACATTCCATTTTTAACAAGTGGCTTGAGCTTGATCTATGATATTTCTGTGAGATGTGAAAGTGTAATAATCATTCTTAAATGTTCCATTAATGCACACTTACTTCTTTTAAAATAATAATGTTTACTTTTACTGCCAAATGAAACTATGTGAGAACTGTCTACCACTTATTTTCTCCTTCATTTTATCTTTCAGTGTTTCCAAAATAAAATTAAAATTCTGCCATTTAGAAGTCATCAGATATTCAATGAATAGTAACTGAATACCAGTGCCAGGGAGTGGCAAAATGAAAACAAAGAAGACACATACTTAATCTTGAAAAGTTTACAGTCCACTGAAAGGGAGATAAACTTATTGAAATTATAGAGTGGGGACATGAATGACAGAAGAAGAGTTATGATCAAGGTATTTATGGTTTGCTACAAGGGCCTTAAAAAGAATAGCTAATATAGGCCTGAGCACTGGGGAGTTTCCTTTCACATGGACATCTAATCTGAGTTATCAAGGTTAATGTTTACGGTAAAAGTAGCTAACTTCTATTAGGCATATAGGGAGCATTTACTCTGTGCCAGATACTGAGCTACATGCTTTGCATACAATTCATTTAGTCTAAGCTCTAATTCTATGAGGCAGGTGGGGTTATTTTTGCTTTTGTTTTTGGGGCTTATTTTCTGGTTTATTGACACATCAAAATGAAATGTATGGCCTTGGAAAAGACCTGTAAAAGCATGAAGTGAATAGTGCCTCTGCTTAGCAGCTATTAAGATCTCTGGGTCAGAGAGGAATCTAGGTATTATCTAGATCAGGGGTGGGGAACATTTTTTCCTCTCAAGGGCCATTTGGATATTTTTAGAACATCATTTGAGGGCCATACAAAATTATCAACTTAAAAGTTAGCTCGCTCTATTTGGTCAAACATTTCATTAACTCACTCCTAATGTCTTGGTAGGGGGTAGACCAAATGATTTCTTGGGCCTTATACGGCCCATGGGCAAGAGGTTCCCCACCCTTGATCTAAATGAACCCATTTTCTGTGGTTTCACCTGACCCCCTTGTCTGCCCTTAGAAGCCCAGCTGAGAAGACTGAAGGCCTCTAGCAAGGGTTACAATGAAGAGGTGGGTGTTCTCATTTTCTTTAGCTCCCAAAGGAGGAAACTGAAATGCAAAGAACAGGCTCAAGGAGATGGTTTATAAGAGGGGGAAGTCATGATTCACCTCCAGCGTGTCTTATTTTGAGCTCAAGAGCTAGGTCATAGTACTAGAATGCCTTTCCCGAGGAGCCACAGCTGAGTGAAGGAGGTGGGGAGGAGAGGAGAGAGGAGAAAGAAGGGTGAAAAGGGCACTTTAGCCAGAAGGGACTTTCCAAGGAGAGAGGGTGATACAGCTAAGGAATTACAAAGTGGTTAGGTTAGCTGGAGCATGAAGCTCAAAAATGTGAGCAAGATGCAGGAAGGAAGCACAGACTAGATAATGAAGGGCTTTGTGGCCAAGAAAGGAGCCACTGAGAGATTTTTAGTGGGAAAACATGATCAAATCTGTGTTTTAAAAAGAGTCTCTGTCAGTGGCGGTGGAGAGATGAGAGTATAAGAAAGCAAGTGAAGGTGAGACGGCTTGGGAAGCAATCCATGGGAGAGGTGAGAGCGTGAGCCAGTAACGTGGGGCTGGTTTGGAGTGCAGTTTGCTGCTGGAGGGGATAGTATGAATGAGGGAAGAAGGGAGTCAATGGTGACTCCTGGACAGGCTCCGCAGTAACTGGGTAAATGGTGGCAATGACTCTGATTTAGGGAAAGGAGCAGGTCTGAGGGTTAAAATAAGAGAGTTTGGATATTGTTTTGAAGTGCCTGTGGGACTGGTCCAAGGATAGCAATTCAGAAGTAGCTTGCATATATACAAAGCCAGAGTTTAGGAAAGGGGAGAGAGAGAGAAATTGAGAGAGAGAGTTGGGCTGGAGATAGGAACTTGGGAGTGGTCAGTGAGTGGGTGGGTAATGGTGTAAGTAGTGGGAATGAATGTCTATTAAGTGAAGAGTAGGATTGGGAGATCCTACCAAAGATTCCCTGGGGGGGTGGGGGGAGGTGGGAGGGGGGAAGAATAGCAGTGGCTAGAGGAAAAGGAGGCTAGCCCTAAGAGAAAAGTAGCCCAAAGAACCTACTTTTTTATGATACCTTACATTTATATAGAGCTCCAGGTTCTTACAGAAGGTTTCACTTAGATCATCTCATTTTATAACAAACTAGGGGCCCAGTGTAGGAATTAGTGCACCTTGAAAGGAATTGTGGGCTGCAAGGCTGTGGTGGGCACAGGGACGGGTCTCAGCCCATCTTCCATGCCCCTGCCTGGCACCTCTCGCCTTGGTCCCCAAACCCCTATCTGCTAGCAGCCTCACTCCTGCTTCCGCCACCCGCGCCCTCCCTCCCCCCCTCCCGCCACTGTTCCCACACGCTGACAGTTCTGATGGTGATGAGAGATTGGGGCCAGTGCCAGAAGGGGGTGTGAGCTAGGTCAGCAGGTGTAAGTGGCAGCTGTTGCCCCAATGGTCTCTCAGGAGCAGGGGGAGGTAGAGGAGCCCTCAGGGGCGATTGGGGCTGGCAGCCACTGCTCGCACCTGCTGATGGTGCCGAGCGAGCAATTGGCACCAACAGCAGGTGCGAGCAGTGGCTCTGGCATTGGCTGTGGTGCAAGCGGGCCAGCACCAGCAGTGGGTGTCAGTGGGGCCATCGCCGACAGCAGGGTGTCATTGTTCATGACCTCCGGACGGCCTAGATTGCCCCCCAGGAGCAGGGGAAGGTGGAGAAGCCTTGAGGGGCAATTGGGCTGGCACGGGGCACTTGAAACAGGTGGGAGTGGGTGGCACTACCAGAGACTGGTCCCCATGATAGCAACCGGCACCCGCCTTGATCTGGCGACCCGGCTCACCTGCTCCACCATCCCGCCGCGCCATGTTTCACACTCTGCCACCTGTGGCTGACGCCTGCCATGTTCCGTGCATGCCCTCTGATGGTCAGTGCATGTCATAGCGACCGGTTGTTCAGTTGTTTTGCCGTTTGGTCTATTGGCATATTAGCCTTTTATTGTATAGGATAACTGGTTGGCATTAGTTATTTCCATTTGTCAGGTGAGAAAGGACCATTGATACCCCTAAGTTTATATGATTAGCTATACTGGTGAAGTAGGAATTGGAATCAAGGTTCCTAGACTCCTAGTTTCGCCTCTTACTGTTGGGCCAGGCCAACCTGAAATGAAGTCCTCTAGAATAGATTTGCTCCTTTTTGTCCATGGTGCACTCCTCTGACAGGCCCCTCGTAGTGTGGCCGTGCATGCAGGAATGCTCATGGTCACTTTACAGTCATGAGTGCACTGTATCCTGACCTTTTTCTGAACCCCCAGACCACACACTGAAATTAATCTACATCAATGTTTCCCACTCCTTTTTCATGCCATAGACTTGATTATATTTTTTTAGTGTGTCGGGGGAAACAGGGAAATCATGGGGGGAAATCTATATGGGTTTGGATGACAGAATTCACAAGACGTATAAAGAGAATTATACAATGGTTCTGCAATAGAATGCCAACCTTGATAAATTTGAATAGTTATACAACATGGTTTTAGGTTTTTACTTTTTATAAAACTCTCAAACAATTATCTGTGGCCCACCTGTAAACCGTTCATAACATACCTGGTAGGAATCTCTCCTCTTCGATAGTTTATTGTTAGTGCTACTAAATGTGGAGAGATAGTCTGCAAGTTATATATACCTAGGTAGCCATATAATTATAATTAATTGTCCAAATCTGGCCATTTGTTGAGAATGATAGGGTCTGCTGTTAATAATCATGCCAATACAACTGTTTTAAACCAGGATGATACCTAGACAAATCTGGACAGGTGTTTGGCCTACATTTATTTTTATTTATATTTTTTGGCCTACATTTATTTGATTTGCAAACATTCAGCATCCTCATGTCTAATTTGTAGAATGATGCTTGTGCTTCCTGTTCTGCTCAAATCTGACTGCTAATCCTCCAGTGGACAACCACCGCCCTTACCCCCTAACTTGCTTTCCCCTAGGATACTGGCAGAATAAAGACTCCATTCCTTAGCTGGCACTGAGGGCCTGCTCCAACCTGGAAGTAACACTCTGCTGAGTCTAGCCTCACAGTGTTCCCATGCCCGTCTACTTGCACACTTGTTACCTGACATGACACCTTTCCTCCTCTGTCCCCTCTGCCTCACATGCCTTCCCACGCTCTGTCTACTTTGGCCAACATCCCCCAAGCCTTTCAACACCTTCTGGAAAGTCATCTCTTTTGGAAACTTCCCCCTTATCTGCAGTCAAGCTTTTTTATTTTTAATCTTACTGTTGAAAGTGTTACATATATCCTCTTTTTTCCCCCATTGACCCTTTCTAGCACTCCTCCTCTCCCCTGACCCCCATGCCTCAGGCCTTCACCACCCTATTATCTGTGTCCTGGGGTTATGCATATGTGCATACAAGTTCTTTGGTTGATCTCTTTCTGCCCACCCCTGTCTTCCCTCTGAGATTCCACAGTGTTCCGTGCTTCTTTGTCTCTGGATCTGTTTTGTTCATCACTTTATTTTGTTCATCAGATTCCACATGAGTGAGATCATGTGACCAGTCCTAGCTTTTACCTCTCTCCTTTACACTGATAGCATTTTGTTTTTCTTTTCTTTTTTTTAAAATATATTTTATTGATTTTTTGCAGAGAGGAAGGGAGAGAGATAGAAAGTCAGAAACATCGATGAGAGAGAGAGAGACCTCGATCAGCTGCCTCCTGCACTCCCCACAGTCGAGATGTGCCCGCAAGCAAGGTACATGCTCCCAACCGGAATCGAACCTGGGACCCTTCAGTCCGCAAGCCGACGCTTTATCCACTGAGCCAAACCGGTCTCGGCTGTTTTTCTTTTCTTTTTGTAAGAATTTATTTGAGCCAAACTGGGAACATATGCCTGGGAGCGAGATGGCAAATGTTCCCTGTGTATTGTTTTTCTTGTAGGGCCCTTGTATGTTTCTCTCTTTCTGTTGATATGCACAAAATCCCCACCAAATCATAAACTTTCTCACCTACTATAGACATAATTTCTCTCTTACTGTTTCAGGTGTTGGTTGCTTTTTTGTTTTGCTTTGGTTTGGTTTGGAGATCATTGGCCATATAGAGAACACAGAATTCATGGTTCTACTTTCTGTCTTCTGTGTCCCTCCATTTGCCCCGAGGGGCACCCCTTGTGCTTCAGGTGCTTCTAAGTTTGAACTGATCTAAAAATTGCTTTTTGTTGCCCTTTGCAACTTTTTTGCAAGCCTCACTGCTTTCTGGTTTCTGACTTCCTCATAATATTTTTGCAGATTATGCTTTTTCTCAAATTTGTAGTGAATTATGTGCTTGCTCTAGCTAAATGTTAGTTATAATTACAGACCATCTCCTTGAAAGATTGCTGGTAAATCCCCACATCCATTTCATATCATTCTCCCTTTCCCTTTTCCTCCTGAGTGGATAATTGATGAATGCTCCATAAAGAAACTTATATGACCTGACCCTCTTCTGTGCTGCCTATCCGATAATATTGTCCCTGCCCTGGGACAATTACCTTTTTTTGACTGTTCTGAAGTCTACTTTTCTAAAGTGCAAGTTGTTTATCTCTCTCTTCCTAGTTTATGCATCAGATAAAGAGAAGGCCGCTCTGTCCCAAGGTTCCAGTCATTTCCATTTCATGACACAGTTCTTCCTTGTCCTCGACTGTCTTAGGAAGGCAACTCAATTCTGCTTTTAGAAGATTATTTGCTTTTAATAGAATAAGATTTCTGGCAGATAATAATGAATCCATTTACTGAATAATAAGTATAACCACCTTGCAAAATAGTCATCAATGTCCTCACTTAACAGAAAAGGAAATAGAAGCTCAGCAAGATTAAGTAACTGGTTCACGGACACATGACTGCCCAGGGAGGCTGGCTGTGAGCAACGTCTGCCGGACACCAGTGCCTTTTGAACTATATTCTACTGTTTCCTATCAGGATTGTGCAGTCTCCCTTCCTCCCTTCCCACTCCACCTCCTGCACTCTGAAATCTTTTGTACTAGTTGTGTGATCCACATTAAGAGGGTGTACGGAAAAAAAAGAAAGGAAAGAAAAAGAGTCACATAGGAAAGGAATGTATTATGTATTTAAAAATTTTAATTCTGGAGGATTATTATTTTTTTAAATATATTTTTATTGATTATTTACAGAAAGGAAGGGAGAGGGATAGACTTAGAAATACCAATGAGAGAGAGACATCCATCAGTTGCCCCTTGCACACCTCCTACTGGGGATGTGCCCGAAACCAAGGTACATGCCCTTGACCGGAATTGAACCTGGGACCCTTCAGTCCAGAGGCCAGCGCTCTGTCCACTGAGCCAAACTGGTTTTGGCATGGAAGATTATTTTTGTTGTTGCTGTTGTTAATTCTCACCCGAGGATATTTTTCCATTAATTTTCAGAGAGGGTGGAAAGGAGGGGAAGAGACAGAGAGAAACATCGATGTGAGAAAGAGACATAGCATCCTGCACTAGTTCAACCAAGGTCTGGGGTTGAGCCCACAACTAAGGTACAGGCCCTTGACCAATTTGAACTCGGGACCCTTCAGTCTGAGCGCCGATGCTCTATCCACTGAGTCAAACCGGCTAGGGCTCTGGTGGATTTTAATGTATGTTACACATTGTAAAAAATTCCGGGATTAAATAAGACTTGGAAATGCTGAGTTAAACAGAGTTCATCGGGATTTGTTTTTAAACTGTAAATGTTTCAGAATTCCCACCATACTGACATGTATTTTGAGTCTTGAAGAGAGAATATATAGTGAATCCAAATTTAATTGACTATCGGCCTTTATTTTACAAAGAAGTTCATCATACTGATGGTATACTTATCAAATTTGAGAGACCATTTTCATAGTGTTCAAGAGCATAAATTTTGGGATCAAGGAGACCTGTTTTCAATCGAGAGGCTCTGAGCTATGCTCGCTGTGTGACCCTGAAGAGTATTTCACCTATGAGTTTGTTTTCTTATCTGGTCATGATATTTAATCCATAAAGTTATTTGAAGATTGTATGAGTAACATGTATTAAGCTTTATTGTTTGTCATCATTATCATGCATTAGTTAATAAGTAAAGCACTTGAAATAGTATCTGGCACATAAGACATATATTTCTTTCAGATCTGATTTTTGGCAGTTGTCTACAGTATACTCCAACAGTAATATGCTGGTTTTTATTCTTTTATTTTCACCATTATTCTTGCCAGTCTGCTACTGCTCTCAGGTTTGTGGAATTCTGTACAGGTGTAGATCTAACCTGTTGGCTAGGCTACTGGATTGAAATCCTGGCTTTAGCCCTTAGTAGTTGTGAGACTAGTTGGGCAAGTTAGTTAAGCTCTCTGAACTTCAGTTTAGTTTCCCTATCTATTAAAGTGGGATAATGATAGAGCCTCTCTCATTATGTGAATTAAATGTGATTGTGGATACAAAATTCTTAGCACAGCGCTTTGTGTATATAGCAAGGACTAAAAACCTTTTCCTGTAGTTAAAATTTCTAGTGCTTGGGCTGATGTCCTAATGGATGTATAAAACATTGTCATCAGCAGCAGCATCACTAATTCATACTGTTCTAGTCATTTTGCAAGCATATTACCTCAATCTTTATAACACCCCTGTGAGGTAAGTACTGTTATTATTCCAATATTGTAAGTGAAGAATTTCAGGCACGAAGAGGGGTTAAGTAACTTGCCCAAGTCCTACACCCAGAGCAAGAGTTGTCATTCAGGCAGTTTGGTGGAATTAGTGCTCTAAAAGCTGGAGAAATTGTATGTTTTTAGACTGTCACTGTCTTACATCAAAGATCTCTACTGGGCTTTGCCAAAGTATGAATTTGTTTTAGAAATTATGTGTTACCTGAAAAAGAGTTCCTTAGTTAGAGTTGGTGACATGACATTTTTTTTTTAAATATATAAAGTGTTTTATTGGACTTCTGTCCTAATGGTGACCATCTTGCTATAGTGTGAAAGTATGAAGAAGTATTTGCAAAGCAGGGTTGGATTTGCTCAAACAATTGCCTGTGGGCCCAGAGATCTGGTCTATAACTATGGAAAAGATAACTTTGCCCTCTAGGTTATTGAAGGCAGGTGTCCTCAATTGACCACCATGACCTCCATTGTTCATGAACTGAGCAGTTATTGTATGCCAGGCGCTGGGTTATAGCAGTTCTCACACACACACACACACACACACACACACACACACACACACACACACCAGCCTCCAGCCCAGCTACAATCCATGCCAAAAATATGTGTCACTAAAGGCAACTGTAGGAAATATGGAGAAATTTGCTGGCAGGCCAGTGATATTAATCCCATAAAGACATGAAATCCCTTAAGGAAACAGTGCTGAGGGAGAAGAGAGGAGTTTTAGAGTTCTGAGAAGAGGTGGAGCCAGCAAAAGAGACACAGCAGACAGAGAACAAAGAGGAAAACTAGGAAAATACAGTGTTAAACCAACGAAGAGCAGCAGCACAGGGGAAGGGAGGTCAGTTCTCCTGAGAGACTGAGGAACATGAGGATGCTAAAAGGCCTATCAGCTCTACATGCTGGTAGATCCCTTAATGGATCAGACACAAAAGTGTATTCCTAGGCAACTGGCCCTTTTGTATGTCAGCATCTCGACTTGTAGCCTGTTTGTTGGAATGGTTTCAATGATTCCTTACAAGATTAACATTTTGACTTAGGCAACATGGATATTGAGCTCTCGTTTTTCACAGGAAATAACCTAAATACACTTTATAGCTCGTGATTAAAACCTGAGATGGAGGTTAATGGTGGACATTATTGATATAGTAAATATATAAAATTGTATATAACTATATAATTATTTAGTACATTAAAAACAAACAAACAAAAAACCAAGGGGAATAAAAAAGTAAAGAAACTCCCCTTTCCCAAATAATTAAATTTCTGTTGGTTGGTTCATCTAAATGGAAATACATTTTAAAATCTGGACTCTTGCTGAAACCAGTTTGGCTCTGTGGATAGAGTGTTGGCCTGTGGATTGAAGGGTCCCTGGTTCGATTCTGGTTAAGGGCATGTACCTTGGTTTCGGGCACATCACCAGTGGGGGGTGTGCAGGAGCCAGCTGATCTATGTTTCTCTCTCATCGATGTTACTATCTCTCTCCCTTCTTCTCTGTAAAAAAATCAATACAAAATATATTAAAAAAAAATCTAGACTCTTACCCTAGCCAGTTTAGCTCAGTGGATAGAGTGCCAGCCTGCAGACCAAAGAGTTCCAGGTTTTTGTATTTAGTTTTATTTTACTTGGCTGGAGCCCAATCTTATTTTTTCTTTTTTGGGGTGTAGGAGTGGAGGTTAGAGATACTTTTATAAAACCAGAACAATCACCTTAGCTGGTTTGGCTCAGTGGATAGAGCATTGGCCTGCAGACTGAAGGGTCCAAGGTTCTATTCTGGTCAAGGGCACATGCTCAGGTTACAAGCTCTATCCCTGGTAGGGGGCATGCAAGAAGCAGCCACTGATCAATGATTGTGTCTCATCATTGATGTTTCTCTCCCTTTCCCTTCCTCTCTGAAATCAATAAATATATATACTTTAAAAAACAAAAAACCACAACAATCATATTTTGGATACAATTTTAAATTTAATGTTACTTGAATTTCACAAAAGAAAAAGAGAAGTTGATAGAATTGCTGAATTCATATAAATAGTTCCTCTAGACGAGAGATACTTCCCCTAAAATATCCCTTCAACCTTTAATGTTCTCACAGTTTTGTTTTGCTTTAAAGGTTGAAGTCATTATGATTTTTTTCCAAGGACAAATTTACATTTTTGTTTGTATAGACTGACCTCTTGCTGTGAAAGATGAGTTCGTTGGCCCAGCCACACTGGCATGAATACACAGTTCTGAAAAATACTGAAGCCCTTCTGTGTTAGTAAATATCAGCAGCTGAACTCCCCGCAGGCCTTTCCCTCTCTCCTGGCTGCCCCATCCCACTGCCAGGACCAACCTCAACCCCCATTTCCCTGGGACCCAGAGAGAGCTACAGGGGAAAGGGGACTCTTTAGTGCCATCTGCCAGTCTCCTTCAACACCCACCACTTGGCCCCTAGCAGCTTAGTTTCCTTCTGTTTTATATAATGGCTGTCTGGTAAGGCTTTGTTTGCAGAAAGTATTCAGTGTGAAAACCCTTTGAAAACCCTTGCTCAAGGTCAGCCCTCAGGCCCTTGCAAGTTTGCACAGTCTGAGATTTCCAAGAATGGAGGCCTTTTTCCCAAACACACTAGCTCCTTATGAAGTCAAGTGCCCATCTGCATCCTGGTGTAATTACCTTCCATCCAAATGGGCAACGGACACAGGCCTGAGGGTATGGAGACGATCCCTGAGCTGGCTCCAAACCAGATGAGGCAGAAGGTGCTGGAGCCCAGGCTCAAGTGGAAGCGGCAGGAAGGAGTGGGCTTTGCTCCTTTGCCAGCCCTGTGCCAGGTGCTCCTGGTCCAGATCTTCTCCAACCCTATGAGAGGTGTTTCTTTGCTCCCTTCCCCTCACCCTCCTTCCCTCCTTTCTGGATTTACTGAGCGCCTGTCTATGCAGGGGCTGGGGTAAAAACCAAGACCTCACAGCCCCATGAGAGCATCATCAAGAAAACAGCTGTGACTGGGGTGGGTGCAGGATGCAGAGGGAACCCCAAGTGACTCAGGGAAGGTTCTCCAGTGGAGTTAAAGCTGAGCTGGGATTTGAAGGATGGGGAATGGCATTTGAAGTGGAGGGAACTGCATGTGCAAAGGCAAGGGGGCAGGAAACAGCTCTCCTGGTCTGGGAACTGGGAGAGCGTGGACCAGGTCCAGGAAATCTGCTAGGTGAGGTTGGGGTCCCAGAACCCACTATCTGGACCCTCTGTCTCCTTGACCTTTGCTCCTGGTTGCCTGGCCAGGGAGAGCCCCCTTCCCTCTTACCTGCCCAAAAGAAGGCTTTGAAGCAGGAGAGAGGGAATGAGGAAGGAGGGGCCCGCTGGTGTGTATTTTTGGATTGCTTCTCAGAAAACCCCTCTTCCTCCTCCTCCTCTTCCTCCTCCTCTTCCTCTTCCTTCTCCGACACCATGGCAACCAGGCAGCAGCTGGGGTAGCCCCCCTGAGAGCTAGGCTGAGTTGAGGGGGAAGTGGGCTGAAGCTTGGGACCTTTGCTCCCCCTCTCTGACCCTCAGTTTTGGCATCTAGAACATGGGCATGACAACCCAGTTGCTGGCTCCTATCAACCCAACTGCTGGACTCCTTAGGGGGAAAGTCTGGGAGGTAGGGGTGGGGCTGGGGAGTACCCTACATCATCCAGCAGCTGGGGGCTCGGCAAGGAGAGGCGTCCCTGAGCCACTTAGCTTACACTTCTCACCAAGCAGCCTGCCCTGGTGTGCCCACTGCCCTGTCAATGCCGAGAAGCCCTCAGTGGAGCGGAGAGGGGGCTGAGGCATACTCACCGGGGTGAATCTGAGCCCCTGCAGTCAGAGGTCTAGGGGGTCTCCCCTGTCGGAACACAGAGCTCTGCTGTCCCCAGAACCTGGTCAAAGCCCAAAAGGAGGGTTCTGGGTTTGATTCCTGTTAAGGGCATGTTTCTTGGTTGCAGGTTTCGGCCTGGGCCCTAGCCAGGGCTCCTGCATGAGGTAACCAATCACTGTGTTTCTCCCTCTCTTCCACCCTCCCTAAAAAACAAACAAACAAACAAACAAAAAAACGGGAAAATATCCTTGAGTGAGGGTTTAACAAAAAGTAATAAAACAAAACAAAATCTGGACTCTTAAGAGTCTAAGTAGCTTTTCCTTCGGGCTTCAAAATGAGGTTCACATCAATGAATATTAAACTTGCTCCATGGTAGCCTGATGCTTTTAATTCTATAGTTAGCAGTGTACCATTGAAATGCAGTGCTATACTTTCTTCAAGGACCGTGGGCCACTATTTTACAGGACATTCTATGTGCCAGATTTGGGTCTTAACAGCCACAGAAGCTCCTACTGCACAAAGCCAATAAACTTGTCAGTCTTATTTCTTCCTATAGCCCATTAAAATTGCATTATTCTGCAACTTAAATGAAGATATATCTTAGATGAAAATAAAACACATTGTTAATTGGTTGTGTCCACAGGAGGAAACTGTTTAGAAGTGATTTTTCAATTACTCTTAAAAACATTCACACAATTTCTTTATTGCATAAAAGTATAAATTATATACTTTTAACTGCTTCAAAAGTTGGACTTCATTTGGGATATCTTTATGTCTGTATGCCATTCTCTCCCTCCCCACCCAATCCCATTTCTTCTCTCCATTTTTAGGTTTAAGGGAGTGGCAGGCAACCATGGGTAGCATTTTTAAGTTCTATACACCAATGATCCTTGAAGTTGTTGCAATAAAGATCGGTTCCTGTGGTTTTCTGATCACGTGGAAGAACCAGGTTTACTTGGGGTCATTTTGTGAACATTGAAGTGCAGCTTAAATAAATGTATAGTGTTGTCTTCTGTTACATCTCTTCCTGTTTCTGTTCTTGGAGGGGAACCATGTATTATTCATTCTCTAAAATACTGTCATATTTTCAGCAGGCATGTATTGGTCACCTGGCATGTGCCAGACCCTCAGAGACCTTGAGGTACTCATATTCTAGTTTGGAAAACCCAAGAAGTAGACAATTCCAGCACATCCTGCTGAGTGCTGTGGTTTGTGATCCATAGTAGGCCCCCAGGAAGCCTCTGTGAGTCCGGGGAACTCAGGCCCAGGGAGGGACCCGGAGGAAGTGCTGGCTGAGCTGACTGAAAGGACAAAAAGAAACACAGCAGACAGGCAGCGGAGGAAGGGCGTTTCAGGAAGAGAAAACAGCAGGTGCAAAAGTGTGAGGCGGGAGAACATGGCCCATCCAGGGAACTACTACTACCGAGTTTCTGACCAGTAGACAATAAAAATTTGAAGGAGATCTTCACAGCACTGATGGGTGGGTGGAGCTCATCCCAGCCTTGTTTTTGTTAAAATGTATTTCACCATTTTAATTACGGTAACTTTAAGAGGAGGATTATGAAAGCCCACAACCATTGTATGATACTGGTATTTCAAGAATTAGCACTACTTGGCAAATTAAGCTTTTAAACTTCTTATGAAAAATATTCTGTTATAACCCCCCAGAGTGGCATTTGTATTTTGGTGGCCGAAAATGTCATTTGGTTGTTTTAGTAGCTTTTGGTCTGAAACAAAAACTTAAGTCAGTCTTCCTTTGCTGCGCCGCACATACTCTGCCTGGGAAAGGCATTGCTTGTTGAAAGCTTGACACAAGCACTGCAGTTGTTGGCAGCCATGGTGCCTTAAGTGAGTCAGAAGCTCCTTGCATGTTTGTCAAAGGGGTTGGGTCTTAGGCTGGAGAATATGACCTCTTGTTTTAACCACCCAGTCTGGTTTCCCTCTCAACTCTATTTTCCTCTCTCACTCCACCCTGTTCTTCCCCTCCATAGAACACGCTGCCATTCATGATTGTTTAATTACTCCAAGTAATCTGTCTCCCCTGACAAGCTGGAAGCTGTGTGAGGGGAGGGAGCATGTCTGTGGGCTTCACCACTATGGACCCAGCTCCTAAAAGTACCTGGCACACTCTGTCCAGAGGATGACCACATTTTTACTGCTTCTGTGTTCCCTTCTGTTTGTAATGGAGCGTGCCATTTTAACACATATTCATTCCCCTACTACCAGAAACATTCAACTATTTAAATGATGTCACAGTGGACATATTTGTATATGTAATTTTTGTGTGTGTTTAAGATTTTTTTCTCAAAACTAGAACCACTAGATCAGAGTATAAATATATTTGCAGGTCCTTATTTCCAAGTCATTCTCTTATTTCTATGGTTAATAACAATGTGAGAGAATGCCAATTGTGCTGTACTCTTCCCAGCCTTAAAAAATTGTAACTGGTTTTTAAAAACTTGTTAATTTAATTGTTACAGAAAACCGGAGAAGAACCAAGCAAGGCTTAGAGAGATGGAGTTACATTTATTATTATTATTATTATTATTATTATTATTATTATTATTATTTTTATTATTATGTGCGGGCCCAGAGGAAAATGTCTCTCAAATTTTTGGGCCCCAACATGGAGGAACTTTCCCTATTTATATGTTTTTATCTTCTTTGTCTCCCAAATATGGGGTGTTTCCAGTCCTCTTTGCAAGTTCTGTGCTGGGCCTTTGAGACCTCAACCAAAGGTTTGGCCTGGTGGCAGCACTGATAACTTCGTCTGGGGAAGGTTTAACGGCCTTTCTGAAGTGGGAGTAGTCTTATTTTCCTTATTATTTAAGCAAGCAAGCATTTACAGAAGCTAAAATAGCAGGGTTAAAATTTTAAACAGCAGTTTTTATAATATGGATGCTTCATAATAGCTTAAATCAATACTCTGTTAATTGTAATTTCTTTGAAAACAGTTGACATTAGAATTCTTGTTCATTCCTTCAATAACTACTTATTGTATATCTACTTTGTGTTAGCTCTATCCTGAGGCAAAGTAGTAAACAAATGCAGTAATTCCTGTTCTCATCCTCTATTCTTACCCTTAAACTTTCATTTAAAATACTTGAGACGTGAAGTATTTTTGCAAAACTTATACAACTGGTGAACAGCTAAGAAGGGATTCCAACCCAGTCTTTCATTTCAATTTCATGGTCTTTCCAATCTGCTACAGTATCCTGTGAAGGGAAACACAAGTAATTTTTATTTTTTATTTTATTTTTAAAATATATTTTATTAATTTCAGAAAGGAAGGGAGGAGAGACAGAGATATAGAAACATCAATGATAAGAATCATTGATCGGCTGCCTCCTGCACACCCCTTGGAGATCAAGCCCTCAACCCGGGCATGTGGCCTGACCAGGAATTGAACCATGACCTACTGGTTCATAGGTTGACACTGGACCACTGAGCAACACCTGTTGGGCCTTAGGGGCTTTTAGCAGGGTGCCTGTTCTCCCAAGTACCTTCCTCTAAACTTAATCTAGTTATAATGCCATTGCTAGTACTCAGAACATGTATAAAACCTTTTTCAGAGATTTCATTCCAAGCTATTTCATGAGGTGCACGTCACCATCAGTTCACCTTGTTTATGAACAAAATACAGTCCTTAGCTTCATTGTACACTTCTAGAGGAACTTTGGCTTTTCCAGAAATCAAATTCAACCCTGGGGAAAGAAGATTTGTTCCCAATAAGGGTACACAAAGGAGTGAACCAAGCTCTCTGAAACAGTTGAATCACACATATGATGATTTCCCTTCTTTGCAAGGATTAGACAGAGCTCTGGATGTTGCTTTGGTTTTCAGTTGGTGTGAGAACTGCCAGCTTCTACTTTCATCATGGATTGTAGGGCCATGCATGTCCACAGCCCCTGTGGGTACCACCAAGTGTTTAAGACATATGTCAATCTCAAGGAGAAGGGCAAGTGACCCTTCAAACAGTATTGAGCATCTATTATTATAATACCTAGCTGTTTCCTCATATCCTTATGGGTGAAGAGATAGCTTGGACTTTCATACTTATATCATACTAGAGGCCTGATGCATGAAGATTCATGCAAGAATGGGCCTTCCTTCCCCTGGCTGCCGGCACCGCCTTTACTCCGGCCGGAGCCGCCTATTCCCTCTAGCCTGGAGCCGCCTTTCCACCTTCCCATGCTGCCCAGAGGCCTGGAGCGGCTGGGATGGTGTGGAAGGCCTGTGTCCCACCCCACCCCCAGCCGCTCAACACCTGGTTATGCAAATTAACCTGCCATCTTTGTTGGGTTAATTTTCATACTCCCTATCTGTGGTGGGCATCATGAAGGTACGGTCAGTTTACGTCTTCCTCTTTTATTAGTGTAGATTATTTCTCTGTGACATATTTTCCTTTAATCTTTTCTTCTAACAGAAACAAAATTAAAATCTCAGAAAAATTAATCTTTATTCTCCATTTCTTTTTTTATTCCCAAATTGTTGTAAGTATCTCTGACAAGAAGACTATACTCAAATCAAGGAAGAGGAAATCTGTGTATTTTGAAGGAAAGGGATATTTTTAGAGAAACAAGTATACTCATTGGCTCAGTAGATAGAACATTGGCCTGTGGACTGAAGGGTTCCAGGTTTGATTTCGGTCAAGAGCACATGCCCAGGTTACAGATTCAATCCCCAGTAGGGGCCATGCAGGAGGCAGCCAGTCAATGATTCTCTTTCATCCTTGATGTTTCTCTCTCTCCCTTCCTCTTCCCTTCCTCTCTGAAATCAATAAACATATATTTTAAAAACTAAAATTAATTAAAAATAAAAGAAGCCGAAACTGGTTTGGCTCAGTGAATAGAGTGTCGGTCTGTGGACTGAAAGGTTCCAGGTTCGATTCCAGTCAAGGGCATGTACCTTGGTTGCAGGCACATCCCCAGTAGGGGACGTGCAAGAGACAGCTGATCGATGTCTCTGTCTCATCGATGTTTCTAACTCTCTATCCTTCTCCCTTCCTCTCTGTAGAGGAATCAATAAAATGTATTAAAAAATAAAAAGAAAAGAAAATTGTATCAGCCTATGAAATCCTTGGGTGGATCCATGAATCCCATGCAGATTCTCTATAATCCCACAGCCATTGTCATTGCTCTTTAAATAAACTGTTTCTACACATCATCATAATTCAAAATGTAAAACAAAAAAATCAAATATTCTGATTTCATGTCTTAGTTTTGTTTATTATTGTCCAGATTTGGGGATAGAATACTGTCAGTCATGCATATAGTTCGTATGAAAAAGATGTGATTTAACTTTGAAACAGTCAGCTTGAGAGCCAGAGACTGACCTGTAGATATGTTATTTTTTTGGCTGACACCATATATTAAAACATTTAAAGTTCATTGCCAATACTTAAAACCTCAGATATTTTACATAATAATCTGGGTTTTCTGCTTTAAAAAGTCAGATCATCTGGCAACATGGGGCCAGAATTTCCACATCATGCAGTCACCTGGGGAGAGCAGTGACTCTTCCCTTATTTAGGACATTGTTTCTCCAGTTTACCTCCAGCCTCCCCACTCCCTGAAGTACTACACCTGTTTTATTCATTGCCCTGGCCCTTGAAGACCTGAGTGTATGACCTGTGTTCTCTAGTTACACTCATTTAATGTTTTACTTAATTAGCAAATATTTATTGAATGACTTTTATTTTGCACAAGTGTTTCAAATGATTCCTGTGCTTGAGGAGTTCTGATTTTATTTGGAGAAACAAGACATAATGGCACAGTAAGTAAAATAATATAGGAGCATAAGCTTAGAGATGTTAGGAGGCCATAAGTACATGGGTGATTAACAAAGGCTGGAAGCTTAGAGAAGGGTGAAAACAGAGTTGGAGTAACCTTGGGAGGGTTAAGATCCAAGCTATATCTTGTAGAGTGGGTCAGATTAATATTGCAGGGAGGGTAGGGAAAGGGAGTCCTGTGTGGTAGGGGAAAAGGAAATAATATAAAACATGAGCAAAAGCAAGCTGGTAGGAATGCACATGCTTAGGAATTGTGAGCAGGCCTGTTTCTTTGGATAAAGGAGCTGTTTAGAAGAGTAAGGGCTGCCACTCATCAGTGAAACTATCTGACCCCCATCCTTTAATTCTCACCATCATTGTCCATTCACTTCACAATTATTCTGGAAATGCCGAAACAGAAAGACAGCAGCTTGTGTAGACTTTGGCCCTTTGTGCAACCATGTTTCCCACTGTCTTAAACCTCCTTTGCGTTCCTCTTCCTAGCTCTCCCCCCACCCCCTCCCCATGAAAAAATAGAAAGGAGACTGATTCTTGGCATAATAGGATCTCCATCTGGGAAAACTTGGAGAACATGACAAGGAAGCATGGAGAGAATGGAAGGGCAGTTTGGCATGTACCATTAAATCTTAGGAGGCGTCCAGGTTCTGCCAGCCCTTTGGCATAAAGACTGTGGGCCTCCTTTAAACAGTGTCACCCTCAAATCGCCTCCAGGATACATTGTTCTGGGCTTTTTCCTAAAGTTCCCTGGAACCCCTGAGAAAGATCCCTAGGATGGCTTTACATGCGTGTGCCCAGTGTTTCATGTTACACAGATGTTGTGTAACAGAGGAAACACAGCATAGTCCTATGTCCTGATAAAGCCACACATCCACTCTTCCCTTAACCTTAGGCGTAAACTGTGTGAACATTTGTAGTCCATCTTGGGGCAAACTGAGTTGTGCATATTGGGTGTGCTGAAGACCAGAAAGCCCATTGGGTCTAACAGAAGAGAAATAATACTTAGCAGGTAGGCCCTGGGCTGGGACTCAGAGCAGGACTGGAGCCCTGGCTCTGACTCCCAAATAAAGCAGGATATTGTTAAGAGATTCAAATCAGTTTTGATTTGCAGAAGAAGGGACCTAGGCTAGGCACAGTCTTCCTAAACCAGTTTTAATTAATAGGTGTGAAAAGATGAAACACTGAGCAGAGTAAAATAAATTCCTGTTTTACTACTGGGGCTTGTCATTGTCTTTAAAAAGCTGATGTGGCCCTGGCCGGTTTTCTCAGTGGTTAGAGCATTGGCCCATGAACCAAAGTATCCTGGGTTCAATTCCAGGTCAAGGGCACATACCTTGGTTGCAGGCTTGATCCCCATTCCTGGTCAGGGTTCGAATGGGAGGCAACCAATTGATGTGTCTCTCTCATAAAGTTTCTCTATCCCCCACTCCCTCTTTCTAAAAAAAATTCAATGGAAAGAAATATTTTTGGATGAAGATTAAAAAAATAAAAAGCTGGTTTGCCTTGTGAACCTCTGAGAGAACTGATAGGCAGTATTTCCCAAGCTTAGTTAATCTCAGGATTAGAGCCTTTCACTGTTCTCTGTGCAAAATTTCCTCCTCAAACTGCTGTTCATGGAGCACAGCTTGGGAAAAGCTGCTTTGTGGTTTCTTTCCAGCTCTAACATTCTAAGCATGTGAAAAGGCAACAAAAGCCCAGAAAGCCAGAGATGTCAAAGAGAGCTCAGGAATCAGGTGAGCAGGTCGTGAGGATTTAGAACAATGCTGTTGAAACATGGATGTTCTGATTGTAAGTTCGGAAGGCAGATGGAATAATAAAGTAGAATTGTTACCCAATGGGATCTGGGCCCAACCAGGTCTGCCTTGGGCTGGCCTGGAGTATGTGGGTTCTTGGCTTCAGGCAGGAAAGATTTCACAACTTAAGTCTAAGTGATTTTGAGAGTGCATTTATTAAAGCTGGGGACAGTGAAACAAAAGAAGACCTTAGGCTAAAAGAAGTAACTGGAAAGAGTCTAGGTCAGAGCCTGCTTTGTCTCTCTAGAGACTTTATAAGAAAGAAGTGAGCCACACTAGGCTGCGTGAACTCACTGAGAAGTGAAAGTCACAGTATCAGAAGTGAATGAAGGCAGGGATGCTTAGAGAAAAAGGAGGATCTTGGAGAGAGGCTCAGGGGGTTAGCCTGGGGCAAGCTCCTATTGCCTGCTGCTCTCCTGGTTTTCAAGGGGACTCTTAGAGTTTAGGAAAGAGGAAGTAAAAAAAATCCATGCATAGGACAAGGCTTGGGCATGCTGGAGAGCCCACACCTGGTCCTTTGTCTTGAAGCATCTATCTCCCCTTTGAGGCTTCTATCTCCCCTCTGTTGTGGGTATCCGAGGGGAGGTCTCAAGAGAGGGCTTAACAGCATATTCCTTAGTTGTCCTTCAATGTGTTGATTTATCAAAATGAGTGTATAGAAGGGTCAGGGTCATTCTCTGGTGAGTTTCGTCTCTAAAGAATATCATTGAAGAGGGACTGGGAGGGAGGTGGGTCTGCCTTCACGTGGTCTGGAATGTGTAAACCGTTTGCTCCTAAGTGTCTGTCCTTGGTTAGGGAAGCTAAGACCTTGTGATTCATCTGGTGTCTGTAAATTGCTCAGATTGTTTGCCTTTGTTTCATGATTTTGTCTCAGTTTCCCTAATTCCACTTCCCAAGGAATTTTCCTAACTTCTTCCTATCCTACCTCAGAATAGAGGAATTAAAATAACAACCACAACAGCAGCAAAATAACACTAATAAGTCTAGAACTAACCAATTTTGCTGTGAGGGGGAAGAGATGAATAGGGTCACAGAAACTTTCTGAGATAAATGGAAACTTTTTTCCTTGGAGATGTAGTGAAAGAACCTGGAACTAGGGCTGCAGATCTGCATTCTAGTCCAAACATGTCAGTGGCTGGGTGGTGTGGAACTGTTCACCTTACCTCTCTGGCATCATTTTTCTCAGTTTGTAAAGAAGAGGGTCTATATATATACCTGTGGGCTCTTAGGTTTTAGAATTGCACAACTTGGTTGACATCCAGTGTAAGTTAGTCGGGATTGAGTTTTTCACCAAAGGGTTTGGCAAGGAAAGATGTCTGAAGAAATGAGAGCTGAGACCTAGACGCGAGAGAATTAGGTCAGAGAGGCTCCTTTACATGCTCCGTGGGGATGGATCTTGACTGGTTCTCTCTGAGATCGAGTTCTAGCTACTGGGAGTTCTCTACAGGATTGCACACAGACTGGATAGATCTGTTCAGTGGACTTCTTATGTTAACGTGGCTTAAATTCCCACCTAAACCCACAAGACATCTGAACTAGATTGAGTAGTCATTACATCTCCTAAGACATGTATTTTCTTTAAAAAAATTTTTTTTAAATTAATGTATTACATGTATACATATCTTCCCAATGCCCCCCCTCCCATGCATACCCTAACCCCCCTGTGTCTTGTGTTCATTGGTTATGCTTATATGCATGTATACAAGTCCTTTGGTTGACCTATCTACCCCACCTCTCCCTAACCTTCCTGATGTAATTTGACAGTTTGTTTGATCCTTTACTGCCTCTATATCTATCTTTTTGTTCATCAGTTTATAATGTTCTTTATTATCCACAAATGAGTGAGATCATGTGGTGTTCTCCTTCATTGACTGGCAGACCCACCAGTTCCATCCAGGTTGCTGCAAATGGTAAGAATTCCTTCTTTTTTATGGCAGGATAGAATTCCATTGTGTAGATGTACCATCATTTTCTGATCCACTCATCTGCTGACGGGCATCTAGGCTGTTTCCAAATTGTAGCTATTGTAAATTGCGCTGCTATGAACATAGGGGTGCATAAATCCTTTCTGGAAATGTATTTTCTTGATTAACTTTCACCCAGATTTATGGTTTCTTGTTTGTTTGTTTTTGTGCCTAGATAATTGCACGTTAGTGAGCTGTTTCCAATTTTTGTTTATTTGTAGTCTTGCAGCATTTTCTTGTAGATTTGATTTTCTTGAGTAGTTGCTAAGGTAAAATTAGTTTTAGTGATCTCATAATTATCAGACATGGTAATGTATGTCTTGGTAAATATGGGAAGCACCAGTGTGTTTTCAAGCATTATAAATATATGCTTCTAAGTGTGATTTTGGATACTCATTCATTCCACAAAGGCTTAGTGCACACATACTGTATGCCAGGCAATGTGCTAAGTGGTAGGGATGAAGCAGTGAAAAAAAATGCATTGTCATTATCCTATGGTGTCTATCTTCAAACAGAGAATTGTCTTTGTAAACATTCTCTTCCTCATTCACTTTTATATAATGACCAGAGGCCCGGTGCACGAATTTGTGCATGGGTGGGGTCCCATGGGGTGGCCTGCCCATGCACAAAAAAAAAAAAAAAAAAGCCTCAAGACAAAGGTCCGGGTGTGGGCTCTCGAGCATGCCCAAGCCTTTTCTTAGGTATGGATTTTTTACGTTCTTTTTCCTAAACTGGTGTCTGTTTGGCCTTGTTTCAAGATCAGGTCCCAGCTTGTGCCCTCAGCCTCCCAGTCCCATAACCCCGCTTGGTATCCTTGCCTTGACCTGGCACTACCCCCTCACCTGCTCCACCATCCTGCCTATGGAGCAACTGATTAGGGCCAGGCCCCCACCGCCACTACTGGTTAGCGTCTGCAGGGTGATCGGCGGAGCGATCAAGCCCCTGCTCGCACCTGCCTTGGCCTGGCGCCACCCACTCACCTGCTACACCATCCTGCCACAGTCCCGCTCATGTCAGGTCCCATCGGGGCCAGCGGTGCCTCCCCTGCTGTCGTTGCCAGTGCTGTGTTGCCACGCCCGCCATGTTCCACACTGCCCCCTGGTGGTCAGCATATGTCATAGTGAGTGGTCGAATTCTTGGTCTCCCAGTCGAACTACTGGTTGAACAACTGCCCGAGGGGACAATTTGCAGATTAGGCTTTTATTATATAGGATTCTATTCAAGTTATAAAAGAACAATAAAATGGTAACTTGCAGTGAAGCTTCACAGAAAGGAAATGTGCTTTATCACCTGATTTACCTGTTAATCTAAAAATAAAAGACTAAAGTGAGAGGCAACAGCATTTATTTGAGATAAAAAATAATAGCGCCTGGCTGGTGTGGCTCAGTGGTTGAGCATCAGCCTATGCACCAGGAGATCATGGTTTGATTCCCAGTCAGGGCACATACCTGGGTTGTGGGCTGAATTCTCAGTAAGGGGCCATACAGAAGGCAACCTGTCAATGATTCTTTTATTTTTAATTTAATTTAATTGTTTAAAGTATTACAAAAGTAGTACATATGTTTTTCTTTTTTCCCCATTGACCTCCCCCTGGCCGCTCCTACTCCCATATACCCCCGTACATGCCCTAACACCTGCCTCCATGTCTTGTGTCCGTTGGTTATGCTTATATGCATGCATACAAGTCCTACAGTTAATCTCTTACCCACCCCCCAACTCTCCCCTGCCTTCTCACTGTTGTCTCTTATTGATGTTTCTATCTCCCTTCTTCTCTGAAATCAATATATATATATATATATATATATATATATGAATTATATACAGTGTATGAATTATATGTATATGAATAGCTATTCAGGAAGCTCTGATTCAGGCAGAAACACAGATAGTGATAGGATTAGGAAGCAAAGGCAAGGGGTATTTGAGGAAGAAGAAAGGTGAACAATTACATCAGTGAAGGAAGGCATTTCCATAGGTGCCGATAAGTTGATATAGTGATGCTAATTGTAAAGAGGGTTTAAATTTTCAGTCTGGTAATAATATCTACTTTCTTATCTTTGTAAATGATTGTTCAGGACACAGTGTTTGTTGCTTTAGGCCCAGTTCAAAGATTGTTTTGCTTTGTTTTAAAATTTCAAAGTTTGAGACATAAGATGTACAAGGCATTTCCCCTGACAGTTCAGACTCCATTTTAAGCTGGCTCAGGTTTAGAGGCCCAGTGCAGGCTGGTACGGTCCCTAGGCCTGGCCTGTGATCAGAGCCATCTTCCCCAGCTGCTGGAAGCTGGCTCCACCCCCAACCCCCACCCACTCCTGGCTCCCTGATCGCTTTCAGGCGATTGTAGCCTGCAATGGGGCAGGAACCAAGAGGTGGTTAGTGTGCCTCATAGCGACTGGTCAAGTGGTCTTTCTGGTTGTTCTGCCACTTGGTTGATTTGCATATTACTCTTTTATATCTAAATATATATATTTTATTGATTTCAGAGAGGAAGGGAGAGGGAGATTAGAAACATCAATGATGAGAATAATGGATTGGCTGCCTCCTGCATGTCCTCAACCTGGGCATGTGCCCTTGATCAGAATCAAACCTGGGACCTTTCAGTCTGCAGGCCAACTCTTTATCCACTGAACCAAACCAGCAAGGCTATATTATTTTTTATATATCCAGTACATAGTATGAGAGGAGGACAATGTTTAATAATGCTAAGTTTTATTAACAGGACAGTGGGAAATAACCTTATACTTACATTTCTTTATAAGTCACTGGCTCACACACAGTTCAAAACCCACAAAGAAACTGAGTCTTTACATTAAAGTTTTCTTACTGAAAATTCTTTTTTTTTTGGGGGGGAGGGGGGAGGAAGAGGAGAATCGTAGCCTTTATTTTATTTTTTTATTTAATAAATCTTTATTGTTCAGATTATTACATTTTCTCTTTTTTCCCCCCATAACTCCCCTCCACCTGGCTCCCACCTCTCCCTCTACCCTTACTCCCCCCCACCCCCGAATTGTCCTCATCCATGGGTGTATGATTTTTGTCCAGTCTCTCCCTGCACTTCCCTCACCTATTTCCCCCTGAGAATTGTCAGTCCACTCCCTTTCTATGCCCCTGATTCTATTATATTCACCAGTTTATTCTGTTCATCAGATTTTTAATTCACTTGATTTTTAGATTCACTTGTTGGTTGATATGTATTTGTTGTTCATAATTTTTATCTTCTTCTTCCTCTTCTTAAGAGTACCTTTCAGCATTTTATACAATACTGGTTTGGTGTTGATGAACTCCTTTAGCTTTTTCTCATCTGTGAAGCTCTTTATCTGCCCTTCAATTCTGAATGATAGTTTACTGGGTAATCTTGATTGTAGGTCTTGCTATTCATCACTTTGAATATTCCTTGCCACTCCCGTCTGGCCTGCATAGTTTCTGTTGAGAAATCAGCTGATAATCCTATGAGTGCTCTCTTTTAGGTAATTAACTGTTTTCTCTTGCTGCTTTTAATATTCTCTCTTTGTCTTTTGCTCTTGGTATTTTAATTATGATGTGTCTTGGTGTGGTCCTCTTTGGATTCCTTTTATCTGGAGTTCTGTATGCTTCCTGGACTTGTAAGTCTATCTCTTTCACCAGGTGAGGGAAGTTTTCAGTTATTATTTCTTTAAATAGGTTTTCAGTATCTTGCTCTCTCTCTTCTTCTGGCACTCCCATAATTCTGATATGATATGCTTAAAGTTGTCCCAGAGGCTCCTTACACTATCTTCACATTTTTGGATTCTTTTTCCTTTTATTTTCTTTTCCAGTGGAGTGTTTTCTGCTTCTTTGTATTTCATATCTTTGACTTGATTCTTGCCTTCCTCTAGTCTGCTGTTAGGTCTCTGTATAATATTTTTTATTTCAGTCAGTATATGTTTAATTTCTAGTTGCTCCCTTTTCATTTCCTCTTGGGTCTCACTAAATTTATCCATCTTTCCTAGGAAATTCTTGAAAAAACTTATAACTGTGGTTTTGAACTCTATATCCAGTTCGTTTGTTTTCCTCCATTTCTTTTGTTTGTGATCTGTTCCTTTGTCTCTGCATTTTCCCTACACTGGGAGAACTTCTGTGCTGGAGTCAGCCTTATGATACAAGACTTGCAAAATTGCAAAAGCCTCTTTGTTGAGCTTGGATGGGGTGGAGTCTCAGGGCTGAGCAGACAGCCTTGGCTTACAGTCAGCCCCACCCTATGCGGCCCCTGGGTCTCAAATGTCCCTTGATAATTGCTGTAGCCCTCTCTGTGTGCACGAGTGGCTGCCTCCAGATCTCTGCCTTTCCGGTTCCCGTGCATTCCAGGGGCCCATATGAGTCTGGGTCCCCAGGGTCTCACCCCAAACTGGGGTTCAGGGCAGTCGGAAGTGGAGTTCAGCACAGTTGGGAGGTTCTGTCTCCCTCCCGGCAGTGGTTCTCAACCTTTTTTTAATGCTGTGACCTTTTAATACAGTTCCTCATGTTGTGGTGATCCCCAATCTTAAAATTATTTTTGTTGCTTCTTCATAACTGTAATTTTGCTACTGTTAATGAATCATAATGTAAATATCTGTTTTCTGATGGTCTTAGGCGACCTTGCTAGCAGTTTTCAACCTGTGGGTCACGACCCACAGGTTTAGAACTGCTGCTGTAGAGCCTAAGACCATCAGAAAACAGATATTTACATTATGATTCATTAACAGTAGCAAAATTAACAGTTATGAAGTAGCAACGAAAATAATTTTAAGATTGGGGGTCACCACAACATGAGGAACTGTATTAAAAGGTCACAGCATTAAAAAGGTTGAGAACCACTGCGCTAGAGAAAGCCAGCGGCACAATCAGCAGTCTGTCCTCTCTGCACACAGTGGTATGTGCACCTCCAGACCTCTGCCTTTTGGAGGCTCCCCTAAGTTTCCGTGCCCTCTTCCCTTTTCATGATAGTCGAGTCTCGCCCATAACTGGGGTTCAGTGCAGTCGGAAGTTTCCGTCTTCCTCCCGCTAGAGGAAGCCAGCCAGGCACTCTGCCGCCCATTCTCTACATGAGTGTGTTTCCGTACCTCAGTTTTTTGCAGCTCTTTCCTTATAGTTGTAGAATTTCCACTCAGCCAGCTTTCCTGTTTTTGGATGATGTCCGTTCTGTCTTTTAGTTGTAGTTTTGGAATTGTTGTGCGAGGCAGTTTAGATGTTCACCTATGCCGCAATCTCGGTTTCTTTCTCTTACTGGAAATTCTTAATCGCTATATATGTCTATGCGCAAGCAGTAAAATTTAACTATGCACCGTTTAACATTTATTCAGCAAATGTAATAAAAGCACAACTAATGCAAACAACTAATGCAGGTAGTAATGTCCTGATTGCCAACACAGGCTTCTTCGAACCCACCACTCGTCTCTGAACTGTAAAGCTGATGATCTCTGGGTTATAAAACATAGCATTTTTCTAGGATTCTGTTTTGTCTGCACTAGAGAATTTCAGGGCTAACAGAACTAAGGAATTAAGTACCAAGAATATGTTCAGTTTTGACTTTCATGTGTAGAGTGATAGTATGGAGGATGGGTCTCAGAATGGAAATCTTTACTTTGTACCTACTTGACAGTCATTAAAAGCCTCCATTTCTGATCCTCTCAGAAGAGATCATGAAAAAAAAATTAATCTCAAGTTTAACTCTTCTTCACACTACACATGAAGAGTGCTTAGCTAAGTTCTAGAGTCAGGTGAATCGTAAAAACTAATAATTTACTAACCTACTTATTGTGCCAAACTCATTTTGTCTTTTCAGTTGGGATTTATCTCTTTTAGTGAAGCCAGACTTTTGCTTCCCTGGGTTTTGTATTGGGGATGAGGGGTGGGTGATGGAGAGGAAGAGTAGATGTTCTTTGAAAATGTCATAAAGAGGAAGCAGGGTGGAGGGAGTTCAGCGGGCCAGGGGAGCATCTGTAATACTTTCAACAGTGAAGATTAGAAAGCAAAAAAAGGAAGTATCATAAAGACTAGACTCAAAGTCATCAAATTAAGATTATTTTAATACATTGAAATACAGTGTCAACTTTATTTCTCTCAGGGCCAAGTAGTTCATCCCAACTTTCCAGCAAGCCTTTTTCTTCTATATCTTGTAAGTTACCATACTTTGTTCCCTTTTGAAATGTGGTCTCTCTCTCTCTGTTTTTTTAAAAAAATATATTTTATTAATTTTTCACATAGAAGAAGGGAGAGGGACAGAGAGCCAGAAACATCGGTGAGAGAGAAACATCGATCAGCCACCTCTTGCACACCACCCACTGGGGATGTGCCCTTGATTGGAATCAAACCTGGGACCTTTCAGTCTGCAGTCCGATGCTCTATCCACTGCGCCAAACCAGCTTCAGCTCTTTTTTTCTTTCTGGCAAATTATTATTTGCTTCTAGACACCCAGCTCAAATATCACCCATGCTGTGAACATGTTGCAAACTCCTTTGAGCAGAAATTGTTACTTCTTTATCTGTGTATGTACCTAGGATCCTTTTCTATTATATATCCACCTTATATACTGTCACTGAAGGATGGAGCCCATCTTTTTATTTCTACTTGTCTCTGTACCAGTTGTGGTGTCTGATACACAAGTAAACACAAATGTTTGAACAAGTGGCTAAAAAATGGATACGGACGCCTTTCCTTTTGATGGGCTATCTAACCTATGAATTCAATCAACAGTTGGGTATCTAGCCTCTAACTATAACCAATATAGTTATCTGTTGTATAGATATTTTGATTTAGACTTAATGTTAGACCTTAAACACATGCAATTTACAATGAAACATCTAAACAAGCATGTGAGGTGTAGATTGCTTCAATTTCCTGAGTTTGTTAAATCAGAATCCTCTCCTGGACTAGATTTAGAACCTCCATGGTTAGTGACCTCCAGGTCCTATGGCTGCATCCTGCCTTCCTTCCTGAGCCTCTGGGACTGCTGGACCATCATCTCTCTTAAAGCCTCAGGCCAAGGAGTAACTGAAACTTCTGGCTGTAGAAATTCTAATTGTTGTAAAGCCATGGTCTTTTGTACTAACGCCAGTTTTCTCAGGCTCTGTTGACAGAGACAATCTGGTCCTGTTGACCGGCCCAGCAGATCTGCTGGCACATGTACTGCTGGTAGGGAAAATGACCTACTTCCCTTCTCCACCCCAATTTTAAACCTTTTACCCTGAAGTGCTCGAAACCCATGTAATGGGAGAGGCTCAGTGTTAAATAATGGTTGGGTTAGTGATTTTATGCTGAGCTCTGAGTAATGGCATTCAGAACGATGGGCCAGTCGGCTCTGTCCTGGTACTCACTCTGTCACTTGGAGCTTATGATCCTGGGCAAGGCATTTAGCTTCAAGTGAGCATAAAATGAGTGTAATACCTGCTCTTCCTCTTTCACAGGTTCTTTGAGATTGAAACAAGGTAAAGTTCAAATGGTCATAAACTGTAAAGCATTGTACAAAAGAGTCATTATTGTGCTTCTTAAAATTATGTATTTTATATAGTATGTATTCATTTACTATAATCACATTCAGAAGGTACATAAAGGTGACTTAATTTAGAATAACTCAACCTGACTCTGGTTCTTCTGCCATCTGTAGGTGTCTATAAAAATCATTTGCCTATGACTTTTGAGTTTACCTGCCACTTAAGAAACCATTTCTCAAAGGTCACATCTAATTTGCTGCTTCCTGCACTTAACATGAAGAGTAAGGTTAATCTCCATTCTGGAGAAGCCTGTAGAATGAACACACTGGAGAAGTCAGGCAGAGGGCGTGAGTGGGCAGGCTCTGAGTTGCCATCTGGCCGAAGGAAGCTTGGGAGGGTTGTTGAGGACTTGAATTCCTTTGTGCTGCCTTTAGTCAGCTGCTATCTGGAACACTCCAGTGAAAACAAATGCTGCTTGTCCTGGCGACCAAGAGGCATTTAGCAGATGCAGTGGCCCCATGAAGGACATTTGTTTATGACCAGCTCTGTCTGAGGCACTGGAAAACAATCGATTGCCAAGACTCAGGCCTTATCCCACAGAGCTTGCAATGTAGTTACTGCTATTATAGGTAACAGAGGTTTGAGTAAGAAAGAACTCGAATTAATTTTTTAAAGTCTCATTTCAGCTGTCCATGTGCGTGTGTCTGGAAGGTAGAAAGTGAGGAACAGAACCGAGGAAGGGGTGAGAGAGAAAAGGCCCAGAGAAGGCTTGAGAGAGAAATGTGCTGCTGAGGAAGAGCTGGAGGGAAGGGAGAGCTGGGGGAGTGGGGTGCCTCCTGGGCCCCAGAGTGTTCAAGGCTAGAGCTGCTCTGCTACAGCTGCTGACCCTGGGGGAGGCATGTATTTTCCACAAGCCTCAGTTTCCCCTTATGCAAATATGGGAAACTACATGTGCATTGCAAATGTAAAATCTTCCAGTTTTATGATATACGTTTGAGAATAAATTGACTGGTGAGTGGCAATAGAGGGTGATGGTTACGGATTCTGGAACCAGAATGCTTCTGGGCAAACCCAGCCCACTCCTTTCTGCCTGTGTGACCTTGGGCAAGTCACTGGACACTGTTGGTCCGAGATACTTCCACACCGGGAACACTGACTGGCAGACAGCCCATGTCTGAGCTATTATTATACTCCTGGACATGTCTTGACAGACTATGCGAGGCTTTTGGAACTAAGCAAGTACTTTGTCTTCTCTGTGATAGTAAAAAACAAACAAACAGGTTTAGGAACTGGAAAGAAAAGATCTTATCCTTTTTTGTGTTCCCCCAGATTGAACTGGGAGGGAGAGAACACACGGAAGGCTTTAGAGTAAAGGTATTAGGGTGTTGGATCCCTCTGAGCTCTTTCCTTACTCTGCCCTAGTTTACTTTGTTAACTGAGTGGTGATGAGACCTTTTTTTGTAGCTTGTATTGAAATCCTTGGATACAGAACTAAACAAATTTGAAATTCTATAGTGGAGTCATCTCCTCTGAGAACCCTGCTCTGCCTCCCAGGTTGTCTTAACAATCCCCCCTCCCCCGCAACTCCCCCGCCAGTGCCTTGCTATATGGGCAAGAGTGCTGCTGTGTTCCACACAACTCTTCTGGTCCCTGCCTACTCCCAAGAGTGTGGGAAAGGTTTCTTTAATCAAAACAGTCTTGAGTAAAAGAAATAAGGGAGGAAGGACAGGTATAAGAAGGGTGCCTATCCAGATGGGAACCTACCCAAGTCCTGAGCGAGGCTCCTGCCAGTTCAGGGCCTCCAGAGAGAGAAGGCAACAACAGGGAATGTGGATTTACTTCTCACATGTGTTCTTTCTTCCCTCTGGGACCCTGGGGCCCAGAGAACTTAGGATCTGTGGCCAGGTCATGGAGTCAATAATGAAAGAGCCAGGACGTGGCCTTGGTCTCTGTGCAAAGTCTGAGCTCTTTCTTCTCCCTCCTATTTCCTTTACCCTTTCTAACCTTGTTTGAAGAGTTTCAAGGCAGGATAATGAAAAGTGATTCTACACAACGTTTTCTTCGGAGGGAGCCTGGAAGATGGGTGTTTATATATCACTTAGAGGGCTCTGCTCCCTTGATGTCCTTGTGTGGCAGCCGGCACAGCCATGGCATACTCAGCCCCGTGTTGGGCACCATATGTGCCGAGCCAGCTCAGCCAGGTTTGGCGAGCCTGAAAGAGGGTGGTGAAGGATTAAGAAAAGATAGACAAGAGAATGAAAGCTGGGTCTGGTTGGGACGCTGTCCTTTCTGTTGGAGAACTAGCTAGCAACAGCGCCACAGCCTGTAAGCCCTTTCTTTACGAGGCAAAGTAAGGGCGTGGTCAAGATGTTTACAATGTTCCAGTCTACTCAATTACAGGCACCGGAACTCTATCAAGCCCACATCACTCAGGCACTTGGGACCACGTGTTCAGACCATAGGCTATAGTTGTGCTGGGAGGCACGCTGGGACTTGCACGTGACAATGAGAGGACTGTGTCCTTTCATTAGTCCAAGGCTTGAACCTGTCCAAACACTGTAGTCGCTCTCCACATCCTTGTATATCTCTCAGCTCAGGACGTGCAGCCAGTGAGTCAGCGTGGCTCTCAGTGGATGTGAAAGTGACCTTGCCAGGCACCACAGCTAAGCTCAGGTAATGAGCCTTTATTCTATGACAGTCAGATGCTATGAAGGCCTTACGTAAGCAAATAAAAAGAGCATTATGAGAATGGATATCCTAAGTTCTATGCCTGGAAGGCTTTAAAAAGCACTCTAACGTAGTTCTGATGATCACCCTAATTTTGCAAGTGGAGAAACAGAGACAGAGAGGTGCAGTGACTTCCCCGGAATCACCCAATTAGTAAAGTGTCAGAGCCAAGATTGGACCTTGGCCGACTAGCTTTCTAGTCCATACCCTAATCTGGTATGTAGTGCTCTGGATGAGCAGAAGGAGGGGTGAAGTAGAGAGGCAATGGAGAGCTAGAAGAGGAGGGATGGGAAGGAGGTGGTTCGGGGGAAACTTGCTTTGTAGCTCTTGCTGATTTCCATGATGTAAGTACTCTCCCCACTGCCAATTTCAAGCTAGTGACCTGATGTCAACTGACTTGTAGATTTCAACAGTTGATATTTGTGACCTGGAAAGAGTTAGTTCCAGCACACCACTGAAGGCCATTGCCAACAAAAAAACAGCAGGTACAGGACAAAATAAAGTTATGTAAGTTATACTTGAGTACATGTGACTCCAGACAACTGGAAAGTACAAGGGTTGGGGTGGTGAGAGGGGGTTGGAAAGGAAAGTGGTATCAGACTGGAATGTCAAGTGCATTGTGTTTATTTTTTTCCGTGGGAAACTGGAAGTTTTTAAGTAGCCAGATAATGTGAACAGCCTTTTACGGTAAGAACTCTGATAAGCAGTAAACATCAGGTTATAGAATTCAGGTTAGTAGGCAAACACAGGAAATAATGAGCATATAATCAAGGCAGAGTTGGGGGGGAGGGTTGGAGGCTGGGGGTAGAACAAGATTCAGAAATTGTTGGCAGGTGGAATTGACATAGATGCATGATTGATTGGATATCATGTGAGGGAGAGAAGGAGCTGAAGAAAATACAGGTGTCCCCTGCTGTGCCACTTTGCTTTTACGAAAGCGTACATTAGTACTGTTTTCGCTAACCTAAAGGAAGGATTTCATTTTTATGAAAAGTGGTAGAAAGCAAAAACAGCATTCAGCGTTTGTTTTGCAGCGAAACCTCATGGAGGTAGCACGCACCCCAGGAGTTACACTCAGTATCCCAGCATCGAGCCACCATAGCTTTGTACTGTGCCTGTGAGCATCTGGGCTTTTTCCCGATTTATTTTGTGCATCTATTAGCAAAATGTGTCCTAAGGTATTATTAGGAAAGCCCAAGGGAGCTTATAAGGCTATTACACTTAGCGTAAAACTGGACTAAAAATATGTTTCCATTTAAATTAATGGTACTTGCTTCTTCGCTTCATGCCATTTCAGCTACTGAAAGCTTTCACAGAATGCTCTACTTTCAGATAGCAGGAAAAACCTGTAGAAGGATTGTTCCCAGCTTGAAAACTAGTATTATGGGCAGATCATTAATAACGTATGGAGTTGCTAAGTTGGGGGTGGAGCAGAGATGGTAGAACATGTTCGTTTCTAAGAGCTTTTAGCTAGATGGAGCATGTCAAACTCACAGCCGGTGGGCCGCATGACATGCTTGGGCTACATCCTGGAGATGGTTGGAAATAGGCACTGCAGCTTAAGAACCACTGATTGAGACCCGGAGAGAGAAATTTGGAAGTCACCAGCATATGTACAGAGGTCCTAGCCGTTCCATTTAATAGGCTGCTAGTTAGTAAGCAATTCCTATTTGCTAGGCATTGTGCTGTAGAAATACATTGGTTTCCTCAGGGAAAGCAGAAGTTGAGCAATTAAATAAAATTTAAAAAATGAGACCTTGAGGAACACCATTATTAAAGGGCCAGTGGGCAGGAGAGAAAGAAATAATCAATAAAAGACCCCCCCCCCGAAAAAAAAAAGAGGTATTAATTATTACTATGGCAAGAGAAAACAAGACTGGAGAAGCTAAGGGGAAGATAGTTTCAAGAAAGAGCAAGTAGTTAGATGCCTGCAGGCCAAGCAGGTCATGGGCATTGGCTGTGGGTGATGGGACCATTGGTGAACTTCATAAGACAATGGGGTCAGAGGTATCTGGCCAGAAGCCAGACTGTCATGGATTGCCTTCAAAGAGGGCAGCCTTTGAAAAGTCGCTGTCTTTAGGATAAAGACAGAACTGATCTCAACAGAAAAAGCACGTTCTCTTTAGAGGTAAATGCTCTCAGCTTTTCTGCCTACCAACTCTAATCTCGCCTGCCATTGCCTCCCAAGGCCACCCCTTTTATCTGTCTCCAGAAACTGGCTCCTCCTCCTTCTCCAGGGGCTCACTTCAGTTATTATTTCTTTTTCTCTTCTGGAACCTTTGTCTCTGCTTGTTTACAGGCTCTTTCCCTATAAGCATGCTCAACTTTCATCTTTAAAAAAGGTTTTCTGGTTTTCTTTACTTTTACCCTCAGCCTCTTGCCCTACTGCCTTTTCTACAACAGTGAAAGCACTCCTCCACATTAACTATGGATATTTCTTCACTCCCACTCATACTGCAACCCATTACATCCTGGCTTCCAGTCAGGTATCTCCAACTCGGCTGTTCTCATTAGGTTCACCGATGATCCCATAACCCCATTGTAAACACCAATGGCCTGCTTGGCCTACCTGCAGGCATTTAACAGCTTGTTCTTTCTTGAAACTCTTTTCCAGCTTCTTGTTTCTCTTTGCCATACTAATCATTAATGCCTCCTTTCCTTTAAATCAGTGGTTCTCAACCTTTCTAATGCCTCGACCCTTTAATACAGTTCCTCATGTTGTGATGACCCCCAACCATAAGATTATTTTCGTTGCTATCTATGTTTTCCGATGGTCTTAGGCAACCCTGCTAGCAGTTCTCAACCCACAGGTCGTGACTCACAGGTTGAGAAACGCTGCTGTAGAGCTTAAGACTATCGGAAAACACAGATATTTACATTACAATTCATAACAGTAGCAAAATTACAATTATGAAGTAGCAACGAAATAATTTTATGGTTGGGGGTCACCACAACATGAGGAACTGTATTAAGGGCTCTTGGCATTAGAAAGGTTTAGAATCACTGTTCTAGGGAGACTCCCTCCTGGCCTCCCCACCACCCTTGTATGTTTCTGGGAAATAGGCCCTTGTGCTTTAAAAGTTCATCTTGTACCCCCAGTGCTTTAGGCCAGTCATGACCAAATGGGTGCTTAATAACCGGTGGTTGAGTGAATTAGCTGACTTGATTTACTTGGTGATTCTCAACATTGCTATATATTGAAATCATACAGAGAGCTGAAAAAATTCTGATGCCTTTGGCCACACTCTCTGAGATGATTATTTAATAGGAGTGGGGATGAGACTCAGGCACTGGTAAGTTTTAAAACTTTCAGATGAAGCTAATATGCTGCCAGCTTTGAGAACCATCAGATTAAATGAATAAAGTCATATACTAGTGCCTGCTCTATGCCAGAACTGTTTTGTCTAGTGGCTCCTTGTTAGCAATGGCTGCATGGCCACTGGCTTCCACAGTAAAGACTCTCATATATACCTACAATTTCTCATGACTTCTCCATCAAATACCCAGTGTCCATGACGGTGCAGTCCCTGGCAGAGGAGCTGAGTTTCAACAGAAGCAGAGCTAGGCTCTGACTCTGTTGCCTGGCATTGCCTTTTCAGCTTCCCTCCAGCGGTGGGGAAGCCATCCAGTCTCATCCATTCTCTCAGAGGTGGTGCAGTAGCCAACTGGCTGAAGTGTGACAATTGGAGGAATGTGGCATTAGCTGTGCTCTACTTCCAAGAATGAGGTTGGATGGGAATCAGCCCTGTAAGGGAATGTCTGTGTCACAATTACTCTTTCATATTTGTAAGACATTTATGCCTTTTCTTTCAGAGCTGCTAACCCAATCTTGCCTCCAGGTTTCTTTTCTCTGGAGCATAGCTATTCCAGTAACTAGTTGGGCAGCTCTTTCCACTTCCCTTCCCTTTTAATTTCTGAAATGAGCCTATATAATTTTCCTTTCCAAGTCACCTGCAATTTCTTTTAAGATTCTGAGGCTGATCTTTGATGTTTGTAACACTATTCTTCGGCAAGTCCTAAATGATGTATACTTATTACAAAGAGATCTAAAAAAAAAAAAAAAAAATCAGCATTTTTGAAGAACTTTATAATATCTCAGATTCACTAGAAGATATGCTGGAATCTTACAAGTTAACTTAAACATAAATTATAAGTTAGCTTCAAGTTGCCGATGGCCAGCCCTGGCCAGGTGGCTCAGTTGGTTGGAGTGTCGACCCTCGCACTAAAGAGTTTTGGGTTTGATCCCTGGTCAGGGCACATACGGGAACAACTACCTGATCTACCTACCTGTTCCATTGGCTTTGCATGGAGCAATTCTAAAATGAATCTTACCTTACCTCCCCTGAGTGTTCTGCCCATGTTCTCCGTTTCTCATACTCCTGGTGAAAACCCTAGGCATCTTTGAATCTTTTCTCTGTGTCCCTCTACCCTGCCTATCTGCCTCACAGCCTCTCCTCTCTAGGAGCAGTTGCCAAGGCCCATCAACTCTGACTCAGTGATCCTTCTGATGTTCCCACCCCCGTGTTCTCCAGGGGCAGACCCTCATTTTCTCTCTTGCAAGCGGGAGAACCACCTGACTTCCCGCAGTGGCTTTTGCCTCCAATCTCTTCCCTTAAACTACCCTATTGTATATACACTTCAGCTGCATAATTCTTCCTAAAGGAAAATCTCATAACAACAATAAAACAGTGTCCCACAATCTTTGTTGTTTTATCGTTGAACACTAACTAAAGTCTACGCTTGAGGGCATTTACTCTGCCAGCAGCTTTCCTCTGTACTTCCAGTCAGACCGGATTGTCCTCTCTGCCAGAAATTGCTGCTGGTGGCCCTTAGTCTAGATTTGGCCTGCAGGCATGTTTTGTTTGGTTCCCAACTTAAAAAAAAAAAAACTTAATCTGAATCGATGCTTTAAAAATCAAAGGAATTTTCTTCAGAGTTAAAGTCTCAAAGAAAGTACAGGGAGCTGTGAAAGCTTCAGAAAAGGTGGGAATTTGGGGAAAGGGCGGGAATCAGACAAGACTTAAGTTCTTACCTATTTAAGTTCTCAGTGCATCTTTTACCCACCTTTTTAATATATATACTGTGTGTGTGTGTGTGTGTACACACACTCTCTCTCTCTCTCTCTCTCTCTCTCTCTCTCTCTCTCTCTCTCTCTGATTTCAGAAGGGGGGGGGAGAGAGAGAGAGAAACATCAGTAATGAGAAAGAATCATTGATCAGCTGCTTCCTGCATGTCCCACACTGGGGATCAAGCCCGCATGTGCCGTGATCTGGAATAGAACCGTGACCTCCTAGTTCATAGGTCGACACTTAATCACTGAGCCATGCAGGCTGGCCACTCCCCTTCCAGAGGTTAATCATAACCATAGATATACACGCAGATAAATGATCCATGAAAATTTGTTTTTCTGTAATAGGCAGAAGTAAAGCAGGATTTAGAGAGGAGAATTTAAAAATTGTTTGACAGAATTAAATGACCATCACTGAAAAAGGTGGAGAACCACTGGCATAGAAATGAGGCAATAGAAGCTCTAAGCATTTTATGTGGTTGGCTCATGTTGAAAGTTGACCACGTGCTAAGTTAGTTACATGTGTGGGTATCAGTGTACTGTCCTTTTTGACATAAGCATACAAATGAACTTTTTAGAGATAATTATTTTACATTTCTTTAATCTGAAATAATTTTAGAACTTGATAATCTGCCCAAAACCAATAATTGTCTCACTAATAGAAAGTGGACGAGGAACCCAGAAGGCTGGTCAACCTTGAAACTCTGAAAGGTCAAAGTCAGCCACCCCCTATCTAATTGAGACAATGAACTTCCACATCAAATAATCATGTAAATTCTTACTGATAAAATAATCTACTTGTTACTGGAATTGCTTGTTTCAGGGCAAAGGGTGTATCCCAAACCTGAATAAAAGGGATGACAAAGCCAAAGGAAGAGGGTAGTCCTTTCCACTAGAGCAGCGGTTCTCAACCTGTGGGTCACGACCCCTTTGGGGGTCGAACAACCCTTTCACTGGGGTCACCTAAGACATCCTGCATATCAGATATTTACATTACGATTCATTAACAGTAGCACAATGACAGTTATGAAGTAGCAACGAAAATAATTTTATGGTTGGGGGTCACCACAACATGAGGAACTGTGTTAAAGGGTCGTGGCATTAGAAAGGTTGAGAACCACTGCACTAGAGGAAGGCTCCCACCTGGCCCCCCAATATCACCAAATTAATATTTTCTAGTCTCTCTTTTATTATTTGCGTGCGGCCTCCTTCAGAACCCGAACCCTGAACTGGGAACCCTGAACCACACGGGACCTGAAAGAGGTTCCCACAATCATCCTCATTGTCCTACTTACAGATGTACATCAACGGGGGAAACGGTTATCTCAGTTTTTCTAGAAAAATTGCACTACTTGTCCCCACCCTTCCCAGCTGACCCCAGAAGCTGCAGCGATCTTCTGGATCAGAGATATAATACTAACATTAACCATTTAAGACTTAGTGTGTATCAACCACTATTCTAGGTGTTTTTTCTTTTCGTTTCTGTTTTGTTTTGTTTTTTTCTTTTCATAAACACTGGCTAGTGGATTTAGATTACAGTGCTTTCCAACTCCTTTCATGGCAGGCATATGTATTCAATACAGTGGTACCTCGAGATACGAGTGCTCTAACATAAGAGATTTTTGAGATACGAGCCGTGGAGCGAGCGATTTTTGCTTTGAAATACGAGCAACATTTGAGATAGCAGTAATCACACGGATCGGCTGGCTGCACATGACCCACCAGTTTACTGCGACTCGAGCATCTCATAGTTTCCCACGCCTCAAGGTTACGGAACGAATTAAACTTGTATCTCGAGGTACCACTGTAATAGTATTTATATGGGACACTGGGATAATGGGCTCAGAAGTTTGGCTGTCCAGGGGCTGGGGGGTTCTGGGTAACAGTACATGGATACTCTCTTCACTGTGTGCCATGCATATTGTGCTGGGAAGCTGTGTGATCAGTTATTGCAGACTTTATCTAGTCTTTCATATAAGTATACATCATTTTTTTTTTTTTACAGAGAGGAAGGGAGAAGGATAAGAGAGTTAGAAACATCGATGAGAGAGAGACATCAATCAGCTGCCTCCTGCACGCCCCCTACTGGGGATGTGCCCGCAACCAAGGTACATGCACTTGACCGGAATAGAACCTGGGACCTTTCAGTCTGCAGGCCAACACTATCCACTGAGCCAAACTGGTTTGGCTTTATCTAGTTTTCTGCCGGGGTGATATCCAGCATCTAGAAGGGCTCAATAATCTGGAGAAGGTGCAGCGTGTAAATTAATTAAGAGACTAGAAATATAATATAAATTTGTAATCCATGGGGGAGCCAGAGGAAGCTTAGCTGTGATAGCTAAGTTCTCTATCTCCAGACCCAGGGGTCTTTTTATTTCCACATTTTGCCCAATAGTAAAGTAGATATACATATCAAAGGTAAGTTTGGTATACAGTAGGCATAGTCAGGTTGGGGGAAATGCCATCAGCTATTCAGCTCTTTGACCAACAGGAAGCAATAACATGTAAATTGAAATGCTCTCAGCTATCTGATAACAGGTAATAATATATGCAGATCTTTAGGTTTGGGGAAATGCCTTCAGCTATTCTAGTAGGCAATAACATGTATTCAGCCCTGCTGAATATAGAAGCCCATCAACCTTTTGAGGACTTCTTGCATTTATTATGACATGCTGGAATTAGCCTCCAGCATTAATCCTGATTTCTGCTGGTAGCATTGCTTCCTGGATCTTAGGATGGCATTAAATATTTCGCTAATCATCAGTGTTCTGTTTCATGGCCTACAGAAGGGCACTCTTAACTCTCCAGCTACTCCCCTTCCGGCTGTTAAGAGCCGCTTGGCAAAAGTTTACACACATATGCCTGACTAGTTTCCAATCACTCTGACACCTCTGAGCCTCTCTAGTTTGACTGGTCTCTGCTGCTTCCAATAATTATTTTTGTACCGGAACCCTGCCCTTTAGGAAACCTCTCAGTCCCAGGCATATGCACATGCTCAATTATTTGAAATACAGCAAATAATTTCATCATAAGCAGATGAAGTGTAGATGAGGCAACATGTGCATTCAGGAATACGCATTCTATTTCATCTACATTTCATCTGCAATCCCGTTTTATTTAACTCCAGTGAAATAAGTCCTGTAGGGATATCAGTTTCCCTAGTGCACTCAATAGGAAGAGCCCCTATAAGAGGTGAAGAGAGGAGTGTGTTCCATGAGGTCTTTGCTGAGGGGATCACTTTTTCTCTCTCTGCTCCTTCTCCACCCAAATAACTTTCTTGAACACTTAATAATGCCCTCGGGGCTCAGAGGGGAAGTGAGGGTGCTGTATGTTCTTTGCACATTTCTGAAAAGATCCTGGTTATGATCCTGGGTTAGCTTGCTTCTAAATGCCAGGGTTTCAGTCGACCCTGCTTTTCCCTCTCATACCTTATTCCTTTCCCCTACTCCCAGACTTAAATATGTAAGTTAAAATAAAGTAAATTTAAAACTTCCCTCTTATTTGCATTTAAATAAGGTATTTTTTTCTCCATTCCTTCTATGCGTTTGAACTGTGATGTGCTGTTGGAAGAAAAAACAAAAAGGACTGAATCCTGGAATTCATGAGTTCCAGGTTTCAGTCCCGGAACTGCCACTTGCCCATCTAAATGAGCAAATTTATTTCATTTCTATGCCTTTGTGATAAGAGGGGCTGGAGGATACTCGTCCCAGCCCCTCTCAGCTGATTTTCAAAAATCAAAGGGAATCTGAGGCCTGAAAATATTATGTAAGCTCCAAAAGCAATTTGGTAAATGCAATTTGTTACTGTATTAAACGTGGCAGCAAGTCCTTGAAAGAATTTAAATACTGAGCGTTGGTGAGTTGTGGCTCTGGTGATAACAAAATTGACCCATGCTCTCCCTCTTTTTTTTCCTCCCTCACCCTGCAGAGTAACCTGATGCACTACCTGGGCCTGAGCCATCACCTGCTCGCCCTGAATTTTATCATCGGTTCTTTCGGCAAGAAAAGCGCATGGTCGTCTGCTCGGGTGAACGTGACTGACACTAACTTTGACGGCGTGGAAGTCAGAGTGTTTGAAGGCCCTGCAAAGCCAGAAGAGCCGCTGAAACGCAGCGTTGTTTATATTCATGGGGGAGGCTGGGCCTTGGCAAGCGCAAGTATGTCCTGGTCCTCTGAGTTTCTTGGGATTGTGGTTGGCCCTGGGAGAGAGATGTGTGTGTGATTGAGTTTGACTTTCTTATTGGGTAAGGAGAGGGGGACCATTTGACGTGGTCCCTGTGGGCAGCCCGAATTGCCCCTATTATCCCAGCAGAAGTATTAGTGGTGTGTCCTTTTCATGCTTGAAAGTGTCCTGGTTTGGATGATTACACCCCACATAAAGGTTTATATATATAAATTTTATATATATATTATTGATATTTTACAGAGAGGAAGGGAGAGGGACGGCCTGCCTCCAACTGGGGATGTGCCCGCAACCAAGGCACATGCCCTTGACCAGAATCGAACCTGGGACCTTTCAGTCCGCAGGCCGACGCTCTATCCACTGAGCCAAACCGGTTATGGCTAAAAGTTTTTGCTTATTTGCTTATTGGTTTGTTAATTAAGGTAGACTGTTTTGAAAATATTTCCTGGGACCTAAATCATAGACTAACTTATTACAAAGTGCTGGCAGTTAGCTTTCTGCACCCAAATAAGGTGGGGTTTCATTGGACCGGAATATGGGGAAATGGTTGGCAGTTCTTTTGCCAACTTGTGTTTTGAAGACCCCTTTCTATGAAATAGAACGGGTATTCCTGAATGCACATGTTACCTCATCTACATTTCATCTGCTTATGAAAAGAAGGATGGAAATATCAAAGTGTGCCACCATGAAAAGGAAGTGCTCTGACGGAGTTCAAGAATGTTCTCTTTAGTGTAGAATTACGGGATCAACATGGCATGCTGCCAGATGGAACAGTGGGCAGAATGCAAACCGGGGAGGAAGTGAGAGCCTTATCTCCACCTGCGATTTTCAGGGAGCCACTTCCTCATCTTCAACCTGAAGCTTTGGCATCAAGTTCTAGTTTGCTTGTTTGTTTTGTTTTAATAACATATTTTTTTTTTTTTGATGAGGGGAAGGCCTAAAATATAGTTCTTTATAGCAATCCCGTTTTATTTAACTCCATATTCATATTTTATTCTTTAATCGTTGATTTGTAGACGTTTTCAAGAGATGTTTACTGAGCATGTGCTTTGCCTGGGACTGACAGGTTTCCTAAAGGGCAGGGCTTCCGGTACAAAAATTCAGACCTGCACCTGTGGTCACTCTAATGTGGGCTAGGTGATGGGATATAAAAATGAATAAAACAGAATCTTTTTCCTAGGAAAGAATGAGTTTGTACCATTGGACACTTGTCAGGTGAGACATTCCTCTGGAGGCCAGGAATGGTGTATAGATTGTAAGAGCCAACCTGGCCTTTTTCATATTAATTTTGATTGATCACCGTTGTCAGAGGAAGCATCAGGCGGAGGGAGGTGTGTAGATGTTATGTTGTTATTAAGCTTCTGACTCTATTTCTGCCTTGGAAAGCCTATGGATAAGGTGATATTTTGTTTTTTGTTGGCACAATCTGCTCTTGGGAGAACAGCTAAGGGATTGATTTTTTTTACATAATAAAATTGCTTCTATCACTGCAAGTCTTTGGATTCTCTTTCTAAGAACTGCTAAGAGTTCTTAAAATTTTAGTTTATGTGTTGATTTAAACAAAATACCATATTCTTCAAATTAGTGATTTTCCTGAATTGCAGCAAATGCGGGTGTTAAAAGAGAATTTTTATGGTTCTCAGGAGAAAACTGCTTATTGGCTGTGATTTTTTAAAAAGCATACATTTGAAGTGCTGCAAAATATGAATGAAAATGTTGCATTTCATAGAGTCCATTATGAAACAAATGTCTAGTTAGTTAAAAACACATTCAAAGGCAATCTAATATAGATTCCCTGTTATTTTATAGCTATTGCATTTTAACAGAAACTAATTTAAATTCTGCATGTATATACGTAACTGTATTAAGAAGATATATGGTCACATTTGCTTTTTATTGTTAATAACTTAAGTCCAAGTCTTAAAGGGATTCACAATTAGCAGAATTTAAGAATAGACAGTGTTAGATAACTTGTTTAATAGTGATTGCTTCTTTATTTCCTTTAGGAATCAGATATTATGATGAACTGTGTACAGCAATGGCTGAGGAGTTGAATGCTGTCATTGTCTCCATTGAGTAAGTAATTCATACTAGTCATAGAAAAAAAAATTAAGAAAAGATCCTCGATAACTGTGTAGTTACTTTATTTTACAAGTGATAAAGTCTAAAATAAAGGCCCAGAGAGGTGAGGTGACTTTCCCAAGGTTACACAAAATGATTCAGATATAACTTAGAATTTCTTGCTTTATAATGCCTCACTTATTTTTTTTTTTTAATTTTAGTTTTGGAAATATCTGGAAAAGGAATTAATTAAAATTGAGAGGTATATACAGTCAGTTATCTATAACATATAAGCTTAATTACTGGCTTTTTATTTTAATTTTTTTCTTGATTTCAGAGAGAAACATCAATGATGAGAGAGAATCATTGATTGATTGGCTGCCTCCTGCACACCTACACTGAGGATTGAGAAGGCAACCTGGACATGTGCCCTGACCGGGATTTTTTTTTTTTTTTTTTTTAACTAAAACATGGGGAGACTAGTTCTATTTTTAACTTCCTCCTAGTTCATAGGTCGACACTCAACCATTGAGCCACGCTGGTTGGGCTGATTACTGCTTTTTTTAAAACTAAAAACTAAGCAGCATTTTGAGAAAGTCTCCCTTGCAACCAAGAGTTGTAAAAGTGATTCTCCCAGACTCAGGTTCTGTAAGTCAGACCTTGTAAACAGTAATGAGTGCAATGAATCTTCCTCAATTTAGTTGTTATTATTATTATTAGTAGTAGTGATATTAGTATCGATCTTTTGAGTTGCTCCTACCACTTATGTATTAGCCATCTTTCTGGGAAACTAAGCAGAATGGGGATGTATATCACAGATGTGGGGACAGAGGACAGAGATAATACAAAACCATGATACCTCTTCTGTGGCAGACCTGGGGCAGGTGCTATTGCATACCTGTCTCTCCTCCTTTCCATCTTTTTCTCATGTCATCCTTTCAGCTAGGCCTTCCCTGACATCCTATTTAAAACTGTAACCCAACCCTTCATTTATATAGATTTCTAGTAAATGTGGGCTCATTTCTAGGAATAGAAAAAAGAACAGTGGTAGCTTGGGAAAGATTGGGGAAGCGGGTAGTGGAAGGGATAGGTTACAAAGGGACAGGAGGAAACTTTGAAGCGTGTGGACATGTTTATTATCTTGATTGTGGTAGTGGTTTCAAGGGTGTATACATATGTAAAAATCTATCAAATTGTACATTTTAAATATGTGTACTGTGTACTTTATTTTATGTCAGTTATACTCCCAAAGAGCTCTAAAAACACTTAAAAATGTAAACTGATAGTAAGTAAAAATATTAATAAATAATGAAAATTTCAGATGCAGACACAACTCTACCTACCAGTTCTTCCCCCCTCCTTTCACAAATAGAATCACATTATATATAAAAAAAAAATTTGCAACCTACTTTTCTTCTGCTTTCTTTTTCTCCAAAACTGTAAACATCTGAACAGATCATAAATTAAACTTATTATGTAGTTACTATACTGAATGGAAACGGACAGTGTAAGTTTCATTAAGGCAGAGATTTGGGGGATTTTTTTTTTTTTTTTTTTTGCTCCTTTTGTTCATTGCCTGGAAATATTCTTGGCAGATAGTGGGCATTCAATAAATATTTGTGGGATGAATGAATAGAGTCTTGCTTAATTCTCATATAAATCACCCAGATAAGTATTTCGATATTTTTCTCACAAATGAAGAAATTGATGCCCGAGAAGTTAAGTAACCTGCATGAGGTTCCATAGCGAGCTAGTCACGGTGCTGGAGTGGAGAACTGAGCCAGGCCAAATCGTTCTGAGGCCTGGCATCAAGTCCGTATTGAGGAAGCTGATGATGCTCAGTAACGGTGTGGCAGTGTTACGGCACCATCAGCCACTCTCCATGCCCTGAGCTTATCCAGCTCCCCCGTCCCTCTTTCTGCCAGCAGATTCCCCTCCTTGCCCTCAACCCAGATCCGAGACCTCAGAGAATCCTTTCTTCTGCAGCCTTTGGACGGGCTGGTCTCCTGAGTCTTGTGAGAAGCCCTGACCCTGTGCACAGAAGCCTTAGAGCCACATGGAGTGGTGCTGTGGCTGCTTCCTCAGCAGACTGGCCTCTCAGCGAGGCCGCCCAGATTACTCCCGGGACCTCAGGGAAGTGTTGTAATGCAGGAACCTTCACTTAAGTGATTATTATGTCATCTGGCCCAGGCAGCTGGCCAGAGGAAGCCAGGGCTGTGTAGCTGCTGAGCCCCAGTAGGGAGGAGTTCCCACAACTAGATGCTGGGGAACCAGCCTCAGAGCCCCTTCTGTGGTTTCCTATGTAGCCCCAGCTCCTCCAGGCCTGGGGGAAGGAGGAAAGTTGGCCCTGCTTTACTTGGCACCATGAGGATCCTCCACCCAGGCCTCACCCTCCAGGGCTTCAGTATAAGCATTTGGGAGCATGCCTAGTTCTTCCGACACGCCCTTCCCCACCTGTCAGCATCTGGTTTAAGTAAAACAGGTGTTCTCGGGCTTATCATAAAACACCCAAGGGTGGATGAGATGTTTCTTAAGATTTTTTTTTTTTAAGAACTAAAACATGGAGGGACCAGTTCTATTTTTGACTTTCCATAGGACCTAATGTAGTTTCCAGAAGTTATCAGCTGGGAGGCATTGCAGCAGCCAAGTGGGCCATTATCTTTACTTATGACCGTGTGACCTCAGGCAAGTTATTTAATCTCTTGTGCAAAGTGAGGTTAGGATTCTTTTGTGTGTGTCTCAAATGTGAGCTGCTGATAGCAAAATCAAGCCTTCTTTCCTGTGGGTCCCCATCACTCAGGTGCACAACTTAGCACGTATATGAGAAACAAATAGGCTTTGAGTTGGGTTAACGACTTCCAAGAGTTGTCAGGAGAATCAGTTTGGACAGTTGAGATAGAAGGGCTTCAGATACCCAATTCGTGCTAGAGCCCACAGAATGGAAAGGCCCAGCTGTCAAAATGACTTACCAACACGTGTTTGGAACTCTCAGCACTTTTCTTCGCAGAAATGATGAGCTAAGATGAATCCAGGCCAACCAGCCCACAAAGAGCTGCATAACCTCTGCTCTAGTTGAAGGAGAGCCAATATCATATGATCATGATGTTTCTCTTGGGAAGTATCCTCTGGTTTGAAAACATATTTTCTCTCACTGCTTTGTCTTTCCCCTTTCTGTTATCCTGTAAACATCTATTGAATCTGCATTATGGGCCAGTTACTATGTTAAATTCTGGTGGCATACGATGTAAGACAGACATCATTTCTGCCCTCATGAATCTAGGTGAGAAAATAAAATCTAGATGAGAAAATAAACCTTGAACAAGTCATGCGGAATGTGATAAGTGATGTGAAGCAGAAGGTAGGTAGTAACGGAGGAATCCAGTGGGTAAGATCTTACCCAGTTTGAAGGGTCAGAAAGTCATCTTTGAGTCAAGGTCCTAGGGACGAGTAGAACCTATTTAGACAAAGTGAGTTGGTCCTGGAGGTCCAAAGTGGTGTCATGAGAAGGCTTGGGAGGAAGGGGAGGAGGCAGAGGGCATTTAGGGAATAAAACAGGAGAGAAGACAGGTAGAGGGACTCACACTCTGACCATGATTAAAGAAAAGGAGAATTAAGGGTGGGTGATCCTAAGAGTCCTGGGGAACGGCCCCTGGCTTTCCTGGAATCCCACCTTCCCCAGCAGGGAGGTGTTGAGATAGCTGCTCCCTTATCTTCAAGGCTCACAGGAGTGGTGGTGGGGTCACAGCTTCCTTCACGTGGAGTGAGGCCTGGGGGAAGGTTTACTCTGAGGAAGCTAGTAGGCAAGGGTTGGGGGCCGCGCTGACCATGGGATCCCCTCAATGAGGAGAGCAGCAGGAGTTGGAACTGCTCAGTTCATGTTCTGGCACTGGCTCAAGGTTCTGGGGACATAGATAAAGGCCCCAAGGTATGAAAACAACAGGCTGTGCCAGCTACTCAGTAGCTTCTACAACAACTACACTATTTTACATATCAATTGCCCAATATGTATTCATTAAATAAATGAAAAAGTTTATCTTTTGAACTTATAATACCAAGGGATACATGGATATAGCCTCATTTATATGATCTAGGAAGGTCCTATTTTTATATTCATAAACTTATTTTCATAACGTTCACTGCAGTTTAGCTATAATATGGTATCTTTCTTTAAAAATGGTATCTATTTGCCTATGGCTTAAATAAGACACAATACCAGTACCATAAAAATGAAGGAAAAGGAAGATTTAATTTCTTTTTTTAAAAGATAAAATATAAGCTAACACAGCATATTGTTAAATTCTATTTAATACATTTTATTTAATCCTATGAGTTCTATTAAGTTCTGGAAAGCACTTACTTATGTTGCTTTCTTGAAGAAAACAGTTTCAAGTTGTGTTTTGCTTTCAATGAAATCTTTACTCGTATACTCCCCACTTTAGGTGGCAATTTCTTCTCATTCCATCCGATGTCAGGTGGCAATAACAGAACCATAAAAAAATAAAAAATAAAAGGGAAAAGGCTTCTTGGAAGAAGTAGGTCCTTTTAGTCTCTTCCCTATCATTAACTTGATGAATCCCTTTTTAGTCATTTCAACTAAAGTGTTCTGGCTTTGTTTTCTACTATCAAAAATCGACTGGTTTCTCTTTTGTGGTTTGCTTTTTTAGAATTTCTGGGGGAGGAGAGGGGAGGCTGGAGCTTTACAAAAAGCCTGCACTGCGGCTACAGAGCACCTGGGACTGCAAACCACAGGGAGGCTGGGAGCCTAGTTTACCCACCCCTGAACCCTAGAGCTATGTTTAGCTTCTGAAATGACAGAGAAAGGAGGCCAGAAGGACCTGGCACCCAGCCTGCTTGGACTTCTGTAGCCACCTGGGGGAGTGCTCTGGCTCCCTATTTACCTTTGAGGGGAAAAGGGAGGTTTGCATCTGAATGGGAGGGGGCAGATAGATAAAGGCAGAGAGTCTTGAGGAGCTCCCTGCTGTGTAGGGAGATATGATTCCAGAAGTCTTAGTTGGTGAAGGGAGCATCAGAGAATCACATCCTTGGAACAGATCACAGTTCTGGTGCAGCATCCTGATCTGTCAGTTCTTGTGGATGCGATTCTTACGCAGTCAGCCAGGCCTTTGCTCATGTCAGCTCTCCCTTGCCCATGGACCGTAAATATATTAGAGCTCAATTCAGGGGCGAGTTTTGAGAGTAGAACCCGAAAGGAGGACCCTCCTTCAATCTTTATGCACAAACCACATTTTCAGAATGAAAAGATAAATGGCCAAGCATTCCCAGTGCTTCCACATTTGCAATTTTAGTTCTTTTAATGGAAAGGAAGCTTCTCCCTGTTAGGGGAATAGACTTCCTCTGGAGAGGTCTCTCACAGAGAGCACAATACGGATGCAATTATTGATCTGTTGAAGATACCTTCCCTATGAATGAGAATAGTAAGCTTTTATATATATTGATTTCAAAGAGGAAGGGAGAAGGAGAGAGAGATAGAAACATTAATGATGAAAGACTCATCAATAGGCTGCCTTCCACACACACCCCCTACTGGGGATGGAGCCTGAAACCCAGGTGTGTGCCCTGACCGGGAATCAAACCGTGATCGCCAGGTTCATAGGCCTATGCTCAACCACTGGGCCACACAATTCAGGCGAATAGTAACCTTTTTGTATTTTCAAGATGAATCTATTGAGCTCCTCTTGGGAGATAGTGAAAAGGAGGGAAAAAAGAGAAAGGAATGAGATTTTTATCTCTCTCCTGCCAGATCTCAGAGTGTATGATTTCATTCTCGAATGTCACTCGTACCTTTCACCTAACTGGCTGTACATGGAGAGCACTCGGTGTCCTTGTCTGCAGTGGAAGGTTGTACACAGTGTTTCCAGGTTGGGTTATTGGAGTGAGAATGCATTACAGTGTCACTAGAACAATAGTGACATTCAGGGCTTCAACTTCCGCAGGCTTGTAGTCACTTACATTTCCCTTCAACCAGGCCCTAAGTGTGTGACATATACTATCCTTTACCTCTTTGCACACAATATGCCACAAGTGCCTAATCCTCACAGTTTCCAACTACATGGTAACATTTAGTCTAGCAGTGGTTGGCAAACTCATTAGTCAAACTCATCAGTCTAGCAGTGGTTGGCAAACTCGTGAGCCGCAGTTTACTGACCACTGAACTAGGGGAACTACAGGGCTTGTGCGCAGTGACCAGCCTTTGACTTAAGGAGCAACTTGTCAGTCTTTCTGAGCACTAGCCCATCTCCCTGCCCCTTAATAAAGTGGGTGCTGCCTATTTCAGGTAGGTGTCCATCCAGCTCTTGAGTACGACACCCTGACTTTCCATCTGCTTCCAGAGATGTCTGCGTTACGACCTGTCCTGGGGAGATTGTAGGGCTTCCAGGAAGGAGGGCATTACTTTAGGCTGGGCTCTCAGAAGGTTTCTCGGAAGAAGCGGCATTATTTGAAATGAGACTTAAAGGATCGGAACATTGGATGAGGCGTTGCTGAGGGAGGGAGGAGGCCATTGGGGATGGAGGGAGGGATCAGTGCACTGGGACCTGGCTCAGAGAAGAGTCTCCATGTGGCTGGACTCAGTGGCATTTCTGAACCTTGGCTGCACATTAGAATTGCCTGGGGGAATTTTTCTTCAAATATAGATATGCTGGGCTCCACTCCAGAGCAGAGGAATTGGAATGTTTTGTAGAGGGCCTCAGTGTTTTTGTAAAGGCAGGGTTATCCCACAGTGCATACAGAGTTTGAAACTGAGCTATGCATCGAACGCAGGAAGCGGCGGAGTCCTTGGAGATGTACCAGACGGGGAGGTGGGTTAGGAACACTCTGTGTTTTTATGTTGTTAAAGCCATATGGCGTATTACTTTTCTCACCACAAAGAGTGTTATATGGAAAAGAAGTAAATCTTTAAAATTGGGAGGGAAAAAAAAGTATGTTACTAAAGTCTGTCAACATAAGAAACATCCAAACCTGCAGAGAATTTTTATAAGCGTTTATTGGAGCCAAAACTGATGGCAGTTGCCAGGAAGCAAGATGTCCCATGCTCCAGAGTGTCAGTTTGCAGTTTCTTTTATGCATTTGGAATTAAGGAGGAAATACAAGAAAGATGACAGGAAGGTGGGAGAAAGCAAGGCCTAGTTAGATTACAGGGTAGTTAACAAGATGATGTGTTGTCTTGAGGGTGGTTATACCTTCCAGTGGTCTTTTCTGGCATCTCAAAGGTGTGTTAACCTAGGTACACAAGAACAATGGTCTAGGCTGGCTTAAAAACTAAAGAAGTTATATGCCTGGGGCTTCACTATCCCATTACTTGCCCAGTTAGGGATTTATGATCCTATATAATAAAAGTATAGTATGCAAAGTATTCCCTTGACCAGGAGTTCATCCAGGAGTTCAACCAGGGGGCAGGGCTGGCTGGGGGAAGGGAATGAGGCCCTGGACGGTGGGTGGTGGGCGGCTGGGGGAAAGGTGGTGTCCAACGGCTGCTAGGGACCCTACCAGTGCACGAATTTCATGCACTGAGCCTCTATTTTATTGTAACACCCCCTTTTCATCCACAAGATGTACCATGTGCCCAGACACTGTGCTTGGTGGTTTGTTTTAAGAATATTGCAAAACCATTGAAATCATGAGAGATGTTCTAGAGTGTCAGAAATCTACACTTTTTAAAATATATATATTTTAATTGATTTCAGAGAGGAGCAGAGATATAGAAACATCAATGATGAGAGAGAATCATTGATCATTGCTTCCTGCATGCCCCATCCTGGGGATCTAGCCTGCAACCGTGGCATGTGCCCTGACTGGGAATCGAACTATGACCTCCTGGTTCATAGGTCAACCTTTAACCACTGAGCTATGCTGGCCAGGCAGAAATCTACACTTTTGAGAACTTACTGCTTTGGTTGTGTAACAAGAGCCACACACTCATATTAGTAAAAGCCTGTGAGTATTGAAGAAAATATATTTTAAAAGGGGGAATACAACACACATGGGTTTTGAAATCTGTGTGCATTCAGATCACAGCTTGGCCACCTACTAGCTGTTGTAGACAAGGGATACTTCCTCCTTGAGCCTCCGATGTTCATCCTTAAACCCACAGGTTTGCTCTGAGATGCGAGTGAAACACGTCCGCAGAGCATTTGGTGAGGTGCTCGCCTAGCAGGAACAACATGACTCTTACAGAGTGTGCACATTTATTAACTTGATTAAACCGCATCCCTGAGTGTACAGTAAATTTTGTTCTTGTGGGAGGCGTGCAACAGCAGTAGATAGGCAAACACTGGCATTGCAGAGTCATCCATCACAGCAGTGAGTTGGGGAAATTGAGACTCTGTTTGCTAGAATTCATCAGGCGCTTTTAGTCAAGATCTATAATTTAAAATAAAATAAAAATAAATAATAAAATAAAATAAAGGCAGAATCTTCTCAGTGCTTTGTAGGGACATAGATTTGAACCAAAACAGGCAATAAATATATTTACCCATGCTTTCTTTGTCTACACCACTCATAAATTTCCTCCTGATTCTCAGTTTCCTGTGTCTGGATACAACAGAACTTTTGTTATGCTCCTCTGGTCCATGTCAAGCTCCTTTGAAGGCTCATCTTACATTAGGTGGCCTCAGCAATATCTAGTTTCACTGTAGTCCCAGTTTGTGCAAATAGTGTCCCTTCTTATTGAATAAAGTTAGAGAATGCTTCCAGCTTGAACAAAGGTAAAGGGAAGGTTGGGGAGATAGGTTTTTATGGGCACTGGGAAGACTTTTTTTTCATAACCTATGTAAGCATGTTTAATATGAACCAGTTACTAACTGGCTGATAAGATATGAGGTAATAGCATTTTTTTTTAAGGCTAACCCATTTTCTCTTTATTCAAAATCACTAGAACCTTTTGTGAAACAAAATCTGAAAATTGAATTCATGTAGTGTGTTAGTAGAATATGTTCTGACTTCCCGGGCCACCAGGAAAATAGTTTATCATGATATATGGAATCTTACAGAGACCAAATAGCCTTTATTTTCACAACTTGAGTCATAAAGTGCATTTGTATTTATTTCACTGAAAGAATTAAAAATTCTGCTGTAATACTGGAGTTAAAATTTTGAGACCTCCTCCTAGAACCATGTGAAATGTCTCCACCTAGTGGACAAAATGATGCCATTATATTTCTCTCACCAGTTATTACCAATGGAATGCAATAGCAGTAGCTTTAAGACTAATGAAAACCAACTAGAGAAAAAAACACATTTTGGATATTACTTAATCACCACAGATATGAACAGTAATAAGTAATCAGAAAACTTAATTTATCTGTTATAAGGCAACCACCAAGGGAATCTCTTATTGCACCTAGAGTTGCTTAATGTAGTCATTCCTGAATGACCAGATCTACATTTGTTTGTCAAAGTACTTCACAAATATTTGTCCATTTGACTACACTGAATGTGAAGATATTTAGTTAAATAATTGGATTTTACTAGTATATGGGTAAATAAATGGCCTTATATAGAGTAGCTTAGGAAAAATGAGTTTCTGAAAATAAGAATGCTAATTTAAAGTGGAAATCAAAAGACCTGAGTTCTTAACTATTAGATTTTATTTTTTTTAAATTTATCTTTATTGTTGATAGTATTACAGATGTCCCCCTAGTTTTTGTTGTTTTTCCCATTGACCACCCATCCTGAGCCTTCATCACACTATTGTCTGTGTCGGTGGGCTATGCATATTATATGCATATAATAAATTATTAGATTTTCATTAAGTGGTTTCTAGTCTACCTTGTTTTGATTGTTAGACTTATTCACAAATTAAGTAACTGGTCTATGTCTCAGTATTTCTATTTGCAAAATGAAGGTATATTAATACTTACAAAAGATTTACTGGATGGATGACTATGTGCCTAGCACATTGATAGATACAGGAGACACAATGATGAACAAAACACAGTCCCTGATATCAGAGAACATACTCTTTAGAGGAATACATAAAGAAATAATTTCAAGATCAGACAATAACAGCAACTTGAGTCATAAAGTGCATTTGAAGTATCAAGGAATAGTAGCTAGCTCAGCCCCAGAAGCAAGTGGAGTTAATAGTCAAGGAAGGCTGCCCAGAGGACGCCAAACCCTAGAGCAAGGATTAATGGATGAGCAAGGAAGGAGGGTGGAGACTGAGAGGATTCTCCAAGATGAGACTACCAAATATGGATTTGTAAGATGGCATGGGGCATTTGACAAAAACAGGGTTTGGGGGGACTCTTAAAAGAATATGAATGCACAGAGTAGGAACGGAAAGGGACTCTGATCTTATAAAGAGGGCCAATAGGAGAAGCCCAAAGGTGTCTCAGAGGGCCTGCCCTGCTGGCAATTTGGCTTCCTTTTAGCTGGTTGACAACTGACTTTTTAGTTTAAGCCTTCCAGAGAGTGAATGTGCTGCTTGTCATCTCAGACTGGTACGACCTCTTCAGTGGAGTACTATTTTACTACATTTAACAAGTATATCATGAAGGATCCCATATGGACTCATTAAACATGACTGGTGAAGTGGTTAATGCTGCTGAGTCATCTTTTAAACCAAAAGTGTGGTGAATGGGATGCTGACTTCCAGAATAAAATTCCAAATCCACTGTGGTTCTCTCCATAGCTGAATAATCGACAGTTGCCTTTTACTATGAAGTTTTGTTTCTGCATTGGTAGTGGTGGTATTTGCGTTTGCTGGTTGGTAGTAAAAAAAAAAAAAAGAAGGAGAAGGAGAAGAAGAATTATTGACAATGTCTAAGTATTTGATTTGCAATAAAATGAATGCTTTATTTTTATATTCAGTTCCTTATCTGTTTATTTCTGGCATCAAAAGAACCAGTATCTCCTTGAACTTCAAATGGCCTTAAAGACTCAGTGATGTCCTTAAATGAATACAACTTTTGTCTTCACAGATACAGGCTCGTTCCAAAGGTTTATTTTCCTGAGCAAATTAACGATGTTGTACGTGCTACAAAGTACTTCATGCAGCCGGAAGTCTTGCAGAAGTATTCGGTGGACCCAGGCAGAATTGGTGTTTCCGGTGACAGTGCTGGTGGGAATTTGGCCGCTGCGCTGGGCCAACAGGTAACAGACTGCTCTGAGGTGCTGGCAGGAGGAGGGTGCATGGTAATATCCAAAAGACCAACACACTCTCCACTACCCATGGCAGAGGCTTAGCCAGGTATGCTGGTCAGTGTGTGGCCAGGTTACTTAGAGCTCCCTCCCTTCCTCCTTCCCTCCCTCCCTTCCTTCCTTTCTTCCTTTTTCTAAAAATGAATATTAACTATCTGCTGTCTTTTCACTCAGAGGTACCTCATTAAATCAGATATCGATTTTCATTCCCTATTGCCAACACTGTTTTTTTGATAATTTTTTTATCACATCATTATGTGTTCATGACATTTTTGCTAAATATTGAAGTGCAGCCTGGCCAGTATGGCTCAGTGGTTGACCAGTTCGATTCCTGGCCAGGGCACATGCCCAAGTAAGAGGGCTTTCTGAAGTAAGAGGTCACTGAGAGACATGTCATCTCTGAGTCCCGTGTGCAGGTTCTGAGTACAGTCAATACAACAAGAAGCCAATTTTAGAGGCTCTCCTCCCCCCCCACTTGCTCCTCAGGAGATGCATGGAAATTAAGGATCTCTTGCTCCTTTTCCATGTTGGACTTCCAAAGGTAGAAAAAATTTTAAATTTTTCTTAAATTCTGCCTGGCTGGCATGGTTCAGTGGTTGAGCGTTGATCCACTAGTATGAACTACGAGGTCACAGTTCACTTTGCAGACAGGGCACAGGCCTTGGTTGGGGGCTGGATCCCAACTGTGGGAAGTGCAGGAGGCAACCAATCAATGATTCTCTCTCCCCATCGTTGATGTTTCCATCTCTCTCCCTCTTCCTGTGGGAAATCAATAAAAATATATTTTTAAAAACTTAAAAAAATTTTTTTTCTTAAATTCCAATTGCAGAGATTGTTTCCTTACAACTTAGAGCCAAATTAAAAAGTGTCTCTCAATTTTTTTTAATATCAAAGAAAATATTAAATGGCTCTGCCACTTTACATGTAATAATAGATCTGAGCTTTACCTGGTTAAAGTCTCTAAAAACAAAACTTGGGGCAGCTGAGTAAAGGCAACGATAAGTACATTTTCTTCCTATTAGGGATTTGACAAGAGACAGATTCTGAGCCATCCTGCATTAAATGACAGCAGGCTGGAGGGTGGGAGAAAGAGGTAAGAGGGGGTCTGATACAAAGCCTCAGGGCCAGTCCAGCAGAAGACTGCTCACCTTCCTCAAAGGATGCTGAAACATTGCATCAGCTTCCAGGTGGTGATCTAAGATGTAATAAATAGCCAATCACCAGGCACAACTGCACCTTATGCGTGAACTTTCCAGATTGGGGACCACAACAGTACCGCAGCAGGAACTATTTCTTCCTTAGGCGCCAGCACCTATCCTAGAACTTCCTCCTCCTTCCCCTTTCCTGCCCCCCTATCTATGTCCAGTGTAAATTCTTTCAAACAATGTATGTTTTCTTCCTGGAACCCATTGTATAAGAGAGCCTTGTCAGCCCAGCTGGTGTGGCTCAATGGTTGAGCGTCAGTCTATGAACCAGGAGGTCATGGTTCAATTCCTGGTCAGGCAGGGCACATGCTCTGGTGGAGGCTCCATCCTCAGTGTGGGGCGTGCAGGAGGCATCCAATCAGTGATTTTCTCTCACTGATGTTTCTCTCTCTCTCCCTCTCCCTTCCTCTCTGAAATAAAAGAAAAAAAAGAGCCCTGTCAGCTCTGGGACAATGGACACCTTTGTGTTTTCCATCTAAGCCTGCAGCTGGAGTTCAGACCGCATGTCCAGGATGTGGGCCTTTCTCTGCTAGCACATGGCTCCATCAACCTTCTCTTCCAGAGAAGTTTTTAGCTGCAAAGGTTTTTGTTTAATGTATCAAATAACTTAAAGATGGCACCTCTGTCTTCTCATCTCCAAATTTGGGGGCTATTTTCAAGTAGTATCTGCCTTTTTATTTGTGGGGTACCTTGGTTTCCTCCCCTTTGCTGTAATTAAAAAACTTGATTCTCCACTTGGCCTTGGCAGGTTTGCTATCCATGTGTCCAAATGCAGTAAGAAGTCCTGGTGCACTGGGGAGGACTTAAAACCAGACAGAACTGGGAGGGTGTTCAGGCCCCCTTTGGGAGCTACGGGGCTCTGGGCATGTCCTTTCACCACTCTGAGCCTCGGGAAAATGAGGATTGTATCGTAGGATTGTGGGGCTATTGCCAGGACTTAGAGAGAAGATGTCCTTATACAATACTGGGCACATATTAATGACACTATTTCCTGATCTTTTCCTCTCACTTTCCCAGAGCAGTTCCATCTTCCCTGGGGATGGGATTCTAAAGGCCGGTGTGAAACTGACTTATACAGCTAAAGTTACCTGGAAGATTGATTAGTTGCCCACCGTGAGCTAATGAGTTATCTTGTAGATGTTACCTAAAAAGTCAGTCATTTGAGACACTTAGAATTACATGAGGCAGTGCATTCTCATTTTGGGAAGGCATGGGGGAACTGAGATTTGCTGAGGTGTGAGGGATTCTTTCCCCTCCCATTTCAACCTCACTCTAACCAGCATGACGGCTGAGTGCTCGGCCCCAGGAGATAGCCTGAGGCCCTGTGGAAACACTGGATTCCTGTCATCTGTTCGTTACCTGCCTTTTGCTTTTGGAAGGGTCAGACTTGTCTCTTCTTCCTAGGAAGCCATTGCTTTTTGGGCCTTGGAGGGAATACAAAAGTAAATAAGGTTCACACATTATCCATCCACAACAGTCAGTAAGGATGTGCAGAATGCCAGAGGATAGATACAAGTAACATGTTAATGCTGGACGCTGGGTGTCATTTAATGCCAGTGGTCTTCATCTGGCATTTATAAGGGTTCAGCAATCTGGAGAAGGGCTATGCGAAGATTAAATAAGAGTCCAAATACAAAACATAATTTTGCAGAGAGGAAGGGAGAGGAATAGAGAGTTAGAAACATCGATGAGAGAGGAACACCGATCAGCTGCCTCCTGCACGCCCCCCATTGGGAATGTACCCACAGCCAAAGTACATGCCCTTGAATTGAACCTGGGACCTTTCAGTCTGCAGGCCTATGCTCTATCCACTGAGCCAAACCGATCAGGGCCAAAACATAATTTTGAAAGGCATATTGGGAGACAGGAGCTTGGCTGAAGAAACCAAGTTCTCCTTGTCTCAGGACCCCTTGATTTTTATTAACACAATTTGTCCTAAGGCATGGTGGAGATATACACTTCAAAAGGTAGGGTTCCATATAGAATTCATTGTCAGAATGGGGAATTGCCTTTGGCTGTTCAAGTGTTTGGCCAGCAGGTGGCAATAACATGTAGATTAAGTTGCCCTGAGCTGTCTGGCAGTGAACAGTCATCCTTTGCAGGTTTGGGGAAATGCCTTTAGCCATTCCAGTAGGCAATAACATATGTGACTCTTCCCTTGGTGAGTCCCCAAGTTCCATCACCTTTTTGATGAAACTCTTGCAATTATGACATGCTGGAATTGGCTTCTGGCAACGTGTTAATGAGGGTTTAAAGACCTAAGACATCATATACCTTTGTAGTTTTCATTCAAAGTTATGAGTTGCAAACATCATACCTTTGTTGGTCAGTGTCCAGCAGCTTGATCAGGTGGTAGTGGTGGCTGGTGATTTATTTATTTTTAACTGCATTAATAATATGCTTGCTAGAAATTTAACAACTGTATCCTTTTGACTGATTCAAAGTAACATATATATATATATATATCTTTAATAATAAAAGCCTAAGTGACCATTACAACCGAACGAATGGACGGCCAAACAGGCTTCAAGGAATGACTAGGCCGGCAGGGGGTTTAGTGAGGGGCAACCAAACAACTGAGCAGCAGGCTGCATGGGGCGACCAGGCCCACAGGAGGGGCCATTGGGAGCAACCAGGCTGGCTGGGGTTGGGGGGGTGGCGGGGAGGAGGCAGTAAGGGGCAACCAGGCTGGCAGGGGGGACAATTGGGAGTGACAGGGCCAGCAAGGGGGGGGGGGCAGTTAGGGATGATCAGACAGGTAGGCAGGTGAGTAGTTAGGAGCCAGTGGTCCTGGATTGTGAGAGTAATGTCTAACTGCCAGGTTAGGCCAGATGCTGGGGATCAGGCCTAAACCAGCAGTCAGACATCCCCCAAAGAGTCCCAGATTGGAGAGGGTACAGGCTGGGCTGAGGGGATTTCCCCCCTCCCCCCCTCCGTACACAAATTCCATGCACTGGGCCTCTAGTATATATATAATTTATATCAGAGAGGAAGGGAAAGGGAAAGAAAGATAGAAACTGCAATGATGAAAGAGAATCATCCATCAACTGCCTCTTGCACACACCTCCCACTGGGGATCAAGCCTTCAACTTGGGCATGTGTCCTGACCAGGAATGGAACTGTGAATTCCTGGTTCATACATAGGTTGATGCTCAACCACTGAGCTATGCTGACCGGGCCCAAATAACACCTTTGTAAGGGGTGGTTTCTGTAGAAGGAACCATGCAAAATAAAATAATACTTTGCTTCTTCTCCTCCAGTTTAGTCAAGATGACAACTTGAAAAACAAGCTCAAAGTGCAAGCTTTAATTTATCCAGTCCTCCAAGCTTTGGATTTTAATACACCCTCCTATCAGCAAAATGTGAACACCCCAATCCTGCCCCGTTATGTCATGGTGAAGTACTGGGTGGATTACTTCAAAGGCAACTATGACTTTGTTCAGGCCATGATAGTGAACAATCACACTTCCCTGGATGTGGAAGAGGCTGCTGCCCTCAGGGCCCGTCTAAACTGGATGTCCCTCTTGCCCAAGTCTATCACCAAGAACTATCAACCTGTTGTGCAGGTCACCGGCAACCCCAGGATTGTGCAGGAGATCCCTCAGCTGCTGGATGCCCGTGCCGCCCCACTCATCGCCGATCAGGAGGTCCTGCAGCACCTCCCCAAGACCTATATTCTGACCTGTGAGCACGATGTGCTAAGAGACGATGGGATCATGTACGCAAAGCGCTTGGAGAGTGCAGGTGTGGAAGTGACCCTCGACCACTTCGAGGATGGCTTCCACGGGTGCATGATTTTCACCAGCTGGCCCACCAACTTCTCTGTGGGCATCCGGACTAGGAATAGCTACATCAAGTGGCTGGATCAAAACCTGTGAAGGAGTAGAGTTTCTAGAATGCTTGTGCCCTTCTTGACCTCCTGCACCTGCTTTGGAAAGATGTGTACTTTTTAGTCGACTCATTTTGCCCTATTCCCTGTGAATTATGGAATCTCAGTTCCCTGCTTTATGTTAATTTAATTTTTAAAAATGCGTTTGACTTAACTAAACATCTAAATCTGGTTCTCCAGGTGGACCAGTCTTTCTGTTCTTGTTTTAGCCAAATTGCTGCAAATACCCATCACTGCAGAGAGCAGGACTAGGAGCTGAAAATAGCTGTGGGTCCTGCCTTCATCAAGAAGTTCTTTTTAGAAGAAACAGGTCCACCTCTGGAGGATACAATAACCTTTAATAAGTTAAGAAAGTGTGGGCTCTTCTTCAGTGTGCTAGAGTTTACTTTGAGTTCAGAGCACTATTAAATGCGTATACTTGAAGGTCAGCACTGGGTACCAAGTGCCCTCTGTCCTTTATGGATGGATGGTTTTGTTTCCTATGGGAATTTCGGCAAAAGTGTTCTAGCAAGGACAAATTTCTCAAATGACGTTCTTCCTTTAGAGTGTTAATTTTATGAGATAGCTATAAGTCCAGTTGGATTATGATGATACTTGAATGTTACTTTCTACCACTATTATTAGAAAATATAAGGCTGAATGCATTTGATGTCTATACATTGTTGTTTTTGTTGTTGTTATGCTATCTCCTGGGGGGGAACTTTTGGGACCAAATTGATTTAAATTTAGAATAAATTTCCCATTGAAGAACAAGTAAAAACAAATGAACCAACTTATTGTTTTCATAATGAATACTTCTGACATAAATTACCAAGAGCAGTGCATATATTTGGCATAGTAAGAAAAAAGGATAGGTTAAATTTAGGAAAAACATTGGGGAGGGTCTAGTTTATTCTTGAAAACTCAACCTTTTCACTCTCATAGCTTTAAAATGGGGCTATTTTGGTATATATATATATATAATGTATTGTTTATTTTTTTAAGTTATTTAATGTTCATATATGTAGCTAGATTCAAGATTTTTCAGAATAAAGTTGATAATGATTATTAAAAATAATATTTTTAAAAAACTACCTGAGAATTATATCCACATGTTAATTTGGATATAAAAGGTAAAATAGCTATTAATACTACTATTCATTAGGTCTAAGTATTTTGATGTTCACATGCATATACAAATTAAGATCATTAGAAATTAATAAAGTCATCTAAACTGATGGTTTATAGCTTAGGCAAGACACTCACTGCTCATTTCTGCTCTCCATAGTCAAAGGAACACTAGCTCCTATTCTTCTGGGTGAAGGGCAGACATTGGCACCTGGTGCCTAAACTCTCATCTCCTTCCATCAGGTCTAGAAGTTTCAGTAGCCCAAGTTTAACTTGATGTAAAGCCTTCACTGCCAGTGAGAACATCTTGGCATCATAGGGAGCTCCAATTTGGATGTGAGTTGAGTACCACTGCTCTCTTACCTGCCACGCATACATCTCCCCCAATTCCTGCCTCTTTCAGGCACTGTGGAGAGTAGCAGTCCAGCCAAGTAATGATATAATTTCGTAGATTTATCAGGAGGGATGAAGGAGAACCTTTTGCTCATTTGAAAGATGGGTAGTATTTCCCACTTCTGGCAATGAAATAACAAATGAAAATGTACGTAGTTATTTTTTTATTTGTTGTACAAAACAGAAGTAAATGCAACAGTGTGTGTGTATAAAAATAGTCATATCAATTAGTGTGCTTATGTACTCAGGCAAGTCACTCACCACCTCTGGGCCTGTTTTCTCTTTCCTCTAAAGTCAGAGAATTGATTACTTGATCTATGAGGTTCCTTCCAACTATAAATTCCAACCACTTTTGTGAGGCTGACAAACTGTGTGCACTGACCTCTTCTTCTACAGTGTTTTTTTGGAGGTCATTTATTCCATATACACAGACACATGCTTCATCAAAGCTATTTTTTCTTAAAAATGAGGATTTTAGTTCTTTCATACAGCGACCCTCCTTGTTTAATATTATATTTGTTTTGTGGTGTTTTTTTTTTTACAACCTTTGAGGTTATCTACCTCTAATAAAGCAAAGAAAATAATATATGCACAGACTTCCTTAAAACGGCATCTCCTCCCCCTAGGATTATAAGCCAAATCCGGTAGTAATTGTAGACGGCAGATGATTCCAGATTTCTAAAGGGATCTCTCAGATGAAAAGGGAGTGAAAGAAAAAGGGGTCAAGCACTGTTTCTGATAAAATACTTGAGTTTCATTAAAGCTTTTATATGTGTGATTTGTCTAATAACTTGCACTGTGTCTCGCCTCAGTCCTCGAAATTCTCCTTGTACTAATAACAGTTGTGAATCAGGATACACAAAACCAGTAGATACAAGAGAGGCTATTTAGCAACCAAAAATCTGAGTGCTAAGAACTCCTCTGGTAAGCCTACGGAGTTTATGTTGAAAGTATTTTGGTTTGGGGTGAGTTCATTTTCTTTTAGCTTTTTTTTTTTTTAAGTTTATGCTCTGCAGATTAATGTGTGTGTGTGTGTGTGTGTGTGTGTGTGTGTGTGTGTGTGTGTTTCAATGCTACAGCTTAGTTTTATTTTCCTATTTTATGAAAAAGTTGATAACCTTTTTGTAATATCATTGTTGTTTGTGAAATATGAACATAAATATATGAAGAAAAAGTCTTGAAGTGTAGCAAAATATAGTGAAGTGTAAATTAGTCTTCATGTTTTATCATTGATTTGTGAAGAATTTCAGACTATTATATAATTATCTCAGTGGATAAAATATTTTATGCATGACCTTTTAACCTTTGACTTTTTGCTTATTTCCCATTGCAAAGGGGAAAGGAAAATTTTATGAAGGATTTTAGCAGCACATCTATTTTATAAGATGAAAATTCAGTATGGAGGTAGGGAAGTATATATCTGTTTTGACTCATGTTTGGAAATAAAATGGCTCTGTCTGGTAGTGTGCTCCTCGTCTCATTTTCTGGTTCCCAGCTCTCTCTCTCTCTCTGTAACTCAGATTCCTAGCCACAGTTCTGCCCAAATCTTCTACCCACTGGAGTCCTCCATCTGCCTTTCAAGAGAGGTGGCTCAGTGGTCTCCTTGATCACATTCATTTTAGGTCTGGGTACAGTATGTGTTGCTCATATTGGGAAAACCTGTCAAAATGTAGTCTTTAAAGACATTGTTTAAAGACCAGAGGGTAATGCTGTGAGGAGGGGAGTGCTTCACCCGAGAAAGATGGCATTTGCAGTGTGGGAGAGGGACTTAGCATAGGGATCCTAATGGCTGACTCTTCAGTTCTCTCCCCAGAGCCACAAACCCCAATCTCTACAAACAGCCCTCTAGTCCACTCCACCCTCCTTCCATCAGAATCCAGGAACCCTGGAGGACACTTAACCCAGACTTGAGATGTTAGAGAAGGCAACATCTCAATTCAGGGTGGAGTAAAAATATTTCCATCATGGCTCATTCAAAGGTGAGGACCAATGATGGAAAGATTACTTACCCTCCTGATGTCAAGAAAATCTCAGATAAAATATCTAAGAGGAGATAGTGAGACGGTGAGATGGTTGTGAAAACTTTCATGGATATGGACCAGGTATCTGAAGAAGAAAGGCAGTTTTACTTAAACCTGATTACATCTTGCTCCAGACTTTTCCCTCAAGCATCCTATTAAAGGTGTTCACTTACTGATAGCCTGTTGCCTTACTGATATTTTCAGGATTTAAGCTCCCGTAGCTCCTTACACATCCCCTGATAAACTAAAGGATATATTTATGTTTATATAACAAGACAGTTGAAGGGATTAGAGCACTAGTTCTCAACCTTTCTAGTGCCCCGACCTTTTAATACAGTTCCTCGTGTTGTGGTCACCATAAAATTATTTTCATTGCTACTTCATAACTGTAATTTTGCTACTGTTAATGAATCGTAATGTAAATACCTGCTTTCCGATGGTCTTAGGCTCTACAGCAGGGTCGCCTAAGACCATTGGAAAACACAGATATTTACATTATGATTCCTAATAGTAGCAAAATTACAGTTAAGAAGTAGCAATAAAAATATTTTTATGGTTTGGGGTCACACATGAGAAACTGTATTAAAGGGTTGTGGCATTAGAAAAGTTGAGAACCACTGGGTTAGAGGATACAAATTCAACAGGTATTTTTTATTGAGAACATTGCTTGGGTCAAGTCATATAATATATTAAAGGCCCAGTGCATGAAATTTGTGCACTGCGGGGGAGGGTTTCCTCAGCCAAGCCTGCCCCTTCTCACAGACTGGGAGCCCTCAGGAGATATCCTACTGATGGAGAGCAGGCCTAAGCTGCAGTCTGGCCTTCCTCTGTGGGAAGTGACTGGGCTGATCAGGGGAAGACTCCAGCCCCATCACTCTGCTGCTGCTACCACTCACAGCCACCAAGGTGTTTTCACCAATATGGACTCCAGTCCCTGCATCATGAAAAAATGACAACTTTCTTTAGGCATTTTCAAGATGTCTCTTCATAGAATATGACATTTCTTTCTTTTTTAATCCTTATCTGTGGATATGTATCCATTGATTTTTAGAGAGCTTGGAAGAGAGAGGGAAAGACAGAGAGAAACATCAATGTGAGAGGGACACTTTGATTGATTGCCTACTACCTGAGTCCTGACCAGGGCCCTGGCCAGGCAGGAGCCTGCAACCAAGGCACATGCCCTTGATCAGAATTGAATCTGGACCTTGTGGTTGGCAGGCTGAGGCTCTATCCAGAGCCAAACTGGCTAGGGCAGGATATGACTTTTCTTAGCCCTCCAGCAGCAGACCTTAGTTTTTCCTTCAGGAGTGTGGTGGAAAAACCCTAGATCACCTTCTTGGATTCTTACTACCCAAGTTACCAAGAGCACTGTGAGCGACAGCTTACAGGAAGCTTAGCCAATGAGCCTTCAGAAAAGGTGTTTTCTCCACATTGTGTCTGTAGGGCTTCTGTCCACTGGGCTAGGGGCATGCCCCCAGCCACACTGCAGGGGCCACCAGGGGCATGCCCCCAGCCCAGTGGCTCTGCATTCTGTCTGCTGGGCTTCTATCCCCTTGGCTTGGGGCGAGCTCTGAGATGCAAGGTGGTGGCTCTGAGTAACTCCCCCAGCCCAGTGGCCCACGCTCTGTCTGCTGGGTGTCTGTCCTCTGGGCTGGGGGCATGCCTTGAGCTGTGCGGTGGCCTATCAGTGATTTGTGAGAGCATGTCTTTGACTTAATTTTGAAGCTCTATAATATTGATGTCATTTGCTGCTCTCAGTTTTATGCCAGATTGAATTTAAATTAAAGAGCAATAATAATGAGGAACACCTGCAAGTTGTTAAACTACTGGCAAAACTGTTTGGGTCCAAGGATTCAGAATTTGGCTTCTCCAAACAAACCACTTTAGCAATGTTACTTGGGTAGGTTTAGTGACATTCATGTACCAAAACACCTGGCATGTGGGGATTTGCTAGTTGCTATCTCATGAACCATCCTGATTTAACAAAGGACTTAACAGTCTCCTAAAATGAGGCCACATGACCTTGAGAAAGGTATTAGGCATGATGTTATTGTGTCTACAGTTGCAGCGGTTTAAAAAAGGACATTTTGGTTAATGATCACTTAATTTTGTGAGAGAACTTTAGACAAATGGTAGAGTGTGTGCAAGGAAGCCATGATGGAACTTGTCCAAATTTATAAGAAATACCCTTTACAATCAGCAGCTGGAGAAGATGCTGCAAAACAGATTTCATGGATCAAAGACAAATTGCTACATATATATTGTCAAAATAGTATTGATGACCAATTACTTGTTGTATGGATCTTTGCTTAATACATGGTACCCCATAATTTGGAAACTTTGGAATGGATGAAGTACTTCTGTTACTTGTATACCACACTGGATTTAAATGTGAGGTATGTTTCAGATATCAAACTGTTCTTTCCATCTTTTGTAGTATACTGGATTTTATGAGGGTGGGTGGGGAGGAATAACTATTTTTATTTTTTTAAATATATATTTTATTGATTTTTTACAAAGAGGAAGGGAGAGAGATAGTTAGAAACATCGATATGAGAGAGACATCAATCAGCTGCCTCCTGCATGCCCCCCACTGGAGATGTGACCGCAACCAAGGTACATGCCCTTGACCGAAATCGAACCCAGGACCCTTCAGTCCGCAGGCCGATGCTCTGTCTACTGAGCCAAACCGGTTTCAGCTATTTTTAAATGTTAATGTATGTAATGTAAACATTGTTTAAATGGTCACACAATAATATATACAGCTATTTTTTTCAGAAAGCAAATAAAAGGTTATTTAAATATTTCCAATAAAATTTTAATAATTCAAAGGAATTCAACCAAATTTTAAAGCAAAAAAAATGGTTTTGATAAAATGGATAAAGTGAATATTTTCTTTTTATCCTTCCACAATAAAAGTGCTTTCTGCATTTTTCTTAACAGATACTGAGGTTTTTCCTTTGTTAAATAAACTATTGCAAACTGCCCTAAAAGAATGATTTATCTAACATATTCCATAATTGTTCTATAGAAGTGAAATTAATAGTTTGAGAATTTTTTTAAAACATATTTTTATTGATTTCAGAGAGAAAGGAAAAAACATCATGATGAAAGGGAATCACTGATCAGCTGCCTTCTGCATGATCCCTACTGGGAATCGAGCCAGTAATCCAGGCATGTATTCTGACCAAGAATCGAGTGACTGCCTGGTTCATAGGTCAAAGCTCAACCACTGAACCATACTGCCTGGCAAGAGTTTGAGAAATTTTAAGCAGTGAAAGCAATTCTACTACTACTTTCTGTTTTCATTATTTTTAATAAGAAATCAAATTACATATTTTTTATTCTGGTTAAATTCATGAAGTAAAGAAATAATAAATTATTTGCTTCATCACAGATTAAAGTTATTTTAAATATTTTACTTTAAGATAAATGATTCACTAAGCTAAACAACACTATGCCTCTCCTGATTTCATTTCCACCATGCTTAGACATGGAAGTTACGGCCTTCTATACAAAGCCAGTACCTCAGTTTGTGTCCTTAATCCAATTCATTAACATCTCATTCAAGGACTTGCTGAAGTACCTCCCCTCTCTCCTGCATCTTTAAATTTCACTCTACTCACTACTTCTTAGCTCAATAAATATAGTCAAATCTGTCCAGAAGAAACTCCCTTTAACCCCTTTATCTCCACTTTATTCTCCTTCCTATCCAAACACACCAATTATTTTGGTTATCTATTGCTGAGTAAACATATTATAGAACTCCTAAGTTAAAACACTAGCCATTTGTTACTGCATAATTCTGGGTTTCCTGGGCTTAGCTTGGTGAATTATCTGCTAAATGTAGTGTTGACCTGGGGTGCAGTTCTCAGAGCTCTGGGCTGGAGCATCCACAATGGCTCACTGTGTGACTGGCACTTTGTGTCTGGCTATGAACTAAGTGACTTAGCCCTCCACCTGGCCTTTTCTCCTGAAATGGAATTCTAAAAACATGACATCTGAATTCCAAGAAGGAACATTCTAAGTATGCAAAAGCAGGAAATGGTGTATCATCTAAGATGCACATTTCGAAATCACCCAGCATCATTTCACCATATTCTATTGGTCAAAGCAAATCACAGGACCAGCCCAGATTCAAGGAATGGTGAAATAAACATCACAGCTTACTGGAAAAAAAATGACAATTCCTGACTAGTCATTGATGAGAACAAAATTCTATGCTTTCATTGTTTAAATATGTCTGAAGATTCGAAGAATCTTCCCCAGATTACTTCTGGTCCCACACATTTTTAACCTTGTTTTTCCTTCACTCCCCCCCTCAAACTTCTGGTGCAGGATACAATACAATTAGCTCGAATTTACATACATCTGACTCCCCACTTCAGCAGAGTGTGGGATGGGGTGTTCCTGGAAGTCATTCCTCTGCTGGGTAAGTCAGCAATAACTTAACTGAAGCAGCTGAAAATCACCTGAAGATATTCCACTAACTCAAGCTAAATGCACTCCCAGTTCAATTTTTCCTTGACAGAATCACAAAAATGCCTACAGCCCCTCCATCTCCCACCCTACCCCAAAGCCATTTAATACTTGGGGAAATGGGATGGAGGAGAAGAGTGGACTGGACAGAGTCAGTGACAGTAACCAATAGCAGTTAAAAGTGTGCACCTGTGAATGGGGCCGCTGCCCAAGATTTAGATTCATTCTTTCACCCTCCAAGATGCCTCTTCTGGGCCATTCTATAGCCCCACCAGTGCCACAAGCCTCCAAACTGAATGCATTATCTTCTCCCTTTACACTGTCATGGCCTTCTGTAATCCCTGTTTCACTTATTTTACCACTTCCCATCCAGTTACCCAAGCTAAAATTATGACAGTTTACCTCCTATCCCAGTCTTCCAACTCTTAATCAACCCCCGAGTCTAATCAATTCTACTTCCTAAATACTTTTCAAAATCCATTCCCTTCTTTTCATTTATGGGCACACTGCTCTAGTTGAGTCTCTTGTCACTTCTTGCCCAAACAATTGCAATTACTTTCTGACTAGTTTTCTTATCCCGAGTCCTGTGCCCCTCGAATACATGCATGCCACAGCTGCAAAAAGGAGGGCTTACAACTCAAACCTGACATGCCTGGTCTGAGTGGCTCAGTGAATGAGCATTGACCTATGAACCAGGAACTCATTATTTGATTCCCGGTCAGGACACATGCCGGAGTTGTGGACTTGATCCCCAGTGTGGGGTGTGAAGGTAGCTGATCAATGATTCTCTCTCATCATTGATGTTTCTATCTCTCTCTCCCTATCCCTTCCTCTCTGAAATTAAAACAAACAAAACAAACCACACACAAAATAATCCCTCAAACCTGGCTGTATATTTTCAAGCTAAAGTCCTTCAGGCCCTCAGTAAGGTTCAGTGCACTCAGGGTTCTGGGCACAGCTCTCCCTCAGGGACTTGCCCCCGCCTACTCTGCAGCCATCGTCCTCCAAGTACTGTCTGTACACCCCTGGGGGCTCACAAAAATAAAATAAAAATATTTTAATAATAATACTATGATGTTATTTGCCCTTGTTTCCTTTTTGCTTTAATGAGTGCACAGAAGGGTTTTCCAGCTGCTTTTTGACATGTGGTCTTGCAACAGCTGGAGTGCAGAGGCAGGTATGAAAATCCAGTGGGCTCCTGGTAAGCCAGACATTAAAAGTTTTGCAAAAAGTCCCACCCTTCTCACTCATTTGTGTTTAGAAAACTTAGGTCTTCCCTTTCCCGTGAAATATACCTTAGGGCAGCATATAGTTAAATCTATACCTATAAAGAGGCGATACGCTAATTTGTCTAGTAAGGTGTCAGGACCCGGCAGGAGCTGGTGGGTGGGGACGGGATCAGAGACTTCCGCCCCGAGCGCAGGTGCGCACAGGCCTGCCTGCCCAGCGCTCACTATAGGCTGCCTCTGAGGCCAGGCCCAAGTCCAGTTTTGTCGGGCCAGCGGGTGGCTCAGCGGCAAGTGGCGTCTCCCTGCACGGCGCCCGGGGTGGGGAGGGGGGTGGCTGCCGGGGGTGCGGGGCCTCGCCGCGGGCTGCTGTGCCACCGCTGCTGCTCAGCCGGAGCCCGCTGGCGAGCCGGAGTGGGCGCGCACAGACCGCAGCGCCTCTAGCTCCACGTGCCCGCCCCGCCCTGACCCGGCCACACCGCCTGCGCTGCCCCCTGCCCGGCTGGCAGGGACCAGAGCGCGCGGGCCAGCTGCTCCCGCCCCCGGCGATGGAACAGGGAGGAGGGTACAGGGTGCAGGGAGCGGACCTCAGCCGGGGTCCTCGGGGCGCAGGGAAGGGGCCCGGCCTGGGCCCGGTGGGGAGCTTAGGAAGTCTGGCTGAGCAGGCAGGAGTTGGAGGGACCCTCAGCCTGGCCTGCACCCCCCTACCCCACCCCCACCCCCGCCCCTCGCAGTCTGGGAGCCCTCACAGGATATCCTACTGACAGCTTAGGCATGTTCCCCGTGGGGCTTAAGCTGCAAAATCTGTTACTCTGCATCTTCCTCCAGCTCTCCAAGCCGACCCCTTCCCCACCTGCCCGGGGGAGTGGGCTCCGGGCCAGCTCCCTGAGCGCAGACGGTGGGCCCGGAGACTCCAGGGGGAGTGCCCGGCAGGGCCCGGGCAGGGGCCAGGGCAGAACTCCTCGGGCAGAGCTGCTTCGGGGTGTGTCTCGGTGAACTTTTGCAACCGACCCCAAGTAGGAAACCCAGAGGGGAGAGGCGGGGAGCTGTGGGTTCCCAGCGCTTTAGTCACTTGAAAACAGCCCCGCTTGGAACGGGAGGCGACTGCACATTCAGCTGAGAAGTGAGGGGGCTGAACCCCACTGTCGCTGGGCTCCAGTCTGTCCAAGGCCTGAGCGAGCGTCCACCCCGAGAACGAAAAAAGGGAGGGAGGGAGGGCCCGGAGGAAGGAAGGACAATGGAAGGAAATGTGTGTCGACCTTCCCCAGCCCTCTCCCTCTTTTCTGCTGCCTACAAAAGCCCCGGCCGGCCGGCTCCACTTCTGTCTCCCCCTTTTAGTCCACTGTTCTCCAACCACAGAGGAAAGAAATAAGGAAGAAGACCATGCTGCCTCCAGAAAGGATCTACCATGTTTTCCGGCGTATAAGATGACTTTTTAACCCAGGAAAGTCTTCTCAAAAGTCGGGGGTCGTTTTATATGCCGGGTGTCATCTTATAGGGCGAGCATATCCCAAACTCTGTATTTTAACTGGAAAAGTCGGGGGTCATCTTATACGCCCAGTCATCTTAATCGCCGGAAAATATGGTTATATAACCGGATCAGCTGGTTGTCTCCTGCAGAGGGAGGCCAGACTGCAGCTTAAGCCCCTCCCCACGGGGAGCATGCCTAAGCTGTCAGTAGGATATCCTGTGAGGGCTCCCTGACTTCGAGGGGCGGGGGTGGGGGTGGGGTGAGAGGGGCAGGCCAGGCTGAGGGTCCCTCCAACCCCTGCCTCCGTGCACAAATTTTAGTGCACCGGGCCTCTAGTATATCAATAACTATGTTAGAAATTCTGTTTTAATTTCTAACATGGTAATCACCAAGAAATAAAGTCCACATGAACAAAAGCTCTTTGGGGGGTGGGGGTGGGGGTGGGGGTCCTCAATGATTTTTTAAGAAATAAAGTTCTGAAGCCAAAACACTCGAGAAACGCTGTTGTAGAGCATCATCTCCAGGCAAGCCTTGCACAGAATGGGATGCTGAGTTTATGAAAGTTCTGCACACTCAACATGTTTCCTCTTACCTGATCCCTTCCCTCTACCTGGAGTGCCTTTCCTTGCCCTGCCTTGTCTTCCTTTTCCCAGCCTCCCTCAGGAAGCCTTCCTAGATCCTCCCTCGCCAGAATGACTTAGGTGTCCTTTAGGTCTCCCTTTGCAATTAACACATGGCAGGGTCACTGTCTGTGAGTGGGTCTGACTCCCTCACAAGACTCTGAGATCCTGATGTGGGCTCATATCAGCATCACCTCTGTGACCCCAATGCCTGCCACAGAGCCTCTCATGGAATAAGCACTTAATCAATCCTTGCTGAAAACAGCTATCTTGTCACAATGAAGCCATAGTGTTCTTTTTATGACATGTAACACATGTCTGAAGCTGTGATATTTGCTTATTTTTATTCTTAACATAAAATCTTGGGTATTTCCCCCCTTCAGAGATATCTGTATTTAAACCAATGCATTAAAAACCTCACCTGGCCAACAAATGAAATTTTGAAGCCAATAGAATATATATTTTTAATTCCAGGCAATCGCCAGCAGAGGGCACTCCTGACAGTAAATGGCATTTAGCCACTCTACACACCGTTGTATTCTATCTGTACTAAACAGGTTTCTCAGCATCCTGTTTATTTCTATGAAAGATCAATAAAAAGCCTTTTCATCACAGAATAAATTAAATTAGGTATTTTTTTAAATAGTCAGACTTAATAATCATCATGTACTTACCTGAGAAAAAGGTCTACATTTACAAAACAAAGCAAAACAAAACAAAATAGGATTCATGCTGATCTTTTTTTAAAGCATGACTCATCTGTCTGCCCACCAAAGTGCTTTGCCCACTTTTTTTCTTTTATATGTTTTTATTCATGGTAGATATTTGCTATCAATTTGGGAAAAGGCTGACAGAAAAAATGATGTCCTACATTTTTAAAGGACCATTTAGTGCAGCAAAAACTATAGGACCTTCATCTTTCATCCTATTTGCTGGTATTTTACAAGCACTCAACATTGGTGGATCCTTATGAGAAGAAACTTCTTTTGAAAACAAGTAAGGCAGAGTGAGTGACCTTCAAAAGCTAAAGCACATTTTCAATTCAAACAACATGGGCAGTGATAGCTGCAGGATTGCCATGCTTTTAAAAACAAATATAATATGTTCCGTGGTTAAGGGGAAAAAATTTGACATTCAGCTCATGTGGAACAGAGGAAATCACATGAACTAGAATTTAGGAAACTACAATTCTAATTCTAGCTCTGCCAACAAATATCTCAGTAAATTTACGTAAGTTTTCATTGATGCCTTCATTTCCTCAATTTAAATGTTACATTTATCTAAACGTTACATTTATCTGTACGCCACAAAAATACTCGAAGCAGCTTATTATTAAACAAAAAAATACAATGAAATGGTAACAGAAATAGGAGCTCATAGCCAAGGAAAATAACAATATTATGCCGACAAGAAAAACCAGTTGTTGACTTCTGGTTTGACTTGAAGCACTGTCCACAAAAGAACATCCAGCCTATAGAAATGTTTTGCATATTTTTCATGTTTTTACTAGAGGCCTGGTGAACAAAATTTGTGCCCAGGGGGCGGGGGGTGGGCATCCCTTCAGCCCAACCTGCATCGTATTTAACTGGGGACCCCTTGGGGAATGTCTGACTGCTAGTTTAGGCCCAATCACAATTTGGGACCACCGGCTCCTAGCTGCTCACCTGTCTACCTGCCTGATCTCACCTAACTGTCCTCCACCCCCCGCCCCCCACCAACCTGTCGCTCCTCACTGCCCTCCCTGCAGGCCTGGTCACTCCATGCAGCATGCTGCTCAGTCGTTTGGTCTTCCCTCACTAACCCCCCTGCCGGTCTGGTCATTCCACATAGCCTGTTTGGTCATCTGTTCAGTTGTTTTGGATGCGATGGTCACTTAGCCATATATATATATATATTTTGTTGTTTTTTCTTCCTTTTTTTTTTGTCTTTCTTTTTTTTCTTAGAAATGTTTTTATAAGAGTTCATTTGAACCAAACTTTTGAGGACATGCCCTGAACCAAACTTTAATGGATTGAAAAAATGCTCTGGGGATGGACAGTTTTGCAGTTTATTTTATACATTAGAATTAAAGGAGAAGACGTAAGGAGAGTTACATGAAATCCATTGGTGGTAGATTAAGGAAGCGGGAGAAAGCAAGTAAGGTAACCTCTGGGACTGGATAAAATATAAAATGATAGACACATACTTCTTTTACACTGGTGGGCAGAGGAGAGTTAATAATTAACATTTACAGCATATTGAAATGGGATGCAGGGAACCACGTAACAATGAAGGGATCTTTGATCTCATGTTCTGGTGATTTTGTGCTCCAGATCCTATGGAGGTCCATAGAAAAGAAAATTACTCTGACATTGCAAAGGCATGTTCTCCTAGATGGGCAGGGTTCACTTAGGGTACACACTGACCTTGGCTAAAGAAGCTATAGGCCTGGGACATGACTACCTACCATGGCCTGCCCTGTTAGGAATTGGTGATCAGACCATCCTGTGTGGCTACTTTGAGTCACCAGGTGGCACTGTGATAGCTTGTCAGCTTTATTACAGAGCCCCCTTCTCATTCACAGCATCCTGGGAGTCAAGGAAAAAGTTAAAAATGTGAATGGTGATTCAGTCATTAAGAGGCATTTGAGTTTCTCAGGATTGATGGTCTGTCTCTAGCATTGAATCTAAAAGAAAACCCCTACATGAGACTTAAAGGCAAATGTCATCAATTATTTAAAGCAAATACTGTACAGCAAGAACTCTCACATAGCTATTTATTTGGTGAACCTCAACAAAAATTGAGGACAGGAGTTTAAACCTCAGTATATCTGTATCTCAAATCAGCCCTAACTGGTTTGGCTCAGTGGATAATATCGTCAGCCTGCAGACTGAAGGTAGCATTCAGGCAAAGGGAACATGCTCAGGTTGCAGCCTCGATCCCCAGTAGGGGATGTGCAGGAGGCAATCAATCAATGATTATCTCTCATCAATGATGTTTCTATCTCTCTCCCTGCTTCTCTGACATAAACACACACACACACACACACACACACACACACACACACACACACACACAT
>JAAGEH010000045.1:24267732-24330122 GCA_011751065.1 Lasiurus cinereus | reverse complement strand
CACACACACACACACACATATATATATATATATATATATATGTATGTTTTGCTATGATGTGCACTGACCACCAGGGGGTGGTGCAGAATGAAAGAAGGCCCTGGCTGGCAGCTGGAAACCAAGGAAGGGAGGACCTGGCTGGCAGCCAGCAGCTACTAGGGACCCTATCTGTGCACGAATTTTGTGCATTGGGCCTCTAGTTTTAGAAATAAAGCTACAGAAGGTCATTTTAAAAAGTAATGAGTTAAACAAATGTTAGATATTATTAACTATGTCCCTCTAGCTTTACTGATATGATCAGCTTTCTCTTCCTTTGTTGCTGCTGAGGGGGGGGGGCAGGGGAGGAGACAAGGGACATTATAGGTACATAGGAAAATTATTACAGATTATTTTATACAAGATATGATGAACTGGTTACCTCTGGGGGATGCTAATAAGGCCTTGGGGAAAGAAAGTTTTTTTCTGGCAGTGGTGCCTAAGGTTGCTGTGTGAGGTCATGTCCTGGTGGAGCAGCCTCCATCACCGTGAAAACACTGCCCTGAGCCATTTCCCACAGCCCTTATGGAAACTGCTTCTCAGAGCCTTCTCAAAAAGAGAGAGAGAACTATATAACCAGACATTCAGAGAAGAGAGACCATGGGGAGTCAAAGAAACAGCCCACACATAAAAGAAAAGCAGGTATCACCAGAAAAGGAAGTAAAAGAAATGGAGGCAAGAAACCTGCCAGAAAAAGAATTCAGAGAAATGGTCATAAGGTGACTGAAAAGAATGGAAGACAAAATTGATAGTATGAGTAAGAACCAAGAGAAAATGAAGAAGAACCAAGAATAAATGAAAAATGACATCACTGCTATAAAGAACTCAATAGAAAGCATCAAGAGTAGATTAGAAGAAGCAGAGGACCACATCAGTGAGCTAGAAGACAAGGTAGGAAAAAATACCCAAGTAAAGCAGCTTCTAGAAAAAAAAATTTTAAAGCAGGAGGAGTTGCTGAAACTGATTTGGCTCAGTGGATAAGAGCATCGGCCTCTGGACTGAAAGGTCCCAGGTTCGATTCCAGTCAGGGGCATGTATCTTGGTTGCGGCCACATTCCTAGTAGGGGGCACGCAGGAGGCGGCTGATCAATGTCACTCTCTCATCATTGTTTCTAACTCTCTATTCCACTCCCTTCCTCTCTGTAAAAAATCAATAAAAAACATATTTTTTAAAAAAAAGCAGGAGGAGAGCCTAAGGGAATGCTGGGACAACATGAAACAAAACATTCATATAATAGGGGTGCCAGAAGGAGAGGAAACTGAGAAAGGAATAGAAAATCTGTTTGAAGAAATAATGACAGAAAACTTCCCTGATATAGGGAAGAAAAAATCCACACAAATCTAAGAAGTTCACAGAGTCCCAAGCAAAATGAACCCCAAAAGACCGATGCCAAGGCACATAATAATTAAATTGGCAAACACCAACAACAAAGTAAGAATCTTTTTTTTAAGTATACTTTATTGATTTTTTTACAGAGAGAAAGGGAGGGGCATAGAGAGCTAGAGACATCAAACATTGATCAGCTGTATCCTATACACCTCCTACTGGGATGTACCCCCAACCAAGGTCCATGCCCTTGACCAGAATCAAACCTGGGACTTTTGAGTCCACAGGCCAACACTTTATCCACTGAGACAAACCAGTTAGGGCCAAAGTAAGAATCTTAAAAGTGGCCAGAGAGAGACAGAAAGGTACCTACAATGAACCCCCATCAGACCAGCAACTGATTTCTCAACAGAAACTCATCAGGCCAGAAGGGAATGGAGTGAAATATACGAATTCATGCAAAGGAAGGGTCTGAATCCAAGAATACTGTATCCAGCAAAACTATCAATCAAAATTGAAGGTGAAATCAGGAGCTTCACAGACAAAAAAGGACTAAGGGAATTTATTACCACCAAATCAGAAATGCAAGAAATGCTAAAGGGTCTGCTATAAAAAAAAAAGAAAGAAAGAAATAGGAAGCAAAGAGGGAACATGGGGGTAAAGAATAAAAATGGCGATAAGTAAGTACCTATCAACAATAATTTTAAATGTAAATGGATTAAATGCCCCAATCAAAAGACATAGGGTAACAGATTGGATAAGGAAACATGACCCATATATCTGCTGTCTACAAGAAACACACCTCAGAAAAAAAGACACACACAGACTGAGGGTGAAGGGATGAAAAGAGGTTTTCAGGTGAATAAAAATGAAAAAAAAAAAGCTGGGGTAGCAATACTTATATCTAACAAATTAGATCTCAAAGTAAAGGACATAACAAGAGATAAGGAAGGCCACTTTATAATACTAAAGGGAACAATCCAATAAGAATAAATAACTCTGGTAAACATATACACACCCAATACAGAAGCACCCAAATACATAAAAAAAAAACTCCTGGAGGATATCGAGGGAGAGATTGACAGTAATACCATCATAATAGGAGACTTTAATATCCCACTATCACCATTGGACAAATCCTCTAAACAAAAAAAATCAGCAAAGAAACATCAATCCTAAATGACACACTAGACCAGATGGAATTAATTGATATCTTCAGAACATTTCACCCCAAAGTTACAGAATATACATTCTTCCCAAGTGCACATGGGTCATTTTCAAAGATAGACCATATGTTGGGTCATAGGCAAAGTCTCTTCAAATTCAAGAAGATAGAAATCATATCAAACATCTTCTCAGATCACAGCAGCATAAAACTAGAAATCAACTACAATAAAAACAATCCAAATAAGTCAAACACATGGAGATTAAACAGCATGCTACTAAACAATGACTGGGTTACCAGAGAGATCAAGGAAGAAATAAGAAACATCATGGCAACAAATGACAAGGAAAACACAACAATCCAAAATCTATGGGACACAGTGAAAGCAGTCTTGAGAGGGAAGTTCAGAGCTTTACAAGCCTACTGAAAAAAAAAAAAGAAACAATGGTAATAAATTACCTAACCCTACAACTCAAAGAGCTAGAAAGAGAGCAAAAAGAAAAGCCCAGTGTAAACAGAAGGAAGAAAAAAATAAAGATCAGAGTGGAGATAAATGACATAGAGACCAAAGAAACAATACAAAAGATCAACAAAACCAAGAGCTGGTTCTTTGAAAGGATAAACAAGATTGATAGACCTCTAGCCAGACTTACCAAGAAGCAAAGAGAGAGGATCCAAATAAACAAAATCAGAAATGAAAGAGGTGAAATAACAACAGACCCCACCGAAATACAAAGGATTGTTAAAAAATCGTATGAACAACTCTATTCCATCAACTTGGACAACCTGGAGGAAATGGACATATTCCTAGAAAATATAACCTTCCAAAACTCAATCAGTAAGAATCTAGACATCTCAATAGGCCAATAACTATGGAAGAAATTGAAGCAGTTATCAAAAACACTTCCAGCAAACAAAAGCCCGGGGCCAGATGGCTACACAGGGGAGTTTTACCAAACATTCAAGGAAGAATTAAAACCTTTCTTCCTCAGACTATTCCAAAAAATCCAAGAAGAAGGAACACTTCCAAACTCCTTTTATGAAGCCAGCTTACCCTAATACCAAAACCAGATAAAGACAACACAATGAAAGAGAATTACAGGCCAATACCCCTCATGAACATACATGCCAAAATCCTCAACAAAATTCTAGCAAATTGGATACAGCAGTACATCAGAAAGATCACACTATGACCAAGTAGGATTTATCCCAGGGATGCAAGGATGGTACAATATCCACAAGTCAATAAACGTGATACAGCACATAAACAAATTGAGAGATAAAAATCACATAGTCATATTAATTGATGCAGAAAAAGCATTTGACAAAATTCAACATCCTTTCTTGATAAAAACTCTCAACAAGGTGAGAATAGAAGGGTCATATCTCAACGTAATAAAAGCTCTATATGATAAACTCACAGGTAACATAGTACTCAATGGGCAAAAACTAAAACTATTTCCCCTAAGAACAGGAACAAGACAGGGATGCCCACTCTCACCACTCCTATTCAACATAGTACTGGAAGCATTAGCCATTGCAATTAGACAAAAAGAAGAAATAAAAGTCATCCAAATTGGAAAAGAAGAAGTAAAGCTGTCCTTATTTACAGATGACATGATATTGTACATAAAAATCCTGAAAGACTCCATCAAAAACCTTAAGGACTTAATAAATAAATTCGGCAATATAGCAGGATACAAAATTAATGCCAAGAAATCTATGGCATTTCTATACAGCAATAGTGAACTTACAGTAAGAGAGACTAACAAAGCAATCCCATATACCATCACACCAAAAAAAATTAAGATACCTAGGAATAAACTTAACTAAGAACGTAAAAGACCTATATGTGGAAAATTACAGGACACCAAAAAAAGAGATAGAGGACGAAGTAAATAGATGGAAGAACATACCATGTTCATGGATTTGGAGAATCATCATTAAAATGTCCATACTACCCAAAGCAATCTACAGATTCAATGCACTCCTCATTAAAATACCAATGGCATATTTCACAGACCTTGAAAGATCTCTTCAAAAATTCACCCGGAATATAAAAAGACCCCAAATAACCACAGCAATCCTGAGAAAGAAGAACAAAGTAGGTGGGATCTCAATACCAGGTTTCAAGCTGTATTGCAAAACCACTGTTCTCAAAAGAGCCTGGTGCCAGCACAAGAACAGACATATAGACCACTGGAATATAATAGAGAATCCAGATATCGACCCAAACCACTATGCTCAATGAATATTTGACAAAGGAGGCATGAACATACAATGGAGTAAAGACAGTCTCTTTAATAAATGGTGTTGGGAAACTTAGACAGTTACATGTAAAAAAATGAATCTAGACCACCAACTTACACCATATACAAAAAATAAACTCAAAATGGATATAGGACTTAAACATAAGACGGGAAACCACAAAAATAATAGAGGAATCCACAGGCAGTAAAATCTCCGAAGGAACTTCTTCACTGATACTGCTCCCAGGGCAATGGAAGCTAAAGAGAAAATAAACAAATGGGACTACATCAAAATAAAAAGCTTTTTCACAGCAAAAGAAACCATCAATAAAACAACAAGAAAGCCCACTGTGTGAGAGAACATATTTGCAAATGTTATCACTGATAAAGGTTTAATCTCCAACATCTACAGCCAACTTATACAACTGAATAAAAGGAAGATAAATGATCCAATAAAAAAATGGGCAACGGACCTAAATAGAATCTTTCAAAAGAGAGAAGGAAGGCCAAGAGACACCTGAAAACATGCTCAAAGTCACTAATTATCTGAGAGATGCAAATCAAAATGACAATGTGATACCATATCACACTTGTCAGAATGGCAATCATCAACAAATCAACAAACGATGACAAGTGTTGGCGAGGATGTGGAGAAAAAGGAACTCTAGTGCACTGTTGGTGGGAATGCAGACTGGTGCAGCCACTGTGGAGAACAGTATGGAGTTTCCTCAAAAAACTAAAAATGGAACTCCCATTGGACCCAGTAATCCCACTCCTAAGAATATATTCTAAGAAACTAGAAACATCAATCAGGATATATGCACCCCTATGTTCATAGCAGCACAATTTATAATAGCTAAGATTTGGAAACAGCCTAGGTGCCCATCAGCAAATGACTGGATCAGAAAATGATGGTATATCTACACAATGGAATACTATGCTGCCATAAAAAGAAGGAATTTTTACCATTTGTAGCAACCTGGATGGAACTGGAGAGCATTATGTTAAGTGAAATAAGCCAGTCAATGAAAGAAAAATACCACATGATCTCACTCATTTATGGATAATAATATTATAAACTGATGAACAAAAAGATAGATACAGAGGCAGTAAAGCATCAAACAGGCTGTCAAATTACAGTGGGAGGGTTAGGGAGAGGTGGGGTAGATAAGAGATCAACCGAAGGACTTGTATGCATGTATGTAAGCAAAACCATGGAGGCAAGACACAGAGGGGTGAGGACAGGTATGTGAGTGGGGGTGGTGGTGGGGCAATGGGAAGATATGTACACATGTAATACATTAATATAATAAAAGTGGAAAAAAACTTCTTTCTACTTTGGTTCCCTCTGAAAAAAATTGATTTTTTAAAATAATGACTATGTATTATTTAACATATATTTTTAAAAGGCAATTTGCTCATAAAACCTATACAGGATCTGCAAAATGACTCTAATATTGATTTTAGTTTTCTCTTACACATAATTTAGTTCATCTCTTGGAAAGTCATCAATTGCAGAAAAAAACACTCACTCAAGCTAGCTAACATGAAGAGGAAGCTTGTTGAAGGATACAACAATCTGGATATCTAAGACCAAAAAAATGAAGGAAAGTCTGCTCTTGGGGATCTTGGTACAGAATATCCAAGAATGCAGGCTACTTCCTCTTTCCCTATGCGCCTAATTTCTTCTTCCTCCTTATCTTCCCAAGTACCCAGCTTTTCTCAGCAGATAGTCATTTTTTGGCTTGTTCCTTACTTCCAAAAAACGACCACCAATTCTGAGTAAGGGTAAAGTCCCCACTACTGACTTTCTATGATTCATCATCTCTGAAACCAGTGCTTCTCAAATGTTAATCAGCATATGAATTACCTGGGGATTTTTGTTAGACATTCCAATCCAGTAGGCTTCAGTGGGTTTGGGGACTCCCAGGTGCTGCCGGTCTGCAGACCACACTGAATAAGTAGCAAAGCCTTAGTTGACTTTCATTTTCTTTGATATTATATTTTACATTTACTTGGTCTTAACAGTAAGAATGTTTGTTTGTTTGTTTGTTTGTTGGTGGTAGCTTCTTTTAAAAAAATTGAAGTATGGTTCACATACAATAATATAATTCATGTGTACAATATAATGATTCTACATTTATATACTTGATAGTGTGATCACCATAATATATCTAGTAATCATCTATCACTGTACAAAGTTATTGCAATACACCAGAAACTCAAGTTTAGAAACCACTCAGCTCCGAATGGTGAGAAACTACACCAAATAGACAAGAAACCCAAAGGAAGAGCATCCGTCCTGTGGAGGCTGTGAGCTCTGAGAAAAACAGAATTACCTCAACGACCTGACATTCTGACAAGAAAGAGAGCATTGAATGAATCCAATATGGGGCCTGTCATTTGAATTTTGAACAGCTTCATGCATCATTCTGATGTGTCAATGCACTCCTGTGTGAGAACTACTAGACTGGGGGAAAAGTCCTTTGCAGTGGAGTGGGGGTTGGGAGAGTGGTGAACAGAGTTCTTTAGATTAAAACATGTATGTAACCATAGTATGTGACATTGGGCTTGATAAAAATACAGATGGCTGTGCAGATTGCTTACCCTACTCCCCAGATTTTTGATTCAGTAGGGCTGGGACTGGGCCCAATAATTTATATAAATATATCTTACATTTTTTAAAAAATATTTTTTATTGATTTGAGAGGAAGGGAGAGGGAGAGATAGAAATATCAATGATGAGAGGGCATCATCAATTGGCTGCCTCCTACTTGCCTATCCTACTGGGTGGCGATGAAGCCCATAATCCAGGCATATGCTCTGACAGGAAATTGAATCGTGATCTCCTGGTTCATAGGTCAATGCTTAACCACTGAGAAACCTTGGCCAAGTAATACTTTATATTTTTATAAGGTTTAATTTATAATTTATAAGGTTGCAGGTGACACAGCTGCTGCTGAAGCTGAACATGTTGCGAAGGTCTGTCATACTACTGATGATCACCTACCTCAGAAACATGGCTGGTGAAAAGAATACATGTGAATATTTATGACATAATCAGAACTATAAAAATGTCCCATAGTAATCAGTAAATTACTCAGAGAAATGAATAGAAGATGGTTTCCATTCAGATCTTATACAACAGTTCTATCAGTCTGGGTTCTGGCAGGAAAGAGCTTGCACACATACAGTGGTTCATTTGAAAAGCACTGAGCAAAGACTTTCCTTTCCTTCCTTCCTTCCTTCCTTCCTTCCTTCCTTCCTTCCTTCCTTCCTTCCTTCCTTCCTTCCTTCTTTTCCTTCCTTCTTCCCTCCCTCCCTCCCTCCCTCCCTTCTTTCCTTCATATATTTTATTGATTTCAGAGAGGAAGTGAGAGGGAAAGAGAGATAGAAATATCAATAATGAGAGAGAATCATTGAGCGGCTGCCTCCTGCATGCCTTCTACTGGGGATTGAGCCTGCATTTGCTCTTAACTGGCATCAAACCCGGGCCTGACACTCTGTCCACCGAGCCAAACTGGCTAGGGTGACAGCTGTTTCTTTATCTAGACCTGGTCATATGGAGGGAGAAAGTGATCCTCCATTCCAGAAATGGGTGGCTGTGTGAAGAAAGCATGGCATCTACTGTCCTTAGGTGGGCCATCAGAGAATGAATCAAGAGAATAAATTTCCTAAACTTCATCTACCTTCTGCTATCCTTTCTCCTGCCTGTCCTTTCCACCTTCTGAACTGCAAGTGAGGGAGTCCATCATGCAGTCCATATTGGTCAGACACCATAGGCCCACAGCAGGATAGAGGGGTGGTGGGTGGTGACTAGATCTAGAAACAGAAGACACTCTGTAGGCAGCACCCCACATCTAGTGTTTTTGTAGCCTGGGGTTTAGTAGCACAGTTAATAAAGGAAGGTAGATGTTTTCATGTGCACACAGGCACAGTTTAGCTCTTTATGCTCTCTGCAGTAATTACACTTAAAAAATAATAGAGGCAACGTTTAATTTAGGATGGCACTTAGCAGAAATAATAGGTGTGGCTCCATTACAACAATGAGCCTTAGTGGTTTTCCTGACTCACAATTTATAAGCACAATAATTAACTAAAAATACACTACTAGCCTTTCCTTTAAAGGTGAATCTTATTTATTTATTTTTCATTGTTTTATTGTTTAAAGTATTACATATAGTAGTAAATATATCTTTTTTTCCCCCTATTGACCTTCCCCCAGCCTCCCCTACTCCCTATCGAATGCCCTCATCCCACCTACCCCCAGTGTCTTGTGTCCATTGGTTGTGCTTATATGCATGCCTACAAGTCCCTTGGTTGATCTCTTTCCCCCCTTCCCCAACACTCCCAGGTTCAAATGATTTTTTTCTGCTTACTTCCTGCTTTGGAGCTCTAACTTCGGTTTATGGTAAGCACAACAAGGGGGTGGGTGCTTGCAAACTCTTTCTGGCAGTAAAGGAATGAAGACTTCACATAAACTGTCCTTTTATTGGTCATTCAAGAAAAAGAATTGTGTTTTTCATCTATGCTCATAAGGACTATCCATGTAGAGAATGGGTAAAGGATGATACAACCAGCAAAATATTGGGTCTCAAAATATCCACTTTCCACTCCTCCCATGGTCATCCATCCATCCATCCATCCATCCATCCATCCATCCACCCACCCATCCATCCTCCTCAGTGCCTGCCACAGTGCCAGTCACAAGACACCTCCGAGCCCTCAGAAACTAACAATCTTATGAGAGAAATGAAAAAGTTAATGGTATTGATCTAATTATGAAACAGCTAAAAGTGTTTATAATAATCCCTGGTTCACCATAGATAGTACCTTATTTAATCCTTACTCAACTTGGAAAGTAATTTTTATTTTCCTGATTTTATGGTAAGAACACAGAAAAGGAAGATTTACATAATGGAAATTGATCTGAAAAAGAGAAAAACAGTATAAAAAGAGGAAATAAAGATCACCAATAGGCAACGAACACTGCTACATAACTTTGCTTGGGCCTGGCTCTGCTGCGTTTCCAAGACTATTAACCCCCGAGATGCATTTCTAGTGTTGAGTTTACAGCCATGCCCATTATAATTAAGCCGGGATCATTTGTTCCAGCTCTGCTGAGAGGGAAGGGATGCCAGGATAATGTGATAAACAATGTTCTATCTGCCCTCTGGTCAGCATTTATTCTTTTCACTGGGGCCATAATTAATGTATGCCCCAAACAAGCACATCAAGTTCTATGTAGCCAAATTAAAACACCCTGCAAGTAGTCCCAACACCACGTTTTTATCACTCTCCAAATTGGCATGACCTAATAGGGAACACTTTGTAAGCAAGAGGGAACAATTTGTTGTCCATCAATGAAGATGTGCCCTGAGTCCTCCTTGTCTTGCCAAGTTTGATACTCCAGACACCCAGTGTAGACTCAGGTCTCTCAAAATCAAAGCACATAGCAGAGGTACATGGGGAATATACAGTATTAATGTCATGGACTGGTTGGATTTTCAAAACTGTATTTAAAATTATGGATACACTTTGGTGATTTTAAAAGAACAATGAAGATACCTTAAAAAAACTACATTCAAGCAACTCTGCTTGACCTTCCATCTACGATTTTCTTTGTTAACTAAAGTAGTAAGAGCAAAATATTTATTTATTTTTGAACAATGCTGTGTAAATTCTGAGGGAATTACTAATGGTAATAGATATGATGTATCAAATGCTTATATATGTGACAAGCACATCACAAATATGTTTCCCTGATAACCTGTGACAAATTGTGCTTTGTGGGTAAGGAAATTAAGAAGTTAATTCGTGCCCAAACCAGTTTGGCTCAGTGGATAGAGCGTGGGCCTGCAGACTGAAAAGTCCCAGGTTCCATTCAAGGGCATGTACCTTGGTTTTGGGCACTTCCCCAGTAGGTGGTGTGTAGGAGGCAACTGATCGATGTTTCTAGCTCTCTGTCCCTCTCCCTTCCTCTCTGTAAAAAAATCAATAAAATATATTTTTTTTAAAAAAAAGAAGTTAATCCGCTTATCCAAATTCAAATAGCTAGAAAGTGTCTGAGATGGGGCATTTTAATCCAGATCAACTTAACTCCAAAATCTGATAATGCGTCCGGTTATCTCATCACTCTTCCCCAAAGAAGGTAAGTTTTATAGTCTAGGCTCCAACTGTGTGAGCTGCATTCATTGTTTTGGGTCTTGGGGAAGACCCTGTTAAAACAACTTGTGTTAGTTAATTATATGTGTCAACTTGACTGGGCCACGGGGATGCACAGATAATTAGTCAAATTTTATTCTGAGTATGTCTGTGAGGGTGTATTATTTCATTTTTCTTTCTTTTAAAAAAAATAATTCTTTATTGTTGAAAGTATTACATATGTCCCCCCCACACACACCATTGACCCTGACCTCCCATCCTTCCCTGACTTCCCTCCACCATTCTTATTTTATTTTATATTACAGTTTACGTTAATATTATTTTGTATTAGTTTCAAGTGTACAGCATTTGGTTGGACCATATATTTTAAACAGTGATTCTCCTGCTATGCTTAGTACCCACCTGGCCCCATACATAATTATTAGAATACTATAGGCCCGATGCATCAAATTTGTGCAAGAGTAGGGCTTCCTTCCCCTGGCTGCCGGCAAGGGCTTCCCTCTGGCACCCAAGACCTGAGCTTCCCTCTGGCACTCACAGCTTCAGCTTTGTCTGGAAGGTCATCCAGAAAGATGTCTGGAAGGACGTCTGGTCTAATTAGCATATTATGCTTTTATTATTATAGATTATTGTTCCCTATGCTATAGTTTATATTCCTGTGACTGTTTCATAGCTACCAATTTGTATCTCTTCATCCCTTCACCTTTTTCTTTCTTTCTTTTTTAAATATATTTTATTGATTTTTTACAGAGAGGAAGGGAGAGAGATAGAGAGTTAGAAGCATCGATTAGAGAAATATTGATCAGGAAGCAGCTGGGGATGTGCCCGAAACCCAGGTACTTGCCCCTGACCGGAATCAAACCCAGGACCCCCCAGTTCACAGGTCGACGCTCTATCCACTGAGCCAAAACAGTTTCGACCCTTCACCTTTTTCAGCCAGTCTCCCAACCCCCTTCTTCTCTGGTAACCACCAGTCTGTTCTTTGTATCTAAGAACAGACTGGTTTCAATTTTGTTTGTTTATGTTATTCATTAGATTACACATATAGGTGAAAATCATATAGCATTTGTCTTTCTCTGACTGACTTATTTAACTTAGTATGATATTGTGTGAGACTAGCATTTGAACTGAATAAAGCAGCTTGCTTTTCCAAGTGTGAATGGGCCTCATCCAATCAATTCGAAGGCATGACAAGAACAAAAAAACGAATCCTCCTGAAGAAACAGTCCAGAGATGGAAGACACTGACTACGCCTTGCCACTCGAGCAGTTAACAGCTTTGCATCACTACAGGATGCCTAGGACCAAACCAGAGAGGGTCGGACTGGCATTGCCACCATTTGTCCACTATCCAGATACCATTGATGACTTGTACACATAAGGAACTGTTTGACATTGAAATTGGGACTGAAATCTAGCGGACATTGAAATTGGGACTCAATCATTTTTCTTTTGCTCTTGTGGGTTTATTTCTAGCCTACAGGGGCAAGATGTTTTTAAAGACAAGAATCAGGTGGTGGGGGGGAAGCAGACGCAGAGGCAAAGAAGCAACGAACAGACTGTCATGCTACAATGGGAAGGCAGGGGAGGTTGAGGGGGAGGGGCCTGTAAGTGATCAACCCAAGCACTTGTATGCATGTGTGTGTGGGCATGGCCAGTGGGTGCAGGGCAGTGGCGGGGGTAGGGGTGGGGTTGGGGAGGGCAGATGGGGGCGTGTGCTGAGGGGTGGAGAGGGCAGTAGGGAAAAATAAATAAATAAATAAATAAATAAATAAATAAATAAATAATCGAATTTTCCTGTGAATAAGAAGGAATTCCCCTCAGCCTGTCTTCTACTTGGGTCATTGGTCTTCTCAACCTTTGGACTTGTATTTAGACTGGAACTTACTCCATTGGCTCTTCTGGTTGTCAGGCCTTACACTGGAACTACACTATTGGCTCTCCTGGGTAGCCAGCTTGTTGATAGCAGATCTTAGGAATCCTCTGTCACCAAAACCACATGAGCCAACCCCTTATAATAAGTCATATATATACATATTAATATGCATATATGCTATTGATTTAGTTTCTCTGGAAAACTTAGACAATACACAACTCCTCTCATATTCTGAGATTAGATAATCGGCCAGCTGTTTCATCTGGTCCATGTCCAAGTTTACATTTTATTCAACTGTAGTAATATTCTGAAAATTCCCAGAATTTCCTTGTTGGCAAAATTTATATCTGCTTACTTTTGGTGTTAAAAAAATTTTAGGAAATTAAAAGTGACATCTTCAAAAAAGAAAAGAAGAAAGAAAACAGTCTGAAGCCTACTTTTTTATTTAGTTAAAAAGCTTAAACCAAAATTTATTTTTTATTTTAAAAACTTTAAAAAAATCCAGTTTATTGGGGTGACATTGGTCAACATGATCAATAGGTTTCAATGTTACAAGATCTGTATATTGTACCATGTGCCTACCAACCAAAGTCAAATCTCCTGTCACCATATGTTAGGACCCCCTTCCCCCACCCTCATCCCTCTGGCAAACACCACACTGCTGTTTGTGCTCAAGAGTTATATCCCACATATGAGTGAAATCATGAGGTTCTTAGCTTTCTCTAACTGACTTATTTTCCTTAGCATAATGCTCTCAGGGTTCATCCATGTTGTTGCAAATGGCACTATTTCATCCTTTCTTAAGGCTGAGTAGTATCCATTGTGTATATGTACCACATCTTTATCCAGTCTTCTATTGTAGGACACTTTGGTTGTTTCCATGTCTTGACCACTGTGAAAAATGCTGAATGAACATAAAGGTGCATATATCTTTGCAAATATATGATTTGGAGTTTTTCTGGTATATACCCAGAAGAGGGATTACTGAGTTGCATGGTAACTCTATTCTTAATTTTTTGAAGAATCACAAGACTGCTTGTTATACCAGTCTACAATCCCATTAGCAGTGAATGACGGTTCCCTTTTTGCACAACACTTGTTATTGCTTGTCTTGGTAATAGCTACTCTAACAGGTATGAGGAAGTCTTATTGTAGTTTTGATTTGCATTTTCCTAGTTGCACATGAGGTTGAACATCTTTTCATCTGTCTATTGACTGTCTTCTTGGGTGAGATGTATTTTCAGGTCCTCTGCTCACTTTTTTTTTTTTTTAACGTATTTTATTGATTTTTTACAGAGAGCAAGGGAGAGAGAGAGTTAGAAACATCGATGAGAGAGACATCGATCAGCTGCCTCTTGCACACCCCCTACTGGGATGTGCCCACAACCAAGGTACTTGATCAAAATCAAACCTGGGACCTTTCAGTCTGCAGGCCAACGCTCTATCCACTGAGCCAAACAGGTTATCACTCTGCTCACTTTTTAATTGGGTTGTTTGGTTGGTGTTAAGTTTTTTGAGTTCTTTATATATTTTTGAAATTTAAACCTTTGTCAGAGCTACTGTTTATAAATATCATCTTCCACCCAGTTGGCTGCTTCTTTGTTTTGTTGCCAGCTTCTTTTGCTGTGCAGAAGCTTTTTAGTTTGACATAGTCCCATGCATTTATTTTAGCCTTTATTTCTCTTACTTTTGGAATCAAGTCCATAAAATGTTCTCTATGACCCAGCTCCATAAATTTGGTATCTATATTTTCTTCTATGTAATTTATTGTTTTGGGTCTTACATTTAGGTCTTTGATCTGTTTTGAATTAATTATTGTACATTGGGACAAATTGTGATCCATTTTCACTCATCTGCATGGGGCTTTCCAGTTTCTCCAGCAATATTTACTAAAGAGATATCTCTACTCCACTGTGTGGTTCTGGCTCTTTTGTCAAAAATTATTTGGCCATCCAAAACTGTTTTGGCTCAGTGAATAGAGCATTGGCCTGCGTACTGAAGGGTCCCGGGTTAGATTCAGGTTAAGGGCACGTACTTTGGTTGCGGGCACATCCCCAGTAGGAGGTGTGCAGAAGGCAGCTGATTGACGTTTCACTCTCATTGATGTTTCTAGCTCTCTATCCTTCTCCCTTTCTCTCTGTAAAAAATCAATAAAATATATTTTTAAAAAATTATTTGGCCATATACTTGTGGTTTTATACCTGACCTCTCTATTGTGTTCCATTAATCTGTGTGTCTGCTTCTCTGTTAATACCATGCTGTTTTGATTATCATAGCTTTGAAGTATAATTTGAAGTCAGGTTGCAGAATGACTCCAGCTTCATTCTTTTTTCTCAGGATTGGCTATTATGGCTTTTTGTAGTTCCATACAAATCTGGTGATTTCTTATTCTATTTCTTAAAATGACATTGGAATTTTGATGAGGATTGTATTAAATCTGTATTTTGCTTTGGGTAAAATGTCCATTTTAACTATGCTGTTTTTTCTAATCCACGAGCATGAGATATTTTCCTATTTTGTGTCTTTTTCAATCTTTTTTAATAATGCTTTTAATTTTCAGTATATAGATCTTTCTCATCCTTTGTTAAGATTATTCCTAGGTATTTTATTTTTTCAGTTGCAATTGCAAAAGGAATTGTTCTTTTTTTTTTTCATTTATTTTTCTGAAGTTTTGTTGTTACTATATAGGAAGGCAATGGATTTTTGTATCCTGCAACTTGACTGTATTTGTTTATTGTTTCTAATCGTTTTTTGGGGGGAGTTTCTAGGGTTTCCTATATACAGAATCATGTCATCTACAAAAAGTGACAGTTTGATTTCTTCCTTCCCTATTTGGACACTTTTCATTTCATGCCTTATTGCTCTGGTTAGGATTTCCAGCATTATGTTGAATAAGAGTGGTCAGAGTGGACATCCTCATCTTGTTCCTGATATTTGAGGAAAAGCCTTCAGTTTTTTACCATTGAGTATGATATTAACTGAGGGTATGCTAGTGGCCCAGTACATGAAATTCATGCACATTAAAAGGGAATTAATTAGAGGAAATATTTTAATATTGCTATTTGTCCTCTTTCTATAATAGAAGTATCAGAAATGAAAGAAAATTAGTAAAATCTATATAAAAATCTCCCTCCTGTCAGAGTCTGGGGTGCCCCGTGGGACCCAGAGTCAATCCCTGCCCACCTGCACATGCCTCAAATTGTGCGAGACTCAGACCCAGCCAGCCCCACTCCCATCAAACCCCCAGGGTAGGGGCCACAGCCTCAGGTCCCCTATCAAGCCTTGCCAGGTGGGGGGATGGCCCCAGGTCCCCTGGCCCAGTGCAAGGGCATGAGGGCGTGAGGGTGAGAGCTTTATGACCATTTGCATATTAGCTCTTTATTATATAGGATGGCCTTTATTATGTTGAGATACTTTCTTTCTATTCCCATTTTTCTTTTTCAGGTTTGAAAACTTTTTATTTGCATATTAAAAAAAATTGTGCATTCCAATAATTAAAATCATTTGAACAAAAAAAAAATGGCACTCTGATTAAACTGCATTTTACAGCCCACAGGACCCCTTGGACCAGCTTGGTGTTTACTCTAGATTTCACCCTCTCGCTCTGTCACCAACATGCAAGTCCCCCCCCCCCTTCCCCGCCAGCCAGCCAGGCAGATGGGAGCGGCAGGTGCGGCCTTCGTTGTCAGTAGTTCGGCTGTGAAAAGGGGCAGCGCAGTCGCTTAAACTGATCCAACCTCTTTGCATCTTACAAAGTTAAACAGCTAAAAGAAGGAAAATAAGAAGGCAATGCTTGTGGAATGTACAGGGCATATGGGCGGCGCGTGCCTCATTACGATTCGCCTGCTTGCTTCTCCTGTTCAATCGTTTCTTTTGAAGGCAGTGGGTTTTTCTCTTGTCTTTCTGTCTTCTTCAATTTCAACTTATCGAATTTCTCAATCTCAGCCAGTTTGTCAGACATGGTTGCAGAGGAAGCCAAGTGAGGTGCGCCAATGAGAGAAGTCCGATCTGCTCAGTGACCGCCGCCGAGTCTCTATTCCCATTTCATTGGCATTTTAATCATAAATGGATGTTGTATCTTATGAAATGCTTTTTCTGCATCCTATCTATTAAAGAGGGAATGTACTAATTGACTGTCATGCCTTCACAAAGATGGCAGCACCTACAGCCAATAAGGAGGGAATATGCTAATTGACTGCCATGTCCTCAAGATGGTGGTGCCCAGAGCCCCAACATGGCAGCACCCAGTCTCCTCAGCCCCACTGGGGTGACAGGCATGTGGCATGGCCAGCTCTGCTCTCAGGTGGGTCAGGCCACTCTGCGTGCCTGCCTCTGGAGTCTCCAGTCCTCTTAGTCCCCCAGTTGCCCAGGGCTGGCCCAAGGTGCAGGCAAGCCTTGTATATCAGGACTTGCCTGGGGTGCAGACAAGCCTCAGATGGTGACTGCCCAGCCACTCATGGCTGCCTGAGGTTCAGGTAACCAGGGCTGGCTGAGGCTTGCACTGCCGGCAGTGACAGCAGCAGAGGTGTGATGGGGGTGTGGCCTTCCTCTGATCACCAGGTCACCTCCTGCCCCTGAGGGCTCCCGCACTGTGAGAAGGGGAAGGCCTGGCTGAGGATTCCTCACTCCAGTGCATGAATTTTCATGCACTGGGCCTCTAGTCTACTGATAACATCACATAGTTTTTATCCTTTCGTTCTTTAATGTGCTATATTATATTGATTGATTTGTTGAACCATCCTTGTGGTCCTGGAATGAACACCACATGATAGTAATGTATTATTTTTTGGGTGGACTGTTGTATTTGACTTGGTAGTATTTTGTTTAGGATTTTTAAACTGTATTCATCAGAGATATTGGCCTATAGTTTTCTCTTTTTTTGTCATCCTTCCCAGGTTTTGGTATCAGTGTTATATTGGCCTCATAAAATATGTTAGGACATATTTCCTCTTTGCAAATTTTTTGGACTTGTTTCGTTGGCTTCACTTTCTATTTCTTGAATTAATTTCTCAGTGTCCATTTTTGTTGGTGAAAGCTGAGACCACAGTAGCAACACAACCAGGCTTTCTAAGTTCCATTAGCCTTTACTTCTCATAGAACTATAGCCTCATCACACCTGTAAGATTTATTCTAATGAGCCCTGATGTACACTGGATCTATCAATGCACACTCCTTCCTCCTCCTGATTTACCTGGTAATAATACAAAAAAACACACAACAGGACCAAATTTTTGGCCCAATAATTGCAGGGCGGAGGTAGAGGGTGCAGGAAGCACAAAACCTTTCAGACCTGCACAACCTATAATGGAAAGCCACAGCTTGACTTAAAAATGAACTACTTGATTTGCTAAACACAAATTCTGAGTTCACATACATCCAAAGCTAGCTTTTAAAAATCATTGTTATCATTGTTTTCTTTGCTTTCTCTCTCTATTCAAGGAAAGCTTTTTTAAAGATTAATAAAGCATCAAGGTTTAATATAAAAATGAACTCTCATATTATTTTAGACTCCACCCAGTTTTGGGGAATACCAGATTAATATCTCACCAGATCTAGAGATATGATTAATTAGTTGGTTAACCATTCAAGGAACAGTTTCTAGATTTCTAAACTTGCTCAACTGAATTCAAATGCCTTTCTGTCCTTATTTAAGGATACAGGTATTCAAACTAGTCTATTCATTTCACTATGTGAATATACAATGAGTGGCCAGATTATTATGATCTCTGAACTCATAATAATCTGGTCAGTCAGTGTACTTATGTATAAGGGAAAGCTTGGAAATCTTGATATGTCAAAGGACCAGGAGATAGTGGCCCCCAGCCTCTGGCTAGTAAGTCCTCCGCTTCTTTCTAACTACCCACAATGCAGTTCTTATACAAGGAAAAAACCTCATTTTAAAATCCCAACTCCAGTCAATCTATACTGAGTGGCCAGATTACTATGTGTTCAGAAAGCATAATAATCTGGCCACTCAGTGTACATAATATGCATAATATATATGTGTTTTTATATATGATTACCTTGGAATCAATTGTTAAACAATAATCCTTACCTCTGGAGAACTCAAAGTGTGATTTCAGCTATTACTTTCCTGTCTTTGGAAGGGAAACATAAATCGAAACTGAATTAGCCGTCAAGCTTGAACAGAAACTGCTTCTGTTAGATGTTGATCTTGAAGAAAACATACAAAGTTCATATACACAGACCTTGACTGGCTTGAGTTCTTTCCTTATCCAGCGGGCATGAGAGACTGGCAGCTGAACTCTGGAGTATTGACTATTCTTCCCTCAACCTAGCCTAACAAGGGAGGGGAGGAGGAAACTTATCTTCTTTTAATTTAATGCTTTGCATGTTTTATCAAGATTTAGCTTATCCTGCTTTGTGGGGAGAAAAACAATCATAATCATAAGGATTTGGCTCTATCTAAAAGCTGATGTTCTTAACCCCAAGAGTCTATTTGAAGAATTATCATTTAAAGAAAAAAGTGTATTGGGTAAAATAAATATATAGATATTTAATTTGTAAAGAAGAATGTATAAAACTATTTTTCTGTTCTTTTTTAAGAAAACGACTCACTATACCTTTACAATGTTTTCTTATCTTATAATAAATACATTAAAGAAATGCTATTCTTATTCTAAGACCTAAATCATTTTCCTGTGGGTTTCCCCCCCTGCTTTCCTCTTTTTCTACTCTCCTTTCTGCATCTCTACTCCCTTTGATTTTTCTTCTGTTTCTGAAGGTAGAATCAGAAAAAGAAAGATAAAAACTAGATGTGTACTGACCACTTCTCAAAGATATTTATAGTGGAGTAAATAAACACGAAAGCTATAAGCCCAAGCATGCCTAAATTAGCTGGCAAAATTTGCCTTAAATGTTGTCAGTTTATTCTGAGAAGGATTGAAATAAAACAAGGGCATTACTGAGATGCTTTCTCTTTGGGTGTAACTGGGTATTTGTGTGGAAGAGTGACTGGGTGTGAGTTTGTATGCACATTTCTTCCGTGTTTCCTTGCCAAATTCTGGATATCTGATTTCTTGGAATTAGCCATGTTGAAAAGAACTTAAGTTTCATTTACTAAACATGTTCGCTTTCATTTTACCTCAGTCCAAATTGGCCTCTTACTAGTAGAACTTTATGGAAGAATTCTAACTTCATTTTACATACACAGAAAATTAGGACCAGTGGCTAGCTCTAGCTCTCCTGAGCACCACACAGTACTTTTTTTTTTTTATGACTTTATTCTGGTTTTATACTTTTTTAAAATTAAAGTTAACATCTATAACTGTACTTGAAGCAATCTAGGAGCTAATAATACTAAGCAAGATGATTGTGTATGAACAAAAATATATTCAAAGAACAATTTAGATTAGTGTCTCCCTCCCAATGAGGTGTGATGTTCAAAATCTATAACTGGCGGAGCACCTGCACTGACCCACCGACAAGGATACCAGCTGTAAACACCAGGTGTTGATTGAGATGAGCAGTGGGAAGAATCCACTTTCTGGGCATATACAACATTAGTCTATTTCCTGTTGGTGTGGATTTTGAGGCCTGGGGGTGGCAGGCTTTCCATTTATTGAGTAATAGGTTTGGGGGTTTCACTGGCAACAGATCTCCTTAAAGTCAATTAGCCTTTGTTTATTTATACTTGTTCAATCCCACAGACCTTGACTAGTTTTGTGTTGCTGTGTTTGTTTGTTTGTTTGTTTTTGGTTGTTGTTGTTGTTAATTCTTACCCAAGGACATTTTTTTCCGCATTGATTTCCAGACAGAATGGAAGGGAGGAGGAGAGACAGGGTCAGGGATCAAGCCTGCAACCGAGTACATATGTGCCCTTGATTGAAATCAAACCTTCAGTCCATAGGCCAACACTCCAGTCACTGAGCCACACCAGGTAGGGCTAGTTGTGGTTCTTGGATCAAGAGCTAAATCTGAGGAATTCTGTCATATAACATTAGGTTCTAGTGCTTCATCCACCTGTAAGTCTTCAGCACTCAACTTGACCATACCCTGGGTTGGAGACAGTTTACCTTCATAGAATGGTTACATTTCATAGAATGTTTCTTACAAACTAAACACTCTTATCATAACAGTCACGCTCCTTGGTATGTACCCAAATGAATTAAAAACTTATATCCACCCAGAATCCTACACATAGATGTTTATAGCAGCTTTATTTCTAATTTTCAAAATCTGGAAGTAACCAAAATGCTCTCCAGTACATGAATGGATAAGTAAACTGTGGTACATTCATACAGTGGATGTTATTAATCTCTAAAAAGAAATGGGCTATCCAGCCACAGAAGAACATATCAGAAACTTAAATGCATATTACTAAGTGAAAGAAGCCAGTCTGAAAGGGTCACTTCCTGTATGATTCAAATTATACAACACTCAACACTGAGTGGCCAGATTATTATGATCTCTGAACTCATACACACACACACACACACACACACACACACACATACATACATACACACCCGTATTTTCTGGTGTATAAGAAGACTGGCACATATATCCATATTTTCTGGCATATAAGATGACTGGGTGTATAAGACGACCCCCAACTTTTCCAGTTAAAATACAGAATTTGGGATGTACTCGCCCTATAAGATGACACCTGGCATATAAGACAACTCCCGACTTTTGAGAAGATTTTCCTGGGTTAAAAAGTCATCTTATATGCCAGAAAATACAGGTATATTAGAGGGCTGGGCATGAATTTGAGTCATTCCGAAACCTAATGTAAACTGGCTTAATAAAAAATGAGAATCTCCTGCCAATGTAGCTGAAGCGTGTAGGAATGAGACTAGGTTCAGACTTGAGTAAATCCAAGTGCTTAAAAGATGCAGTTAGGCTTGATTGGTGTGGTCAGTAGGTTGAATATTGACCCATGAACCAGGAGATCATGATTTGGCCTGGGTTTCAGGTAAAATCCCCAGTAGGGGGTGTGCAGAGAGAGATTGAAGTTTCTATCTCTCTCTCCCTCTTCTTTTCTCTCTTTGAAATCAATGAAAACATATCTTTATGTTAAAGAAAAAGATGCACTCAGATCTCTATCTATCTGCCCACCTACTATCTATACCTCTAGACTCATCTGAGAAAGCCATACTTAGAAGAAAGAATACTTCTTTCTCAGAAAAATTCAAGCTGCTATCTCACTCTGTAGATGTAGCCACTAGCCCATATAACAACTGTAATCAATTGTTTCTAAAAGTTTGAGTTTGTGTCACTGGTGTTCCACATGCTAATTTTGGGTAGTAACCAAACATTTACTTGAATTTTAAGAATTGTGTGAATTTTCATGTGTATTAAAAATAACTAGGGCATTACCTTAGCTGGTTTTGCTCAGTGGATAGAGCCTGCAGAATCAACCTGCAGTCTGAAGGGTCCTGGGTTCAACTCTGGTCAAGGGCACATGCCTGGCTTGTGGGCTCAATTCTTTCTCATAATTGTTATTTTTATTTCTCTCTTTCCCTTCCTCTCTGAAATCAATAACAAAACAACAACAAAATAACTAGAGCATCAAAATTTCTTATTTATTTGGATGAGGCTGAAAGAAAAAGAAAGGTAAAAACCCCCTCTAAATGACTAGAATGAATTTCAGGTTATGATGCTCAGGTATATATGCCAATGTGTCAAATCTTTGGTCATCTGAATTATCCATTAAGACTTCATCTTCTCCATATAGGCAAAGTGTTGTACAGGCAGAGAAATCTAGTCCCTGTTGCATACTGAGGGGAAATGTTTGAGGTAATTGAAGTCCCTCAAGAATTCTGGAAAAGTTCATTTCAGGTAATTGCTCATAAGGCAGCTTTCGAAATGAAGTAAAATCCTACAAATGGCATTCGGGTTTCCCTTCCCATATTGCAGTTGATAAATGAATGATTTACTCTCATGGAATGTGAAACCCACTCAGTCTTATCTTGTAGCACCAAGAGGAGTTTGAATGATTGAGATATATAGCCCTTGAGTATAGTGTTGAAAATCTTTATTCCATTGAGAAGAAACAGTGTTATCCTATATAATAAAAGGGTAATATGCAAATTGACCAGACAGTGGAATGACCAGTCGCTATGATGCACTATGACTACCAGGGAGCAGACGCTCAATGCAGAGCTGCCCCCTGTTGGTCAGTGCACTCCCATGGCGGGTGAGGGGAGCATCACTCAGGCTGATGGCTGGTGAGTGCAGCAGCGGTGGTGGGAGCAGGCCTACGCCATCAGTTGGACATCCCCTGAGGGTTCACAGACTGCTAAAGGGTGCAGGCTGGGCAGAGGAACACTCCCCCTCCCCTGAGTGCACGAATGTTGTGCACTGGGCCTCTAGTTGTAGTATAAAATAAAATTAATTACATAACTGGCTCATCCACAGCTAAGCTTCTGGTCGACCAACAGTGATTCTTAATCCTTTTGATTTATTCATATGCAGTTCGATTTCCAAGAAAAAGCAAGCTTTTTCTGAAGTTTAATTACTTCCACAGTTTAGTTCAAATTCTGTTCCAGGAAGAAACAGAAGCTGTTTTTTTTTTTCTCCCATTTCCTTTAAATGTTTCACTTTTGTTTCTCTGTGAGAAGTAATCCAACAAAATCATAAATGAAAGAGGTGAAGTAACAACTGATCCCACAGAAATACAAAGGACTCTGAAAAAATACTATGAGCAACTCTATTCCAACAAAATGGACAACCTACACGAAATGGACATATTCTTAGAAAAATACAAGCTCCCAAAACTCAATCAGGAAGAATCAAAACACCTGAATAGGCCGATAACTATCGAAGAAATTGAAGCAGTGATCAAAAATCTTTCAGCAAATAAAGCCATGGTCTGGACAGCTTTTCAGGGGAGTTCTATCAAGCATTCAAAGAACTAAAATCTACCCTGCCCAGACTATTCCAAAAAATTCATGGTCTAGAAAGTGCTCCAGACCCAAGGCCCATTTAAAAAAAATCCTCACCTGAGGATATTTTTTTTCCATTAATTTTTAGAGATATTGGAAGGGCGAAAGGAAAGAGGGAGAGAGAGAGAGAGAGAAAGAGAGAGAGAGAAAAACATTGACCTGAGTAAGAAACATCGATTGGTTGCCTCCTGCATGCATCTGTACTGGGGCTGAGGAACCTGCAACTAAGGTATGTGCCCTTGACCAGGAATGGAACTCCTGACCCTTTGGTGTGAGGGTTGATGCTCTAACAACTGAGCAACTTGCTATAGTGCAAGGGCCATTCTTCTGTGGCTAAGTAGGGATTGAAAATCTGCATGCATAAGAATGGCTTTTTGGACACTTTTTATTTTTATTCTTTTTAAAAATATATATATTTTATTGATTTTTTACAGAGAGGAAGGGAGAGAGATAGAAAGTCAGAAACATTGATGAGAGAGACATTGATCAGCCGCGTCCTGCATGCCCCACAGTGGAGATGTGCCCGCAAGCAAGGTACATGCCCCCGACTGGAATCGAACCTGGGGCCTTTCAGTCCGCAAGCCGACACTCTATCCACTGAGCCAAACCTGTCTCGACTATTTTTATTCTTTATTGTCCCTTCACTGGGAGCTGGTTTGAGAACTGCAATGAAGAAGTATAATTCCCAATCCACTTTCAAATTCAGCCACAACTCTCAGATCTCCATTTTCTCTGTGTATACCAATTGTTCTTCCTCTTCTTCTGCCTTTCTCTTGACTGCAAGCCTTGCTCCTACTCCTCCTTCCTTCATGCTCTAAACATCACCAGCCCAGGCCTCTCTCCTGGGTTCCAGACTGAGATCTCTAACTGCCAAGTAGTCATCTTGGCTGGACCTGCTGCCATATATCCCAAACTGAATTCAGTACTTCCCCCTTTTAATTGGCCTCTTCTGTGTTTGCTTTTCACCGAATGGCACTTCATACACTCATTCTGTCGCAGAGGTGTCCACAGACTTCCTGACATATCTTTGACACCTCTATCTAGAACTCTTCCTGTGTCAGAAGATTTCTGCACACAAGCTCCCTTAGTTACAAGAAAACCATGTCTTAGAAGCCAGCGTACGGTCAGGTTGTGAACTACACAACTCTAGTAGGTACCATTCAGATGTTAGACATACCTTTTAAGTCTCTGATTCTATGGAACTGTTCCTTAGATTTTCTGTGTTTTATGCCATCAACATTTTGAAGAGTACTGGCCAGTTATTTTGTACAATTAAAACCAAGGATCCACTGACTTTGATTAAATTTAGCTTCAAATCCTAGTTCTAGGAATCCTCTCTGCCCTCCTTTCCCCTTCCCTTCCCCCCTCGCCCCTCCCCTCCTCTTCTCTCATCTCCTTTATACTCTTTCTCTCTCCTTCAGACCTTAAGAGGCCTAGCCTTTCCCCCAGAGAATCAGCAACCCCTGAGGCAGCAGAAGACAGTAGCCCGCACCTGACTAATGGTCACCTGGTCAGGATCTGTGGAAGGCTAAAGATAACATTTTGATTTAAGTTATGTTTCTGTTCCCAAACCCTCAAGTGAAATAACTCTCTGTCTACTGTCCTATGACTGGACAGAGGAATGTCGGAACAGATATCAGAACTGTCCTCAGGACCTGAGGAAATGACTCACTATCCTCTCCTCATCTCTGACAATCAATTCTCAGAATGACTGCAAAGCCTTAACCCACAGTGTCTTGTGATTTTCCCCCTGTATAATCTGTAGCCTACACACTATTGGGGCATTTGGGTTTTTGAGCATTAGCTTTCTGTTCTCCTGGGCAACACCATTCTTGAATAAAATAGCCAATATTTCTCCAGGTAATTCTTGGTGTCTAGTGTTTGGTTCTATTAGCCCTGAGTGGATGAACTCTTTCTGTTCTGTAACAGAATGTCCCTCAATTTGGGTTTGTCTAATGTTGTCTCACCATTAGATTCAGATTATTCGTCTTTTGCAGGAAAATCACTAAAGTATAGCTGTGTTTTCAGAGCATCACAAGATATTGACTTGTCCCTGTACTGATAATGTTAACTTGGCCAGTAAGCTAGAGGGGTGTAGTAGAGGTTCATTTCTATATATTTCTTCTTTACATTTCAGTTTACTTTGTTAGGGATTACAAAGGAGACAACTAATAGATATTTGTTATAAACTAAAAGTAAAAAATATTAGAAAATCTTCCAGCAGAGAGTACATATGAGAAAGTATTATATAAACTGGAAAAGTGCCTAAATCAAGATAAAGGATTACTATACATTTTAGCAATGATTCTACTTTTAACATTTCTCAGGAAAAAATTATTTAATGTGTGAAAAGGTGAGCTTCTCAGCGTTTCTATTTGGATGTTGTCAGGTAAAACCATCACATGAAAGTAGCATCAACCCAAAGTCAAATGCCCTAGAACTCTTGATGAAGAATAACTTCCATTTTCTTAAAATCTTTTAATTTCAAATCATTCACACATACTTTAGATAAATTACTGAGTTTTAATGTATTCTTCTATGAGGGAGGAAGGGAGGAAAGAAGGGAGAGAGAAGGAGAATAGTTGGGAAGAACAGATATAAAATGCAATGCACTTAGCATAATGCATAATACTTGGCAACATACATATGAAAAAGACCAATTACTGTAAAAATAGCCTCCATCAATACTCCCTGTTAGGGAGATAGGATACATATCTGTTATTGTCTCTATTTTAGATTTGGTAACTTTCTCCAAAACCCTATAAATCAAGCCAGATATGGAGTTGGTGCCTGCTTTTGAGTTACCACTTTATTGCTCTGTCTTCTACATGATGGTCATAACCTTGTGTTTTCTGCTTGAAAAACATCATTTTACATTTATGTGCTTATACAGTTTTTACTTACATTTTTTTGTAGATTTCACTCAGATCAAAAGTGATTATGCCAAAGATAACGGCCTGTATTTAATATCAATTAAGCGATTTTGTTCTGTATCATTCATGTGGAAAACAAAGTTCCCAATAGCATGAAAGGTGACCTGAGTGTGACTGCAAAACAAAGTCATATATCAGTGTTGTAGGCACCAGCAATAAACATTTCTCCCGTCTGAATTCAGGAGCATGCTTACCGATCATAATGGCAGAATGCAAAGCAACATTTCTTTTATCTACAGCAACCTTCCTCTGACCAGGGATCATATCAACATGTATGATTCATTCTGCTGAAAATATATCACTTTGGAAAACCTGTCGGAGAGATCAGTGGGTCTCCCTGGGGCATTCAGTTTTCTAATTGCAGCTTCAAGTTGATCAAACCATTTCTCAGTTCCAAATATTTAACTTAATACACCTTCGCCAAAATGTGAAGAAAGATGTATTAGTTTCCTTCTGTTGGCCATTTGCTTTGGTTTGCTGTTATACAGTCCAGAAATCAAATGGAATAAGAACATTGCTAAATAGCTAAACAATTAAACTGCCTAATAATTTGAAAAGGGCCCAGTTAGTAGGGGAGAATGCTAGTAGAAGGCTCCCAAGGCAATGTCTGTTCTTGGAACTTTTCCTGCCTGAGGGGACCCAGGAGCAGGGTAGCAAATCCATTTAAGTGTAACTGCCTCTCTCCTACCCTCCAAACTATATATTCTCTTTCTCTTTCATTTCTTTTTCCTGAGTTATCCTTTTTTTGTGGGAAAAAACTTAACATTAATCTTTTAACTTAATTTTTTTTTTCAATTTGAAAGTGAAGCGTGGACGCTCACAAATCAAAATAACTTTTAGGAGAAAACCTATTTGTTCTTCTTTTTATGTGTAAATGAAGATAATACTGTACTAATTTTTCTTTTCTTTAGTGACACAAGACTGCTATTAATTGAATCCTAGATTAAATCATAGTGTCTTTGTTTTCATCACCAAGGCTAGTCTGTGGTCAAAGTATAAATTGGGTAATGTTTTGCTTCATTTTTCTCCCTCTCAAAAATATTTTTTCCATTCTATCTTTTTGGGTTGTGTAGATTTTTATCTATGTTGAAAGTACTGACAAGATCACTCCAGATGCAGGAAACTAAGAGAGTTTCAGAGAAGATGAATGAGATAAAGATAAGAGACCCACACTAGGACACATTATAATTAAACTAGCGGCCTGGTGTACAAAATTCATGCACTCAAATGGGGAGAGGGGGTCCTTCAGCCTGGTCTGTGCTCTCTTGCAGTCCAGGAATCCTTGGAGGATGTCTGACTGATGGCTTAGGCCTGCTTCCCATGGGGAGTGGGCCTTAGCTGCAGTCAGATATCCTAGAATTAAACCTGGGACCCCCCCTTCAGTCTGCAGACTGATGCTCTATACACTGAGCCAAACTGGCTAGGGCCTGCCTTAGAATTCATGTGGTGTTCTTCTGTGTGCATGTCTGTGACCCAATTTCCTCAACTTTAGTCATATTGGATTGAGTCCAACTCTAATGACTTCATTTTAAAGTAATTATCCCTATTTCCAAATAAGGTCATATTCCCAGGTACTAGGGGCTAGAACTCCACCATAATATACTTGGAGGATACAATTCAACTCATCAATAACAGTATAACAGTATCCTTAACTTCTCACCTCTCCCCAAAGAAAATATTACTGAGAATCCTGTAGTTCAGCTTCCTGACATAACTTGTCTCACATCCCCATGTTCATCCTGGGTTCTCCCACTTGCTGCTGGTGTGTGTGTGTGTGTGTGTGTGTGTGTTTGTGCGCACGCCCGCGCGCGCACGAGTGCACATGGGTGTTGTGTGTGTGTGGTGTTTTCCCCCAAAATGAAGAATACTAGTATATGTGTTTCTTCTAGTTAAAATTCTGGAGTTTACCCTCAGGCATTATAAAAGAGCTGTTGGTGTTTGAAGCAGCAGAATATCTTCTTAGACTGAGATTTCACTTCACAGAGGGTTGAGTAAGGAGGAGCAAAAAGGCTCCATTATAAACACCTTAATAGACCAGAAAGGAACCGAAGATAAGGGGTAGGCTGCAGCAGGCAGCCAGAGGAGGGAGTACTTTGTAAGAAGTTTAAAGGCCTGAGTGAAAGCTAATGAGGACCATTGTATTTGGGCAAAAGACAGTGCAGATTTCTATGTTACAAATATATGTTCGTGCTGACCAATGCCACCCCAATCAATTCAATTAAAAAAAAAAAAGGCATGACAACTGCTTATGGGAAAAAAATGTTAGATTACCCCCTCTGGTTTCTTCAGATTTTGAAAAGGCAACCTGTTTCTTGAAAACGTTTTCTAGGGAATCTCTTCTGGGGTGTGAAGTCTGTCCCCATAGCAAAGGATCCCACGAGGTGGGGGTGGTAAGGAAGGCAGTTACCCTGTGATTGCTGAAGTCCAGAAAGTCAGCATTGCAGAGGGGCCTTCACCGTTTGGGGGGTCTAGAGAGGTTGCAGGGTATGAGGATGAGCTGTGTGACAGCTAATGGCGCCCTTTCGGATGGATCAGACTATTTCTTGCCAGTTCTTTGATCTTAAACTCAGGAATACTGGACTAAGCACAGGTCATGGAGAGGTGGTAGCAGATGATCAATTTTAGACCTGCCCTGGCCTCTGAAAATGCCTATCACAGCTAAGGAATCCACCCCAAAGAGAGAGCACTCCAAGGGGAAGGTTTTCTGTGCTCTGGGGACTCCTGGGTCCAGCTGAAGGAATGTTCCTCTGCCCTTCCAGGGGACTGGCTCATGTCTGCACCGTGGCCAGATGCCACTCAAGGGAAACCTTGCTCTACACTGCTCCAGAGTCGTTCCTATTAGAAAATTGCCTTTAATCTTTTTCTTTCAATTCCCATGAACAAAATGAGAAAAACAATAGCAAAAATGAACAAACTACCTTGGACAAAACCATACAACCGAACCCTGCCCATGGGAGTACATTACCCATGACTATGTTATAAAAGATTACAACATCAGTGATGTTGAGTGAATGATGATGAAAGAAAAATGGTAGATGACCGTGTGGCAGAGTTTTTGGGAAAATATGTCTGGTATTATTTCCACTGGCTAATTAAGATGCTCTTTCCTCCCCAAATTTCATTCTTACTTATTCTTCTGTAAGTCTCCAGTTGCATTAAGTGTAAACAGTGTCATGGAGATTGGCTACACAGGGATCACTGAGATAGAGCAAACATTTGAGGAATGTGAGGGAGAAATTTCAGGGAGGGAAAAGAAATTTGGGGGAAGTTTTGTCTCTTTCATGCTTTAAAAAACAAAACAAAACAAAACAAAACACAAAGAGTCTGGGTAGGTAGGAGGACAGTTTGAGCAGACTTTCAGGCACCGAGAGACCCTAGACAAGGAGGCTGAGGTGGGCAGGAGGTCGCAGGAGGGCGAAAGGCAGGGGACGGTCTGATTCCTGAGCACAGAATTTTCAGCCATCCATGGTTACTGTAGGTAGCCAGTTACCGGTAAATAGGAAGGGAGTCAGATATTATTGAACTCAATAGCCTGGGGAACATGAGCCTGTTTGCAACACCAGGAAGCTACAGCTTCACACATTCCAGGAGATCTCAGCATTGCTCCGCCAAGGATTGATACCCCTCTCTTCCCCCTCTAGTACCAGATTGGCATCAGATTGAATGGAGAGGGAGCAAAGAGAGGTAAGCATATGTGCAATTTAGGATTTTTGGCCTCCAGAACTGTAAGATAATAAATTTTCTTTAAGCAACCAATAAAAAACAAACAAACAAATAAAATTCTGAAATTGTTGCCTTGCAGGGCTTATGATGCCCTTGATTTTCCCTCCCAGTTTTTATTGAGTTTACTAGGGTAATATTGGTTAATAGAGAATAAATGGTGACAGAAGGAAACTTGATTTTGGGTGCTTTGTGTCTATGATCTGGTTTTCTTTCTCTGGCAGCTCCAGAATCGACAACTCTTTGGAGGATCTGTTTGGTAATCAACTTCACCTTCCATTGGAAGCTACAACAATGTGGTTGCAGCCTCCCCTGGATCCATACTCTCCAGTCCATGGACATGTTCATTTTCAAACCCATCTGGGCTAACAATCCCCACCTGAGTCAAAACCTTCAACCTACTACAACCACTTATCTGGAGAGAATCTACACTAGTAAAAGAGAAACATGCAAATTGACCATCACTCCACTATGCCCACCAGCCAATCAGGAGGGACTATGCAAATTAGAAGGATAAAGATGGCAGCCACCCTGTTGCTCCAGTTATAGAGTGGCTGGATGGGGCAGCATGCCTGCTACCCTGTTTCCCCAAAGATGCACTAGGTCTTATTTTCAGGGGATGTCTTATTTTTCCATGAAGAAAAATATGGTACACATTTCTTGTTGAACCAAAAAAAAAAAAAAAGGAAATTTATTACCTGTATATGGTACAGTAGTAGTTGTCATCACAAACCAGCTCACTGATTGGCCGCAGTGCATCTGGAGCTGTTCAGGCAGTTTGAGATCTCTTTAAATCAGGAGTCAGATGCCTTATGGTAGCTTCAGGGGCCTTATATTCCAGGGAGGCCTTATGTTCAAGAGAGGCCTTATTATCAGGGAGGTCTTATTTTCGGGGGAGTGCCTTATATTACAAGAGGCAAAACTGGAAGTAGGTCTTATTTTCGGGGGATGTCTTACTTTCAGGGAAACAGGGTGTGAGAGGGAGGGTGGGAGGGGAGGGGGGCACGAAGGGATCTATAGGAGCAGCACTCTGGCCGCAAAAATGTAGACTGCAGACTCTGGCTTGAGTCTGCAACAAAGATGAAGATGGCAGTCTGCAGTGAAGATGGCAGACTCCAGCTGGAGCAAAGGCCTGGGTCCTGGATGCCTGAGGAAAACGGGTGCTAGAAGCCAAGGGAAGGAAGGCCTATTGCACGAATCTCTTTGTGCAATGGGAACTTTAGTATGAACATAAAAACTCACACGGTCTAAGGAAGTAGGAAGTGAAAAAAAGAAGCAGGCCAAAAGGTTCCACCCTAAAAACATGTATTTTGTTATACCTCATATCCTCCCTAGTAAGCTGCTGTCACGCTCTTGGAAGACTGGATGTTGGAGAGTTCTGCAGCTCAAAAGCAGCCCCTCATTTTCAGAAATGCAGAAGGAAAAGGCAAGAAGACCAAGTCATATTCTTTGAACCTTTTGGAATCTCTGTTTTAAGAATTAATGCACTGTACTTGGAAAACACAATTTTCACTTGTCATTTAAGGGTGTTGGTACATTAAACGCTAGGAATAAAATAACATAAAATATATAATTACTTTAAAAAAAATTGATCCCTTTGTTCTCATTGACACTCAGTATACCAAAGCACAATTAGAAATGGCATTTTCTGAAGCCAGTACTGAGGTTGCCATAGTTAAAAACAATTTTTTATCGTCACCTAGAGAAGGAATACAGTATCAGAAACACGTGCACTAACATAGATATATATAAACACTAACATAGATATATATTTTTTTCTTTTTTAAAAATGACAATTAAATGGAAATTGAACCTTCTCTCCTAGACCATGACTCCTCACAAGGGTCCCCATTTCAAAGAGAACCGTAAACATATTTGAAGAGGTGAAGGTGGGATGGGACCTCGGTTCTTTTTGTTGATACAGAAAATATTTTAAGGTCCACAAAAATAAAAGTAAAGCAAATGAGGTAAAGCAAAAGAGGAGTAGGTCAGTCAAGAGAGAAACAGAGAGACAAAATGGTAAGTGCTCATGACCCCCAACTCCTGGTTTTAAAAGAGGGGTTTTCTGGGTGGAACCTTTCATTCCCATTCAGGGATGATTGACAGAAACTATCTTTCTTCTGGGCATGACCTTATCCATAATGTATACAGGAAAACACAGAGGGCACGGGAGGGGGGTGGTGCGATGAGGGGGGTAAGGTCAAAACCAAAATGCAAATTTTATTATAATTAGCCTAGACCAGCGGTTCTCAACCTGTGGGTGGCGACCCCTTTGGGGGTCAAATGACCCTTTCACAGGGGTCTCCTAAGACCAGCGGAAAACACCTATTTCCCATGGTCTTAGGAACCAACAGACTGCTCCTCAGTGTAGCAAAGTGTAGAATGCAGTTTACTGTTGTCATATGAAGGCTGTTACCCATGCTACACCACAATTCAAGACAAAATTTCATTTATTTGTAATTAGAAATAAATATTTCACAATATATAATTACATATTGTTTTTGTGATTAATCACTATGCTTTAATTATGTTCAATTTGTAACAATGAAAATACATCCTGCATATCAGATACAGTGGTACCTCGAGATCCGAGTTTAATTCGTTCCGTAACCTTGAGGTGCGGGAAACTATGAGACACCCGAGTCGAGGTAAACTGGTGGGTCGTGTGCAGCCGGCCGATCTGCGCGATTACTCGTATCTCAACTGTTGCTCGTATTTCAAAGCAAAAAATTGCTCGCTCTACGGCTCGTATCTCAAAAATCTCGTATGTTAGGGCACTCGTATCTCGAGGTACCACTGTATTTACAGTAGCAAAATCACAGTGATGAAGTAGCGAGGGAAATAATTTTATGGTTGGGGGTCACCACCCCATGAGGAGCTGTCTTAAAGGGTCTCGGCATTAGGAAGGTTGCAACCCACTGCTCTAGACCTTAGCAAGGCTGCATTGAGGGAATGTCCTTTTCCTTTGAACCTGACTGCTGGCGGGGTCTGCCGGGCTGCCCACACACAGAAAGGCAGGCTGAAAGTAATGCTGGTTCCACCCCTGTCCAGGACCCCAGGGCAGGTGCCACTGCAGCCGCTCAGGTCTAACTTCTCACCTAACCATGTGAAGTCAGGGAAGGCCCATAGGAGAAGTAGGCTGGGGTTGGAACTCTGTAAGTCAAGATAAGTAGACAAGGTAGAGCAAGAACGATAGTTAATACGTATTGCATGTGTGTAAATATTTCCATAGATAAAGTATTTGAAGAAATGAAGAGAACAAATTTAAAAACCAAACTTTGGGTTCGCGGGGCCGGTTCCTGAGGCGGCCCAGCGCCCTCCCGCCTCCGCCTCCGCCTCCCTTCCCCCTCCCCGCCCCTCGCCTCCGCCTCGGCCTCCTCCTCCCTGCCCCCTCCCCGCCCAGCAGCGGTCCCGATGGCGGCGCGGAGCGGCTTCGGCGGCGCGGAGCCGGGCCAGGCTCTGTTCAACTGGGACGTGGAGCCCGAGGCCGGCGCCGGCGCCGCGGCCTCTTGGGCTGCGGACCCCGCCATCCCCGAGGAGGTGTGGAATATCAAACAGATGATTAAGTCGACACAAGAGCATCTAGAGGCATTATTGGACAAATTCGGCGGGGAGCGTAACCCACCATCAGTACATCTGGAGGCCTATGAAGAATACTCCAGCAAGCTAGATGCCCTCCGACAAAGAGAAAAGCAATTATTGGAATCCCTGGGGAATGGAACTGATTTTTCTGTTTCTAGCTCTGCATCGACGGGCACCGTTACATCTTCTTCCTCTTCTGGCCTTTCAGTGCTACCTTCATCTCCTCCAGTTTTCCAAAATCCCACAGATGCGTCTCGGAGCAACCCTACGTCACCACAAAAACCTGTTGTTAGAGTCTTCCTGCTCAGCAGACAGAGGACAGTGGTGCCTGCAAGGGGCGGCGTTTCAGTTCGGGACAGTCTAAAGAAAGCATTGATGGTGAGAGGTCTAATCCCAGAGTGCTGTGCTGTTTACAGAATTCAGGGTGGAGAGAAGAAACCAATTGGATGGGACACTGACATTTCCTGGCTTACTGGAGAGGAGTTGCATGTTGAAGTATTGGAAAAAGTACCATTTACAACACACAACTTTGTACGGAAAACTTTTTTCACCTTAGCATCTTGTGACCTTTGTCGAAAGCTGCTTTTCCAGGGTTTCCGCTGTCAAACATGTGGTCATAGATTTCACCAGCGTTGTAGTGCAGAGGTTCCACTGATGTGTGTTAATTTTTATGACCAACTTGATTTGCTGTTTGTCTCCAAGTTTTTTGAACACCACCCAATACCACAGGAGGAGGCCTCCTTGGCAGAGACTACCCTTACATCTGGATCATCCCCTTCCACACACGCCTCCAATTCTTTTGGGTTGTAACAGTTACCCGCCCTCGTGGAATCATCTTATACCTGCTGTTTCTATCATTTGTATGCAACTGTATATTTTTAGGAGAGCAAATCAAAATGTTATTGTTTTGATTTTTAATTAATCCTTTAACTGTGATATTTACTTCTGACAGATTCTATAGACTTTGATGTCTTTCTAATGTCAGATCCCAGTTCTATGAGCAGAATTATAGAATATTATAATGAAATTAGCTTAACCTCTCTGAAAGTTATTAATGGTAATGATTAGGACATTTGCTTACCAGTGATGGGAATGCTAGCTTTAAGTTAAGAAATCATTTGCCTATGCCATAGGTACTTCACTCATAGTAATCTGAAATAGATTCTGGTCTTGAGCAAATTTTGGGGAAGAATGTTTAAACTTTTGTTTTCCTGATGCTTTTCTGTTACAAGTATATAGGGATAGTTTGAAAAGGCAGATGCTAATTCTGTTCTATATCAGAATTTCCTTGCATTTTGTTAATAGTCTGGTAACAATCATGATGGTCATGAAACACATATAAAAATATATGTAACCAAGACATATTGGAGAAGTGATACATTGCCCAGTTTGGATAAGAAATTAGAGGCACTCACTTTTCTACTTTTAAAAAATTATTTGGGCCGAAACCGGTTTGGCTCAGTGGATAGAGCGTCGGCCTGGGGACTGAAAGGTCGCAGGTTCGATTCCGGTCAAGGGCTTGTACATTGGTTGCGGGCACATCCCCAGTAGGGGGCATGCGGGAGGCAGCTGATCGATGTCTCTCTCTCATCAATGTTTCTGGCTTTCTATCCCTTTCCCTTCCTCTCTGTGAAAAATCAATAAAAATATATTTTAAAAAATAAAATAAATAAATAAAAAATAAACCCCAAAATTTGGTAAATTCTGGTGAGTGATGGTTATCTACTCTGCATAACCTTTGAAATAAATAATAAAATCAATTATCTGGGAATATTTGAGATCTTGTTTCCCACCTATGTCATCAGTTTGGCTTAAATAAATTCATAAAAATTTTCTGCCAATATGGATCTTTCTTACATTGACATTTCTTGGCATTGCTGGCAGGATTTTAAAGAAGCCTACCCAGCACCACCTTGTGGACTTGGACCCGGTCTTGGTACCAGCATGGGCCCATTGGGTCCCACTGGTTCCCCACTTCATATGGGATGAACTTGGAAAAGACAACAAATAAATACATTCTCCAGCCTCATTGTTAGGGACTTTATCAGACACCTAACCATGAAAGGATACCTATCCTTGCCTCTACCTACATGAAACATCAAAGATTCCTGTAGGATGAGAAGTTGTTGACCTGCGAGGTAAAAAGATATCCCAAGATACTGACAAGGCTTATATATCTCTAGATTGATTTGAACTCAGAAACCATTTTGTTTGTCTTTACCTGTCTGCTAATGATATTAGTCATAATAATATACTTGTTCCTTGGATTTTTTATATAGTTTAACTACTTATGATTACTGAACATGTATAAGATAACTGTTAATACTCTTTTTATGGCTTATGCAAAACCCAGAAAAATGCAACAGGAAGACTCAGATCATGACCATTCACAGACAAAAATGATGTAGTGTTTTTCAAATGATGGTCACTTGACCTGACTGCCTTCCATCTACCTGCCTTTTCCTTTCTGGAAAAATTTGGCCTCAACTCACATTCCATGGTTACAGTATTTCCTCATCCTCAAAGGTCAATAAGAGAATGTTGGTACTGAGACTTCCTAGGAATGAGACTTCCTGGTGCTGTAAGACTACACTATGCAACCAAAAGGATGGTCATCGATGTGTTCTTCAGATTTATTTATGATGAAAAGGGGCTCTGTCTAAAGTAACTTCACAGGATGATCTCATCATGGAATTCTAACTGGACAGGTCATGTGTTGAATGGGGAGTGGGGACCAGCCAGGCAGTGGCCTGGGAGAGGGACAAGCCACCTGCCCTTTGGTCCCAGGAGTCAGCATCTGCAGCTGTGGCCCTAGCAAAGCTATCTGCCCATGGTTCCTTATGGCTGCAGCCAACCCGGGTAAAGCTGGCATAGGTCCTGGGTGCCTATGACCAGCCAGTGGAGGTAATCTTGGGTTCTGGGTGCTGGGCAAGGCAGAGGCCATTAGGGACAACCAGGCAAACAGGGGAGCAGTTAGGGCCGATCAGGCAGGCAGGCAGGTAGGCAAGCGGTTAGGAGCCAGTGATCCCGGATTAGGAGAGGCAGTTGGACACCCCCCAAGGGGTCCCAGATTGGAGAGGGTGCAGGCTGGGCTGAGAGACCCTCCCCCGTGCATGAATTTCATTCACCAGGCCTCTAGTGCAATAATAAAAACCTAAGAGTGGGAAAGTGAGAAATAGAACATTAACATAATTTTGGTAACTTAGTAACTTGCCTGTAAGATAGGCAACGCCTTCAAGACATATGCATAATCCAATGTGATGTTATATAAAAATCGGGAGGTGTTGTGACCTATCCAGATAGAATTAGCATGAAAATAGTCGAGTAAGAAATCCAGACATGAACAGGTTAGTGAAATTAACTTCAATCAGATGGTGAAGCAATGTGTGAGGGTATAAGATCATATGTGTGGCAGATTTAGATCTGCCTGCTATAAAACAAAACTCCTCAATTGTCTATTCTTACTGCTTCTGCTTATTCTGCAGCCATTCAGTGTTGCACTAAAACCATTCTTGCCGAAGTCACCAACTGCTTGTAATTATCAATTCGAGTGGGTGATTTTTAGACTTTGAGTTAGTTTGGTGTGTCCCATGTTGTCAAAAGTCATCACTTCCATCTAAATTTCCACATTTATTGGCATAAAACATTTCACAAGTGTCCTCCTTTATATTTTGAACTCTAAAGCAATTCCAAATTAACTGTTGACCTCTACTTATGTCATTTTGAACACATTTTTAGGGGCTTTTAAGCCCCTTAACATTTGCATTTTAAGATTCACCATAATACTTTTCCATTGATTCTTTGCAGCATTTTCAACACTACAACTTTAGTTAGCCATTAAAGTTTTCAAAAATATCAAATAAATTGCAGAAGAAAGAGGTAAATTGGAGAAAGCAGAGAGTTCAGGATAGCATATCAGAGTACCCATTGCCTAATAGTCTGGTTCAAATAAACAACCGCATTTGAACACAAATACTGATGCAGATAGCAAAATCTCTCTCTGATTCCCCACTCCTATCCCAACATGCCAAGGTCTTAGAGATCCACTGCTTTTGTTCTTATCTTCTTGTTTTTCTATTACTCTGTTGTGAACTGGAGCAGATCTGCAGTGGTCCTAAACTCTTCTTCCTTTTTTTTTTTAATGTTATTTTATTGATTTTTCACTGAGAGGAAAGGAGAGGGATAGAAAGTTAGAAACATCGATGAGAGACATTGATCAGCCACCTCCTGCACGCCCCCCACTGGGGATGTGCCTGCAACCAAGGTACATGCCCTTGACCGGAATCAAACCTGGGACCTTTCAGTCCACAGGCCGACGCTCTATCCATTGAGCCAAACCAGTTTTGGCAAACTCTTCTTCCTTCAACTCCCATTGCTTTGTCCCTGAACCCCTTTATGGGCTGACTCCATGCCCTCCCTCAAACCACTGAGAAGATTACCCAGGAAAGAAGGCTACCCTTGTGAAAGTTTTCCTCCATTAATGGTACTTCAACCACCTGGGAAGAGGCACATCTTCCCTCTCTGAATTAACTATCTAAACCAACCTTGATTTAAGGGTGGACAATAATAATCTGTTTGACATCCATAATGATCTGTATCCACTTGCAAACAAAAATGGACCCATGTCAAGAGTTGTGAAAAGCTGTGAGGGGAAGCAAAGGGCCTTCTCGGCAGAGCTAAGTGGTGTTGAAATATAGTCTTATCTCTTTTTTGCTAATGTGTGTGTGCACGTGTATGTGTGCATGTGTACAGTATTTAGTGTATTTTTGTGATTGTAATACATAATGACCATATTATTTGGAAAATAAACAAAGACACAGAGTTGAATAGGAAAAAAATCCATATTTCCACAGCAGGAGGGAATATATGTGAATTATGCAAATTCATAGGTATACATCTGTCCACTCATTAAAACAAGGGTATTTTGTATTCACTGTTTTATTATATCAATGTTTTTTTTCTCTAAACAATATATTGTTTTCCACATCATTAAGTATTCTTATACTACATGATTCTTTATTGATGTATCTGATCTATAAATTGTATCTAACCTATTTCATATGTATTTACATTGAATTACATAAAATTGCCATTTTGCAAGTCAAAATTGTTGAGTATCACTGATTTGTGTTTCAACCTAATACTTTCCTATTATTTGATTCTTGGGTTATTTCCAACATTTTATTTTTTAAATAACTAGAAGCCCAGTGCATAAAATTCATGCATGGGGGCAAGGGGTCCCTCAGCCCGGCCTGCACCCTCTCACAATTCAGAACTGCTGGCTCTTAACCGCTTGCCTGCCTGGCTGCCTGACTACCCCTAACCACTCTGCCTTCCTGCTTCATTGCCCCTAACCACTCACCTGCATGCCTGATCACTCCTAACTGCTCACCTGGCTGCCGGAGTACCCCTAACTCCTCTGCCTGCCTGATCACCTCTAATTGCCTCTGCCTGCCTGCCTGATTGCCCCTAACCACTTGCCTGCCTACCTGATTGCCCCTAACTGATCTCCTTCCTGCCTGATTGCCCCTTACTGCCTCTGCCTTGGCCCTCACCACCATGGCTTTGTCTGGAATGATGTCCAGAAGGTCGTTTGGCTATCTGGTCTAATTAGCAGATTAGAGGAACAAAATAATTGAATTTTTTTAAAAAGCAAGGAAGATATAAAACAGATTACAAATCAGCATTATTTAGAAGGAAAATTGGCAACATGTATCAAAGGCATTGAAAGTGTTCATCCTTTTAGATCAGCAATTATACTACTAGGAATTTATCCTAAGAAAACAAGCACAGTTTTGCAAAAAGATTTATGTGTGAAATGTTAATTGTATTATCTATAATAATAAAAGCATAATATGCTAATTAGACCAGATAGCCATGAAAAACAATATATTGGTAGAGAAAAAACATTGATATAATAAAACAATGAATACAAAATACCCTCGTTTTAATGAGTGGATAGATGTATGTCTATGAATTTGCATAATTCACATATATTCTCTCCTGCTATGGAAATATGGATTTTTTCCCTCTTTAAATCTGTGTCTTTGTTTGTTTTCCAAATAGTATGGTCATTATGTATTACTTTTGCAATCACAAAAATACACTAAATACTGTACACATGCACACATACACATGCACACACACATTAGTGAAAAAGAGATGAGACTATATTTCAACACCACTTAGCTCTGCCGAGAAGGCCCTTTGCTTCCCCTCACAGCTTTTCACAACTCTTGACATGGGTCCATTTTTGTTTGCAAGTGGACAGATCATCATGGATGTCAAACAGATTATTATTGTCTACCCTTAAACCAAGGTTGGTTTAGATAGTTAATTCAGAGAGGGAAGATGTGCCTCTTCCCAGGTGGTTGAAGTACCATTAATGGAGGAAAACTTACACAATGGTAGTCTTCTTTCCTGGGTAACCTTCTCAGTAGTTTGGGGGAGGGCATGGAGTCAGCTCACAAAGGGGTTCAGTGGCAGGGCAGTGGGAGCTGAAGGAAGAAGAGTTTAGGGTCACTGCAGATCTGCTCTAGTTCACAACAGAGTAATAGAAAAACATGAAGATAAGAACAGAAAGCAGTGGATTTCTAAGACCTTGGCATGTTGGGATAGGAGTGGGGAATCAGAGAGAGATTTTGCTATCTCCGTCAATATTTGTGTTCAGATGCGGTTATTTGAACCAGACTATTAGGCAATGGGTACTCTGATATGCTATCCTGAACTCTTTGCTTTCTCCAATTTACCTCTTTCTTCCGCAATTTATTTGGTATTTTTGAAACCTTTAATGGCTAACTAAAGTTGTAGAGTAATAGTGTTGAAAATGCTGCAAAGAATCAATGGAAAAGTATCATGGTGAATCTTAAAATGCAAATTTTAAGGGGCTTAAAAGCCTCTAAAAATGTGTTCAAAGTTACATAGGTAGAGGTCAACAGTTAATTTAGAATTGTATGTTTTATGCCAATAAATGTGGAAATTTAGATGGAAGAGATGCCTTTTAAATAATTTTTTAAAAATTATTCATTCAGGGTAGCTGAATGAATACAAAAACATGACTTACAGGCAAGTTACTAAGTTACTAAAATTATGCTAATGTTCCATTTCTCTCTTTTAAAAGTCTGATTGGATTTTTAAGATTTCTCACTTTCTGACTCTTTGGTTTTTATTATTGCACTAGAGACTTGGTGCATGAAATTCGTGCAGGGGTAGGGGGCTGGAAAGAGGATTACTCAGCCCAGATTGCACCAATCTAGGACCCCTTGGGGGATGTCCAGATGCCTCTCCCAATTCGGGACTGCTGGCTCTTAATCACTTGCTTGCCTGATCACCCCTGATTGGCCCTGTCCCCTCTGTCTGCCTGCCTGCCTGCCCGATCACCTCTTACCACCTCTGCCTGCGTGCCTGATCACCCTAATTGCTCTCCTACCAGCCTGATCACGCTTAACTATTAGTCTGTAGACAGAGGCTGTCTCTGGAGTCTTTGAGTCTGAGGCCTGATCCACTTAGTCAGAAACAGCCTTTAACACTGCCCTGCAGTAAAGATTGAGAGGTATATAAGATCTACCTAAAGCATGGTTGGGAAACTGCGGCTCGTGAGCTACATGCTGCTCATGAGCCGCAGTTTGGTGCTCTGTTGACTAATGAGTTTGCCGACCACTGACCTAAACCATAGTTATAAATCCAAACAGACTATCAAATGAGGAAACAAAGAAATAACTTCCAAATGAAAGAACTAGCAAATTCCCCAGAAGAAGAGATAAATTAAGCAGAGATAAAAAGTTTATCTGAAACAGAGTTCTGAGTAAGGATGTTAAAAATCCTCAACAGTATGAAAAAAAAATATGGTAACTATGAAAAAAGAATAGTATGAGATAAAGAATGATATAACACAAATGAAGAAAACATTGTAAGGAATACACAGCATATTAGGGGAAGTTGAGGATCAAATCAGTGAATTAGAAGACAGAATTGAAAATATCACTCAATTAGAGAACCAAAAAGAAAAAGACAATTAAAAAATAGAAGAACAGCTAAAGAGTGCTAAGGGACAATGTGAAATGCATCAATATTAGAATAGTAGGTGTACCAGAAGAGACAGAAAGGGATAAAGGAATAAAGAAGGTGTTTGAAGAAATAATGGTAGAAAACTTCCCTAACTTGGTAAAGGAAAAAGTCACACAAGTTCAGGAGGCACAGAGAATCCCAAACAAATGAACCCAAACAGACTAATGCCCAGACACATCATAATTAAAATGCCAAATATTAAAGACAAAGAGAGAGTCTTAAAGGCAGCAAGAGAAAAGAAAACTGTTTCCTACAAAGGAGTTCCCATCAGGCTGACACTTGATTTCTCATCAGAAACTCTACAGGCCAGAAGGGAATGACATGAAGTACTCAAGGTAATGGAAAGTAAGGATCTGAGACCAAGATTTCTATATCCAGCAAGGCTATAATTCAAAATAGATGGTCAAATAAAGAGCTTCCCAGACAAAAAGAAAAGCTAAAGAAGTTCATCACCACCAAAACCAGTATTATAAGAAATGCTAAAGGGATTGCTGAGAAGAAGAAACACAGAGAGGAACCTAACCATACAAAATTAAAATGGCTACAAATAAGTTCATCTCAATGATAATTCTGAATGTAAATGGATTAAATGCTCCAATCAAGAGGTGTAGGGTAGCTGAATGAATACAAAAACATGACCCAACTATGTGCTGTCTACAAGAGACCCACCTCAAAACAAAAGACACACACAGGATGAAAGTGAAGGGGTGGAAAAAATTTTTCCATGCAAATGGAAAACAAACAAACAAACAAAATGCTGGAGTAGCAATCCTCATATCTGACAAAAATAGACTTTAAGTGCATCATGCAAAGTAAATACCGTATGATCTCACTCATTTTTGGAATATAATGAAGAACATGAACTGATGAACAAAAATAGAGCCAGAAGGAAAAAAATATTCTAGAATATAATAGAAATAATCCTGCCCTAACTGGTTTGGCTCAGTGGATGGAGCATTAGCCTGCAGACTGAGAGGTCCCAGGTTTGATTTTGGTCATGGGCATGTACCTTGGTTGTGGGCACATCCCCAGTAGTAGGTGTGCAAGAGGCAGCTGATTGATGTTTCTCTCTCATAGATGTTTCTAATTCTCTATCCCTCTCCCTTCCTTTCTGTAAAAAATCAATAAAATATATGTTTTTTAAAAAGGAGTAATCCTTCTATTTGCAGATTTTTAATATTTTGTACAACTTTTGTGATATCATACTATGTTAGTACAGTTTGGGTAATATTATTATGCTTAAAATCCTTTTGCTCTTGAAATATTAATGTTTATCTCGAAGTAAAAAATGTAAAATCAATTAAATATATATTTTTTTAAAAAAAGAAGAAAAGGTAAAGGGAAAAGAAAAAAAGTTAGGGAGTAGAATTTGGGTTAGTATTAAAATCAGGGTTTGGTACAGGTTTAGGTGTAGGATTACTATTAAAGTTAGTATTTAAGATTAGGGTTTATAGTTAGAGTTAGTGTTAGGTTTAATGTTTGAGTTATTAAAAAAAAGAAGAAAACCCTATTTTTCATAATAAGCAAAAATTTGAAGAAAAATATTATCCAAAAAATTCTTACATATGGACATTTTGACAATTTAGAATCAACATATTTTTTTTATGGTTGAGAGTATTACATATGTCCCCTTTCCCCCCCCATTGACCCCTTCTATTCCGGGCCCCACCCCAGGCCTCAACACCCTATTGTCTGTGTCCATGGGTTATGCATATATGCCTACAAGTTCTTTGGTTGACCTCTTTCCATCCATACACCATCCCCTGCCTTCTGAGATTCAGCGCCTGTTCCCATGTTACTCTTGTACAATAAATATTTGTCTGACTTAACATGGTATTAAAAAGATAGACAGGATATGCTGGCTGGGTCATCAATGTTTTATTTTTATTTTTTACTAGAGGCCCAGTGCACAAAATCTGTGCACTTGTGGACAGGGGGTCCCCTCAGCTCGGCCTGTGCCCTCTTGCAGTCGGGGAGCCGTTGGTGGATATCTGACTGATGGCTTATGGTCCTTAGTCTTAGAGAATACTTTGCGAATTTACCTCAAAGGCAAGGGAAGTAAAATGGAAAGTAAATGAGTGGGACTACTAGTGTATCAAACTAAAAATCTTCTGCACAGCAAAAGAAACTGGCAACAAAGCAAAATGGCAACAAATCAAATGGGAGAAGATATTTGCCAACAACTCCTCTGACAAGGGATTAACATCTCAAATATATAAAAACACATACAACTTAACAACAACAAAAACAAACAATCCAATTAGACAAATGGGCAGAAGACCTGAACAAACACATCTCCCAAGAAGACATATCAAGGATCAACAGATATATGAAAAGATGCTCAACTTCATTAGCTATTAGGGAAATACAAATCAAAACCACTACAAGATATCACCTCAGATGGCCTTTTAATAGTATATCTGTAAAAAGATCCTTTTCACCAATTAAAACTGGTATATTTGAGTCTTTTTTTTTTTCAGTTTTCAAATTTTTCCAGAGTGTGCTTTGTGGGGACACAAGTTTATCAAGATACTCCACCACTCACAAAGGAAAAAAAAAACATGGTAAAAGATTTTGTGTTCAATGGCTTGAGGAACACTGCATGACTCACTGTGCAAATAAAGCCATGAAAGATTGAGGTAGCAATGCCTAGTGGTTAAATGCCCCTGACAGATATGTATTCAAATCCTAGCTTAGCCATTACTCACTAGTTACATCATGACTTAACTTTTCTAATCCTAAATTTCTTATATGTGTGTAAAATTGATTAGCCCATATCTCATAAGTACAATGCAAGAATTAAAAAGCACTTAACACAGTGCCAGGCATGTGGCAATCTGCAATAAACCGTAACAAATAAATACATAGGAATAAGTGCCTTGGGTTTCAGGGGTTGGGGAGGTGCGGCAGAGGACTCTAATTTTCTTGCCAACAGAACCCTTTTTCATTTTACATAAGACCCAGGGAAAAATCATGAGCTGCATTTTACAAAATGCTGATTTAGTGAAATGGAACCACGTTTACTCATTGACAAGTGAAAAGTATTAAGTAAGAATTTGAACTGGGTAAAACATTAAGCAAGAAATCCTTGATGGCCCTGGCCGGGTAACTCAGTTGGTTAGGGCATTGTCCCCATACACCAAGGTTGTGGATTTCATCCCTGATCAGGGCATGTACACACAAGAATCAACCAACAGATGCCTAAATAAGTGGAACAATAAATAGATGTCTCTCTTTCTGCCCCTTCTTCTCTCCTTCCCTCCTTCTCTTTCCTTCTTTTCCAAATCAATAATAATACACACAACCTCAGGCAAATATCCCTAGCGACAACCCAGAAATCCCTGCCTTAAAAAAATGCAGTCATTATTTTAATCCTAAAAGTTAGCATCTTCTCTGCTCATATTTTCCAAATCAACATCAGTTTTTCTTTTATTTTTTTAAATATATTTTTATTGATTTTTTTACAGAGAGGAAGGGTGAGGGACAGAGAGTTAGAAACATCCATGAGAGAGAGACTTCGATCAGCCGCCTCCTGCATGCCCCCTACTGGGGATGTGCCTGCAACCAAGGTACATGCCCTTTACCAGAATCGAACCTGGGACCTTTCAGTCCACAGGCTGACATTCTATCCACTGAGCCAAACCGGTTTCGGCGACATCAGTTTTTCACCACGGCTATACGATATTCTGGCCAAAATATTCTTGACATTTTTAAGGTTTACTTAATAATGTGTTATGTGTGCTGACTTTAACAACTGCAATCCTGCTGCATCTCAGGCCTGGGTGACCCTACTTTTACAGCATTCCTGCACTTATGAGAGGATCCCTGAGGGCACATGGGGACTAGAGAAGAGGCTCTGCTGTTAGGAGAAATGACTTGGTCCAGGATTTAGCCTCAGGGGGAGGAGTAGCCAGAGCCAAAAACAGCCAGACCAAGGCGCATGTGCTTTGTTTCCAAGGACAGCAGGACTGAGATAGAATATTTTTACAGAATTAATACAATAATACATCCAAAAGAACAATTGGAGTTTCTCAGAAAAGGAGACTCGATAGATATTGTCTTAATTTGCTGGAGTAGCCATACAGAACCACACATTGGGGGGCTTACACAACAGAAATGGATTTTCTCACAGTTTTGGAGGCTAGAAGTCCCACACCAAAGTGTTGGCCGGGTCAGTTTCCCCTGAGGCCTCTCTCCTTGGCTTGCAGAAGTATCCTCCCAAGGTGTTTTCTCTCTGTGTACCCAGCCCCCGGTGTCCCTTTCTTTTCTTATACAGACATCAGTCCAGCTGCATTAGAGCCTTGTCCTTACAGCCTCATTCAACATCAAGAACTCCTGAAAGGTCTCTCTCCAAAAATAGACCCATTCTAAGGTACTGGAAGTTGGGTTTCAACATATGATTTTGAAGGGAAGACAACTCAGTCCATAACAGGAATTACTATACAGCAAACATTTTTTTTTTACATACTTCCATAAGTGCTATTTTCTAAATAAGATCTATTACCACTGAAAGACTTGCACCTATGAATATTTACTTCTGTAGTGTATTGCGTGATTGTTCCTCTTCGTATGCCTAGGAAAACGCTCCAAAGGCTATTTGAGTCATATTCAGTCCTTTGTACGTGGTGGAAGAGCCAACTCCTAGAAGCCTGGAAATCAGATTATGGTTTTACCTGTCTAGCTGGATATTCTTACGGAAGTTACTCATCTCCTTAAGGCAAGGCAGATTTACCCTGCAGCATTCACTTAAGGACACAGTTTTTCTTGAAATCTTTCTTTTTGAGAAAGTGTGGAAGATCATTGGGCCTCACTGTTCTCATATGGTTCTTTGCCACCATATCTCACATCACATGGCAGACAAAGTAGCAAACACATGGGAAGAGTCCAGGCTTATGACCTAAAAAAAGATAAACAAGTTAATAGAAACATGGAACTTTTACAACAGAAATGCTCTGAATTCAGCAGAGGAAAAAAGAAACCCAAAAGATTTATTATTGTTATTTTTATTGGCACAAATGGTGTGGGTTTTTATCCCTACCATTCCTAGCGAAATGTTTCTTTAAAAAAGTGTTTCTCCCAAGTTATTTTTCTTGGATGAATCATCTTGCAGATTATCTGTGTTTTGACGCCCTTCACGTGAGTAGATAGATTGAAAGCACTAATGTTTAGATTTAAATAAATGAAGTTTTATACCGTATTCATGACTTGAAATAGGAAAGAATTTCCTAAACAAGACATAAAATGCACAAATCATAAAGGAGTAGATAATAAAGTTGACTCTATTAAAATTAAGAATGCTTATAAAAATACATCATTAAGAGAGTGTAAAGAAAATCACTAACATATACGTATATAAATATCAAAGAACACATTAGAATATATGAAGATTTTCCTTGAATCAATGAGAATAAAACAATCCAATAGGAAAAGACCATTAAAAAAATTTGACATTAGCATACAGAAGATGGAACCCTAAATGAACAATAACATATCAAGAGAGAAGAAAATGCAAATTAAAACGATAGTAGTTTCCCATTGTACACTGCGTGAGTGATAAAAACCTCTACAATACCACATGATAGGAGTTGTTTTACTGCACCTGAGATTACTAGTGGGTGTTAGCATTTGGAAACTTCCCCTATAAAGTGAAATGAATGTAACCCACACAGTTGGCGTGTGCCTTAGGGGACACGTATAACAATGGTCACAGCAGCATAACTATGCAAAAAATGAGAAACCACCAAAAGTCTTTTAACAGTTGAGTGGATAGATACATTGTAGGATAGTTGTACAGTGGAATATTAAAAACAAAGAACATTTTAGCAAACTATAGCTGACATCAACATGAATGAATTCGAAAAATAATAAGGTTGCGTGAAAGGAGAAAGTCACAAAAAATATTTACTGTATGATTCCATGTACATAGAACTCAGATAGTAAAAAATATTTTTTTAAAAAAGCAAATAGCTAAAGATCATAAAAGTCAAGATAGCTAAGAAAGCACACAGGGAGTGTCCAAGTTAATGGGAGAGGTGGTAGACCTTGTTCTGGATCAAGGTCTTATGATAGTTAAGGTTCTTTTTGATAACTTGGTTTATAATTTCATGGCTTCTAGTTTTATGATTATTGTTTATGTTTTACATATGTATGTTATATAGTACGTCCATCTGTATATTTTTCATCTCAAAAATTATTTTAAAAGGAAAAAAAAGGCAAGAAACTCTATATAGTGGAGAGGGGACTAGACTTGAAGCCAAGAGATACTATTGTAAATTCAAAAGTAAAACAAAACAGGTTTTCTGTAAACTTGCAGCCACTCAATTTTTTTAAGAGTCAAAAGGGTATTTGGAGCGAGGGGAAGTGGACGAGCAGATAGTGTTTTAAAGTTCTCTGGATAATGTCACTGAATACCTTAGAAGTCTGGGAATGCTTTAGCTCCTTTACCTAGGCTAGGCACCAAGCACCTTCTAAATATCAGATTCGTCATCACATTGTTTCTTGTCATCATAACATATGTCTGAAGTCTGAATCATTACATCTGTTTCTCTGGGAAGAAATCTGAGGTTCAGAGAAGTTAAATGCCTTGCCCAAATTAATAGTCAAAAAAAGACGGTATACCAGAGTTACTTAAACTTTACTGTGCACATGAGTCTCCTGAGATCTTATTAAAATGCAGATGCTGACACAGGAGGTCTGGGATCCTGAGAAACTGCATTTATAATAGGTTTGGGGTTACTGATCTGCAGACCCACTGTGAGGATCATGGCTTCTAGAGCCACACTGCCTGGAACCCCAATGCCGTCATTTCACAGTTTTGTGTCATGGGACAATTACATTACTTTTTTCATCTGTAAAATGGGAGTGGTAAGATTTAGCTCATAGGGTTGTCATGATGTTTGAAGTTACAATGATCTATGCAGGGTTTAGCAAGGTCCTGACACTTAGTTAGCATTTAATAATATTACTTATTTTTAGTTAGTAATGAGAATTTTATTGATGTTAAAAGGTGCTAATAAATTATACCAGAGGGCCTTCAGCACAAACATTAGAAAAATTTGAAGAACTCTGCCATTCTGACTCCTTATATGCAACTCACATATCCTGGCAGGTCTTATCCTCTCATGTTTCTTTCTAGTTAAGGTACTTAATATGTAGAAATAATAATCTCCCTATGATCTCTTATTTGGGAGGAGACATACTTTTCCAGGAAAACAGCTAAGACTGAGAATTCATCCAAGTGCTTAAAACTGCTGACCAACTCCAAATCGACACACCTTTTTTAAATAGAACTACTCTGAAGTTAAAATGTCACTTTACATAAAGTCATCCTATATAATAAAAGGTTAATATGCAAATTGTCCCCTCAACCAGGAGTTTGACAAGGTGTTTGACCAGGAGGTGGGCAGGTCGGACCCCATCCATGCACAAATTCATGCTCTGGGCCTCTAGTTAACTATAAGTTTTTCTGGGAGAAATGCAAATGGGAAATTTTCTTTCTTTCTTTCTTTCTTTCTTTATTTATTTATTTATTTAAATCAGTGGTTCTCAACCTTCCTAAGACCGAGACCCTTTCATATAGTTCCTCATGTGGTGGTGACCCCCAACCATGAAATTTCGCTACTGTTATGTATTGTGATGTAAATATCTGCATTTTCCGATGGTCTTAGGCGACCCCTGTGAAAGGGTCGTTTGACCCCCAAAGGGGTCGCGACCCACAGGTTGAGAACCACTGATTTAAATCCTCAACCAAGATTTTTTTAAAAAATAGTGAGAGAGGAAGAGAGAGAGTTAGAAACATGGATATGAGACACATCCATCAGTTGCCTCCTGTGCTCACTCCTAGGATCGAACCTGCAACCTGGGTATATGTCCTGTTGGGAATCAAACCTGAGACCTTTTGGTGCACTAGACCACCCTCCAACCAACTGAACCACATAGGCCAGGGCTGGAAAACATTATCAACAAGTTCCTCTCTTCCTAACTCTTTCTCAATATTGCTGTCTTCCCTCTAGTAACCAAGGTTAAAGCTATGGCATGATCTTTATTCATTCCTTTCCTTTATCCTCTTTCTTTTTTCATTTAGTCAAGAGGATACATTCAGTAAGTTTAGGAAGGATCTTACCACCACCAATAACTGTGGTCTTCGGTCAGTGGAGAAACAAGCTGATTAGCTTTATTGTAAATACACTTTCCAATGAAAACAACTGCATGTCCCCATTGCTTGCTTAACAAGAATTGTTTTTGTGTCATAAAACAAGTAGTCTTTTTTTGAAACATTTTTTTAAAATTGTTTTTGTATTGTATTTTTATTGATTTCAGAGAGGAAGGGAGAGGGAGAGAGAGACAAAAACATCCATGAAGAGAGGGAATCATTGATTGACTGCCTCCTATCGAGCCTGCAACCTGGGCATGTGACCTTGGCGGGTTGAATCTAGGACGCTTTAAGTCTGCAGGCTGACACTCTATTCATTGAGCCAAACTGCTAGGGCAAACAGGTAGTCTTATGACATCCATTTTAATTTAAATAGAAATGTGTCAAAATGGACATGATCAATTCTAAAAATAATGAATAAAATATGGAACTTTCATTTAAAAATAAATTAATATTTATTTTTTCACTAGTGAAACAAAATACAGTAATAACTTGGCAGGTTTTACTCCTCAATACTATTCATATAGAATTTTATTTTTTTCCCCACTGAACTGGTAAATTGATGATTTCTGTCTTTTCAGAAAATGCAGTCTTCATTAATGGGTTAGTCCTGGTATTGTCAAAAGCAATGTTTTTTTCCCCATACCTAGAGCTATTTTACTACTAAACCTAGGAACTATTTGATTTTACAGTAACTGTATTATGTGCATGGATGATATGCTCATCAAACTCCAGTAGTATTGACAATCAACATAATTATTTTAAAAGAGAGTCATTCATCTGTTATTAGAAGGGAATGGCTGAAAAGCAATAAAAGTCATACCCAGCTGTTACAGAAACCTACTCCAACTGCTTTCATTGAAAGGTAAACCCTACAGCCCTACCCGCTTGGCTCAGTGGTTGTAAGTCATCCTATGAACTAGGGGAGGTCACTGGTTAGATTCTCAGTCAGGGCACATGCCTGGGTTGAGGGCTCCATCCCCAGTGTGGGGCATATCAGAGGCAGCCAGCTGATCAAAGATTCTCTCTCATTGTTGATGTTTTTATCTCTCTCTCTCCTTTTGTCCCTTCTCTCTGAAATCAATAAAAATACATTTTTAAAAAAGAAATAAAGAAAAAAAAGATGAACTATGAGTAATTCAGTACAGGACTCACTTGCAATCCTGACACATTGTTTTTGCTTGTCCTAGTACCACAAAAGTTTCTGCCATCACCGAAAATATCACTATCAATAGCCAGGGTCACATGACAACTTTTATGGGTCCCCGGCACTTTTGCTTTTGGGTCTCTTCTTTCATAAAAAAAAAAGATTTACAATTATACTTTATGATTATATGGATAGAAAGAAACATATAATGGAGATTTTATTCATTTTTATACATTCATTATTATTATATTCATTTTTCTCCTCACTCTACAAGAAATTAAAACATGTTTTGGGACTCCTGAAAGTTCTGTGGGTTAGGCTCTGTACCTGCTGTGCCCTGCTTAAAGCAGCTGGCTTCCGCTGAGCCCTTTAAGTACCAGGCACTGTGCTAACTCAGTTATACGCATTGTTTTATTTCACCTCCACACAATTTATGACATAAATGTGCTATTCCCACTTTACACACGAGAACATTATAGCCCAAAGAAGTCCCTTAGAAATAACCACAGAGCCCAGAATTGCATCCAGGCCCTCGTGATTCAAAACCTTTGGCTTTCTTTCATAAACAGACCAAATTGCCCTCCAAAAGTTGAAAGCTCAAGAGGTCGCTAACCCAGAAAGATTGAAAGATCTGTATACCAGACCAGGCTACACCAATAGTGAGACATCAAACAGAGTATTTAGTCTGAATTTTGAAACTCAATGCTGGCGTCTTCACTGGCTATTAACCCTATAACAAAACACAGACTGTTGGGGATGTAGATATTGGATGTTATTCAAGGGTAATCGACCTGACTATTCATATAATCAAAGCCTTCTTTGAGAAACAAAATCTAAAGTTGCTGAAATTTTTAAATCTTAAAAATGTTAGCATCTTATAAATACATGTGACATAAATGTAAATGTTATTCCCACTTTACCGATGAGAAAACGGAGCCTAAAGAAGTCCCCGAGACTTTTAGTTAAGTTCACTTTGGAGAATGAAGACATTTGCATTGTCAATATGTAGTCATCACATTCTAGGCGCTTCCCTTCCCATCTCCCCTCTCCCGCCTCTGCATCATTCCTTGCTGAGTAATTTTGGTGAGCAAAAACAATTGATCCCTGTGCAGAGTAGAGAAACCTTGTCAAAGTAGAGTCCAGTAAAAGAAAATGCAAGAAACCTACTGGGAATTAATAAAACAACTTCCAGCTTCCAAAACCCAAAGGAAAAGAGACAGTGATCCAATTCAGTCAAGGGGACAAGCAAAACAACTTTGTTGGAGCTTCCAATGAGTACATCTTGACAGACCGATTAACCTTAGTTCCAACCAGACATTGTAACCTCCATTAGTTAGATAATGGAGATGCAAAGAGATTGTGTACCTTTATTTCCTGACCAATTACACAGCCCTATTTTAACTCTGTGTTCAAAATAAATGATCTAAAAGCTTTTAAGGTACCAGTCAACAAGATGTTAAGATATAACGACTGTATAAAAGTTCTGATGTTCTCACATTTCTTTGTGGAGAAAATATCCTTTATTTATAACACAGGATACTGGTATGTGTGTGTTTTTTTAACTTTAGTTTTATTGTTGACATTGTAACAGTTGACCCCATTTTCTCCCCCTTTGCCCACTTTAACTCAGTACTCCCCCTTCCCTCTGGCCATCACCAAATTGTTATCTGTGGCTATGAATTATGCATATATGTTCTCTGTCTAATCCCTTCACCTTATTTTATCCAGTCCCTTTTTCTCCATCCCCTCTGAAATTTGTCAATCTGTTTGATATATCTATCCCTTTAGTTCTATTTTGTTAATTAGATTCCACATATAAGTAAGATCATATAGTATTTGTCTTTCTCTGATTGCCTTAATTCACTTAGCATAATAATCTCCAGGTCCATCCATCCTGTCACAAAGGGTAAGATTTCCTTCTTTTTTATGGATAATATTCTATAAGTAAATGTATCACTCATCTACTGATGGGCACTTGGGATGTTTCCAGATCATGGCTATTTAATAAAAGAGAAACATGCAAATTGACCATACCTCTGCCACACCTGCAAGCCACACCCACCAACCAATCAGGAGTGAGCATACAAATTAACCCAACCAAGATGGCTGAGCCTACAGAGAGAGCAGAAAGCTTGGGTTTCCCTGGCAATGGAGGAAGCCAAGCTTTCCATTTTGGCTGGCCCTAACCTCTGCTCAAGGCTACAAAGTTTCAATTATAGAAGATAAATAAATCCTCCCAAAATGGCGGCAGCCATAGAGCTGGAGAGAGCAGGAGGCTTGGGTTGCCCTTGATGATGGAGAAAGCCAAGCTTCCCGCCCAGTGTAGCTTGCCCTGGCCTCCATTCAAGGCTACAAAGTTTCAATTATAAATAAATCCCAGCTACCACGGCCTCCACTTGGGTCTCGGAGGGTGGGAGGGTGGGGAGAGGGAGCGTGGCCGGTCTGCAAAATACTACAGGCCCTTCACCCAGGCCACCCCATGCCCCAAGGGAATCCCCACCCTGATCCTGGACACCCTTCAGGGCAAACCAGCCAGACCTCACCCACCATGAACCAGGCCTCTATCCTATCTAATAAAAGAGTAATATGCAAATTGACTATCACTCCAACACACATGCCTCCATGTGGACACAAGATGGAATAACCTAGGACTACTGGCTCCCAACTGCTCACCTGCCTGCCTGCCTGATTGCCCCTAATTACTTCTGCCTGCCAGCTTGATTGATGCCTAACTTCTCCCCTGCCAGTCTGTTTACCCCTAACTGCCCTCCCTTGCAGGCCTGGTCACCCCTAACTGCCCTCCCTACAGGCCTGATTGCCCACAAGATGGCTAGCAGGGGAGGGCAGTTGGGAGGAACCAGGCCTGCAAGGGAGGGCAGTTAGGGGCAAACAGGCTGGCAGGGGAGCAGTTAGGCATCAATCAGGATGGCAGGGGAGTGGTTAGCAGGTAATCAGGCTGGCAGGCAGAAGTGATTAGGGGCAATCAGGCAGGCAGGCAGGTGAGCAGTTGAGAGCCAGTAGTCCTAGATTGTTAGAGGGATGTCTGACTGCCCGTTTAGATCAGATCCCAGTTAGGTTAGGATTGGGCCTAAATGGTCAGTCAGACATCCCTCAAGAGGTCCCACATTGGAGATGGTGCAGGTTGGGCTGAAGGACACCTACCCATGCATGAATTTTTTGCACCAGGCCTCTAGTCTGTATATATAAAAGCCTAAGGCAATCATTATGACTGGTCAACTGAATGACCTGTTGATCGGTCACTACGATATGCACTAACCAGCAGGGGCAGATGGTCAATGCAGAAGCTTCCCCCTAGTGGTTAGTGCACTCCCATAGCCAACCTCCCATGGCCAGCCAATCTCCCTTGTTCCCTCCCCCTGGCTGGCCAGCCCTGATCAGCCCCAATTGGGACTGGGCAAGACAGCCCCAATCGGCCCCGATCACTGGCCGGGCCAAGGAACTCCACCCATGCACAAATTCGTGCATCAGGCCTCTAGTTGTAAATAATACTGCTATGAACATAGGGGTGCATATATTCTTTCTGATTGGTGTTTGGGGATTCTTAGGATAAGTTTCCAGAGTTGGAATTGCTGAGTGAAAAAGCAGTTCCATTTTTTATTTTCTGAGGAAATATCATGTTGTTTTCCACAGTGGCTGCACCAATCTGCATTCCCACCAACAGCACATGAGGGCTCCCTTCTCTCTACATCCCACTAGCACTTGTTTGCTGATTTATTGATGATAGTCATTCTGGCAGGTGTGAGGTGGATGATGTTTTGGAGACAAGTGGACATTGTGTAGCTGTAGTTTAGATTAGAAAGGAAAAGTAAATCTAGCATTTGGGGTGGGATTTTCCCTTTTAGACAATAATCCCTTTAAAATCAAGGTGAAAGTCATTGTGGGTGGGACTCCCTACAAATGTACTTTGTATTTTTGCTTCCGTAGCTTTGTGAGTGGGACAGGACTTACATTTTGGTTACTTTCTTAGTTTGTATTTATTTTTTAGTTAAAATTCTACCAGTGAGGGAGCATGGATAAGGTAGCTGTGCACAGGAAGACAAGGTCGCAAAACCCACTGAAACATAGGAGGAGCATTGGTGAATTTGACAAATTTTATAAATATGTCATAAGTGCCAGCTTACTACTGAGTTGCTGAGTTACCGAGATAAGCTTAGAAGGTATCTGCCCTCAAATATCTCACAGCCTGTGTGGCAGGTGCTCAAGGCTTAATCCTGAAAGCACAAGAAAGGGGCAGGGGCTAACGTACTGAGAAGCCAGGCTAGCCCCTAGACTTCCTTCACTGATAGGGATAGCAACAGCTTAAAAATGAACTTTCTGACCTAGGGTCCTTCCCCAGATTTGTCTGGGACACTGACCAGTAATGGTATCCAGGACCTGGGTAGGCTGAACTGTCATAAGAGTAAGTAATGAGAACTCTTCACCTTTTCCAGCACTATTCCCATTTCTGACTGAAATATTTCAGGCCTGCCTTTCAAGGCTGGTGTCTGCCAATAAGGCACCGCTTCTTCCAGGAAAGCCTTCAGGTGTCCACTTTTGCTCATTTCCTTTCCACACCAATGCCAGTTCATAGAACTCCAGTCTCTCCCCGCCATCCTCCCCATTCTTCTTTTCTAAACATGTACTGCTTACTAAGTTTCAGGAACTCACAGCACTAGGAATAAAAACCAAAAGCACTAATATCAGCCTAGTTAGGGAGCAGTCCTGTGAGAAAGTCCAACCTATAATACAATGCATTAAAGTATCACAGTTTCACTGGAAACAAAGGGCAAAAGTCCAAAGGGTAAGAGAAAGGAGGTATTTATGCTACAAGTATGGGGAAAATGATAGAGCAGTCTGTTACACTTGAATTGCTTTCTTCCTCCTATCAAGTAAACTTTCTGGTCCTTGTTTATATCATTCTCTAGGGGTTAAACTCTCTGAACCTTAACACTGTTCTGAACTAAAGGTCTAATGGCAAAGGCCTGGAGGAGGGGGAGGAAAATTCACTCTAAACTCATTTGCCTCCTCAATTCTACTCCAAATGCCACATAGTTAGAACCCCAACTTTACAGAAGACAAATCTGGATCAGAGATGTTAACTGGCCTGCCCAAGAGCTCAACGCTCATAAGATCTTTCTGAAATGCATGACCAAACTTGTTTGGTCCTGACCATCAGCCAGGTCTAGGGATCCTACCCATAAAAGAATTTTGTGCACTGGATCTCTAGTAGAATCATTAAATGATTGGGTTGCTAGGAATCTTAAAGACCCCTTAGTAAGCCCTATTACTTGGTTATTAAGAAGTTGAGATGAGCCCTGGGTCCAGGGCTGAGTGGGCCTGCACTCTGCTGGGTGGGAAAGGCCCAGCTCAGAACTGCTTCCTCAGGAAGTCTGATAACTTCATTTTTACTGCTTCTGCTTCTGTTTTTATTTCTAAAAATACATATTGCTGTTTAACACATTTTAAAAAAATTAGCGTGAAGGCGCCACTTCTGGATTCATCGTGCCTTTTGCTCCCCGATGCCCCCTCCTTTCCGAGCTCATCTCAACTTCTGCTGGTATGGGGGGCTGTGTCAACCTCTGCCCTATCTCCATCACACCCCGCCCAAACATGACAAAGAAGCAAATCTTACTGAAAACACTGTGTCACCCACCTGATGAGTGCTCTAGCTATCCCCCCATAATGCTATTTTCATCAAAGGTCACACAAACCAATTTCCTGCTGAAAGGCTCTATCCTAAATGCCAAAACTTAGTCACCTTGGAGGCTTATCTTCCCACACGAGATATCGGTTGGTGGTATCTTCAGGTGTTTGTGGTTATTAATGGCTCCCTCTATGACTACCGAAAGCAACCCCATTTGGGAGATGCACTGTTGGGTCACCCTATGTATTGAGTGCACACTGTGGGCCAGCTCTGTGATAGGTCCCAAGGCTACAATGATACATAAGACAAGACTCCTCATTTGCAGGAGCTCACAAACACGAGAACCTTACCCGTAGTTTGTACAGGGACATATGAGCAAGTATTATCTCAGATGGCTCGCCCCAACCTTCCTTTTTCTTCTTGGTGCCCTCAGTGCTAGTTTAGGAATGTCATGGGGGCATTTTCTCAGCCCCTTGGCTGCCAAGCCCCTTTCCCTCAGAGTCCCACAAGAAACCATGTGCACCCATTAGAGCCCTTTGTGGATACGTATTACCTTTCAGTGACTCATGGGGATATACCTATGTGGCCCTTCCATGTCCTACATGGACCTCTATGCCCATCCATTACCTATATAGATATCCTTATGTGTTCAATGAGTGTTCCTTCTGAACAATTTCATGTGCCTCTCCAGTGTCCAATGGACCAGTGTATTCCTTTTTTCTCATGTGGGGGCTGGCGAGTGGGTGGCAGCAGGCTGGCCAAGGTGGGTGCCAGTGGGGGCCCTCACGACTGACTCACCAGTTGCCCTGCAGATTGGTCCTGACCACCAGCCAGGTCTAGGGATCCTACCCGTACAAGAATTTTGTGCACTGGATCTCTAGTAGAATCATTAAATGATTGAGTTGCTAGGGATCTTAAAGACCCCTTAGTAAGCCCTATTACTTGGTTAATAAGAAAACTAAAGCCACAAAATGTGAATGTTTTAGTAAAGTTTGTACCCTTAGAAAATGGCAGAAAAGCAAATAAACATGAATGAATCATAAATATACATCAATACAACAATAGAATGAACACCTATTCTCTCCCTTTGCTATTTTATTCACATTACAATGAAGCAGAAAATTTTCTGTATTCTTCAGATCATTTATCCTCTTCATCCTTAACACACACAGATATGTATTTAGACACTTCTGCTCATACATCCACACTTCACTACTCACAGGAATCCTGATTTAGGCTGGAAATCTAAAAGTTATCAGGACAACTGGGGCACCAGAATGAAGTTGCCAAACTGCCAACAGGTGAGTCTGCTGAAGAAATACAAGGTGTCTGTCTCCTATTTATAAGTGCTTTGGAAATCACAGCTCTTATAATACAATCCTATGTAAGAAAAAAAATTTTTTTTGAAGTTTTTTACAGTTCCTCACAGCACACTAGCACTAGCAGCAGCTTCTTCTTTTTCCTCTCTAATTAAAGGTAAATGGAAACAAAATTAAGTGTGGGAAAAATTGGACCTTTTAAAGCAGGAGTAGAGGATATCCTGTACGCAGGCTGTATAAGGCCCACGAAATCATTTGACCTGGCCCTGTCAAGGCATGAGGAGTGAGTTAATTAAATGTTTGACCAGATAGAGCTAATTAATAGGCAACTTTTTAAGTTGATAATTTTGTATGGCCCTGGAATGATGTTCTAAATATCCAAATGGACCTTGGCAGAAAAAAAGGTTCCCCACCCCTGTTTAAAGAAATTACCAGGTTGGCAGGTAAGGCTTTATAGACCATAGTAAAGGACTGAGATTTTGTTTGCAGACAAAGGGGAGGTTTTTATGAGTTTTAAGCAGTGGAGGGCTGTAACCTTATTCACATGAACTTCAGGGCTTGGCAAGGTCTTCCTAGCACAAGAAGACATGATTCCTCCTTCCCAGGCCTCTGTGAGGACTCTGAGGGTCCGGAGAGCTGTTTGCCTTGGAATTCACATTCACAAAGGACCTCAGGTGGAATGTTTGATATCATCTCCGTATAAAATTGGAGGTGTAATCCTTCTCTTTTCTTCTGTACAATTCCCCTGTGTCCAAAAGGAGTGTACATTTTATTTAGTTATATTTAATTTTATCTTTATTGTTGAAAGTATTATAGATGTTCCCCCTTTTTTTTCTATTGAGCCCCTCCACCCCGCACTTGCCCCTTTCCTCCCATCCCCCAGGCCTTCACCACACTATTGTCTGTGTCCATGGGTTATCTATATATGCATAAAAGTCCCCTGAGTTAATCTCTCCACCCTACCCCTAGCCCAGGCCTTCCCTTTGAGATTCATCAGTCTGTTCCATGTTTCTATGTCTCTGGATCTATTTTGTTCATCAGTTTATTTTCCTCATTAGATTCCACATATGAGTGGGATCGTGTGATACTTGTCTTTCTCTGACTAGCTTATTTTGCTCAGCATAATACTCTCTAGGTCCTCCCATGCTGTCTCAAAGGGCAAGATCCTTTTTTCTACAGCTGCAGAGTATTCCATGGTGTAAATGTACCACAGATTTTTTATCCACTCGTCTACTGATGAGCATTTGGGCTGTTTCCAGATCTGAGGTATTGCATATTGTGCTGCTATGAACATAGGAGTGCATATATTTGTTCTGATTGATATTTTTGATTTCTTAGAATATATTCCTGGAAGTGGGATCACTGGGTCAAATGGCAGTCCCATATTTACGTTTTTTGAAAAAATCCATACTGTTTTCTATAATGGCTGCACCAGTTTGCATTCCCACCTTCAGTGTACTAGGGTTCCCTTTTTTCCACATCCTTCTCCCCACCTGCCATTTGTTGATTGGTCGATGGAAGCCATTCTGACAGGTGTGAGGTGGTACCTTATTGTCGTTTTGATTTGCATCTCTCAGATGATTAGTGATTTTGAAAATGTTTTCATATGTCTCTTGGCCTTTTGTATGTTCAGGTCATGTTTTCTTATCCATTTAGCTACCGTATGTCTTTTGTTTGAAGCATTTACATTTAAGGTTATTATTATTATTATTTTTTAAGCTCTCTAGGTGCTTTTATTTATTTTTTATTTATTTAAAATTAACTTTTATTAATTTTTCATACATATCTCCCCATTGCCCCCCCCTCCCTCCCAGGCATACCCCGACCCCCCAGTGTCTGTGATCATTGGTTATGCTTATAAGCATGCATACAAGTCCTTGGATTGATCACTTATTTACCTCACCTAACTTTAATCTTTCTGCTGTAATTTCACAGTCTGTTTGATGCTTTATGATTTTTGTCCTCCTGAGAATTATGTCTACTCCCTTTCTGTGCTCCTGATTCTATTATATTCACCAGTTTATTCTGTTGATCAAATTTTTAATTCACTTAATTTTTAGATTCACTTGTTGACAGATATGCATTTGTTGTTCATAATTTTTTGTCTTTTACCTTTTTCTTCTTCCTCTTCTAAAAGAGTACCTTTCAGCATTTCATATAATACTGGTTTGGAGTTGATGAACTCCTTTAGCTTTTTCTTATCTGTGAAGCTCTTTATCTGCCCTTCAATTTTGAATGATAGCTTTGCTGGATAGATTATTCTTGGTTGTAGGTTCTTGCTATTCATCACGTTGAATATTTCTTGCCACTCCGGTCTGGCCTGCATCGTTTCTGTTGAGAAATCAGCTGACAGTCGTATGGGTGCTCCCCTGTAGGTAATGAACTGTTTTTCTCTTGCTGCTTTTAATATTCTCTCTTTCTCTTTTACTCTTGGTATTTTAATTATGATGTGTCTTGGTGTGGTCCTTTTTGGATTCCTTTTATTTGGGGTTCTGTGTGCTTCCTGGACTTGTAAGTCTATTTCTTTTACCAGATGTGGGAAGTTTTCAGTCATTATTTCTTTAAATAGGTTTTCAGTATCTTGCTCTCTCTCTTCTTCTGGCACCCCCACAATTCTGATGTTGGTACGCTTGAAACTGTCCCAGAGGCTCCTTACATTATCTTCACAATTTTGGATTCTTTTCTCTTCTTGCTTTTCCAGTTGAATGTTTTCTGCTTCTTTATATTTCAAATTTTTTACTTGATCCTTGCCTTTCTCTAGTCTGCTGTTAGGACTCTGTATAATAGTTTTTATTTCAGTCAGTGTATGTTTAATTTCTAGTTGGTCTTTTTTCATCTTTAGTTGGATCTTTTGCATCTCTAGTTGGGCCTTTTTCATCTCCTCTTGGGTCTCACTAAATTTATCCATCTTTTCTAGCATATTCTTGAAAAACCTTATAAGCGTGGTTTTGAACTCTATATCCAGTCGTTTTTTTCCCCTCCATTTCTTTTGCTTATAATCCCTTCCCTTGTCTCGGCATTTTCACTATGCCAGGGAAACTTCTGTGCTGGATTCAGCCGCAGAAGCCTCTGTTGAGCTTGGGAGGGGTGGAGTCTCAGAGCTTAAGGGACCGCCTTGCCTTCCAGTCGGCCCCGCCCTCCATGGCCCCTGAGTCTCATGTGACTGGGTAATGGCTGGAGTGGTCCTTGTGCGCGCACCCGCAGTGCCTGTAACCGCTGCCTTTCTGGCTCCCTTGTGCACCAGGACCACACGAGTCTAGGGGTTTCGCCCAAAACAGGGGCCCAGTGGACTCAGAAGTGGCACAGTTGGGAGGGTCTGTCTCCCGCCCACTCTCGAAAGCCAGCGGCACAATCAGCAATCTGTCCTCCGAGTGGTGCCGTGCGCGACCAGACCTCCGATCCTTTGTGACTCCCCTAAATTTCTGTGCACTTCTCCCTTTTCACAGTCCAAACTCCCCCTGTATGAGTTTCGGCTGGATCTGGGGTTTAGTGTCGTAAGATAAGGGGTTCAATGCCTTTGAGAGTCTCCGTTTCCCTCCCGCCAGAGAAAGCCAGCCAGGTACTCCGGCGCACGTCTCCATACCTCAGCTTTTTGCAGCTCCTCTGGGTTTCCGTGAGCCCCTCTCTTTCCCTCTAGTTGTAGAACTTCCACTCAGCCAGCTTTCCTGTGGTTCTGGATGATGTCCGTTCTGTCTTTTAGTTGTAGTTTTGAAATTGTTGTGCGAGGCAGCAGTATAGGTGTTTACCTATGCCGCCATCTTGGATTCTCTTCTACATTTAAGGTTATTATTAATAGGTATTTATTTGCTGCCATTTTCATTTTTTATGACTGTTCCTTTCTCTCTTTTTTTAAAAATTAAATCTTTATTATTCAGATTATTACATTTGTTTCTCTTTTTTTCTCCTCCATAGCACCCCTCCATTCAGCTCCCACCCTTCCCTCTGCCCTTAGCTCCCTCCCATTGATCTCATCCATAGGTGTATGATTTTTGTCCAGTCTCTCCCTGTACACCCCTCACCCCTTCCCCCCTCAGAATTATCAGTCCACTCCATTTCTGTGCTCCTGATTCTATTATATTCACCAGTTTATTCTGTTGAT
>JAAGEH010000045.1:23861095-24267332 GCA_011751065.1 Lasiurus cinereus | reverse complement strand
TGTAGGTAATGAACTGTTTTTCTCTTGCTGCTTTTAATATTCTCTCTTTCTCTTTTACTCTTGGTATTTTAATTATGATGTGTCTTGGTGTGGTCCTTTTTGGATTCCTTTTATTTGGGGTTCTGTGTGCTTCCTGGACTTGTAAGTCCATTTCTTTTACCAGATGTGGGAAGTTTTCAGTCATTATTTCTTTAAATAAGTTTTCAGTATCTTGCTCTCTCTCTTCTTCTGGCACCCCCACAATTCTGATGTTGGTACGCTTGAAGCTGTCCCAGAGGCTCCTTACATTATCTTCACATTTTTGGATTCTTTTCTCTTCTTGCTTTTCCAGTTGAGTGTTTTCTGCTTCTTTATATTTCAAATTTTTTACTTGATTCTTGCCTTTCTCTAGTCTGCTGTTAGGACTCTGTATAATATTTTTTATTTCAGTCAGTGTCTCTAGTTGGTCTTTTTTCATCTCCTCTTGGGACTTGATAAATTTATCCAACTTTTTTTAACATATTCTTGAAAAACCTTATAAGCGTGGTTTTGAACTCTCTATCCAGTCGTTTTTTTCCCTCCATTTCTTTTGTTTGTGATCCCTTCCCTTGTCTCGGCATTTTCACTATCCCGGGAGAACTTCTGTGTTGAATTCAGCCTTATGATACCAGACTTGCAAAACCGAAGAAGCCTCTGTTGAGCTTGGGATGGGTGGAGCCTCAGGGCTTAAAGGACTGCCTTGCCTTCCAGTTGGCCCCGCCCTCCACGGCCCCTGAGTCTCACGTGACAGGGTAATCGCTGGAGCTGTCCTTGTGCTCGCACCCGCAGTGCCTTTAGACCGCTGCCTTTCCAGCTCCCCTGAGCGCCAGGACCACACGAGTCTAGGTCTCCAGGGTTTTGCCCGAAACAGGGGCTTAGTGGAGTCAGAAGTGGCACAGTTGGGAGGGTCTGCCTCCCGCCCAGTCGCGAAAGCCAGCGGCACAATCAGCAATCTGTCCTCTGCGCCATGCCGTGCGCCACCAGACCTCTGATCTTTTGCGACTCCCCTAAATTTCCGTGCACCTCTCCCTTTTCACAGTCCAAACTCCCCCCATATGAGTTTCGGCTGCATCAGGGGTTTAGTGTCGTAAGATAAGGGTTTCAATGCCGTTGGGAGTCTCCGTTTCCCTCCTGCCAGAGAAAGCCAGTTAGGTACTCTGGCACCCGCTCTCTCAGCATGTGCGTCTCCGTACCTCAGCTTTTTGCAGCTCCTCTGGGTTTCTGTGAGCCCCTCTCTTTCTTCTAGCTGTAGAACCTCCACTCAGCCAGCTTTCCTGTGGTTCTGGATGATGTTCATTCTGTCTTTTAGTTGTAGTTTTGAAATTGTTGTGTGAGGCAGCAGTGTAGGTGTTTACCTATGCCGCCATCTTGGATTCTCTCTGACTGTTCCTTTCTATCTCTCTGTTTTTTCTTCTTACAACAGCCCCTTTAGCATTTCTTGCAGTGCTGGTTGGTGGTAATAAACTCTTTTAGTCTTTATTTGTCTGCGGAGCTCTTCGTTTCACCTTCAATTTTGAATGATAGCCTGTCTGGGTAGAGTAGTCTTGGACTCAGTCCCTTGAGTTTTATTATTTTTTTATACTTCATGCCACTCTCTTTTGGTCTGAAGTGTTTCTATTGAGAAATCAGCTGACAATCTAATGGGAGCTCCCTTGTAAGTAACACAAGGAGCTTACATTTTAAAATCTGGCATTTTGACAGAGGCAAAATTAAAATTTAAAAAGCAGTTTCTTAAATGTAAATAGTAGATTTATACATAGCTAGTAAGCCAGGACTGAACCTGATACATTAGTGGTGACCAGAGAGGTCTGACTGAACTCAGGGCAGTGGCTGGGTCACACTACTTGTAGACCAGGGGGTGCAAACTTTACTTTCCAACAAAACTATGCTTGCTAAAAATACAAATTCCTAAGTCCACTGCCAGACACTGTAATTTGGTGAGTCTAGAATGGGTCAGGAAATGAATTAGAATAGGAACTTTATACACAGCCCCATAAGCATATAGTACATGCTAGCTGGGAAATCTTGGGGTGGATTCTGATTCTGAGGGTGATTAACAATATAACCTCAGGCAGGGCACATTAAAATTAACTTCCCTTAGCCCCTATTACCTAGTGTGTACAAAGAAGGGATAGTAACAATCAGAGTGTGATGGGATTAGTATTTTAGAAAACATCGATGTACTTTTCTCAGTTGCTTCTGAGTGTGTTAATTAGTTCCTACCTCTCTGGCCTGACCCATGGTGTGTGTGTGTGTGTGTGTGTGTGTGTGTGTGTACTATTTTATATACAGGGTGAGGTAAAAGTAGGTTTACTGTTTTGAGTATGCAAACTAGAGCTTATTTTTATATTATTAATTATTATATTATTTTTCAAACCAACTATTGTAAATCTACTTTTGCTACACCCTGTATATACACTGAATGGCCAGATTATTATGACCACCCCATAAGTACTTCGTTGGGCCATCTTTTGCCTTCAATACTGTGGGGATTCTTCTTAGCATTAACTCCATGAGATGTTGAAAGGTGATCTGACACCATGCCTGGTGAATAGCACTGTCCAGTTCTGTGAGATTTGATGGTGTGAAACCAGCTGCCTGATAGCTCTTTTAACTTCCTCCCACAAATGCCCAATTGGATTGAGATCTGATGATTGTGGGGGCCACCTAAGCAAGGTGAAGTCTCCCTCATGTTCTTGAAACCACTCTGCACAATATGAGCACCATGGCATGGCTCACTGTCTTGTTGGAAGAAGCTATCTCCTTTGGGACACGCCATCAACATGGTAGGATGAACTTTATCAGCAATGATAACACTGCCATCATGAGTCTGAACATCAAGGTGAGAGTCTGAACACCTTCAAGCCCACCAGCTTGAAGGGTTGTAGTCATGCATGTGGGGTGCATGCTTTCATGCTGTTTCTGTGAAATTCTCACTTTGCCATCTGCATGATGCAACTGGAAACGTGATTCATCGGGCCACATGACTTTTTCTAATGCTCCATTGTCCAATCCTTATGTTCCTGTGCAAACTGGAGACGTTTTTATCTTGGCAACTGCAGACAGCAAAGGTGTTCGAAAGGCCTTCCGGTTCCATATGCCATATGATGCAGTGTATGGCTAATTTGCCTACAAACGTCAGGTGGTCATAATAATCTGGCCACTCAGAGTATAGTGACTTGGTGAAGGTAGGGTAGAGGTGGTGAGGGAGGAGATGAGAGCACCATGTGCAGTCTTGGTTGCAGCTCCTCAGTCCTAGCACAAGTTCCCATATCACAAAAACAGCCATCCACAATACATAAACAAAGGACATTTGGGTTTATAGCATTGTCACGTGTCACAAGAGGTTATTTTTTTTTCCACTTTTTCATCCATTTAAAAATTTAAAAAATAAGGTTGAAGTAAAAAATCACTCTAAACTTGTAGATCCCGCACCAGGTCAGATTTGGCCCAGAGGCAATAGATTACTCACACCTGTTTTAGACTAAATCATTAGGGACAACATCCTAGACAAAAATGCCTAACCTATTCTTGAGAAAATCCATCGGGAGTCAAAAATCAGGATTATAGGCTTTAATAGAGGAAAGAGACCTGCCAGGCTGTCTCGAAAAGGGAGAACAGTAACACGTGCAGAGGTGAACCAGCCTTTTGAGGGGAGGAATGGGGGCTTAGTGTATGAAAATGATTCTGGTTGCCAACTGAAAGGATAATAAAATCCAGCCAATGAAATTCAGTCACTTCTGCCTCTAATGGACCTTTCACACAAGTTGAGAGTCTGAACATCTAAAACCTTTTATTTTTTAATTTTTTTTAAAAAATATATTTTATTGATTTTTCACAAAGAGAAAGGGAGAGGGATAGAGAGTTAGAAACATTGATGAGAGAGAAACATCAATCAGCTACCTTCTGCACATCCCCATTGGGGATGTGCCAACAACCAAAATACATGCCCTTAACCGGAATTGAACCCAGGACCTTTCAGTCTGCAGGCTGACGCTCTATCCACTGAGCCAAACTGCTGAACATTTAAAAACCTTTTAGAGGTCAGTTGTTCTCAACTTTGGCTACACATTGGAATCATCTGGGGGGATTAAAAACCTTGGCCCATACCAATTACATCAGAATCTCAGAGGTGGGACTCAGGAATCAAAATTGTTTAATATCGCCCTAGCGAGTTTGGCTCAATGGATAGAGTGTTGGCCTGCAGACTGAACCGTCTCAGGTTCGATTGTGGTCCATGGCACATGTTCTGATTGTGGGCTTGATCCCTAGTAAGGGGCATGCAGGAGGCAGCCAATCAATGATTCTCTCTTATCATTGATGTTTCTCTCTCTTCCCCTCTCTCTTCCTCTCTGAAATCAATAATATATATATATATATATATTAAAATAAGCTCTGGGATAGGGTAAAAAGTGAAATGAGGGACATATGCTTCTTTTACATAGATGAATACAAGATAGTTTTACATAATTAACAGTTGACAATTGACTTGATAACAATAACAATGAGGGAACTAACATCCTGGTGCCATTTGTTGTGCCTTGAGGGATCCTGAAAAAAGGGAAGTTACAAGTTACCCATATATTTCGTAGATATGTTATCTTAGAGGCAAAAAGACAAATGGGCTCAGTAAAGATCTAAGTTGATCTTTGTCAGGGAAAATACTGGCCTAGGACATGACTAACCACTAAAACCGGTTTGTAGTAAATGTTTAATTTTCAAACCATCCTTTGTGGTCTCTTGAGTTTGCAAGACTGCCACGCAGGCCCCCTCTGAGCTCCTCAGGTCAGCATGTGGCCCCTCTCGTCCACAGAATATTTTAAGGCATAACGCCTGGCTGCCCCAGCATGTTGTTTTTCTCTGGCTGCCCCAGCATGTTAGTTTCATTTTCTTGTTTTGAACCGAAGAGCTCCTCCCTGATCTTGGCTGTGCACATTTGCAGTGCAACCCTGAATAAGGTTGCTGCCTTGTGGTTTGCTCCTGACAGACCATGACTGCAATAATGGCCCCAGAGAAGTCCAGTCCCGGGCTGAGGTGCTGGCTGATCCTGACCTTCACAGTGTTCCTGCAGTGTGTCTGCGTGGCCATGGCTTACATTTATTTCACCAGTGAGATGCAGCAGGTCAGTACAATGTATATGAGCTCACAGCAGCTGTCAGCACCCTCATGTTAACTGCCTCTCCTTTGCCTCTCTACTTGCTCCTCTTTGAAAACTTTATAGTGAATGTTTCCTTTCCCTGCCTGAGAGATGTTTTGGTTTTAGATCTATTGCATTTGTGTGTTGATAATAGTGAGACTATAAAGCACTAGCCTTCTGGCTATTTCTTGTCCACAGGCATGTAATGGGAAAAGTCTGTAAAACAGTGGTTATCAGCTGAGCTCACATTTTACTACTCATCCTAAAATAATTGAAAATAAAACTGCCATTCTATGCCTGTGGATGGTTCAGGTACAAATCCAGGTGCATTTGACAGAGAGAAAGAGAGAGAAAATAAAAAAAAACAGTGCCATTTTAATTCGTGTATAAAACATTTGGAACTATAAATGCAAAATTGACAAAAATAAACCAACTCAGCTTCTTAGATTCTTATATATATTTTTGACTAATTGCGTATTATCAAAACCTGTGAGTTGGAAGGAAATTTAAACACTCACATTTTATAGAAGAAACCAGAGACGAGGATGGGTTACAGAAAATGATTGTCAGAGACTAATGTCTGGGCAGCAGATAAGTCAGTATTGCCATCAGAGAATCTCTGAGCAGCCAGCACAGAAGTCTACCCTGCTGACACAAGCCCTGCCACAGATTGGTTGGTCCTTGCCTAGACAATGCCATCAACAGCAGTCATACAAACCCATTTCACAGAACCAAGGGCTTCTGGAACAGAAGAGCAGGCTCCCAGTGCACAAAGGATTAGCAAGAGGAAAGCCCAAGCCTGAGATGTAGATCTGAATATCATGAGGTGGAAAGGAGGTATCATTATTCATTTTTGAAAATGCTACCACATCCCCCGTCCCCATGAGGTCTGTAGAAACACGTGTGGTTGGGGAGGGTGGTAGGGGTTTTCCTTCCTGTTTCTGGTCTCAGAACTCTGTATTTACGCATAAAAATATCTAAAAGGAAAAAAACACCAAAATGTTGGCCATTGTGATCTCTAGATGGTAGGATTGTGGTAGGGTGCTTTTCCCCTTTTTATTTTTTTTACACTTTATAAATTTTCTATGGTGAATATCATAAACAGATTTATGCTCTCCATATATCCACTTTCACGCTGACTTGAAGAACATGACATTTTTTACACAAAACTTCCCCTACACAGTCTGATCTCAACCCTGTAAACAAAAGAGAGATCATGGAAAGCTTATCCAGGAGGTGGGGCTTTTATTGTTCTGTTTTGTGTGTGTGTGTGTGTGTGTGTGTGTGTGTTTCTTTTAGAAAAATTTCCTTACTCTATATTTTCTAGGTTACCAGGGAGCTTGTCAACCTCCCTGCATGGATACCTAGGACCTTCCTCAATTTTCCAGGTTCTCCCTCCCAAACAAAGTTTTTCTGAAAAATTTCCAGAGGCTGTCCAGAGGCACTAGTCAGCAGTTGAACTCTGCTTCTGGGCCCTGCTCGATATCCACCCCTCTCCAACTCCACTTCCTTTTAGAGATAACATTTCCTGCTCTTAAGCAGCTCTCAGCTCAGCCTTTTCCTGCCCCTGCCCCATGCTTTGCAGCTTCCAACTTTTGGGAAGCAAGGGTTAAAATTGCTCTCTCCCTTCTGTGTCACATACATCTTTTATCCCCACAAGTTAATGGAAGTTTGTGAGCCTGTTTTTGGTTGTTGTTTGTTTGTTTTGTTTTTAGTTTCATCAGGGCAGTGCCTGGCCAAGTTCTCATATTTCTAAACCACATGCAACTGAGTTTCTTCTTTGAAAAGGCTTTTCAGCTTCCACTTAAATTGCAGATGCAAATACATTGAGTGTCCAGATTATTATGATCTCTGAATGCATAATAATCTGGCCACTCGGTGTATATCCTATATAATAAAAGACTAATATGTTTGACCAGCAGGCAGGCCAGCCAACTGCCCATGTCCCCTCCCCTGGTCAGGCTGGCTGAACCCCACCCATGCATGAATTCATGCACCGGGCCTCTAATATATACTGAGTGGACAGATTATTATACGTTCAGAGATCATAATAATCTGGCCACTCAGTGTAGATGTCTACAATAGAAAAGTATGGGGTGAGCAGCGGTAAAGAAGCATCTAATTCCATTGTCAGCTCAGGGGGCCCTAGCTGTCACCTCCACGACATTGACCAGAAGAATGTTTTCCTCTTGTAATTAAATGAAGGAAGAAAGAAAATAAATATTTAAAAGCAAATGAATGCACAGTGCCAGAGTGTGGGGAGGAGCAAATTAACTCAGGTTTATGTTTTTGCACTTGAGGGACCTTGGACAAATGTTCACAGAGTACTTGGCTGAGTGCAGGACTGCATGACTCTGGCTGGAACCTTTCATAGACAGTTAAGTCATTTTGATTTGGAATAAGCGGGTTATCCTTAAGTGTGATCGTTCCTTCATGCTTTGGAGTCTTCCTAAGTTCAAGTAGCAGGAAAAAACAAAAAGGCCATTGTACTGCAAAATAACATACTTTTAACCTCAATAGTTAAAAATAAAACCAGGGAATAAGACACCAAAAACAAACAAACAAACAAACAAACAAACAAACAAACAAAAAACCCAAAACCCTGCAACCTTGTGTGAGTTTCCTGTTTTTGTAAGATCAGTATCAGCCTCAAGTGCTCTGCATGGTTAGGGAATCTGTGCATGCTTGTGTGCGAGCGTATAAGGGCATCTATGTTTAACATCAAGCAAGGACTTTTTTGATAACAATGATCTGGCACGCTAAATTTTATTCTCCATCAGGAGGAGGTAGTAAACCTTCAAACCTCTGCAGCTAAATAAATCCCTAGCTAGCGTGGATATTTAATGAGGCAGCATTCAGTTTTTTAGTGGCAATGGGGTCACGCTTGATCATCAAGGAGAGTAGAAATCACAATAGTCAAAGTCTGCTCAGCCAGCCAACACTCGGATCAAGAAACAGAACAGGAGTTGGACCCTGAATGGTTTGGCTACTTTTTTATTTAGCATCCTTACATTTAAACACATTCTATTGCCCACCTTGTATCTAGGTGGGTTGCCACCTTCAGAATGGGATCCACACTATGTCAGAACTTCCCAGGACCTCAAGACCACCACAGTGAACCAGCTCAAATCTCAGAGGAAGAACAGACACAGAAGAGCAGCAGACATTTGTTGAGGGACACACAACTAATTGACGGCAGGGCCAGTCTAGGGCATTGTGATTCAGGATGCCTGACCCACACCTGCGATGTTTCCACCGTTATCTAACAGCTTACTTTTATTCAAAGGACAAAAGACAGCAGGCCCACTTTAATCCCAAGCCATGAGGTCATCCAAGGTGCCAAGAATTCTCCGAATCTCTCATCAGTTCCTATAGTTTTAACCTCTAAATGAACAAATGCAGACAGCACTTGCGCATAATATTGTGCTATATTCCATCCCGTCCTAGATGCAGGACAAGTATTTCAAAACGAGCATTGCTTGCTTCTTAAAAGAAGATGACAGCTCTTGGGACTTCACTGATGAGAATATGAACCATCCCTGCTGGCAAGTAAAGTGGGAGCTACGACAGTTTGTTAGAAAGGTAAGGTGGACTCTCAGGTGACTTCACCAGCTTTTCATAGAAGGTCGGAGGAGAGGGAATATTTAAGATCGTCCCGTCTAGACTGTTCATTTTGCAAAAGGGGACACTGAGGTCCAGAGTGCTGAAGTGATTTTCCCTAAATTCATAGAACTGCAGAAAGGCAGAACAGCAGCACCAAACAGTGGGCCTTAATCAACTTCCGGTTTACAGTTCATGCCTCTACTCTAGACAGTCTCCCCATCCAGTCTGATCTTTGTATCTTACATTGTAGATGGAGGCACAGGCAGAGCAATGTGTTCAAAGTCGGACAACAATGAAGGGTGTGTGTGGGTTTTTATTCAGAATATGAAAGAGGCCAATTAAGGGTGTTTTATATTCTTTCCACATGTTGATCTCAAAGAGGAAAGGGATGGGGAAGAGAGGTACTTTGAGAAATTGAAGTTGATATCTCAATTTGCAGTTAGCAAATGACAAATTATAGTATTTCTGTCTATGGAAGTTGCTAAACAGGATCTCCAGCAGGACCATTATGTTAACTAACAGGTTATTTAATAATTGTTACATAATTTACTTTCAATCATGTGACATGTCAAATTAGGTTTCTTTTCTTGGGCTGTTCCTTCTTGGCAAGAAAGCATTTAGTAAGATTTACTTTCAACTTCTTCAGAAAAGTCAGAGGACACACATACAGAAATACTCCATAAAGAAGTAAGCACCAGGATTGTTTAAAAAATCCTGGGGACATTCTCAGCACAGAAGGAGGAAGTGTTTTTACTGGCATGATTGTGAGTCCAGGATGTGGTGCTCAGCCTGGCTTCTCATAGAACCAGTGCTTTGTTGGCAGTTAGGGAACTGATTTAGAAACTTCAACATAGAGCCCAGGCATCACCCACAATGCTATTTTTTGGGGTTTTTTTTTTTTTTTTTTTTTTTTTTTTAATCCTCACCTGCAGATATTTTTTCAGTGATTTTTAGAGAGGGGAAAGGAGAGGGAGACAGAGAAACTTTTGCACATCCCCCAACCAGGGCTGGAGATTGAGTCTGCAACCCAGGTAGGTGTCCTCCACCAGGACTGGACCCAGGACATTTCAGTCTGAAGGCTGACATTCTACCTACTGAGCTAAACTGGCTAGGGCTTATGATGCTATTTCTTTGAGAAATGAAATTATAGTGGTACCTCGAGATACGAGTTTAATTCGTTCCGTAACCTTGAGGCGTGGGAAACTATGAGACGCTCGAGTCGTGGTAAACTGGTGGGTCATGTGCAGCCGGCCGATCCACGCGATCACTCCTATCTCAAATGTTGCTTGTATTTCAAAGCAAAAATCGCTCGCTCGACGGCTTGTATCTCAAAAATCTCGTATGTTAGGGCACTCGTATCTCGAGGTACCACTGTATTAGATGTCTACCTGGGAGTCCTGCAAACACCTGTACTGCGTGGCTGCCCTGGAGGTGTGTGGCCTGGGCAGGACACCCACTGCATGCATGATCAGCTATGACTTCAGCACCCTAAGTGACAAGGATCAGGAAAGACCCAGTGTTGGGGAAGGGTCCTGAGGAATCTAGGAATGGGACTTCACAGACCTTGGGGTTAAGGGGTGGTAAACTAACAGGTTTAGGGACAAAGAAGGGAGACTGGATGCTGGGGCTGGAAGTGGGAGGTAAGAGAAGTGGGGATGGGTTTCCTGCTACTCTTGCTTTCCCTCCCATGCTTATGCCCTGCCCCCAGCTAACCTCAAGGAAGCTGGGAGGGTCACAGAGGAATGGGTAAGAGTGCAGGGGAAAAGGATGTCCTGTTTTTTTCAGGGACCATTAATTAAACAGACTATTTCCAGTGAGCATCCTATACCCATTACATATATCATCTCCTTTAATTCTCACAATAGCTCTATGAGGAAGAAATCATTATCCTCTTCCTCTTTTTTAAAAACAGATGAAGTCACTTACATCAGTTAAGTGACTTGAGAAAAATTTCCCAGAGCTAACAATTGATAGATTTGAATCCAGGCCATCTGACCATACTGTAATTATCATTATACTTTGCCTCCCACACTGTAGGACTTACCCTCGCTCCTTCCTGTTGATCCTCCTTCTTCCTTCCCTTTTGTTCCAGAATGACAAGGGGAGGGAGGGAGGGAGGGAGGGAGAGAGAGAGAGAGAGAGAGAGAGAGAGAGAGAGAGAGAATTGCTGAGGCCACCTCTCGCTTTCTCTGCCTGTACCAGTGTCCATTGGACTACAGGCAGTCCCCTGATCACCTGGAGTCAGGGCTTGAGACAGATGCAGAAGCAGCGAGCTTCTGATTTGGGATGGGAGTACAGGGGAAGGGAGTTTCTGGTAGTTGCCAAATTAACAACAGTGATGGGAAAGGAGGGCAGTGATGGGCAAAACCCTCTGGTGACAGAATCCAATGGAGGGGAATTTAGAAGCTGTGGATGAGCCAAGACAAGACCTGTTTAATTCATAGAAAGGCTCAGTGTTTGCTCAGTGTTTTTTTTTCCCACTGGTGAATACAAAGAGGATGATGCTAGAGTTTTAGTAAATGTATGGGAACTTGGTAAAATACCTTTATGTTATGAATGCCTCAGAAATGAAGGCAGGACATGGTGTGGTCAGATCACACCTTGATGAGCTGTGGTTGTCTATGGGCACCCAGAGAAAGAGGCTTGGGGCTGTCCAATCACTTAAAGCCCCTGGACTCCATTACACAGAGCTCTTTACACACACACACACACACACACACACACACACACACACACACACATTCACATACCATAGAGGAAATGAAGTGACATGTCCGCCACATCCGCCAGCCACAAAGAGGTCTGTGCAGGACTCGGCTGAACTAACTTGGCAGGTGCCTCCTTTCTCCTGTGCTGCCTAGAGGTGGACTTTCAAAGACTTTATCCAGAAACAAAAGTCTCCCACACAGAGGACCATTCTTTGATCACCACGTGGGGATGGCTGCTTCAATATTCACCCTGCTTCCTATGTTGTCATCTTACATAGAAATGTCATGTTAGACATCAGTAAAAAGAGTCATAGACATTCTATAGTCAGTTTTAAATTTTTAGGGAAATTAACAACCTTTATTCAATACTATTTACAGATAAGTTTGGGAACCTATGAGGAAACCATTTCTACAGTTCCAGGTAGTATTTTTATTTTAACTTTCTTCTCTCCACTTCATGGCAGGGTGAAGGCCTTTCCATCCTCTTCCTTTCTGCTTCATTCACACATCCTACCTCTCATGAGCTGTTCAGCATTTCAAGCTACTCGATTCTATTTCCCTTTTTGCATTGAGAGCTACAAAGCTCAGAACCAACCTTGTGGCCCACCTATGACCAGAACTTTTTTTTCAGCTGAATCTTATTAGATTTGTCTTTCCCCTCAACTTCTTTAATTAGTTATTTTTTAACTTTCTAATGTGTTGTAAATAAGCCATCTTATTCCTTTCTAGAACTGGCTGAAAGTAAGATTAATAAGGCCCCACGTTACCCATCCCCTCTGCTTCTGACCACCATAGGCTCTATGGCATAAATAGAGTTCCTTATACAGAAATGCCTCACTCCCTCATCCCTTTCCCAACAATCCTCCTACACACCCACAATTCTCATCTTATGGTCCTCATGCCACAGCCATCTCTCTTCCTGTTCATGATCAGCAGCCTCTCTTGACCCACACTCCCTTCAGTGCTGTCGCCCAGGCTGGCTTCTTTTGACTCTGGCTGTTCATATAACGGGCTCCTTCTCATTCCCCATCCCTATCACCTAATTGTCAGATCTTCCCTGGCCACCTTTCTAAGTAAGTTCCCCTATACCCTATTTTCTCTATCACACTTATCTTGTTCATTTATGTATGTTATCTCTGTGTCTGATTCCTTACTAGATCAGAAATTCACAAAGACAAAACATGTGTCTGTTTCTCCCACTTCTCTATACCTAGCACCTAACCCTGTGCCTCAAACCTAGTAGGTCCTTGCCCTTGTCTGTACCATCTTCAGTGTGTGTGTGTGTGTGTGTGTGTGTGTGTGTGTATTGTATTTTGATTGAAACAAAATCCACATAACAAACTATTAATCATTAAAGAGCACAATTCAGTAGTAATGAGTGAATTTACAATGTTGTGCCAACACCAGCTCTTTCTATATAGAAGGTTCTTTTAAAATATACTTTTATTGTTGAAAGTATTACAGATGTCCTCAATTTCTCCTCTTTGCCCACCTCCACTCAGCTCCCACCCCAACCTAGGTCTTCACCTCACTGTTGTCTGTGTCCATGGGCTTTGGATATATGCATAGAAGTTCTCTGTGTGTGTGTTTGGATTCAAGTGAAATTCACATAGCAAACAACCATTTACAGAGCACAGTTCAGCTCAGCCAGTGTTGCTCAGTGGTTGAGCATCAACCTATGAACAAGGGGGCCATGGTTTGATTCCTGGTCAGGGCATATGCCTGGGTTTCAGGTTTGATCCCCAGTGTGGGGCATGCAAGAGTCAGCAGATCAATGATTCTCTCTCATTGTTGATGTTTCTATCTCTCCCTCTCCCTTCCTCTCTGAAATCAATGAAAATATCTTATAAATAAATAAATTAATTAAAGAGCACAATTCATTGGTAGGTAGTGCATGTACAATGTTGTACCAACACCATCTCTCTCTACATAGAAGGTTCTTCATACATATTTTTGATTGAATAAGTACATAAATAAAATTACTGGAATAAATTGACTACTTTTTTGCACTTGGTTTTCTATAGCTCCATTTTCACATACTAATCACCATGCAGGCCTGAGTACATATACTGGAGCACATCAACCTGGCAAAGAGGGCAAGACCTTGTCCCAGGGTCCAAGCATCTGATCATTTCCCTAAAGGCAAAAGTGGTAGTGAGAGTGTTGAGCATCCCAACTCCTTTGAGGAGGCACACCATATCCATCGTCTACAGTAGATGCATGTATTATGTTCAGTATTGGAAGAAAAGTATTATTTTTTACTCATCCCAATAAGGTTTAGAAATCAGGCACTTCTCAGTATACCAAGACACATCCATGACACCCAAGAATACATATCTGCAAGTTTCCTTTCTGGGAGGTGTTTGCTATCGCCAATTGGAAATTTCCTCTCTTTAGAATTTGCTTTCAAAGCTTGGCTTTCCCATATCCTTGCAATGACTTCAAATGCAAGATATTTATAATTGGATTTTGTTATTGAATCCTTAAAAACAAAGTGGTGAGGTCTAGGACAGGCAAAGCATTATGAATTATTTAACGAGGGAGGTTATAAGTAAATGAACACATCAACCTTGAAAGCTGAGAATAATATATAAATGACTATGCATCTCCATGCCATACTTGGTCTTCAGTGTCATATAGATGCCCACCTATCCTGAATAAGTAACAACACAAAATTAGAAGAAATGAGAAGAGATTCCCATGTCCCATTCATTTTCTCCTATGGAGTTTTATCGCCTCTTAGTTTCCTCTTCTACTGGCCTAGATTAAGGCTTAGTGTTCTTAGTCCTGGTATAATGGTCTGATTAACTTGCCAGTCTCCAGCCCTCTCATTTTCTATGCATCCAACCTTACTCTGAGAGATAGATTAGTCTAAAGCACAAAACATATCTCTTCACTTTCCTGACCAAAACCTTTCAGAGTCTTCCCATACCCTATAAAATCCAAATCTCTTAGTCTGACATTCAAATCCTCTATACTTTGTCTCATCATTCAAATCTGAAACTGAATTCCTCTCATGCCTTTGTCCCAGGAATGCTGTGTGCACTCTGTGTTGAGCCTCTTCCCATTATATTGGACCCTAAGCCAGCCCATCTTCATCCTGTTCCGATCCTTATACTTGTACTATCTTGGGTCTGTTTGTTTATAATTCTTTTTTCTTGTCTCTGGAAGAGTGCCTGTCATCGACATGGTGGGTGCTTTGGTTTGTTTAAGTGAATGGAAGGGGCCTTAGCACAAACCCTTCCCTGGCCTCAGCTTCCCAATAAGTAGAAATCTTTCCCTCTGAATAGCCATCACCCTTTATTTCCTTTTCTAACAGATAAATTTTCACTTTCTAATTCATATCTTCCCCCAAAGACTGTCTAAGTCCCTTAAGGACTCAGTCAGTGTAATCAGTGATTAATCTTTGCTGCCTCTGTAGGACCTAGTGCAGTGCCTTGTGTTTTAAAAACCAATGTATGCACACTTGGAAAGTTCGGATTGATTTTTTAAAGAGTTATTTGTTCAATCTAATTTTTAAGTACTTGGATGCTGGTCAATAAGTTATTTGTTTGTTAAGATGCAGTGAATCCGTGATTTAGATGCTCAGGTACTGATTATCGTGATCAGTATGTCAATCCATGTTCCTTCGGGGAGGCTGGAGGAAGGGAAGGGAATGACTGTTAGATACCAGTTTATAGCAGCTATGGACAATGGTTACCACTGCTACTCCTTTAAGAATCACTAGTAGCTAGCATAGAGGAAAAAATAGAGATAATGAAATTGATATCATTCTCTATATAACTCAAAATGGAAATTTGCCAATACCTGGTTATTTATGTACTTTAAGTGACTCAGCACAATTACTGCAGGTCCACAGTTTTTTGTTTGTTTGTTTGTTTGGGTATTTTTGGAAAGGGCCATAATCTTCCCTTTGTTATATTCATTGTAATGACTTATGAGGCGCTGATAAATTATAACTCACGTTACTGCTTATGCTTCCCATCTAAAGTGCTTTGCAAGTTAAACATAACTTGAAGTACACTGATCATCACAGTGAACTGTAGACTGTTTTTATGAAAAGCCATATGATCAACTTTGGAAGCCCGGGGTGCTCACAGGGCCTGATTGACAACAGCTGTGAGCTGCAATATGAGAGGTAGCTGGACAAGTGCTGATAATACATTGTTGTTTCTCTTTTTTAGGAAAGCAACAAAATGGTCCTCCGCTAGTAACTAGAAAAGGACTTCAGAGAGTAGCAGCTCACCTAACAGGGAAAATTCAGAGCATGGCCGCACTTTCAGTTCCAAGTAAGAGAAACAACAAATATATGGTTTCAAAGGAAGTCAATGGAAGACTATGTCCCAAATAATGTATTCTTTTAACTTGTACCTAGAATGTGTATATAGCTATCTACAAAAAGCTCAGCAGGAATCAGATCTCAGAACTGACTCTTTTCAGAACTAAGATGATCAGACAAATAGCTCAATTACTGCCCTGGTGTAACTGGCCTCAGAGAAATGATAACCTTTGGAGAATGTTGTCTTTGAGTTTCCCATGCCCCCATTTTTGTTTTTTTTCTTCTTAAAGTCACTTCTCTTTCTCACTTGGACCAATTTTTTTCTTTTCAAAGTTCTAAATCCGTCATTTGCTTCCACTATGAGTCATTGAACATTCTTGTGACATTATATTTGGTTGAACCATAGGAAGTTGCCAATAGTTGACTATTTTTTACTTACAAAAATGTCAGTTTCACATAGTTTAACCAAATATGTTAAACCTAATTTTTAACTGTCAGAGCAGATGTCCACAGAGTGCTGTAGTTAAATGCATGGGTCTTATAGTCTAAATACCCACTTTGGAATCCCAGCACTCCTTACTCAGACATATGCTTTGAGCAAATTACTTAACTAAACTAAGCTTCAGTTGCTTTTACAAAATAGAGATAATCTTTATACAACGTAGAGATAATCTTTACCTCATAAGAGAGTAACACATGCAAAATGCCTGGTCTATTGTAAGTACTCATTAAGAAGTCCCTTTTATTATTGTGAAAGGTTTTGTTCCAAGTTAAAGATATTTCAGACAGTTAATGCATGAAAGCATTATTGGGGTGTTTTGAGAGGTTTGTTTATTGTTCTTTTTTCCCCCCTAGGTAGTTGCTCTCCTATCATCTTCCTGGACTTGTTTATAAATAATTAACATGTTTTGCATACAAGTGAGATCATTATTTCAATACTAGTGTTTACTGTTCATCAGCCAATGTGATAATTATTTTAAATGCTTGAAAAACTAAATTTTATATAATTTATGGAGATGAACCCAAAGTTTAAAGGAATATCATATTTTACAGGACCGTTTTTCATTCCGTCTCTAGGACTTAAAAGTCCAAAGATTTGGAGCTCTTTAAATCTGGGATCTCTTTGCCAAACCTGTACTCTGTCTAATTGTAGACTAGAGATGCCTTCCGTTTGGATGGTGCCTTTCACTACTGAGAAGGACCAAGGAGGGAATCCAAAGGAATAGCAAGAAGTTCTGAGCTCCTGATACGTTTCTTTTGGTTTTCCTATATACTGTTCATTTGAGTTCACCAGCACAAGAGAGAGGTAGGGACTCAGGATAGAAGTTCTGCCCAGGAGTAAAGATTGCTGTCTGAGTGAATCATCCCCTGTGCTATTACTCAGAGATAAGTGTGGCAGATGTGGCATGAGTGGCAGACAAGGTACAGAAAAATAAGGCACTCCTAACAGGCCACAATAATTCAGAAGCCTTCAGATTTCGCTATGACTAGAATTTAGAATTCTTATAAGATTAGAGGAGCAAGAAGTTTTATATTTGATTAAAATCCTTTGCAGTACCAACCAAAAATAGGCTAGCAACAGCTGTTGGAAACACCTTGCTTTGCTACAAATTCCCTTTTGTAAACTTCCTTTCTCTCTAACCTTCCTCCAGGCTCCATGGATGGAGACATTTTGGGCCATAAAATAACCTCCTGGGAGTCATCAAGAAGAGGACATTCATTCTTGAGTAATTTTCACCTGAGGAAAGGGGAGTTAATTATCCAACAAACGGGTTTTTATTATATCTATTCCCAAACATACTTTCGATTTCTGGAACCGCAAGATGATTCAATAGTAGGGAACAGAAAGAAAAACAAACAAATGGTGCAATATATTTACAAAGTCACAACCTATGCTGACCCTGTGCTGCTGATGAAAAGTGCTAGGAATAGTTGTTGGTCTAAAGATTCACAATATGGACTCTATTCCATCTATCAAGGTGGAATATATGAGCTTCAAGAAAATGAAAGAATTTTTGTATCTGTAACAAATGTTCAATTAGTTGACATGGACCAAGCAGCCAGTTATTTTGGGGCCTTTTTAATTGGCTAGGTGATCTGCACACACACACATACACACATATACATATATATATATATCATGTACATATACGTGTGTGTGTGTGTGTGTGTGTGTGTGTGTGTGTATAATGTGTACGTATATACAGTATATGTACACTGAGTTGCCAGATTATTATGACCAACCCATCAGTACTTCGTTGGGCCACCTTTTGCCTTCAATACTGCGGCGATTCTTCTTGGCATTGATTCCACGAGATGTTGAAAGGTGATGTGAAGAATCTGACACCATGCCTAATGAAAAGCACTGTCCAGTTCTGTGAGATTCGATGGTTGTGGAACCACCTGCCTGATGGCTCTTTTAACTTCATCCCACAAATGTCCAATTGGATTGAGATCTGGTGATTGTGGGGTCACCTAAGCAAGGTAAAGTCTCCCTTATGTTCTTGAAACCACTCCTGCACTATACAAGCACTGTGGCATGGAGCATTATCTTGTTGGAAGAAGCCATCTTCATTGGGATACGCCATCAACACGATAGGATGAACTTGATCAGCAACAATATTTAGGTATGTTATGCTATTCAGATGTTGTTCCACACAAATTAAAGGGCCCAAATAATGTCAGAAAAACATGCCCCAAATCATAATACTGCCCCCACCAGCTTGAAGGGTTGTACTCATGCATGTGGGGTGCATGCTTTCATGATGTTTCTGTGAAATTCTCACTTTGCCATTTGCATGATGCAACTGGAAATGTGATTCATCGGACCACATGACTTTTTCCAATGTTCAACTCTCCAATCCTTGTGTTCCTGTGTGAATTGGAAACGTTTTATCTTGGTAACTGCAGGCAGCAAAGGTGTTCAAACAGGCCTTCGGCTTCCATATCCCATGTGATGCAGTATATGGCTAATTTGCCTACAATGGCAGGTGGCCATAATAATCTTTTTATACTATACTAACCTGAATAGGTTCATCAGCAATTTCCCATCATTGCTTCCCTGAGATTTGATGGAGCCCTGCATGTTGACCCCACTCTGCTGAGATCTGGCTCCAGGTAGCATCTGGGACAGACTAAGTTGTGTGGCTCTAGGACAAGGGCCATTTTTCTCTCATGTCTAGGCAGTGCAGAGCCCTTCACACAGCCAAATATTGGTCTGTTTGGGCCCAAAGAACTCTGCTGAACTCACCATGATGACTCCCTAAAATCCTACCCGACCACAAAGGTTGGTGAGCACCCAACAGGTGGCAGCTAGACTCTGGGACATTTGCTGAGTGGCCTCAGACTCAGCACTGGCACAGAGTGTCAGTTTGGGGAACATCACTCGCTCCTACCCATTGAGAATCTACCTCATTGCAACTGGAATATCACCAGATGCTCTTTCAATGTCCGAGCCTAACCAATGGACACGGACAATAAAGGGTGGGAGTTGGGCGATGTGCGGGGGGGCAGGCAGGAATGGGTGGGGAGAGGTCAAGGGGGAAAATATGTAAAACTTTCAACAATAAAGAATTTTTTTTAAAAAAAAGAAATGCTGATGCCTGGGTTTTGCCACAGACCTACTGAATCAGAATCGTTGGAGAGGGGCCCAGGAATCCTTTTGTGTTTGTGTTATAATTTCCCCAAGTGATTCTGTTACTGCTAGCTGGGCACATACTCACTGGCAGGCAATTGAAAATCATGAATAGAGCCGCTAGAGTTGAGAAAATTAAATTTCAAAAACTGTGACCTATCAATGAAGACCCTGAGGAAACAACGTATCAGGTCACCATTATGGTTAGAAATTAAAAAATACAATGCACATGCAACGTTTCAATTGCATAATTTGTTTAAAAATAGAGATGCCTACATGTTCCATTCTCTGCTTTAGAGATGAAGCTCCAGATACAGGAGGCAACTATGAAGTGGCTATCTTAGAATGATGATTTTATGGCCAACTGTAATTCTTTCCTAAAGGGCATGAGTACTGAATATTGGGTCTTTTTGAAAATTAAATAAGATCTGAGGCGTTCTGGTCCATTGTTATTGGACTCTGCCCCATGAAACCACCTCGCTTGAAGAATAGAGGGAAAAACTGCTAGTTAAGTTTTATTAGGATGGATCTGGGCAGAGTAAGGAATTTTTTAAGACAATAACCCTTGAGGAGAGGCTAGCTCAGCAGTTGGAGAGGGTGCATTGGCAGGCTTGAGTAGCATCATGGAAGGCAATCCTTAGCTATACCTTGAGCTTCCACCAGGTGGCGAGGTTCCCTTATTTTTCCTCAAAGTCATTTGAATAAATGACTTGAAATTCTGTTTGGATAAAGCAAAAGTGAAGGGAAGTGGACTATAAGTAACCAGGGCTTCGGACTGAAGGCCTTGGACCAAATATGTGTCCTCACTGAGTTCTTAGAAGCCCTGCCACAGAGGCTGGAGTATAGGAGGCAGAGATAATTTTAGTAGTTATAGCTTCTCTGTGTCTCAGGCAGTAACACCCACTTTGTACTTCCAATTCCTATTTATCCTTAAAATCCCCTACAAAGTCACAGCTATGTCAAAACTGGAAATGACTAGTTAAAATGGACATATAAGTAGAAAACGGGTCAAGCACTTCCTATTTTGAGAAAAATCAATGTACAAAACCCAAACAAGTCTATGAAACATAAATTTGAGAGATTGCTATAGGATCTTTGTTTTAAAAAGAGAACCATCACAGACTGCCTTAAAAAGTAAGTTTCCTTTGTGCCTTAATAATTTGATTTAATCTATTAAATTCAATTTCTCCTGATTGCTCTGTGAACTGAGATGAAGGTATCTTGGTATCTTCAGGATGAATTGTGACACTGATTTGGTTTCTGTATCATTTCCTTCCCCTTTTTGTCGATTTCCCCTTTCCCTACAAGCTCCTTAAACTATCTGCCAGCAATATGCCTTTTTTTTTTTTTTGTCTCCCAGTCCCCTCCAGGGAGGGTACAGATGATAGATGAAGTGAAACGTGACCTGGATTTGGTGCTGTGTGCACTTGGTTAGCCTTCTGGTTGGGAACACCTTTCACTGTTGGGAGATAACAACCATGTGGAAGGGGAGGAGGAACCCTCTATTGAACACTTCCTCTATTCTGGGTTTTCCTAGTTGTATGTTCACTAAATTTCCACAAAAACCTTATGAGTATGGAGAGGGATAACCATCCATTTAGTTTTGAAGAAACTGAGGTCACAGAGCTAGTAGCTGAGAGCCAGGTCTTATTAGGCGTGTCTGATTCCACAGCTCAAGTGTCGAACCAATACTGGGATGGAGTATGTCAGAACAGAAGTAAGGGGTCAGGTGAAGACGAACACTTCAATGTGATTTTGGGTGGAGGTGGGGGTAGTGTATTATCATAAGCTCTATGGGCTCTGCTACAAACAGAACCTACTTCTGTGTCACTTGTCCTAGTCAAACACAAAATACTTTAATATTATCTCTTATAAAATAGGCAGATAATGCAATGTGCAAGCATGTACATTGACATCGGATAGACCTGTGTTAGAAATTGATTTCGCCATTTATAATCAGAGTAATTTGGAAAGAACACTGCATCTTTGAGCCTTAATTTCCTCACTTATGAAATGAAGATGGTAATTATCCACTTAGAATTTTTATGAGTTAACATGTGTTGTCCAATTTTATATCAAGGGCTGTGACCAGGTCTGAACCACCATGTCATATTCAAATGAATCTGATCCAACAGCCAAAAGTAAACAAAAATGATTCCAATCTTTATACTCATCTCTCACAGAATACTATGTGGGAACTCACTCCAAGCCCATGGCGACATCTTTTGTAATCCTTTTGCTATTTCTCCCATCTCCCAGCTCTCTCAGAGCATTGCTCTCACTCCCAAAACAAAATTTCCCTGGAAATTTGAGCTTATCTTCTTCCTTGTATTCCCTTTTCCTCCTAGTTCTAGGCCTTCTTCTCTACTGAGGAAAATTTAACATTTTAACTGCAGATTCATTTCGAATTCTATCTTTCTTTGCCCCTTTCCCTGATTCTGCATCACAAAAGGCAGCAAAGGGGTGGGGAAGGAGTGAGGTTTAATGGCCAACAACTGAATTTTCTTAAGTTAGTACCATCTATACTAATAAAAAGGTAATATTCCAATTAAACCCGGAGACCAATGTCCTTCCAGACAAAGCCATGGTGGCAGGGCCAAGGCAGAGGCAAGTAAGGGCAAGCAGGCCAGCGGCAGGGGAGGGGAGGAGGGAAAGGAGGGAGGAGGGGAGAAGCAGTTGTGGGTGAGCAGGTTAGCAGGGTTGGGATAGTTGGGGGGTGGCCAGGCAAGTCGGCGGGGGGTAAGGGGGAGTTGGAGGGCAGCCAGGCCAGCAGAAGGGCAGTTGGGGGCAACCAGGCTGGCCAGCAGGCGAGTGGTTAGGAGCCAGCAGTCTCAGATTTCAAGAGGCATGTCCCTGTAGGGATCAGGCCTAAACTGGCAGTCGGATATCCCCTGGGGGTCCCTGATTCGAGAGGGTACAGGCCATTCATGAATTTTGCACACTGGGCCTCTAATTTTAAAATAAGTGTCATGCATATAACAGCTATTTGCACATTACCTGATATAAGAGCAAGCATGCAAATAATTCTTTTATTTTCTCTTATATCACTGACTTGCAAATTTTGGGTACTCTTTTCTCAACAAGATACCTATACAATTGTTTGTTTCCCTTAAGATTCTGTTAGGAGTTATTTTCTATAAAATTATATTCCTTCATAACAAAGGTGATGCAGTGAAAAAAAAAAGACTATAAACCAAACAGAGGGACTCCTGGGCAAGTCAGCAATCCATCCTCAACCTCCTGGTGTATTGGGCAAAGAATTCTAGGTCATGTGGTGCTGCCCAACTTCTTGCAAGATGTTGAGCATCCTCAGCCTTCAGGCATGGTGTGCCTGTCGTAATTGCTTACTCCCACCAAAAGTAGGCTTTCATAGTCCTCTGGCCTTATAAATGAAGGATTTTTTTTTCTATACAAAAACTCATTTTGGTTGCTATGACAAAACAACACAGACTGTGTAGCTTGTAAACCACACAGACTTATACCTCACTGTTCTGCAAGTTGAAAAGTCCAAGATGAAGGAGCCAACATGGCCAATTTCTTGTGAGGACCCTCCTTCTGGTTCATCTGGCGCCCTCGCTCTGTGTCCTCACATGGTGGAAGGGGCCAGGGATCTTCTGGAGGACTCTTGAAGGCACTTAGCCTGTTATAAAGGCTCTGCCCTCATGATTCAAGCACCTCCCAAAAGCCCCACCTCCTAATGCCATCATCTTTGATTAGGATTTCACTGTATGAATTTGGGGGTGGGGGTGAAGGTGGGGGTAGCACACATATTCAGACCATAGCAGCTAGATATAGAGGGCCTTGGTAAAAACCCCTAAGGTATGAAACTTATTTTCCTCACTAAGGACATAACTACACCATAAAGTGTTTAGACTTAACATTTGAGATTCAGAGAATTTGGTTTATTTATTTGTACCTTCTCTCATTTTGCTTTGTTTCTTTTTTGTCACAGGTTTTTCTATTCATTAGTCATTTTAAAGAACAAAATTTTGGTTCTATTAAGCATTCAAATTGTGTTTTTTTTCCCCCTTTATTGATTAAGGTATTACATATGTTTCCTTATCCTCCCATTGCCTCCCCCCTCCCACTCATGCCCTTACCCCCTGGTGTGTGAGTCCACTGGTTAGGCTTATATGCATTCATACAAGTCCTTTGGTTGGTCTCTTCTCCTTACCCCCACCCTCCCCTACCTTCCCTCTAAGGTTTGATCGATGCTTCTCTGTTTCTGGGTCTGTTTTTGTCCATCAGTTTATGTTATTCATTATATTCCACAAATGAATGAGATCATGTGATATTTATCTTTCTCTGACTGGCTTATTTTATCTAGCATAATGTTCTCCAGCTTCATTCATGCTCTTGCAAATGGTAAGAATTCCTTCTTTTTTACCACAGTGTAGTATTCCATTGAGTAGATGTACCACAGTTTTCTAATCCACTCATCTACTGATGGGCACTTAGGCTGTTTCCAAATATTATCTACAGTAAATTGTGCTAGTATGAACATAAGGGTGCATATATCCTTTTTGATTGGCATTTCTAATTTCTTGGGATATATTCCTAAAACTAAAAAAGGAACTCTCATTTGATCCAGTTGCTTTTATTTTAATTCTCATTGTTTCTTCTCTAATAAATATTTTTTTCTGTCTTTTGCACTTTTTTTTATATGACTTCTTCCATCTTCTTGAATTGAATAGTTAGCTCATTTGTTTTCATTATTACTTCTTAGGGAGATTAGGTCATTTCTATAACATTTCTCTAAATATTATTACTGTCTATCATACATTTTGACACATAATAATTTTTTATCAGTGAGTTCTAAATTTTATATAACCTGCCCAAGGATTTACTCTTAAAATTATAGTTTATCTCAGAGGTGTTTTTTTTTTAATTTAGGAGATACGTAAAAATTTTAAATAATGTTTTTCTGTTGACTTGCACATTGATTTCATTGAATGAAAATAACATATTCCCTGGGATTTTGATTTTTTCTTATTTATTGATTCTTTTTTGTGGGATGGTATAGAATTAAATTTTGTGAATGTTCAAAAATGAAAAGAATATTTATATGAATTTCATCTTAGCTTTTAGAAGGCCTTTGCATTTATTATGCTTTCTTGATCTTTTATTCCTTTAACCAGAATATAACAAGCTTCTTTGCCCCTTTTTTTGTTTGGTAAGCTTGATGCCTCAGATATCTTTTTTTTTTTTTTCATATTTTCCTGTTTCATTCCCTTATTTTTATATACTTACTAGAGGCCTGGTGCACGAAATTTGTGCAGGTGGGAGAGTGTTCCTCAGCCCAGCCTGTACCCTCTCCAATCTGGGACCCCTCAAGGGATGTCCAACTGCCCATTTAGGCCCAATCCCACCAGAATTGGGCCTAAATGGGCAGTCGGACATCCCTCTCACAATCCAGGACAGCTGGATCCCAACGGCTTGCCTGGCTGCCTTCCTGATTGCCCCTAAATGCTTCTGCCTGCCAGCCTGATCACCCCCTAACCACTCCCCTGCCAGCCTGATTGATGCCTTACTGTTCCCCTGCTGGCCTGTCTGCACCTAACTGCCCTCCCCTGCAGGCCTGGTCTTCCCCAACTGCCCTTCCCTGCAGGCCCAGTCACCCCCAACTTCCCTCCTCTGCTGGCCTAGTCACCTCTAACTGCCCTCCCCTGCAGGCTTGATTACCCTCAACTGCCCTTCCCTGCAGGCCCAGTCACCCCCAACTTCCCTCCTCTGCTGGCCTAGTCACCTCTAACTGCCCTCCCCTGCAGGCTTGATTACCCCCAACTGCCCTCTTTTGCAGGCCTGGTCCCTGCCAACTGCCCTCCTCTGCTGGCCATCTTGTCATGGCCATCTTGTGTCCACATGGGGCAGGATCTTTGACCAAAGGGGGGTAGCCATCTTGTGTGTTGGAGTGATGGTCAATCTGCATATTACTCTTTTATTAGATAGGATAGAGGCCTGGTGCATGGGTGGGGGCTGGCTGGTTTGCCCTGAAGGGTGTCCTGGATCAGGGTGGGGATTCCCTTTGGGTGTGGGGTGGCCTGGGCAAGGAGCCTGTGGTGGTTTGCAGGTCGGCCATGCCCCCTGGTGACCCAAGCAGAGGCCCTGGTATTTGGGATTTATTTATGACCCAAGCAGAGGCCCTGGTATTTGGGATTTATTTATCTTCTACAATTGAAACTTTGTAGCCTGGAGCAGAGCCAAGCCTCCTGCATGCTTGGTGGTGGCAGCCATTTATGTTGGGATTTATTTATCTTCTATAATTGAAACTTTGTAGACTTGTGTGGAGGACTGAGCCCCCCAGGGTGTGTGGAAAGGTTGGTTTCCTCCATTGCCGGGGAAACCCAAGCCTCCCTCCTGCTCACTCTGTGGCTGCAGCCATCTTGGTTGGAGTTAATTTGCATACTTGCTCCTGATTGGCTGGTGAGCATGGCTTGTGGGGGTGGCTTGTAGATGTAGTGGAGATATGGTTAATTTCCATATTACTCTTTTATTATATAGAATTTTTAATATGTTTCTTATAAATTGTATATTGCTAAAATTTGTTTTGCTATCAATCTGAGAATCTCTGCTTTTATTTGGTTTGACCCATTTATATTTATTGTAGCCACTGTAATATTGAGACATTTAAGTATATTTAATTCTTGATTTCTTTTTAACATGTTTTGTTGTGTTCCTTTATTTATTCTTCTAACTTCCAGTGGATATTAAATTATTTTCTAATAGTGTTAGAGCTATAAATTCTATTTTTCTTTATATCTGGTAATTAGCTCTAACTTATAAGATTAATAGTTGTGTTTATTGCTCAATCTAAGTTTAAATATTATTGATTTGTAAATCTTACCCATCCATCCCCTATAAGTTAAGAATTTTAGCAAGAGTTTTTTATTTTCTATTGCACCATCTCCATATTGATGTTGATATCATCTGGAATTTTAGAACTAGATTATACTTCAATTTTCTTTTTCTTTCTTTCTTTTTAAAATATATTTTATTGCTTTCTTAAAGAGAGGAAAGGAGAGGTTTAGACAGTTAGAAACATCAATGAGAGAGAGACATCGATCAGCCACCTCCTGCACACACCTACTAGGGATGTGCCCGCCACCAGGATACATGCCCTTGACCTGAATCGAACCTGGGACCTTTCAGTCCGCAGGGTGACGCTCTATCCATGGAGCCAAACCAGTTTTGGCTGCTTTGATTTTCTTGTTGGGCCATTACTTATATAGACTTTAAAAATGTTTAAGTTTATTTTTAAATTACCATTGACCTACAATATTATATTAGTTTTAGGTGTACAACATAGTAATGAGAAATTTGTTTCAGACTGAGATAACTTTAATTAATTACTTATCCTGTCAGCCTGGACAATGGATTTCTGTAGCCAAATTCCTGCCCTGATGTTACACTGCTGCCTTGGGTTAGCACTGCTGATTTCTTTTTCTTTTTAAAAAAATATATTTTATTGATTTTTTGCAGAGAGGAAGGGAGAGAGATAAAAAGTCAGAAACATCGATGAGAGAGACATTGATCAGCCGCCTCCTGCACGCCCCACAGTGGAGATGTGCCCGCAAGCAAGGTACATGCCCTTGACTGGAATCGAACCTGGGACCTCTCAGTCCGCAAGCCGACGCTCTATCCACTGAGCCAAACCGGTCTTGGCTGATTTCTTTTTTTTAAATTTATTTTTATTTTATTTTATTTTTAATATGTTTTTATTGATTTCAGAGAGGAAGGAAATGGGAGAGAGATAGAAACGTCAATGATGAGAGAGAATCATTAATTGTCTGCTTCTTGCACACACCTACTGGGGTTCAGCCAGCAACTCAGGCATGTGCCCTAACCAGGAATCAAACCATGGGCTCCAGGTTTGGTTCATAGGTCGATGCTCAACAACTGAGCCAGCCAGGCAGCACTGCTGATTTCTTGCCCTGCAATTGTGGGTGAAAGAAAATGGGCCTGTGAGAAGTGGTCTTCCAATCTGTCTCTCATCTGTGATCCCTGGCTCTCTTCTGCTTCAGGTCACATTCCCTAATGCTGTCCCCACCTAAGGCCCAACAACCTTCTATCACTGAAAGAGTTTTTTGTTTGTTTGTTTTTACTAATGATTAATCTCTCTCTTTTTTAATTTAAATTCTTTATTGTTGAAAGTATTACATACGTCTCCTTTTTTCCCCATTGACCTCTCCCTGGCTGCTCCCACCCCCTAGCACATGCCCTCACCCCCCTACTGTCTGTGTCCACTGGTTATTCTTATATGCATGCATACATATAAGTCCTATGGTTGATCTCTTATCACCTCCACTCCCACCCTCTCTGAGGTTTGACAGTCTGCTCGATGTTTCGATGTCTCTGGATCTATTTTTGTTCATCTGTAACTGTAAGAGTTTTTATGTTGATTTCTGAACAAGGCTGGTATCCATCAATCTGTCATCCCGTACAATAATATTGGCATAGTTATTGAGTCAGGAGGGAGGGTCTAATGGCCTATGCTACTTGCCATTATATCTACTAATAGAAATTTTAAATTTGTTTTATGTTCTTCACAGGGTTATTAGTAGAGGCAAAGAGATAATATATATGAACGCTATTCAAAACTGTGTTACATAAATGTTTATCCTGCAGCCAAGATACATGCCCTTGACCGGAATCGAACCTGGGACCTTTCAGTCCACAGACTGACGCTCTATCCACTGAACCAAACAGGTTTCGGCTGTTTATTATATATTATTATGAGATATTTTTTTCCTCTAGAGTTTTGAATGGACAAAGAAGTTGGAAAGAAGAAAAAAGGTAACTAGCTCATTATGGCAATTTTGTATTATTTTCAGCTGCTAGACTTTGAGGTGGGTTGCATATTCATTACCAGAATATTAGAAAAAGCCTTTCTACTTCCTTCTTTCCTTACCTATTTAAAATTCTAATTTGAATTTTTCAAACACAGTGAACTAAAGAATATTAATCTTGAAGGAATGGGGAGAAGTAGAAGGATCAAAAGTCAGCGTGAGTTCGGTTTTTCTCTCCCATGTTGCACTGACAACAAACTTCAAAAGAAAAATTAGTATAGATATTACTTGTACTTAAGGATGGATGTTGACTTGATTAGAAGGATAGTAGCTAAGTTCTCCCTCTCATCATTATGCTGATCTTTTCTAGAAGAAGGAAGTTTTCCTTAAAGCTAAACATACAGGGCAAGAGAGGTGGTACATTTATATCTTCTTGGTAATAATGAATTATTCTATTCAACTTTAAAAGTATATGATTATATTTGTTCCATTCTGCAGACTGCTTTACTAAAGAATTAAACTAAATAAGTAAAAGAAAATGCTTATAGTCTTTTTATTTTGCCAGGAAGTACCACTAAAAGAAATGTAGGCACTTTATCATTTCTTGGGGTATTATACAGCATAATGATTTTCTGTATTGTTTATTCTAATGGGATAATTACTTTTATTACTCATTGTGACAATGCAATATAAAGTCAAAATCACCACATTTTGGAGACTCTAAAATGTAATTAAACAAAAGGAACAAAAATGAGAATTTCCCACACAGCATTAGATAAGCACTTTTAAAACAAACAAGATGTTTTTTTTAGTAGTAGGGAGCATTAAGAGCCAAACTTCTTTATCTAAAACTGACTACCATGTTTTGCTTTTATAATTAAAGAGTGCTGAATTAAATAACAACAAATTGCCTGAAAATTTGAGTGAAACAATGACAAAACTCAAATTATCTCATAACTTTTCTAAATTTATTAAGATACCTAATTATCTAATCTAATAAAAGAGTAATATGCAAATTGGCTGTGCCTCAGCTACACCAACAAGCCACGCCCACCAGCCACTCCCACCATCCAATCAGAGCGAGTATGCAAATTAACCCAACCAAGATGGCTAGAGCCGCAGAGAGAGCAGGAGAGAGGCTTGGGTTGCCCCTAGTGATGGAGGAAGCCAAGCTTTCGCATGCCCTGGTTGGCGCTTAAGGCAACAAAGTTTCAATGGCTGTGCAAGCAGAAGGCTTGGCTCTGCTCCAGGCTACAAAGTTTCAATTGTAGAAGATAAATAAATCCCAGATACCAGGGCCTCCACTTGGGTCACTGGCTCTCTTCATTCTGCTGTTGTTCTTTGCTCAGATGTTGGTTTTTGACCTCAGGCTTGCAGGGGAGTGGTTAGGGGGTGATCAGGCTGGCAGGTGGAAGCACTTAGGGGCAATCAGGAAGGCAGGCAGGCGAGCAGTTGGGAGCCAGCAGTCCTGGATTGTGAAAGGGATGTCCAATTGGGCCTAAACAAGCAGTTGGACATCCCTCAGATTGGAGAGGGAGCAGGCTAGGCTGAAGGACACCCGCCCTCCATGCACGAATTTCATGTACCAGGCCTCTAGTTTTAATATAATCTTTGTTGCGAATTTTAAAGAGATTGATTTAACAGCCTATGATCTAAAGTCTACAAAAATTCAAATTTGTCCTAGATGTATGAAACATCCTGGCTGACTCATTAGGCTTGTCTAATATTTAAAAGAAGTCTGTCGCCATACAGCCTTCACAAGTTCCATACTATTTACCTATGAATAGTATATACACTACCTCTGGGAGAGATCAATGCAGTAGAGACATCATGCTGTTTCTTCTTAACCAGTTTAGACAAGTGGAGACTCTCAGATGCCATCTGCCCAAGGCAGCTTATTAGTGAGCCTTCCAGTTGGTATGGTTTCAGCAGCACTTAACAACATACAAGCTCAACTGGCACCAATAACATAAGAAGCCTGAGGTAGGGCAATTCCAGACTTGGTTAAGTAAGTGGCTATTGCCATCATTGAGGACACAGGCTCTCTTCACTTTGCTGCTGCTCTTTGCTCAGATGTTGGTTTTTGACCTCAGGCTTGCAGGATGGCTGTAATAGCTTCAAGTGTATGGCAACACTAAAGGCTTCCTCATCTCCTTTTTTAAGATTGAGAAAAATTCTTCCACACTCACTGTTCAGAATTGCAGACGTGCCCATTCCTTTACTGGCAAGGAAAGTGGAATTTCTATGATTAGGTTAGATTAATTAAGATTATCATCATTAAGGCTGGGGGGAAATCCAGTCTTTTCTAAAGTACACAGTCTCCAGATGGCTGAATAAAATCAAGGTGTTGATCACAGAGAGATGCGTGGATGAAATAGCAGACACTGAATAGTCAACAGTGTCTACTCTGTTGAGTCAGAGGAAGAGCCTTAAAGGAATCAGCCCCCAAAGCTGGGCTGGTGCTTTCAGGATATCTGTCTTGTGGTAGGAGAATAAAGGTTACAGAATAACTGGGCAATACTATTCTTTTTTTCTCTGATTTGGTATGGCAGTCTCAATCCCTCTTCAGGGAAAAGGAAAACACTGTGATTGTGTCTCTTTAAAGAGACAAGAAATTCCCTACAAGGAGGAGCCAGTATTACATTTGTAAGCAAAAGAAATTTTGGGGGAAACACAATTGAATCCATTAGGATACTGTTAGTTCACTTTTCAGACGCCCTATCAGTAGCAGCTTCCACAACAGGCACATTTCTCTTTCATCTCAGGAAGTCCAGAGGGAGGCAGGCACCAGCATTGATTGACTTGGTTCTTTTCCATCTTTTGGATCTGCCTTTTTCAATGTTGGCCTCTCAGCATGTTTCTTCTCCTGTTTGACTGGCCAGAATTCAGTTCTATGTCCATTCCCACGTCCATCACTGCCTGGAGGGTTGGCTTAATAAACACTCAGGGTGTGAGATCAAAACAAATTGCAAGTTTGCTTTCATTGTGCTTGGAATAATCACCATCCCAACCTCTACAACTCTGCTTAATCTAGATCAGAAGTCAGCAAACTAATCTGGTCCACCACATGTTTTTGTAAATAAAGTTTTATTGGAACACATCCCCTTCCATTTCTTTATGGTTGTTAATGGCTGCTTGCATGTTACAATGACAGATTTGAGTAGTTGTGACAGAGACCTTATGGTGTGCAAAGCCTAAGGTATTTTCTATTTGATTCTTTACAGAAAACATTTGCCCACTTTGTTATTCAAGACTTCCTTTTATTTGCTTTAAACTAACTACCTTCTGTAAATGGCAACTTTATTCTGGGAAGGAATGTGTGGGGGTTAATTACATGTCTCAACTTGACTGGCCACAGAGTGCCCAGATTAAACGCTATGTCATATGTGTCTGTGTGGGTTTTCCAGATGAGATTAGCTTTTGCATTGGTAGACTCAGTAAAGTAGATTGCCCTCCCTAGTGTGAGTGGCATCATCCAATCCATTCAGTATCTGAATAGAACAAAAGGTAGAGGAAAGAGGCCAGACTTAGCAACTGGAACATCTCATCATCTTTTCCTTCCCACAATCTATGGTTTATCATAGGCTCCCCTGATTCTCATGTGTGTGTGTGTGTGTGTGTGTGTGTGTGTGTGTGTGTGTGTTCCTATTGGTTCTTTGGAGAACCCTATTATAAAGTGAAACCTATATACATCTTATCAATAGTTGTATGATTAGATATGTTTTACCCATTTCCCTTGTGATTTTTCCAAATTGAAGAAGCCTAGTCTATATAAGATATCTACATAAAGGTAAATCTCTTATGTTTCCAACAGATTTGTGTTGTTTATCCAGTGTTCCAGCCACTGCTGTGCTGGACCCAGTTTGAAGAGTTTTAAACAGGGGAGTATCAGGTTAGATTTGCATTTTCTAAAGATCAACTGGCTATAGCCTACACATGGATTGTGGAATGGGAAGAACAGACAACAGGAGACCAGTCCTTTGACTATTGCAGAAGTTCTGGCGGGGGATTATGGGAGCTTGGACCAGGACATTAGCAGAAGAAATGATAAGAACTGGCTAGAACCACATCTGAACTGACTGGTTTCCTGTGAAACACTTAAACTTCCTTTAAAAAACTTATAATGTAATTGAAGAGGCAACTCATATGTATAAAATCACAGAAACAGTGTATAACTAGAAAGTAAAATGAATAGTTCACACTCTGAGGGACACAGCACTTGAGAGCAAGACATGGGTCAGAACTCCAATAGTTAGGATTTGGAGAGAGAGGCCAAGGGCAAGAGGTAAAAAGGGACAATAAAGGAGGGGCCCTACACAGCACATTGGGCGGGTGGGGCTGGGGGGAAGGAAGGGGAAGAATAAATCTCATTGGATATGTAAGATAAGGTCAAATTATGATAACTTAAGAAGACAGAGTTTGAAAAACTTGATGTGAGATTAAAGAATGAGCCATTAAAAATGTTTTACAGGAGAACCAAGATGGTGGCATAAAGTATACACCTGTATGTGCTGCCTCTCACAACCACACCAAAACTACAACTATCCCCCAGAACCACAGAAAAGCTGGCGGAGTGTAAGTTCTGCAACTACAAGGATAGAAAAAAATGCCTTGAGACCTGGTAGGACATGCAGAGGCTCAGAAAGACAGAGGTATGGAGACATGTGCGAATCATGCTGGCGTATGCTTTTTTTCAATTGAGAGGGAGTTACAAGTTTCCGGCTGCTCTGTACTCCAGTTTCCTGTAAAATTCTGGGTACTCAGACTCATACAGGGAGAAACTGGACTGTCTGCCATCAGATCAGAAAGAGAGGGTGGTTTTCTCACAGAGGTGCACACAGGAATCATTGTTACTGGCCTGGGGTGCGGGACGCAGGACACAGAAACACAGAGAATGCAGAAACATGGAGACGCAGAGAGGCCTGACTGGCAGCATTGCTGTTTGTCATGCTCTAGGGATCCTCTGAGATCCCACCTCACCCAATTTACAAACCCACGGAGCTGTGTGCAACGGCTTTTGCATATGAATGGCCTGCCCTTTGGCAGTTTAACTAACAAATTGCAACTGGGTCAAACAACTCCAAAACTTCCAAACTCCAAGCAAAGAGGAGAAATATACAGATCTTCCTGTAGCTCCTGTTGGGTGGCCTCAGACAGTAGCTGACTTGCACCTCCTTGGAGATCCAGGAACCAGTGTACTTAGTGGTCAGTGTGAGATAACACCAGATTTCAACTCCTCACATACATAAGTGACACACTCAAGAGGCAGACTCGGTGAGCACCAAAGCCCTACTGAAGCAAGTCCTGCCCCATAGGGATGTCTCCAGCACAGCAGTTCTTCCATTATAGACACAGCTAATCCTCACAGTCAATTGGCCTGGAGGTCAATTTCTCTCAGTGTAATAATAGCAATCAAAGCTTAACTACAATAAGACTGTGTACCCAGCCCACAAAGGGGTGCACCAAGAGTTTTCACCTCAGGTGATTGGGGAGGTGGAGCTACTGGGCCATAAAGGACAACTAGCACACAAAGCCACTCCATCAACACTGGGAAGCAGCCAAAATGTGGAGACAAAGAAACATGTCATGAATGAAAGAAATGGAGGAAAGCAAACTACTAGACATAGAGTTCAAAACCATATTTATAAGGTTACTCAGGAATCTTCTACAAATTGCAGAGAAATTTAGTGAGACCTCTGAGAAACTTAGTGAGACTTTCAAGGATCTTAATGAGAATGCCAAAAAAATGGAAAAGGACAAGAGGACCCCAAGAATCAAACCAAAGATTTGAAATATAAGGAAGCAAAAAACACCCAGCCAGAAAAACAAACAAAAAAGAGTCCAAAAATGTGAAGATAGTGTAAAGAGCCCCTGGGACAACTTTAAGCATACCAGCATCAGAATTATGAGAGTGCCATAAGAAGAGAGAGAGCAAGATACTGAAAACCTATTTGAAGAAATAATGACTGAAAACTTTCCCTACCTGGTGAAAGAAATGGATTTACAAGTCCAGGAAGTGCAGAGAACCCCAAACAAAAGGAATCCAAAGAGGACCAGACCAAGACACATCATAATTAAAATGCCAAGAGCAAAAGACAAAGAGAGAATCATGAAAGCAAGAGAAAAACTGTTAGTTACCTAACAGGGAGTATCCATATGACTGTCAGCTGATTTCTCAACAGAAACTATGCAGGCCTGAAGGAAGTGGCAGGAAATATTCAAAGTGATGAATAACTAGAACAGTGGTTCTCAATCTTTCTAATGCCGCTACCCTTTAGTACAGTTCCTCATGTTGTGGTGACCCCAACCATACTTCATAACTGTAATTTTGCTATTGTTATGAATTATAATGTAATTTGACCCCAAAAGGGGTCGCGACCCACAGGTTGAGAACCACTGATCTAGAAACTACAACTAAGATTACTCTACCCAGCAAAGCTATCATTCAGAATTGAAGGGCAGATAAAGAGCTTCACAGACAAGAAAAAGCTAAAGGAGTTCATCACCACCAAACCAGGAATATATGAAATACTGAAGGGTACTCTTTAAGGAAAGAAAGAAGAAAAAGGTAAAGATAAAAATTATGAACAACAAAGTGATAACAAATACATACCTATCAACAAGTGAATCTAAAAATCAAGTGAATAAAGAATCTGATGAACAGAATAAACTTGTGAATATAATAGAATCAGGGGCATAGAAAAGGAATGGACTGACAGTTCTCAGGGGGAAGGGGGTGTGAGGGGTGTGAGAAGAGATTGAACAAAAATCTTACACCTATGGATGAGGACAGTGGCAGGGGGTAAGGGCATGGGATGGGGGATGGGGAATCAGGTGGAGGGGAGCTATTGGGGGGCAGGGAAGAGGAACATCTGTAATAAACTGACCAATAAAGATTTATTAAAAAAATAAAAATGTTTAACATCAGAAGGATACAAGATGAAAGCAAGGTTTAACCAAGTTTAATTTTAACAAACTCTTGTGATTCATTAGACTAAGAAGAACTTGCTGCCTGTGGGGTTGTTGAGTGGGGACAGGATTTGGTGGCAATTAGTAATGACGACAAGGAATTAATATAAGGAACATCCAACAGGTTGGAGATGATGCATTTTCTTTAGACAGACAATGATCTTGAAATGACGATGAGTTTTTTAATAATAAATGTTTAAAGGCATTTATTCATAGACTGGATGGATTTATTCATAGACTGTGTTCCTCTGCATTACTTATAATCCCATCTTGTGTTTCTTCATTAATGTCCCCAAAGGCATGTTCATGATTTGTACAAAGGAAAATTCTGCTTTCTAAAGCAGAATGATGTACTTTGATACATTACTTTAACTTCTTTTTAAGTAATATTTTGACATAATAAAATTGAATTGCCCAGTCAAATTTGTTTGTATTCTTCAGCAGTTTTAATTTATAATTACTAATTTCTAGGAAATTTGAATTATAAGTAGAATTCTATTTTAATGAGCTTGGTAAAATAAAAATAAATAATTTATATTATTTTGCTTCAATTAAAATTCATATATATTGCATGCTTCATCAAAATAGCACCAGGATATATTGTTCATTTTTATAGAGAAACTCATAGACTCACATCTCACAAGTCTTCTCTAGTTTATTAATAACCTACCCCCCACTGTACTTTTTTGTCAGAGATAAAAATACTGTTTTTTTTAATGTTTTTTATTGATTTTAGAAACATCAATGAAATAAAAGCACTCTTGGCTCCTCCATCATCTTACCCATCAACTCTCCTGAAATAAACTAACACCAAAATATCAATATAACATTTTATAGAAAATTCCTAATTTCAATGATCCAAACACACTGCAAGTGACAAACACAGAAAAACAAAACACAAAAACAATGTCTTTGTTACAGAGATTAGCTTCAAAAAGACAGCAACAGTGGCAAGGCATCTGCAAGTGGGGTTTTTAATTTAATGGAATTTGTTGAAACTCTATCAGGAAAGAACAATTGTTACATGCCACCTGTTGAAGCTTTGAAACTGTCCTGCTTGTGGAGAATAGGATGTAATGATCATATCCATTAAAATGGAGTACTACTTTTTACTAGCTTTTCTTTTTCCCATTTATTGTCCAATGCTTTCAAAATCATTAAAAGATGAATTGGCAAGAAAAAAAATTTCAAGTGTTGAAGGGATAACAAGAACAACAGCAACAACAAAAAACCCAACCTGTTTTTTAAAAAACGGGAAAAACACTTGAATAGACATTTTTCCAAAGAAGATATACAAATAATCAATAAGCACATGAAAAGATGTTCAGCACATTATTTTTTAGGGAAGTGCAAATCAAAACCACAGTGAATTACCACTTCACACCTATTAGGATGGCTATTACAAAACAGAAAAACAAGCCACAACAACAAAAGAGAAAGAGAGAGAGAGAGAGAGAGAGAGAGAGAGAGAGAGAGAGAGAGAGAGAATATGTTGGCAAGGATGTAGAGAAATTGGAAACCTTAGTGGGAATGTAAAATAGTGCAGCTGCTATGGAAAACCACATGGCAATTCCTCAACAAATTAAAAATAGAATTATGATATGATCAAGTAATTCCACTTCTGGGTATATACCTAAAAGAATTGAAAGCAGGGATACCAATAGATATGTGTATGCTATGTTCATGGTAGCATTATTCACCATAGTCAAAAAGGTGGAAGTAATTCAAATGTCCATTCATAGATGAACAAATAAGCAAAATGTAGTATATACATAGAATGGAATATTGTTCAGCCTTAAAAAAGAAGGGAATTCTGGTACATGCTTAGATGTAGATGAACCTTGAGTTTATTATGCTAAATGAAATAACATAGTCATTAAAGAACATATCTGCATGTGTTATTACACTAATATGTGTTACCTGGAGTAGTCAGATTCATAAGATAGAAAATAAATAGTGGTAGCATGGAGGGTGTGCATAGCTCAGCCCAGTCTGAACCCTCTCCAATCTGGGATTGGGTCTAAATGGGCAGTCAAACATCCCTCTCACAATCCAGGACTGCTGGCTCCCAACTGCTTGCCTGCCTGCCTGCCTGATTGCCCCTAACTGCTTTTGCTTGCCAGCCTGATCACCCCCTAACCACTCCCCTGTCAGCCTGATCCATGCCTAACTGCTCCCCTGCTGGCCCGATTGCCCCTAACTTCCCTCCCCTGCCAGCCTGGTCACTCCTAATTGTCCTCCCCTGCAGTCCTGGTCACCCTCAACTGGCTTCCCCTGCTGGCCATCTTTGACCACATGAAGGTGGCCAACTTGTGTGTTGGAGTGATGGTCAATCTACATATTACTCTTTTATTTGCTAGGAAGGGTATAGAGTTTTAGTTTATTTATTTTTATTTATTTATTTTCCTTTTTTTTTAAATTACTGTATTACATGTGTACATATCTTCCCATTACTAGAGTTTTAGTTTAGGAAGGTGAAACAAGTTCTGGAGATAGATGATTATGATGCTTGCACACAGTCAGAATGTACTTAATGCCATTGTACTGGACACTCAAAAATTCCCAGCACTTTAGCCACTTTAAAACAGCCCCGCTTGGAATGTGAGGTGGCTGTGTGTTCAGTTAAGAAGTGAGGGGGCTGGACATCCCTCTCCCCCGCATCCCCCTGTCACTAGGCTCTTGTCAGTCTGATCGTCCACCAAGGAAAGATAAAAATGGAGGGAGGGGCACCGAGAAAGAGAGGACAATTGAAGGAAACTGTGTCTAGAATTTCCGCAGCCCTTTCCTTCTTTCTGCTGCCTACAAAAGCCCTAAGCCCGGCCACAGTTCTGTCGCCATCTTTTAGTCTCCTATTCTCCAACCACAGAAGAAAAAATTAAGGAAGGAGTCTGTGCTCCCTCCAGAAAGTATCTATATACCAATTGGCCAGTTGTCTCCTACAGAGGGAGACCAGACTGTGGCTTAGGCCTGCTCCTTCAGGATGTCAGTAGGACATCCCATGAGGGCTCCCGGACTGTGAGGGGTGCAGGCTGAGCTGAGGGACCCCTTCCCCAGTGCACAAAAATTCATGCACTGGGCCTCTAGTAAAAGCATATATGCTAATTAGACTGGACATTCTTCCAGACAAAGCAGCAGTGGAGCTGCCTTCTGGTGGTCAGTGCACTACCACAGTGAAAATGCCAGTTGACTGACCAGGATGAACAGCTAGTCCTGGTGAAAACTTCTGGCCAATGGGCAGGAACCTGGGCTGAGAACATCGCCTCCTCACCCAGGGCTCTTCTTTCTCGCTCCCTGCAGCCTCCTCCAGACACCCAGATGCCCACAAGCCATGCAACACTGCCGCCCACTGGGCTTACAAAGCTGACCCCAGAGACTGGGAGTTCCTACTCTGCCGCCTCTCAGTGCTATTGTCCCTGGGCCTGTGAGTGCTCTGGCTCCATGGAAGATGCCAGACCAGGGAACAGCCACTCAGAGGGCTGGTCCACAGCCACTCGATTGACAGGGATGAGCAGCACTCTCACATCATGTGATCCCATCAGGCCATGCCTCTCCCACCAGTGCACGAATCCCTGTGCACTGGGCCTCTAGTATATACATATATATGGAAAACAAAACATACATATGTGTGGCTGGATAAGGACTCTTATTTTAAAGAAATTATTTTTATTTTTTTAATATATTTTATTGATTTTTCACAGAGAGGAAAGGAGAGAGAGAGTCAGAAACATCGATGAGAGAGAGACATTGATCAGCCACCTCCTGCACAACCCCAAATGGGGATGTGCCCGCAACCAAAGTATGTGCCCTTGACCGGAATTGAACCCGGGACCTTCCAGTCCTCAGGCCGATGTCTATCCACTGAGCCAAACGGGTTTCAGCTGCACAAGGACTCTTGAGTTCCTCCTCAGCTCTTTGTTCTTTTCTGAATCTATACCAGGTCAAAAGGGTAGCTGAGAGTGATTAATATTAGAGACAGAAATATAATTTCTCCCTTCCAAGTACTAACCAGGCCCGATCCTGCTTAGCTTTCGAGATCAGACGAAATTGGGTACGTTCAGGGTGGTATAGACAGAAATATAATTTCTACTAGATATCCACACCACAGGATTAGAAAGACCCATGGCCAAGATCCCTGATCACCTTTCTAGAGTGAAACAAGAGAAAAAAGATTTCCCTGTCTTAAACACAAAATGGTTGCATGGAAAATCCATACTTGGGGCAATACACTTAAATAATCAGAAAAAACTTCCTTGAGGAAGTGACGACAAAGGTTAAGATCTGAGTGATACAGAGCAGTTACTGTGGCAGAAAAGTGGGAGATAGTAGGACTTTCCACAGAGAGGAAACACCTTGGGTCCAGTGCCAAGAACAAAAGGAAACAACATATTTTCAAGGAACTACATGGAGAGCCTGCAGTGTGATTAAACCAAAAACATAAGTAGTGCCAAGCCAGTGGCCTTTTAGGTCATCTTTTATAGGTCATCTTAAATTTTGGAGTTGTTTTTTTCCCTCCCTAAAAACAGGGAGAACCACTGGTCTTAGTGTGTTTGGGTGGGGGCACTGGGAGTGGCATGATGAAATTTGCTTGATACAAGAACCACTCTGCTTGTAATAGGAAGAATAGATTTGGGGGTTCAGAGTGGAAAGGGTACCAGTTAGAAGGTACAGGTGATACACTTCATATGGGTAGTAGAAAAGGAGAGGGAGGTAGAAAAGATAACACCTTGGTTTTTAGCTTGCATGGCATGGTGAATGTTGGGGTCATTACTGACATAGGGAACACATCATAAGATAGTTTGGGATATGGTGATTTTATGATTCACAAACTCAGTTTGAGATAAATTCATTTTTAGGTACCTTTAGATGGTACATAGTTTTTATTTCACTTTAGAGCTCAGAGGAGATATCATGTTTTGACTTATCTGGGGAGAGGTAGTAAAAGAATTGGGACATTATGCTAAGCAAAATAAGTCAGTCAAATAAAGCTAAGAACCATATGATTTCACTCATATGTGGAATATAAAACTGAAACTAATAGACAGACAATAGTATGGAGGTTACCAGAGGGAAGGGGGTTTGGGATAGTAAAGGGTAAAGGAGGCCAAATATATGATGACGGAAGAGGATTTGACTTTGGCTACTGGACATACAATGCAATATACAGATCATGTATCATGGAAATGTACACTTGAAATCAATGTGATATCATTAACCAATGTCACCTCAATAAATGTACTTAAAATAATAAAGAGAAATTTTAAAAATATTCAAGGACATAAATGAAATCCCTAATGAGAGGTTATAGGGTGAAGAAAAGAGAACTTGGCACTGTGTTTTAAGGAACTCTAACAACTAAAGGCTGGATAGAGAAAAAAAGAAGAACCTTTACTAGTAAAAGAGGATTAATCAGAGAAGTAGGATATTAAAAAAAAAAGCAAAACAGAAAAATGCTGTGTCACAAAAGTTAAGAAAGAGCATTCCAGAAATGAAGTCAGAGATCACAGTGTTCAATATTGCTGAAAAGTAAAGTGAGATGAACTCTGAAAAGAATTTAGCAATATGAGAGTCATGGGTAACTTGAACAAGAGTTGTGTGGGTCAAAGATTGAAGACACAAGATTAGAATGGGCTGAAATTTCAGTAGGTTTGCAATAAGAAGAAAGAGACAAAGAGAGGGAATGGGTGTAGATTTAACAAGGGAACAGAGTTTTTTGTTTATTTTCTAATTGGAGAGGCTTGAGTATACTTAAAAGCAAACAGGAAGGATCCAGTTGAGAGAGACTTTAGGTGTGAAAGAGCAGGCATTTAAGATAATGTGAGTGTTCTGAAAAGAAAGAATGGGTTGGTTCCAAGCAAAGGGAAAGGACTTGGCCTCAGAAAGGCAACAGGACACTTCTAGTGTAGTGAAAGGGAGAGAGGACAGCATTGGAGGCTACAGAGGGTGACAAGTTTGAATTTGGGAAGCTGAGAGAATTTGTGTCTTGTACTTTCTGTTTTCCAAAAGTAACAGGCTAAGTTTTGTGTTGATTATGAAGAGGAAGGTAATAATTATGATTAGAAGTTTGAAAAATGAGAAATTCATTAGAAGTGGTTGGTGAGAATGACAGAAAGGCCATTGACCAGGGAAATGTAATGATATTTTAAATCATTTTTTATATATTTGTGTTGATTTCAGAGAGGAAGAGAGAGATAGAAACATCAATGATGATAGAGAATCATTGATCAGCTGCCTCCTTCAAGCCCCTCATTCGAGATTGAGCTGGTATTTCAGGCATGTGCCTTGACTAGGAATCGAACCGTGACTTCCTGATTCGTAGGTCGATGCTCAACTACTGAGCAACACCAGCTGGGCTGTAGTAAGATTTTAAACAATGTTGAAGGCTCACTTGAAATTAGTGATTATAAATTTAGGGAGGAACCAATCTTTTCTCAATTGGAGTTCTCCAACAACTGTAGGCTGCTTGTATGAAAGCAAAGGAGAGGGGATTTCTGAGTTCATTCAGGGCTGGTATTTGGATGAAAAGAAAAGATAAAGGACCAGGGAGCTGAAGATATTGATGTGAGTGTTATTAAAATAATAAAGTGTAGCCAACACCAGCGTGTTAGGCCAGACAACTCTGAAGATGTCTGATTTCCAATGCTAAAATAATAAAGCATAAAATTTAAGCTGCAAAAGCAGAAAAATGAAAAAGCATGGTGGATTAAGAGAAAGAGGTCAATAGAGGAGAAATACCAAATTAACCCTCAAAAGTTAGAGAACATGTATGTCAAAATTTAATAAGGGAATTGAAATTGAAATCTAAAATGATGTATTAAAAGATACATATATAAGAGTTAATGGAATAGGTGAAATGAAATTGGAAAAATATTGATAACAGTTGAAGCTGAAAGATAAGTGCATAGGATTTCATTACATTGGATAAGAAGTTAGAAAAAGCAGAGACACTAGAAGGATCAAAAGAAAATTTCCAAGGAAATTATAGCTAGCTAGAGGCCCAGTGCATAAAATTCCTACGCCTAAGGAAATTATAGCTAACTAGAGGCCCAGTGCATAAAATTCCTACGCCTGGCCAGTGATCAGGACCAATCTGTGGGATGACCAATGAGGCGATTGGGGGCTCCCCCAGTAGCATCCACTGTGGCTGGCCTGGGGCCTGCGGGCTGGTGGCAGCTCCTGCATTGAGCATCTGCCCCCTCGTGGTCAGTGTGTATCATAGTCACCAGTGATTCCACTGGTCATTCTGCTGTTCCATCAATTTGTATATTAGGTTTTTATTATATGGGATATTTCCAGATCACTATGAGATGACATTCCATTCATGCAATAAGAATGGGAACCAGAAAGAAAAAAAAATCTCTGTTAGGAGTCCAATATATGAATTACAGGATTTTCAAAGAAAAGAATAGAGAAAGTGAAGAAGGAGGTAAACAACAAAGAAGTACATCAGTGAAATGTCTACATATAAATTAAAAAGCCAAAAAAGATCATGAAGTACAGGAGTAAAGATTCCCCACCAATGCACATCTTGGGAAATTTTGATATACTGGAATCAAGGAAATCCATTGGTCTAACCATATTTTCCTCAGTCCTTTACCTTCATTGTGTCCTCTCTTTTCTCAGCTTAAACTCATGGGTCAATGATTCTAATTAATTCCTTGGATAGAACCTCCATACCTTTTTCCCTCTTATGCATTCTCATCTGTTCTGAGCAAAATAATAACCTTGGTTAAATTAAATTTTCCTTCCACTCCATTTCTGCAGCAGTGCAGCTGAAAATAAAAATGGGAAAACAAACAGTCATGCTCACTGGTGTCATTTTATATTCATGATCATTACCTTCAAGTGGGTTCTTGCTGCTGCCAAGCAATAAGATATTACTTTCATGCATTCACTTCCCTGCTTTCCTAGACAACTACTTCATTCTTGCATATCTCTGTCATCCATCCCCACCCATTCTCAACTGTTGCCCCTTGCTTTCTATATGGCTGAGTAAAGTGAAAGAAGTTCCCCAAGCCTGACCCTCCACATCAGCCCACCCTCCTGCATCTATGCCCACATGTTCTGCATTGTATCCTGTACCTGGAGATGAACAAGCCAGGCTCCCCTAAGACCATGACTTTTGCTTGAGCACTAGATCCAATCCCTCTCATAATGTTCCAGACATTCTTCATTCTCTACCACACTTTCAAGTTCCCCTGTTAGACTGTAATATTCCCAACAGCACACAACCTGCTGCTATTTCTCACACATTTAAAAAGAAACTCTTTGGACCCCACACCTTCTTCTATCTACTACCACAGTGGTCTCCTTTTTGTTATAATTAAACACTTTGAAAAAATTTTCTCTACCCACTGTCTCCAAATTATGTTAGCCCATGCTCACTTGAACCAAATAGATTTGCCCTCAACATGCCACCAGGATCATTAATTTACAATTGACTCCATGTTGCTAAATACAATGGTCGAATCTCATCTTACATGTCCCATGGAAATATCTGATACAACTGCTCATTCTTCTTCCTTGGTATATATTTTTGTTACTTGTCTTTTAGAATGTCACTCTTTTCTGGTGTAATTCTACTTACTGACCACTTATGAGTATCTTTTTTCTCATGACTCTGATCTCTAATTGTTGGAGGGCTTCAAATCTCAAGGACCTTGGATCCCTTGTCTTTTTTAGGTATACTTATTTCCTTGGTTATTTTAACTGGCATCCTGACTATTGCTTACCATGCCCAAATATGTATTTCCAGCGTCAAATTCCATATCAGTCTATCCAAATCCTTTCTTCAGTTATCTGCTTAAATTTCTAATTAGTTTCTCTAATTTAACACATTTAAAATTACGCTCTTAATTTTCCTGTCAAAGGTGTTCTGCTCCTGATATTTCCTATATCTGTTATTGGCAAATCCATACTTTTCAGTTGCACAGGACAAAAGACATGTGCACCTGGTACATAAACATAGTCTAGACTCTAGAGGCTATATCTCCCAGAGATCCAGATTCAGTTACAGTTTACCACTTCCATGCCTCCCATCTGGTTGGTCCAAATCACCAATATCTCTCATTACTGTAATCTCTTGCCTAGATTATTAAAATAGTTTCCTACATAGCCTCCTGCCTCTGTCCTTACCTCCCTTCAGTCTATCTCTAAATAGCAGTCCAAATGATAATATTACAATAAAAATCAGATCATGTCACTCCTCTTCCCCAAATCCTCCAGTGACTTTCCATTTAATTTGAAGCAAAATCATAATTGTGACCTTCAAGACCCTTCACAATTGAGTCTCTTTTTCTCTTAACTCACCTGTTACTTTCTCCCACGCAAGCACTCCACTCCAGCCACACTGGCCTCCTTGCTGTTCTTCCAACAAACCAGGCACTATTCTTCTGCATGAATAGGCATTTAATCAAAGATGCAGACTCACTAGAATATGGGATTTGTTTCAGGAATTTGACCTTATGCAGTTGAAGTCCCTGGATATAGTTTACAATTGTTTGTTGCTTCTGTTGCTAATTCTGAAATCAGCAAGGGCAGAAAAGTTAGCAAAAAAAGACAGACATAAAGTGAAGAAGACTGATTACAATAGGGGACTCTTGAGGATGATCTAGAACTGATGATGAACTGAAACCAAGAACTTGAGCTGTTTCCCATTACCTCCACACTCCAGCTTTAATTCTATACAGGAGTTATGCTCTTTCTTTCTTTTCCTTTTTTTAAAAAAATACATCTTTATTGATTTCAGAGAGGAAGGGAGAGGGAGAGAGAGAATCATCAATAATGAGAGAGAACCATTGATTGGCTGCCTCCTGCATGCCCGCTACTGGAGATCGAGTTTGCAACACAGGCATGTGCCTTCCTGACCAGGAATGGAACCATGACCTCCTGATTCATAGGTTGATACTCAACCACTGAACCATGCCAGCCAGGCAGTGCTCTTTCTCCTAGAACTAAACAGGCACCTGGTCCAGGAGTTGGAGAAATTGAAGGAGCACATTCAGCAAGAGTTGGAAAAGCTGTGGCCCTGGTTGTTGCCCATATCAACAAAGTTGAGCCAACAGCACTTGATCTTAGACCAACCTTCTCAGCATAAAACTAGCTACTGCTTAATTTCCACCTTAGCAATCTTAGGCAGTTTCCTCTTGTGGCCTAGCCAAGGAACACAATGGAAGATGTTTGAAATTAGCTTACCCATGTCGATACAGCACAAAGCTACCATACCTCCCTCAAAACTTTTGCACCTTGCTTTTTCTTCTGCCTGGAATGCCATCTACCTCCACCCATTTATTCTATTTATCTACACACCCAGAGGGAATAATTTTTTTTCAGAAAAATTATTTTTCTAAACAAGTGCATAAATCATGGTTGAGTATGTATTTTTAAGAATGTAGTCTATAGCCATACCACCCTGAATGCTCCTGATCTTGCCTGATTTCAGAAGCTAAGCAGGGTCGGGCTTGGTTAGTACTTGGAATAGAAGAATATTGTCTTTTAGAGTTATCAACTTCAATAAACTTAACATTGACTCAACACTAATATTTAATCTGCCATCCATATCCTAAATTTGTCAATTGACCCAATAGGAGTCCTTTATGGAAGTTTTCCCCTTCAGGTTCAGATGCAGTCTAGCATCAGGAATTAAAGTTAGTTGCTATGTCTCTGTTTTTATTTAATCTGGAACACGTTCTCAAGCTTTCTTTGTTTTATATAACATTGACATTTTTTGAAAAATTTTCAAGATAGAATATTCCTTATTATGAGTTTGTTTGATATTTTCTTGTGATTACATTGAGGTTGTACATTCCTAACTGGAATACTACACAAGTGACATTGTGTCCTTCCCAGAGGGTCACATTGGTGATTACACTAAAGGTGTGTTTGATCCACCTATTGCAGTGGTCGGCAAACTCATTAGTCAATAGAGCCAATTATCAACAGTACAACGATTGAAATTTCTTTTGAGAGCCAAATTTTTAAAACTTAAACTACATATGTAGCTACATTGTTATTAACTTAATTAGGGTACTCCTAAGCTGGCCTTTGCTAAAAACTCAGTTTGCTGACCACTGACCTATTGTATCAACATCATCTTATGATTTAAAATAGAACATATATTCTAGCTTTGCCCACAGGATATAGTACATAATGCTCCAGGGACAATTAGCACCCCTAATGCCCAAATTTAGGTTTCTGAATGTCATTCCCCATGGCATAATACTGAGTATTCTTGTAGAAGTGATTGCTGCCTAGAATAGAGAATTTACAAGGTGAGCTAGCGCCACCTTATTGTGACACAAAGCAAGTAAATTCTCAAAATCTAAATGAGTCCTGTCAAAAGTTTCTGGATCCAGTTCGAAGGAGATTCCAGTGGCCAAAGATAACACAATTTGAGCATCAAAATGAAAAAAATAACCGTAATTGATTGGTATGCATTGACTATATTAAAAATTCATGAATCCATAATAACATTCCCCATACCATTCAAAGGACAGGACAAGTTTTTTACTCCAATGTGCTTTTTTGTGCATCTTGTCTGAACAGTTAGCATGTTTGCTTCATCACACAGAACTCAATGCTCAGATGACATTTGCTCTAAGAAGCCTTCCCTAAAACTTCTATTTCATTGTTTTTCCATATTTCAACAGCATTCATTGTGCATGCCTCATACTGTACTGGAAATGCTTGTTTAACTGTATTTTTCCCTTTGGAGTGTAAGTTTATAAATATAGGACCTGTCTGGGTTTTATTTATTTTGTTATTCCAAGTACATAGCATATACTCATAGACAGTTTTATATACTGTATACTATTGAGTTGTGAATGAATAGATACATTTCAATAGTATCCTGTTTCTTCTTCCCCACACAATACAGATTTATCTATATTTTATTTTATTTTATTAAATATATTTTTATTGATTTCAGAGAGGAAGGGATAGAGAGAAACATCAATGATGAGAATAATTGATTGGCGGTCTTCTGCACATGCCACACTTAGGATTGAACATGCAACCCAAGCATGTGCCCTGACTGTGACCTCTTGATTCATAAGTCATTGCTCAACCATTAAACCATGATGGCTGGGCCAGATTTGTTCAAATTTTAGATAATTATTGAATGCAGTTAAATAGCTGGCTATTTTAGACATCACATTTTTATCACAATTTATTTTTAAAAATAGTTTTCCCTTATCTACCAGCAATTGTTTTGGCTGTGTAGACTATAAGTTTACCCCACCATTTTTTCTTACTCTTATACAATAGCTTTCCACAGTAATTTTCTTTATCTCAGTCTGTTTTCTTCCTCTAAAGATCTGTCTGCATATATACATCTATTGCTAACGTGGGGTGGGAAATGTTGAAATCAAAGTATTGATTTTTTAAACTTATTAGTAACTGGTGGCTTGACTTAGTTGCAATCTTCTTTTAAAATAGTAGTTTGAAATAAATTTTCCCTTAAAGTCACTTTGGTCCAACATCTGTAACTCACCAGGGCTATGTAGCATGTTCTCCAGTAGGATGCTTGTATCAAACTTCTCTCCCACAACCCAGCCATCCTTGCTCCAGTGGTCGAGTGTCCACCTCAGAACAGGAGATCACAGTTATATTCTGGGTCAAGACACATGTCTGGGTTGTGGACTTCATTCCCAGTAAGAGAAGTGCAGGAGGCAGCCGATTAATGATTCTCTCATCATTGATGTTACTCTCTCTCCTTCCACTCTGAAATCAATAAAAACGCGCGCGCGCACACACACACACACACCCAGCACAAAAACAAAAGCAAAAACTCCCTCTTGCAGTGTAGCACTAGATATGGAATCATCCATGTACGTGAAATACTTCCAGCCTTAGGTCTTTGTGGATTTTTAAGCATTAACAATTTAGTTGGTAGGGATTATGGACACCATCTGTCAAAGGCGTGTGTAATGCCACCGGTCATACACAGTGAATGGACTCTCGTTAGGCGCGGACAGGTGAGTGTGGCTCGGTGAGGTCAGCGAAGCCGCTTAACGCATGGGTCTGTGCTTGGGAGGAATCCCAGGGCTTCCTCCTACAGCCCAACTTAGGGCTGAAGCGCCAAAGAGAATGGCGGAACCCGGCTCCCTAGAGCTTCACCTGGGAGTAGCCGGTCGCTGGCCGCGGTGCTGAACACTCTCCCGGGTTGGCCCTCTGGAAGAGCCTCGGTGGGTTGTTGAGTTCGTCAGCAGTCGCCAACCACAAGTCTTCAATGGTTGACTCCTGGTTCTGGGCAGGGGGGGGGGGGGCGGCACAGGCTGCATTCAGGGCAGTCACCTTGCGAGTGTAAGAGGGCCTCCGACCCATTCCCACAGGGCGCAGCTCCTGCCCCTCAAGAGAACCCTCATATCAGCAACTCAGCTTATATTTATCCTCCAACATCCTAAAAACTTAAAGAGGCTGATACCCTTGCCCATGTGGGCACAGCTACCCAATGGCTGATCTCCCTCCATCATGCACCCCTTCCCCACAAATGTTTACTGCGTATCAATGGGTCAGCCGTCCAGCCCCCGCTCCTCCCCATTCGCTGGATTCACTCCCCCGCCCCCACCCGGCTCCTTTCCTTTTGCCCCTCCTCTTTTCCCAAGGTCTGCATCAGGCAAAAGTAATCCACACAGCCTTTCCCCTACCATCGCCGAGTTGGAGGACCAAGAACAGGGACTCAGAACAGTTAGGCACACACCTTGCCCCTTGGCACGCAGCAACCCACGTCTAGTCTCAGGGTACCTAACTCGCCGTGTGACCTTGGACCACTGGCCATGCGTCTCTAAGCCTGTGTCGCCTTCTGGGACTTAAGTGATGCTCTTCCCAGGTGCGCACCCCCGGTCTCCTCTCCAGGTGAAATAGGAACACTAGGTCCCTCTTGTTTTTACTCCCCACCCCCATTTTCCAAGTTTAGTTGGGTACGTTCGCTTCTCCCCACCAGATCCAGAGCCAATTCTACCCTTGGTTGAGGGAGAACTCCGGTAGGCATTGTCCCCGCCGCCTCCACCATCCCCTCCCCTAGCCCAGGGTGACCTGCCCTCTGGGCCACGTTAGCCAGGCGGCGCCCGGTGCTGGGGAGATTGCCCCTCGCGCTCCGGTTTCTCAGTGCGGGGTCTCCGAAGTCCCCACACCCGGACGGGCGCCTGGGGAAGTGCGAGATGCAGCTGGAGCGAGAACGGGAACGCAAAGCAAGGCTGACGGGGCTGCCCCGGTGACAGGTACGTGTGTGGAGGTCTGGCCGATGGGCTGGGGGAGAGACTTTGGGGTAGAGGATGGAGGAAAGGGGAGACTCTAGAAAGAGCGGTGGGTCGCTGTTCTCACCGTGTGTGTGTGTGTGTGTGTGTGTGTGAGAGAGAGTGTGAGTGTGAGTGTGTGTGTGTGTGTGTGTGTATGAGTGTGTCAATGTGTGTGGGTGTCAATGTGTGTGTGTGTGTGAGTATGAGTGTGTGTGAGTGTGTGTGTCCCAGCCTCCCTTTCCCCTCTCCTCCCCGCCCCGAGCTCTCAATGTCACCTTCTCCCTCGGCGCCAGCTTCCCACTTTTCTCTCTTTCCTCTCCAGGCTTCCTCCCTGCGCGCCCGCTCCTCCCTCGCACTCTCTCGCGCCCAAGGCGACCTTCTCCTGGACCGGCGGGTGCCGCTCGGCGCAGCCTCCTCCCGGGAGCCAGTTGCGGGGAGCCGGCAGCATGTGGAACGCGACGCTGACGGAGGAGCCGGGCCCCAACCTCACGCTGCCGGCGGACCTGGGCTGGGACGCGCCCCCCGACAACGACTCGCTGGCGGACGAGCTGCTGCCGCTCTTCCCGGCGCCGCTGCTGGCGGGCGTCACGGCCACCTGCGTGGCGCTCTTCGTGGTGGGCATCGCGGGCAACCTGCTCACCATGCTGGTGGTGTCGCGCTTCCGCGAGCTGCGCACCACCACCAACCTCTACCTGTCCAGCATGGCCTTCTCCGACCTGCTCATCTTCCTCTGCATGCCCCTGGACCTCGTGCGCCTCTGGCAGTACCGGCCCTGGAACTTCGGCGACCTGCTCTGCAAACTCTTCCAGTTCGTCAGCGAGAGCTGCACCTACGCCACGGTGCTCACCATCACCGCGCTGAGCGTCGAGCGCTACTTCGCCATCTGCTTCCCGCTGCGGGCCAAGGTGGTGGTGACCAAGGGCCGGGTGAAGCTGGTCATCCTGGTCATCTGGGCCGTGGCCTTCTGCAGCGCCGGGCCCATCTTCGTGCTGGTGGGCGTGGAGCACGAGAACGGCACCGACCCTCGGGACACCAACGAGTGCCGCGCCACCGAGTTCGCCGTGAGCTCGGGGCTGCTCACCGTCATGGTGTGGGTGTCCAGCGTCTTCTTCTTCCTGCCCGTCTTCTGCCTCACCGTGCTCTACAGCCTCATCGGCAGGAAGCTGTGGCGCCGGCGGCGAGGCGAGGCCGTGGCCAACTCGCTCAGGGACCAGAACCACAAGCAAACAGTGAAAATGCTGGGTGGGTCTCAGCGCATCCTCCAGCTTCCTCCCGGTCCCTCCTCTCCGAGCCTTTCTCCCTTCTTCCCCGAGTCTCTACCTCTCTCTCCTGTCTCTCTACCTCTCTCTCCTGTTTCCCTGTTTCTCTAGATTCTCTCCATCTCTGTCACCTTGTGAGGCTCTCAGTTATTCTCTCTCTCCTATTTCTGCTTGGAGCTCTCCCTCTAGGATTTTTTTTTAAACTTTTTTTGTTTGCCGTTGTTTTTATATATCTGTTTCTCCCTCCTTCCCTCCTTTCCACTCTCCCCCCCTCTCTCCCTCTCTCTCTCCATTCCTTTCTCTCTCCTTCCACCCCGCCCCAAGACTCTTTTTAGGTGTCTATCTCTTTGTGTCTCTTTCTTTCTCTCTTGCATGGAAACATTCAGTGCCCATGTATTTCCCTAAAATTAGTTTTATATCAGCCCAGAAACTTTGCTTCAAAACTGATACGGTTTATAAAACTCTATTGTGGTCTGTGGATGTTAAAGGTGAGGTTAAGCTTCCTGCCTCAAATAGAATTTGTGGATATCTCAGTTACACTAAGAAAAGCAGGCAGAAAATCTAGGAAGTATTCAGTGGTAAATTTAACCAAAGATCTGCTTAATGCGGATGATTCTGTCAGAGATGATTCATTTTTCTTTCAACATTGGGATTTGCTTTATGCCTAGCATTTTTTCCAATCAAATAATCGAACCCGTTCTGTTTACCCTGTTGCTGTTTGTATAGCGTTGTGAGGAAGTCATGACAAATCAATGCTGGCGTCTCCATTTCTTTCCACGATTCTTGTCTTTCCAGGCAGAAAAGCCTACCGTAACCAAGGATAGCTTAGGAGAGGCAGGCTTCCAGGATGAGAAAGGGAGTCTTTTTGGAAGCTGGCAGGCCTTACAGTTCTTCCCCAAATGGTCCTTCAGGGAATGTTTGTAGTTAGTGTCCCAACTAGAGTATGCTGAGTATGGACTGTATGAATTCAACTTGTTAAGTATATGTATTTGGTACAAGTGAAGTAATATAGAATGTCTTCACATCCAAGCAAAATATTAATTCTACTTGCTTTTCTAGAACTAGAGTCTGCACCCTTTATTATTTGGACATTACAGTCAATAGGGAGTTTACATTTGTGAGTTTGCAAAAACAGTTTATTCTTGTATGGAAAATAATACAGTAATTAATAAGTAATCATACAAGAATAAGCTGTTTCACATACTCATAACTGTAACCTAATTTTGCCCACTCCTGCATTTGCATATTTAATATGCTCACAAGCCATTCGAAGATGATTTGTATTTGTAATTTTACAATTCTTGGAATCCTGTATATTAAAGTGATTGTTTATTCAAAGAATACCCCAAATTGACATTGTCTAGGCCAGTGATTCTCTCAATATGTCTAATAGATTGTAAACCTACTAGTACCTTCCAAGTTCCCCATGACTATTGTGGCAGTCAGTTGCTACTACGCAACTTAGTTTTGAGAATAACTTTAATAATTTTCTCCAATTTTATTTTTAAGCCAATAATTATCCTCATTAGTGAACCTACTCCAGTGTTAATTTTCTTTTGCCTTGACAATTTGAAGGGCATTACTAAATACTACAAGGGCTAGATTTTAAAACTTAATCTAGAAATGCAGTGGTCTTGAAAAAAATGGGCAAAATGAAGACTTGGTTGGCTGATAATTATTATTAGTTTGTTTTATGGGCTTTTATACCACACTTATGGCTATTATAGGTGGCAAAGAATCATTCATCTCTCAGTTGTTCTCAATCCAGACTGCATATTCTGGCCTCTGTGAAACTTTAAAAAGAACAGAAAAAAAACAACCAAAAAACCCCCACAGGTGTCCTGGTCTCCTGATTAGTGATTTTAATTTAATGAGTCTATATCATATCAGAGGAATCCATTCCCTAGGGAACCCTGACAGTTATTGTTGAGTTTAACACCTTTATTCCCATGTGTTTAGTTGTGTCAGACACATCTAAAATGGTTTATTACTGTGAAAAAAATGATCTAGTCAGTTGAGTCAATATATATATCCAATCACAAAATCGCTCAAAAAGTTGTCCTATAGGAAAGACTGGGAAGCTCAGTAAAAAGGGTTGAATTGTTGATCCAGACAGACTCATACTTGGTGGAAATGTAGGCAATTAGAAAAGAAAGAACACAATGGTTCTCTGAAGTCAATGGTCACACCATATATAATCAAAACATAACTGTCTTCCAAGTAAAATGTGATGTTCTGTAACACTTCTTGAACTGATGCTCACTCTCCCATTGTTCTTTTAGCTGTGGTGGTGTTTGCTTTCATCCTCTGCTGGCTGCCCTTCCACGTAGGACGATACTTATTTTCCAAGTCTTTCGAACCCGGCTCCCTGGAGATAGCTCAGATCAGCCAATACTGCAACCTTGTGTCCTTTGTCCTCTTCTACCTCAGTGCTGCCATCAATCCCATTCTGTACAACATCATGTCCAAGAAGTACCGGGTGGCAGTGTTCAAACTTTTGGGATTTGAACCTTTCTCCCAGAGGAAGCTCTCCACCCTGAAGGATGAAAGTTCTCGGGCCTGGACAGAATCTAGTATTCATACAAGACCAAACACATCGCTGAGCAGAGTCATCGCTTACTATTCTGCACTGGAAACCATAGCACAGCAGAACTTGGGAGGAAGTTGAAGGTTAACTTTGGAATTGAGGAGAGATAGGTCTGGAAACAGTTGGGAGGGGAAAAAAAGATAGAGTTTGTAGTGTGTGAGAGGTTTAATTTGATTGCACACTCATCAGTGCTCTCATACACAATTTCTGCATATTCACTACCTGTGATTTTGCATTTTGCTGTTGGTGCTAGCAAGGGCTTTGCGATTTGGAGAAAAGAGAAGGTGCAGAGAGGGCAATTAGGATACTTATTACTGGATAAATACTAAATCTGATTTACTTTTTCATAATGATAAAAATTTGATTAAAAGAATGAAATTAAAAATTTAAAACATGACTTTTTAAAACTAGCAATTTTCATATCGTTCTAGATCAGTGCTATCTAAGAGAAATATGATGCAAGATACTGAAGCAATCAATATAAAATTATAAAGAATAATTTTACATTCTTTTTTTAATGCAAAGTCTTTGAAATTTGGTTTTTACATTTATAGTGCAATTTAATTTGGACATTAAGTTTTCATCAGTAATACTTGCTATATTTAGATTTTTTTAAATGTGCAGATGAGAAAGTAGATTTATAAACCTAAGTTGTTCAAATACATGTAAAAATTTTCCAATAACTAAAAGTATTACAAGTTTTAAAATGAATTAAAATAAAAAATTCAAGTATTCAGTGACCAAATGTGGCTAGTAGTTATTAGATTGGGTAATTCAGCTCTAGAGTACATGTAAAATTGTTGTTAATGTTATAAAATGTTTAACAATTAATACTCATTTCCTGAAATGTTTTTATTGCAAAGTAAGCATTACAGAGTTTTAGCATGACGAATCCCCTAAATCACACCTGAATGCTCTATTCATACTTGGAAGGAAATAGATATGAAATATAAGATGCAAAAAAAGTAATATAAAATGCATTTCAAAACTAGGTGAATTATATGTGATAGTATCCAGGAAATGAAACTTTATAAAAATTATAGAAAATCACAAACTGCCTTATTTGGCTTAACATAAATACTTAAGTCAACCAAAAGGCTTTGATTTGTGAATAAAGGGATAATTTATAACAGATTCTGGAAAGCTTTATAGGAACTTAATGAACATAGAAAATTTTCAAATGATGAAAAATTCTGAATCCCTTAAATGCTATTTCTTAGTGATATTCAAGTTAGTTATTTCGTTCTTTAATCTTACAGCTATTCATTTTAAAATGCCTATGCCATGTTCTGTCTTCAAATTAGTCTTGCTGTTTACGTCCCACTGCTTATCTGATAGATATGTTTACTTGGACTTCCAGTCTCCTTCTCAATCATAATGATGAATTATTGCATATCTTCAACTCAATATTGTGTATTTTAGTTATAAATGTATACTCAACTCTTTGCATATTAAATGTATTATTCCAAAAATGATTTCTTCATAGTCCTGTGCAGTACTAAGTCATATCAGCAATTCCTATATGAAAGTATTGGTTCAACTATGAAACTGAACCATTTAGGAAAATTACTGCCATGATTGACCCCCTCCGCTCCCCACAAAAGTAAAGATTATTATGCTGAAGTAATTGATTGACTTTATTTTATTTTATTTATTTTTTTAAATATGTTTTAAAATTGATTTTAGAGCGAGGGGAAAGGAGAGGGATTGATAGATAGAAACATCTATCAGCTGCCTTCTGCATGTCCCCTACTGGAAATCGAGCCAGAAACCTGGGCATATGGTGACCTCTTGGTTCATGGGATGAAACTCAACCACTGAGTGAGCCACCCTGGCTGGGCTAATTGATTGATTTTATTTTAGAACATGAAAACATAATCATAATTAGAATGACTTCTCTAGAGAAATATTTCCAAAATCTATTCTGACACTAAAAATGCTTACTTTACTCTAAATGCAGAACTTTAGCGAATTAATTATTCAGTTACTTCTTGGGAGTGCATCAATATTTTTTAAAAAAATATACTGATTTATTCAAGCCCATGGGACACTAATTAGAACATTCAGCATTATTCTCTTAAATAGGGCCCACTAAATTCCAAAGAGGTAATTCTGCCTCCTGAAACCCTAAAGTTTTGCTTACAAATACATTCTACTTGAGAGAAAATAAGCAAAAAAAAAGCAAGCTTGACTTCTATCACAAAGATCATTGCCTTGGAGAAAAAAACAAACAAAAACCTAACTGTTAATCTGTTAATTAGTTGTTTGCCTATTCAATGGTCCCCCTTTTCTTGGGGGTTCACAGGGAATAGTTTACATAGCAAGGACCACTGTTGTCTCATTGATACTCATTGGAGATTCAGACAATATGTGCAGGGAAAAGATTTTTAATTTGTGCTTTCATATCATTGCATTTTTGTTGTTAGTAACGTCTTTGTCCATAAATTCCTTAAGACTCAGGGAAAGAAGAAATGTACACAGAGGAAGATTGTTTCTGAAAATTCATCATTTCACAGACATTTAGTCTGTACATGATATGTTTTAAGCTCTAGAGATTAAAACACCAAGGATTTTATCTTTAAGGAGCTATTCACTTGTGAGTTATGTTGCGAGAGATAACAGATAAATATATTAAGTTTGAAAGTGAACATCTCCAGTTGACACTGAATCAAATTGTTCTCCACACTTTTAAGGGGTTGTTCATGTTTCTGGGTTATTGTGTATTCGGCTCAAAATAAATTTAAAATGGGCTCTTCCTACACAAACCAGTCAACTATATAGATGCAGCTAATGTGTCTACTGGTGGTAATTACACTCACAGCATTTCTTCACTAATGTATGGGAAGTAAAGGACTGGTTTCATTTTTAATCTGTGTTACCATTTTCTTGGTCACCCAGCAATGAGGCTTCTCTCACCACACCTTACACTGTGTCACAAAATCAAGGCTTGTATCATTTATAGGAAGAGACTATTATATGAGTAAGAACTTTTTAGTAATCGCTTTAAGGAAGACATCCATTGCCATGAATTATTTAAAACTGGCAGTTTTGTGGTATGGTATTTAGAATTGGAAACAATTTCTTTACAGTCACCATTTTTTTTTATTGCAATAAAAGTTGTTGTGATGAGATTTGACTTGAAATTCAAGCTTTTGTTAAGAACCGGAAATCATTATAAACAATTTAAAATTATTAGTTCAACATTGACAATTTATTTAATTTTTAAAAATCCTCATCTGAGGATATTTTTTCTATCGATTTTTAGAGACAGTGGAAGGGAGAGAGGAAAGGAGAGAGAGAGAGAGAGAGAAAGAAAGTGAGGGGGGGGGAGAGAGAGAAACATTAATTAGTTACCTTTGTACCTGCCCCACCAGGAAGGGACCAACCCAGGTAGGTGCCCTTGACTAGAAATCAAACTCCAGACCCTTTGGTGTGTAGGCCAATGCTCTAACTACTGAGAAACACAAGACAGGGCTCAACATTGAAAATGTTAACCATATAATTTTCTTTTTAATTTATTCACATAATAATTTATCATTAACACAACACACCATTAAACTTTTTGCAATATTGTACCTTTTTATAAAACTAGTACAGTAAAATACTTTCTTGCCTTTTAAAAAACAGCATGCACATCTTTGAAATGTGCCATACATATTTACATATATCTAAATTTCTTGTCACAGTGTCTGTGTGAGTAGAATAGAACTTTTCTTCCATCAAAAATACCATATCTAGTATAAGTAATGTCATTAAAAGATAAGGATAATGTAATTCGTGGCTCATTATCTAATGATCCTTCTATGATTTCTTTGCAGTTAAAATTGTAATACTAGCCAGGATATATACAACTCTAACTTAGCCAAGTGAATAGTGACCGGTATTAATTCTGTGAGTTGATAACACAAGTTGTTGTTTTTTTAAATCCAGGGAATGAATTGCAAGTCAAAATCAGCAGAAAACAATGTGCTGGTGGCAAACTCTAACTGCTTTAAGCGCACATTTCTTAATTATGTAAACTCAGTCATGTTAATTCTTGGCAATATTCTCAGTTTGAAGCAGGTGAGGGAGAGAGTTGGATGAGGTTTTCTTTTTGTTTTTCCTTTTGAATGCAAATTTTTGCACCGTGTTGGAGGCTAGCCATTTTTTTTAAATGTCCTGTTAATGTCCCTCTCAATTGCCTGGATATCTGATGTAATTCCAGTGAGTATTTTATGCTGTGACACGATGTATCCTTTGCTCAAGGGACTATCAACTACTCTCAAAACTAGCAGACCATTACAAACCTCAAAAAACATGCCTCATGTTAATATGCCAAAATGTTTACAAATGTCAATTCCAGAAGAACTCCTCTTCCCTATCCCCATCCAGCCCCAGAGAAAGTATTGGGAAGAATAGCTGGAAGTTTTTTGTGACTTTAACACATCAGATCCAAACATTTCTTTAGCTCAATCAACAAAACCATTTATATTTTTCACTTTTAGCACTATAGGTTTATTACACTAGAGAGCATTTGCTCATATAAATATATACAAATCTCATAGTCTCCTTTTTCACTGATAACCCCTGTATTCTACCAGGAGTACCAGTTAATAATGCAGATTTTGTAATCAAAGAAAAACACGATCATTTCAAGAGAAGCATCAAAGGGCTTTATTCAAAGTAATGTCCATCACTAGCTACGCATTTTCCCCATCTTTCAGGTAATTTGTGGATACCATCCCAATAGAACTTTTCTTGTTTTGAGGCAAACCATTCAGGGACCCAATTTTCCACTTCTTCGTATGTTTTGAAGTGCTGCTCAGAAAGTGCAGAACAAGTGGTAATCTGAAGGAGCAAGGTCTGGTGAATACAGCAGGTGGGTTAATAATTCCCAGGCAAGATCTTTTAACTTGTCTTTAACTGGTTTTGAAGTGTGTGATGGTACATCATCATGAAGCAAAATTACTTTGCTGTGTCTTCTGGAACATTCTGGTCATTTCACCATCAAAGTGTGGTTCAAATTGATTATTTGTTGTTGGTAGCAATCAGCTGGGCTGGAAGGGCCCGTCCTCCCCAAGCACAAATTTCGTGCACCGGGCCTCTAGTCTTTTCATAAACATGTTTGCTGTAAGCATTCTCACTGCAAACATTCCCACCACACTACTAATTGCCCTTCAGGCAACTCACCATAAAAAATGAAATAACTGGTTGACAGTTTGTTTTACACTGGCAGACTTAATGATTGAAAGTAGGTGTCAGTTTGGGTTTACTCCTGCCCTGAGGAGGTTCTTGGGCTTGCATTCTAGTTCTGCAGCTAGAACTTGGTGGCTTTGGGCAAATTTCTTTTTCCAATTTTGACACTGATTTTACCTTTATCTGAGTTAATGAGCTTTTTAGTGACTTGCCTTTATTGATTCTTTCCAAAGAATTCACGGTAGTTTTCTAAGAAATAGTGATTCTCTCTTTGCAATCACATTTCATTAACTTACGCAATTTTTTAAGTAGTTACAATAACAAGTGCAATCTGGTAGAGACAGATTTGGGAGCATATGATTCAGTTGGTGGAGTAGAAGTGCAGGGCGGACCAGGCATGACCTCCTCACACATGGCATAGGATCTCTGACTGACAGGGAATGGAGAGCATTGAACCCCCACAATCTAATTAGAAACACTTCCAGTGCTGGCTTTCAGTTGGTTGGGGCATCGTCCCATACAACAAAGGATTTCAGGTTTGGTTCCAGGTCAGGGCACATACCTAGGTTTTGGGTTTGATCCTCAGCATGTATAAGAAACAACCATTCAGTGTTTTGCTCTCTCTTTCTTTTTGCCCCCTATCCTCTCTGTCTAAAATCAATAAACATATCCTCAGATGAGAATTTAAAAAAAAGAAACTTTTAATCCCAATATAAAAATACTGAGAATATAGAGACTGGTTAGCCCCCTATGGACAGAATAGATCCAAGGAGATGACACTCAGGATAGTCTAGAGTCCCAGAGAGCCATGGAGTTTCATCCTGTGGGTCAACTCCCATCATGTGGCACCAGCTCCCAGTCAGATTGGGCTGAGAAAGGTCATTGGGGTGACAACCTGTCCCCTTTGCCTGCCAGAGCACGGGTTATTCCTGCTACTTTTGCACTTGTCTTGGATATTTTATCTTGTAGGAATGTGACATTTAACGGTTGTGTTAAAGGACACTGAGGTGGAGCTGTCAGACCTGCACTTGGCACTTACAGCTTGCTCTGCCAGGGTCTTGTCTAGTAGCATGTGAGATACATGTTCAGCGAGCAGAGTTCTCTCCTTAACATGTGGCAAAACTAAAAGATGACCAGCTATAACCCGTCTCTGTTCCCAACAAAGCATGAAAGCACTTGCTGGGGAAACACACACACACACACACACACACACACACACACACACACCACAAAAAAGTGGGCTCTGCTATCTAGCTTCTGTGTGGTACCAGCAAGCTAGCATCTCTGGTGGGGTTGGAATCCTTGAACATTGTGGTTCTGACCTCAGCAGAAGCCACTTCCACCAGTAGGGGGACCCCGGAGCCTGGCACTGAGGGGCCCCCATAGGATGGGGGAACTCCTGGCTGGGGTCTGAGAAACCTTGCCCAAAGCTGGTCAAGTCCTGTCCGTAACCTAGGCCATATCACTGCTCTGCCTGACCATAAGAGTATAAACAAAGTATGGGCCCGAAGCCCACTGGGTCTTGAGAATAGGTATCCAGGCCATACTATCTATAGGGGAAAATCTGGCTGTGCCTTTGGGGCCTTGCTCATATCTGGGGCAGCCTGAGAGGGAGATGGGGCAGGGTGGAGGGGAGGGGGGCTGTGGAGGGTGGGAAGAAAAGCCAGAGGTGCTGCCCCAGGAGTGGCAGATGGAGGGGGACCCCTGGTGGTGCAAACTGATCTGGCGGTGGAGGTGAAGGCCATAGCCAGAACTGAATTTGGGGGGGAGGGGAGGTCGCGTGCCTTAGCCCTGTGGAGAAGGGAACCCTCCAGGAGAGGTGGACACAATGTAAGAGGTGAATGGCGGGGGTGGTGAGGGAGGTCCTCTTCCCGCAGGGGGTGGTCCGTAGCCACCAATTGTCTGCTCTGCTGGCACCCCATTCTTTGTGGGCCATAGCCTTGCTGCCATGTAGGTGGGGGCTGGCCTGCCCAGCCATTGGCTAGCACTGGGCAGGGCACGGCTGCCCCATTGGCTGGCCCCTGGCTGTCCAGGCACTTGACTTTTACTGTTGCGAGGCTCAGCCCATTTAACCTCCACTTTTTTGCCCATAATGTCATGAAAATGCATGTTGACAGCCTGTTCCACCGAAGGTTCGTCCTCGAAAGTAATAAATCCCAAACCTCGAGGCCTCTGCTTTTCTGCGTTGTAGAATATGGCCACTTCTGTGACCACTCCGAATTTCTTTTTTTTTTTTTTTAATATTTTTTACAGAGAGGAAGGGAGAGGGATAGAGAGTTAGAAACATGGATGAGAGAGACATCAATCAACTGCCTCTTGCACGCCCCCTACTGGGGATGTGCCTGCAACCAAGGTACATGCCCTTGACCGGAATCCAACCTGGGACCTTTCAGTCCGCAGGCTGACGCTCTATCCACTGAGCCAAACCGGTTTCGGCCACTCCCAATTTCTTGAAGTATTCCCTGAGCTCAGTCTCTCCACAGTTCTGAGGAATTCCACCAACACACATCTTATTTGATGAACTGGTATCGCTCCTGGCTCCTTCCCGCCGGCCTTCTTCTGGCTGTGTCCTCTCTGGCTGCATTCCCCGAGGTGTACATGGCTTTGACCATCCAGTGTGTGTGGGCTGCGGCCCAGCAACTTGTGCACTCTTGACAATCACCAATTTGGCAGGAAAATCGCGATTCAACCTTGGGGGAAGGGGCAGACGTGAGGCCTTTGGAGGCGGCTGTGGGTGTCTGAAGTTTTAAAATATATTTCTTTCTCTAACCCATCAGCACACACACACACACAAAAGTCACTGGCTCAACAACAGGGTTTTAAAAAGTCTTCTGCTTTAATTCAAAACTTCAGGTTTCTTTTTCTTTCTTTTTTTTTTTTTTGAAATTATCTTCCTGAGCCTTTTGTTTTACCATATATTGTAAACTTTTATGTTAAAGAAAAAAATGTACGTTTACAGATTGTGAGATTTTTAAGAGAAATTTTCTATAATGTCTACTGGCTTACTTTTTCACTTAAAACAGGGTTTCTGTTGGCACTGGTGGAAGTAGGGGGCATTTTTGTTCCCCATACTCCTGGCTTTGAGGGTTGGGACTTGTTGGTCCAGAAACTCTGGAGCTTAAAAAAGCAATCTACCGAGTGTGTTTCGTTTCTGTTTATTCCTTGCTTTTGTCGATTGATCTGCCTGGCGGTGTCTACAAGTGCACCACGGGGGCTGCACCCCCCTGGCTCGGCTGGCAATCACCCTGCGGCCAACTGCATCAAGGACCAGGAGGTCCTGTCAGCCTGCTTCCATGTGTGTGGCTTCAGGGCATCCTCACTGACAGTTTGACCCTGGTTTGAATAAAGAAAAGTGCGTTTGGATTAGAAAAAAAAAAATAGTGGGCTCTGACATGTGCTGTTAGGGAAAGCCAGCTCCTCCCCGTCTCAGGTGGGAAAAATATTTGGTGGGAAAAATAATAAAGTTTTATCTCTTCCCCCCCCCCTCCCGTTGTGCCATGGCTCTCACCACAGTCTTCAAGATGCATGAAGCCACCGGCTGCCAGGAGCAACTCGTGGGAAATGGGGGAAATGATCGATTAGGAACATTTGCAATAAGTGCAGGAAAGAGAGGCTGAGCTTCCCTCCCGCAGAGCATAATGTGAACACTTGTTACAATGGTCAAAAGCTTTTAATTCTGCTCTAAATCTACTCAGGCAAGTAATTATTTTAGGAAGATCGTGTCCACGCTGACCACGCATAGCACTGCAGAAGGTGCAGTTACATTTCAGCTTGTGAAGCACAACTTTCCATTAAATAAAATAATTGTTCTCCTACATTAATCTGGCTCATTTTGGATTCTGTGGTTTCTTGCACATGCACAGGAAATTCATGAAAGCTGTTTCTGTGTCAGCATTACCGTCAGGAGAAAATCTTGGCATACAGAAGAATGAGGCCAGTTTTTTATCAGTGCTACCAGATACTTGTAAGAAATGTTCGGTTAGTCCTAACCGGTTTGGCTCAGTGGATAGAGTGTTGGCCTGTGAGCTCAAGGGTCCCAGGTTCGATTCCTGTCAAGGGCATGTACCTTGGTTGTGGGCTCATACCCAGTAGGTAGTGTGCAGGAGGCAGCTGATCGATGTTTCTCTCTCATCGATGTTTCTAATTCTCTATCACTCTCCCTTCCTCTCTGAAAAAAAAAAAGAAAGAAAAAGAGAAAGAGAAATGTTTGGTTAATCTCGCTAATGGGCTCAGGTGTTTTCATTCAATGGATAGAATTGAAATAAAGCTTTTAGAAGTCTTTTTGCTGAAGTGAAACATCTTACATTATTGAGAAGGAGTAATTGTACTTTTGGTTAAAATGTTCCCCATTAAGTTAAAGGTATTCATTTTGGAGTGATAATACAAGTATAATTTTGGTGAAGCAAAGAGTCACGATAAAAACAATGTTCTTGCTAAATTATTAATCCTATGGAATAGATGGCAGAACTTGGAATTGATATTTGTATACATTGATTATGGACAATTCATCCAAAGAAATTGTGATAATCTGTTGATTAAAGTAGAAGATATATTGCCAAATTGTATATCACACGCATGCACACGCGCGCGCACACACACACACACACACTCACAAACACACTAAATAACTGAGACATAAATGAAGTGTCTCAGAATTGGAATCCTGATTTTCTCTCTTGGCTGCCCATCATCACCTGGATTTCAGAAATGCTTGTGCTATTGAAGAATTACTTTGTAAATCACTCTATAGTGTTCTAAAATGTCAAGTGGGATTATAAACAAACCATCTGTATTTGATTGCCTTTTGCTTAAAATCAGTTGCCATCTTTAATCAGAGTAGTCAGCCAATGGAATATCCAAGCCCCTAAAAAACAAACAGCTTTTGAAGTACTGTGCAATTCCCCTGAAAACAAAGCTTGTGAGGGGAAAATAAAACATATCTCTAGAAAAACAGAGGGAGAAATCAAACAAATTACATAAGGAGAGCTAAAAAATGTGTAGATTTAAATTGGAAGTTCTAAAATTTATCTTTAGGATATCTCAAAGTTTGGGTTGTATCTTTTGATGGAATAAAATTGAGGTCTACTATTTTCTAAGATCTAGATAAGGTAAAGCATTCGAAAGAATCAGAGGGTCAATTTATTTGACAATTTTTATGACAAAAATGTTTGTCAAAGAATAGGAACAAAGCAATAGATGTTTCTAACTCTATCCCTCTCCCTTCCTCTCTGTAAGAAATCAATAAAATATATTAAAAGAAAAAGAAAAAGAAATAACAAAAAAATCGTCCCTTTTCTCAGAATTTGCTCTGACTTACTAGAAGGAACAATAAAAAATGTCAAAAATTGAAAATTTATTAACCACAAATGCAACACACAAGGAGATTGTAGGTCATTTTATTTCAAACGAAGACTAGATTATATTTCAAAAATGTATTTTTATAAAAATAGCAGTATAGTATTAAAGATAGATATGGCCTAAAAAAAGCCCAATTAAATTATATAAATATATACCAAGAATAATTTTCCTATTTATTTTTTAAAAACATTCAGAAAATCAGTAAATATTCTCTTTATTTTGATTTAATCTATACAAACTTTACTTTTAGAAAGAACTCACTCTGAAAATAGTTTGAGAAGAGAACTATTTTATAGTTGCACCAATAAGTAAATCAAATAGTCAATAAATAAAAACTTCAGTAATTTTACGTTTAATTATTTTTAGTATTTCCTTCTACTCTCCAAAGTGTCCCAGTTTGGACAATGAATTCTCTCTAGCATCTGCAATAAAAGGTGTCATGCTCTATTAGTGATGTCCGTGTAAGACTGTCTTGGCACATCGGCACATTTTCTAATCTCGGCAATTCTTGCTGGAGAACAATATTAACTATTAATCCCAACCTTCCCAGTAAAAAGGGAAAGTGCTTATGTGGCAGTGCTGGCCCTAAAGAAGACCCTAAAGGAGGATTTTTCCAAAGGTCTCCCACCACACGGTTCTTAGAGGGCAAAGATTTTCAGTCAATCTTGGGAGCCAGGAGCAGAAGCTGCACATCGGATAAATGTCACTGTCATCCGAATTCCGTGATTGAAATGGCTTGTGCGACCCCCTCTTTATCAGCTTCTTGCTCACTCTATCTTTTTGGTCTCTGTATCAGTCCCAAAGAGCTTCAGGATGTGAAGCGCTGACAGGTAAAAGGAGAGGGGAGAAAGAGGGAGTGGCTACCTAGCAAATCAGTCCTGGGGCACCTGCAAGGAAAGGCCTGTGAAGGGGGGATTTTGCTTACCCCATTTGGCCTGCTCTCCCTTTACACAGACGTTCTCTCTCTCTTTACTTTCTCCCCGTCAACCAGTACCTTCCTATCTCTGGTACCTTAATCCAATACATGCCCTTCCTGTCAGCACTTTCTAGTGAATGTTCTCAGTCCCCTGCCTGCTTTCCACCATGTCCCCAGCTCTGGGTCAAGACCCTGTCCTCCCTATCTGCTTCCCACTGCAGATGCTGAATGATGATGAAGAAACAGCTGATAGCACCAGGCACCCAGGGACTGCAAATGGTCAAGGTGAACACATTCTCCTGATGCGTTGTATGTTGGGCAGTGTGTCCTGACTCAGCTCTCTGTTCTCCACAGACCTTTGCCTTGTCCTCAAACCATGCAAACCCCATCGCTGATGCCCTTGCATATCACTTCGAAAGGGGCATAAGGGACATAACATATAAGAAACATTAGCTAAGAGCTGTCTTAGCTCCTTGCTCCTTACAGAAAAGGCCACGTGGTGCTGCACAGGCCCCCTGCTCTTGTATGCAGGTCAAAGTGGGAACGGTTTGCCCTCCTAAACCAAGCCCCTGTCTCCATCGATGCTCTGTGTCTTTCCTCCACTTTCTGTGCTCGCTCTCCTGAAGCTTCATCCCTCTCCTTTTTGCTGGCAATCAGCATAAAGCCTGCTCAGAACTTTCTACCATAAAAAATCTTTGCTTAACTCCTGCAGAGTGTTCCCCCAAATTTCTATGTTGAATTTCTAACCCAAATGTGATGGTATTTGGAGATAGGGCCTTGTGATGGGTTTAGTGTCCTTACTAGTATAAAGTGACCTCAGCAGCACTCCTGCTCACACCGTGGGCTCCCACCCCACTGTGTGGGAACTCAGAGATAAGGCAATCCTCTACAAGGCCTAGAGTGCTCTCACCAGAAATCAACCATCCTGGCACCCCGATCTTGAACTTCCAGTTTCCAGAACGATGAGAAATAACTTTCTGAGGTTTAAGTCACCCAGTCTAATGTTTTGCATGGCAGTATGAACTGCCTAACAACCTCACAGTGCCCTGTAGCTAGCACCCTAGCAAGCTAGCACCCTAGCAAGCTCAGCTTTCTCTCATTGAACTCATTTATCACCTACTGACATCATAGGATGACAATAGTGCCGAAAAAGGAAGTTTAAGTAAGGTTGCCGGCCAGCACTGCGCTGGGATCAACTTGCTGTCCAATGGGGAAAACAACTGTTCACCAAATAACCGTGTGATGTGGTAAAGAAGTACCAAGTGAATGCTGTAAGAACCCCTTACGTTTCCCCAGCCTGCTCTGATGATGGCGTACCATATTATACCATAATATGAAGGATGTGTGGGAGCTGACTGGGTTACTGAAGAGGAGAATACAATCCCAAGGCCAAAGAATTGTGTAGAAAATGTCTGAGTTAGGAAGGAGGATGATATCTTTGAGGTGAAGGAAGGTCACAGGGCTGGCACATAGTGGGCAAGAGAAAGAATGGCCCAAGGTGGATATGCCTGGGAGTTGGCAGGACCTTAAAAGCCATGCCAGGGACTTTGAGCACTATCTTGGAGGGCAAGAGAGAGCCAGTGAAGGGTTTGGAGCAGAAGAGCAATGGAGTAGCACTTACATTTAAAGAAAACCACTCGTCTGCTGGTGGAGTTAGAGCAAAGGAGATGGAGTGAATATCAGGAAAGTTATCTTCAGTAATAATTAAGCACTTCTCAAAGCACTTCTCCCTGAGACAGCACACAGTGTTTTTTCCACACATGTTGAGGTCAAATGGATTAAACTCAGTAACCTGTGCTTACCTCACATAAGGCCTTGCCCACCTGAAGCTTGACATAAAAAGTGCCAAGTCCTGAAGACAAACTGTCAAAAGAAAGATTCCTCCAGGCTGGGAGTCTATCTTGTGTAGGCATGAGTGAGTTTCTGGCTTTCCTGGACCATTTATATTCCTCCCCCCGACGGCAACCTCCCTGGGAATCAGCACAGCAGATGGTAGCGTGCAGATTGGATAGGGAAATGAAAACATTTTCACGGTCTCTGTCAACCAGCAAGTGACTGCCAAGCCCTGGAGCCTTAGCTGGCTCCATATTCTCCATCAATTAGCAGCCCCAAAGGAGACATCTGAGAATCTTGTTTATTCATGGAGACTATTTCTTTTACTTTTTTCTTTTCTTCCTTTCCCCTTCCTTCCTTCCTTCCTTCCTTCCTTCCTTCCTTCCTTCCTTCCTTCCTCCCTCCCTCCCTCCCTCCCTCTCTCTCCCCCTTCCTTCCTTCCTTCCTTCCTTCCTTCCTTCCTTCCTTCCTTCCTTCCTTCCTTCCTTCCCTTCTTTCTTTCATTTCCTTCCTTCCTTCCAGCAAGAAATAGAGAAAGACATTCTTCAGGTTATGATTGATAAATCTCACAATATCCATCCACTACCCCTTCATCTCAGTGAGCAGGTGCTACTCATTTCCTAAAAAATAAAGTCCAAAGTTTTATGCTGTGATTCAAGTTCCTGCTCAGATGTCTACAGTATCTTCATTGTTCCCCTGCATGCTTATAAACTATTTTTTGGTCCCTGTATAAGCTCTGCATTTTCTCCTTTTTTTTTTGGTTCATTCTTTCATTCAACAAATATTTATTAAACATCTACTATGTACCCAGATAATAGGGATAGAGGAATGAACAAAGTTTCTGCTTTCATAGAATTTATATTATGGTGAGACAGGTAATAAATACCATTTGATCATCTTTATTTTTGTGTATGTCTGAAAAAAATGTAAAATTCATTGCAAATTGAACCATTTGAAAAAAAACCACTATTTTCTAGACATTTCTTTCTCTTTACTTTGCACTCCTCTACCCCCACATCAGCAAGCATTTTTATAGCAATAAGAAAAACTATACACTTGCTGGTTTTAAACTTAAGAAATTGTTAAGGAAAATTTTCCATGCTATAAAGTACTAACAGATATCACCTTTCTTAATGTCTACATAGTATTCTATTAAATGTTTTGACTATAACTTGACCCTTTGAATGGCCTTTATGTTGTCTTTCCCCCTTTGGTTTTCCAACCTGAAGTTCCCTTTTATTCATTAACAGATATTCATTGACATTCATTAACAGATATTCATTTACATGACTGGAACCTTCAGTTGCTTCAGCCATCTGCTCAAATATCAGAATATCTTCTCTGAGCAGCCTATACAAAATAGCACCTATCCTCCTTACTCTGATTTATTTCTCTTCAAAGCGCAGACCTGAAGGAACTGAGGGCTCAAGTCATATGTCTCTTTATGAATGAAGGAAAGGCCACTTCAGGCTGGAAAAATACTAAGGAGAATGTGAAAGACCACAGGGCTGGTTGTGGAGGATCTGGAACAAGACAATCAAGCTCTGATTCTTAGTCCAAGGTTTCTTCTGCTGTAACACATCCTCTTATTAAAAGGAGAAGATGTATCTCCATTAATGAATATGTTGCTGTCTTTCTATTATAATCTAGACCATGCTTATTGAACTTTAATGTGCATCTGAATGAATTAGGGGGTCTTGTTAAAACGCAAACTCTCATTCAGTGGGTCTGGGGTCAGGTCAGAGATCTGCATTTCTAACAAGCCCCCAGGTGTTGCAAAGTCTGTCAGGCCATGGATCACTTTTGGAGCAGCAAGAATCTAGAAGTTCCTAGATGGCTAAAGTGTTAGAAAGATACCCCAAACTGCAACAGCATTGCTGGCCCTGGGCCAATTACTTGTTCTATCCTCAGAATTCTACCAATAAAAATTCCTTTCCATTTTTATTGCCTTCCCATCCTCAGAGCCAAGGTCAGCCTAGCATACTTGTGGCACCAAGCTCTACTTTCCTCTTTTCTTTCTACCTTCCCCGTTGCTTCTTGGACAGCTTCACCTGTTCTAAATCCAAGCCTGCTCTTTCCCCATTGAAGTGGTTCTCTGGGCTTCTCTCCCTGGAGCAGGGTGCTGACCCTCTTTGTCAGCCCCAAATGTGCTCACTGACAACAGTATATACAATATCTTAACCTACAGTCATGAATCTCAACCCTGGGTTCACATTTGAATAACATAGGAGATTATAACAAACATTGATGCCAAGGTCACATACCAAACCAATTAAATAAAAGCTCCCTCTATAGGGAGTATCCATGCATTTTTTTTTTTTTGAGAGAGAGAAATGGAGTGATAGAAACATTAATTGGCTGCCTCTTAGACACCCCTAACTGGGGGTCGAGCCCTCAAACAGGGCATGTGCCCTGACCAGGAATTGAACCAGTAACTTCTTGGTTCATGGGTCAATGCTCAATCACTGAGCCATACTGGCTGGGCCAAGTATACTAGTAAATATGTTTCACACTTCCTAGTGATTATAATATGAAGTCAAGATTGAAGACCACTAAATTCCAGATAGATCACAAACATCACCAGTAGCTGAGATCTCTTATCTGAGCACCTTAGATGAACTTGTTTTTTAAACAGAGTTATTGAGGAATGGTACACAATAAAGTGCATATATTCAAGTTTGATAAGTATTGAAATAGGCATATGCCCATCAAACCTCATCACAAAGACAATGAATATAAGTGCGATTCCCCAAAAGTTTCACCATGGCCCTTTGTTACCCGCTTCCTCCTTTTCTCCCATACCTAGCAAGCCCTAGGTGACCATTGATCCACTTTCGTCACTACTGAATCCTTTGAATTTTCCAAAATATTCCATACATAGAATTTATAAAAATTTGAATTTTCTATAGATGGAATCATACGGTCTCTACCTTTTGTTCTGCCTCATTTCAATCACCATATTTATCTTGAGATTCATCTGCTTTGTTGTATCTATGGATCATTTTTATTGCTGTGTAATGTTCCATTTGGATGTATATAGTTCAATTTATCCATTCATCTGTTTATAGATGTTTGGGTTATTTGCAGTTTGGTGTTATTTCAAATAAAGCTGTTGTGAGACTTTATTTACAAGTCTTTGTATGGACATACATTTTCATTTCTCTTGGGTAAATATCTAGGCATAAATGACTAGGTTGTATGGTAGGTGTATATTTATCTTTTCATGTAATGGCCAAGCTATTTTCTAAAGTTGTTGCAGTATTTTATATCCTCATGAGCAACATACAAGAGTCTTTGCTAACTTGGCATTGTCAGTCTTAGGAGTGGAGCGTAAAACCAAGAGAGGCATCATGGAAGAAACTGGGACTCAATGATGTTAAATAATTGGCCTCAAACACCTGGTAAGTGGTTGAGCTGACTCAATGCTTATAAGGTGATTTGTGTTCTTATGCTGTCTTTGTATTGTGAGAACTCAGTGGGCACCCTGCAGATCTCAGCAGAGCCACTCTTTTCTTCCCGAGGCACTTTTCATGTGTGCTAAGGACAAGGAACTAGGTCTCCTATGTTTCCTAGCCTTCCTGGAACAGACCAAGGACCATGGCAGCATCATCCATTCCTATAGTAACAGAAACCATCTCTGTGTCCATGAGTTCCTATCATCACCTTTTGGCTCCATTCCCTCCAAACATCAGAGGTAAAATACCTCCAGTAAAACCTCCCAATCGCCACCACCTGTGGGAGATTCCAGAGCAGGCATTTGACTCAAAGGCTCTATCTGGAGACAGGGGCCCCACTTTTGCAGGGAACATCATTCTGAGAAGAGGAGAGGCTTTGGGCCCTGTACAGCATCAGGAAAGCCACTTTCAAAGAATAAAGAAATGTTTCTTTCTCCCTCCCACTTTTTCTTCCAAAAAAAAAAAAAGTACATACATTACTTCCTTGCGGCTATATTTGCAATAATTTTCACAGCAGAAATTTCTGCATAACAAGCCACTTATGCAGTCAGATTGATTGATTTTAAGTTACCTATATTCTGAAAATACTAGAAGCCCAGTGCATGAAATTTGTGCACTGGTAGGGTCTGTAGGCCTGGCTGGCAATCAGGGCTGATCTGTGGGGCCACCAGCAGGGTGATTGGGGCCCTGCTCACATTCAACTTGGCTGGCCTGGTACCACCCTGATCCCGCCATTGCCAGTTGTTCTGCCGTTCAGTTGACTTGCATATTAGAGTTTAATATAGATAGATATTTATTACTTCATTTTTAAGGAAAAAAGAAAATTGAAGAAATGGGAAATCTGCATGCTTACATGGTTACAAAAGGCTTACCACACAATGCTGTGGATGTGCTAATTGCCATTGAATTGTTACACATGAAATAATTTTATGTGAATTTCACCTCAATGAAAAAATGCTTACCAATATGAAATACTCAAAATTCTCAATATAGAAAACAATAGTTATAATTAATAGTTTATGTAGAAAGCATGTTTTAGGGCAACCCTTGTGCCATGAGCACAGAGAGACGACCACCCCCATCAAAGACTTCTCAAAACACTGGCAATAAATAAAGAAATAAAATTAAAAAAACCTGGCCCACCTAACCTCATTTTAATAGCAGAGGAATCTGTTCTTTCTAGACTTGGGTAATTAAACTAGGGATAATGATTTGACTCAAGAGCAGTTCATTCCTAGTCAGGTGACTTGGGCCAATTCTCTCTCTCTTTTTTTTTTTTTTAATTTTTTTGTATCCATTTCAGAGAGGAAGGGAGAGGGAGAGAGAGATAGAAACATCAATGATGAGAGAGAATCATTGATTGGCTCCTTCCTGCATGCCCCCTACTGGGGATTGAGCCCACAACCCTGGCATGTGTTCTTGACTGGAATCAAACCCGGGACCCTTCAGTTCACAGGCTGAAGCTCTATCCATTGAGCCAAACCAGATAGGACCATTTCTAGTCTCTTGATATTTTGAACTAATATACTTAGAAACCAAAATAAACTGGTATTGAACACTGGACTTTTGAAATTATATGAAGTCAAGGCTGAAGTTAAGGCAGATTAAGCTGTGTCCAAGCCAAGACATGAGGAGCCAGACTTATGATTAAGCAGAGAAAATGAGAGATAGCAATATATAGATAGAGATGTGTGTGTGTGTTGGGGGAGGGGAGTAAAGGGAGAAAGGAAGGTTGAAAGGGAGAGAAGAGAGGAGGAAGAGGGTGGAGAGATGCTCTGGTTCTGAGGATGTATTTCCCTCGCTGGTGGGCCCAGGAACTTCAGTACAGCCAGCCTCTATTGGTCAAATGGGTTGATAATACCAGGGTTAGTACTTCACAGGATTCACATGATAATCAAATGAAATGATGAGTAAAAGAGCTTTATAAATTACAATTTGTTTTAAAAAGTAGAGAAATTGTAGAATATGATGAGAGTAATAGATGCACAGGGTGCAGGCAGTGGTGAGGGGTAGGAAGATTTCTCTGAGCAAAATATGTATTCCTTAAAGTTCACGTCAGGTCAAAGTCAATAATGTCGTTATCATTCTCCACCATGAATCTCCCTAGATTACTAGACTGGGATTGACTTAATTCTACTGGTTCCTTCAGTATCTAGCAAGATGCCTTACATCTCGGCAAATGTACCTGGAACGGATGGAAGGGAGCAACAATGCCTGTGACAGGCTCAGCAGGTCTGCTTGAGCAGCAGGACACTTACCCTGAGAGGGAGGCTGACTGAAGCCGAGTCCAGGTTCAATAGAGAAAACATCCTAAGATTAAAATAAGATCCCCTGTGTGGACTGATGCTGGGTTATCATTCACAGAGGACTGTGGGGAGTGGGACCTAGAATGATGCATGGAAAACCTATGAATCTCAGGTTTGTCTGCAGTGATTTAGCCAATCGCTAGGAGAAAGGTTGCCATTTACACTGAGGAATGCCCCGGTCAGTGCTCTTTTCCATGACTCTCCATGCCAGCAGGATAACACATGAGCTCCTAAAAAAAGAAAGTACAGTGTCTCTTGACCAGGAGACCCTGAATTGGCTCTTTGACTGCATTTTCTCTACTGCACCCTCCTATTTGGCTCTGTCAAAACTGAATGCTGGTAACTCCCCTAGGAAATATCTCCTTCCTCTACTCATTTCCCTGTTGGCTTCTGCCTTTCAGGAACTTTACCAGCAATAGAAAGGGATAAGCATCCTTCATTCATGCTGTTTGCTAAATATTTACTTATTCTTCAAGACATGTCAGGTATTACAGCCAACCTCCCGCCAACACCACCTCCCCAACTCCAGTGAGGGGCCCCTTTTCTAGGCTCTGACAGTACAAATATCCTGATCATTCCTCTCTCATTGCACTTACCACAGAGATCATTATCTGTTTATATGTCTGGCTCCACCACTAGAATCTAAACCCACACAGTTTGGGTTTCCTCCCTAATCTTTTCTCTGGACTTAACATAGTTCTTGATATAATGAAAGGGCTTCATATATATGTGTGGAATGATTGAGGGAACATATCCTAAAGGAACCACGAGTTTTACATTGTGTAATAGCGATAGACGTGTTTCTCTGGAGGTGTATGTGCCACACTCTTACAAAAGACGGACTCACTTGTGATGGCTCCTCAAGGCTCTTACACTCTAAATCTCATAAAGAAATGCATCTCTTGTTGCCTGCATCATCCATTTCATGGTGTCTTCACACTTCCCTTCTCCTCTGACCCTCAATGAGTCCTCCTTACAATGAGAGTGGAGCTGGCCCTGTTTTTACAGGTGACGTGACTTGCTGAGGGTTACACAGGTTGGCTATAGAGGAATCAGGATTGGAATCTGAGATTAGTGCCTGATTGCTGTGAAAGAGTCTCATCACGCAGGGAACAGTTTTATTGACTTGGAAAGGTAAGGAGGGTTCTAAGGAAAAACGTCTAGTACCACCCCACAGGAGGAAAATCCAAGGAGAAAAGAGCCAGAGGCAAGGAGAGAGGGTTGATGTCCTTCAGCTGTGTCATCATTTTCTCTCAAACCCCTGCAAACCCCTCTGCTGTCCACCAGGAAGGAACAGAAGGATGCTTCAATTAGGGGGCGCTGTGTTTCAGTTCAAAAGCAGCCCAGTGTATACCTGTTGATGGGTACTTCAGTCCAAGACCCTGGGTTAGGTGCTGTGGGAACAAAAAGTTGAAGGGTCATTCTCTGCCACAGCGGGCAAGTCTCTGAACAAAAAGAATTCATGCAGCAAGCAGTATTCACATATTCAGATTAAGTCTACTTAGTAAAGATTTACTAAGTGCTCACTATTTTCCCAGGCAACATTCTAGGAATAGAGAAGTGAAATCACCAAGCTTGTGCCCTTGTGGTACTTCCATTTTATTGAAGAAGAATGGGGATAGATAAACATTTATCTGCCTTAAGTAATTTGCCCAAATAACAGCCAGTGATGGCAAAGTAGGATTCAAACCTCTGTAGTCCAATTCCAGATCCTGGCTCTTCCCCAACATCCTATTCTACACAAAACCTAAAATTCTCAAATTAGAAAACCTGGCATCTAGGACCCAAGGACTTCTTCCCAGAATTGGAAGCAAAACAAGACTGACTTTATCACAAATAAGATGGATAAGCCAGAACTCACCTCCAGAATTCACATTGTGATTTCCTGTCCCCAGATCTTCAGCTGGTGAAGTAACACACACCAAATAATGAAATATGAGCTTGCATGTGTATGACTACTGTTCCCCAAGACCAGCTCTCCTTATGATTATTAAGCAATGTATGTTTGCTGTTTCACAATATCTCACTATTCTACTAGCGTGGTTGCTAATCTACTGTCATTGTAGGAGGCACCAGAACACAGGGTACAAATTGGGGAAGAAGTAAAGTAAGGAATAGTAGATTTGGAAATGTGGTGAGGAGGAGTTGACTGCATTCTTAGTTCTGTAGTAACAACGCAGTCTTTCAAAATTCAAAAAGAAAACAGCTGCAAGCACAGACCCCACGATGGTGGTGTGGCTTAGATTTCAATTCGGACAGGATTTGTGACTTCACTGGACGGTGCTAATGAAACACAGGGACTTGTTTCTGTTTGACATTTAGTTGCTGTATGATGCATGCCTAGGATGGTAGCTGCCCGCTGATAGGTGTTTTCAAGATAAACAATGATTCAAAAATAAAGAAGTGGGAATACCGAAAAGAAAAAAGCACTACAGAGTTGAAGATCTAAGCTCTGTACAAGTTTAAAATCTCAACTCTATTTAATTCATGATTCTCTCAATCATAATAGATGGTGTACATGCTCCTTTCCACCCTCACCCCTGCCTGCACTTTCTTCTCGCCTTATGTTTCAAAATAAAGAACATTCTCTTCTGGTTTCTAAATTCAAGTCCTTTAGTGGTGCCCTCAGTTCTCATTCTTTCCATCTCCTGTGGACATTTCGTTGATTCTGACTTCTCTCATTCTTTCGATTGCTTCCTTGAGATTAGTACCTTACCTTGAGTCTAGCAAGTACCAAAGCCTGTTAGTTTACTAAATCAAAATTGCCCCACCAGTCACGCTACTGTACTCTCCCCTTTCCTTTATCGTAGACCTCACAAATCCTCATCACCGTTCGTTCTTCACTCCGTGTAATCTGTTTCCTGCTCAGTCATTTTAGAACCTGTTCTTATAAAGCAGTGTTTCTCAACCTTCCTAATGCCACGACCCTTTAAGACAGCTCCTCATGTGGTGGTGACCCCAACCATAAAATTATTTCCGTTGCTACTTCATAACTGTGATTTTGCTACTGTTATGAACTGTAATGTAAATATCTGATATGCAGGATGTATTTTCATTGTTACAAATTGAACATCATTAAAGCATAGTGATTAATCACAAAACAATATGTAATTATATATTGTGAAATATTTATTTCTAATTACAAATAAATGAAATTTTGTCTTGAATCGTGATGTAGCATGGGTAACAGTCTTAATATGACAACAGTAAACTACATTGCCACATTTTGCTACACTGAGGAGCGGTGCGTTGGTTCCTAAGACCATGGGAAACAGGTGTTTTCCAATAGTCTTAGGCGACCCCTGGGAAAGGGTCGTTCGACCCCCAAAGGGGTCTCGACCCACAGGTTGAGAACCACTGTTATAAAGGATTCTTGGGGCCTCCTGATTTTTTAAGCCACTGAGTTCTGCAGTGGCTTGTTACACAGCAATAGCTAACAAATACAGGATCTTGCCCCATGTGGCCACTGTCTTTCCCTGTCAGCACATAATAGAAAGTCACGCTAATGAATGCATTGCTGGGATGGCTTTGACTTTCAAGTGAAGGAGTCACAGAGAATATTTAGAACTTTTGTTGTTGTTGCTGCTTTTTTTTTTTTTTAACATCTGAAGGGCTCACATTAAGGAGTATTATGGATAGAGGGAAGAGGCGGGGCAGGATTTTAAAGGAGAACTCATCACTTGGGAACTGTTTTTCTTTCCCCAGGTGTTTCTTACTTGCTTCCTGGCATGACAGTGTGGTTGGGGATGTCTGAACTATCTCTCCACAAGTCTATATCATTGTAGACATGCAGTTCAACTAATTTTTCACAGGAAGAAGCTGAGGCCTGGAGTGATCAAATGACTTGCTTAAGGTTTCAAATCCTGCTAAATGACAGGATTTTATACTTCCTTACTTCTATGCCTTGCCCAAGTTAATTAAGCACTTCAAGGGGGTAGCTACATTCAGCTCAAAGGGTGGTTAGGAACCATAAATGACATAATGCATGTCAAGTGTTTGACATACTTCAAAGACCCACTAATAAGTAATTTAGCACCATTTTAATAATAATAATAATAATAATAATAATAATAATAATAATAAACTAGAGCTTTCCTAAGCTCAATATATATTGCCTGAAAAGTAAAAAACAAAACAAAGAAGCAGGCCAAATCTGAATGAATTCCCATCACAAAAACCGTTGAAGTTATGCATTCTGCACATTGTACATCCTACTTTGATCAAGTCTCCTTTGCAACATAAAATAGGTCTTGAGTGCTTTTTGTCCCACTTGGAAACCTGCTGGTCACTGGTGTCAGAAACCCAAGTGCAACTAGTTTAAACACAAAGAGGCATAAGGAAACCAGGGAGGGGTCTCAGAGAACCTACCGACAGAATAAGCTGGGCCTCAACTAGGGACCTTTTATAGCATCTTTGCCTCCTTTTCGCTTCTTTTTCTACCAGCTTCATTGTTTTCTCTCACTGACTACTGCCTTTCTCTATCAGTTGTACCAAATTTTCCAGACTTTAGAGGAAGACTAACTTGAGCCTTGATCCCAAATTGTTACACAGTCTTCCCTAAAACAACGTATTTAAATCCAGGCAGTGGCCTTGGAAGAACACAGCGACTTGTGGAGAGCCTAGTAGGTGGAGTTGGAGGTGAGAGAGGGTGTTCCTCAGCTCACTGCCCAGAAGAACAGAGGTTCATTATGCTTTCATATTCGCCTTCCATGCCTATTGCAAGACCAACATTTGTTTTATCTCATCTTAAGTTCTGCAAAAATAATGTTATACGACCTTCAGGATTTGGGTAAAAGCACCTTAACTTTAGCAAAGCCAATTCTCACTCCAGCGAATATTCCTAAGTATTGAGCATGAAAATATGCACAGTAAAAGAGGAAGGTATAAGCAGGTCATTGACGCTGGTGGGGATCAGCTATACCAACTTGCTACTGCCATTCAATTTCCAGTTCTGTACGGATCTTGAGTTTTATTCCCACTCCTTTTTCTCTAAAACAAACCTCTTTTCATGTGAAGAAAAACAGACTCTATTTTCAGTTGCTAACGTTGCATAGGCTGATTTGTATCTTAGAAGGCAGCATAGCATGGCACATTGCTCTCAAACTTTAGTCTATTTGCTTATCAGCCATATCTGCCATATCTGAGTGGCATCCTATTCTTTACCTGTTCTATTTCTGAGGTAAACTTAAACATCCACTTTTATGTTATCTGTCTTTGTTTGATATGCCAGTTCCAATTTTCACTAGCATAGATGACAAAAACAACATAATTTAAAAGATATTGACTTTAACCACTTCCAGTTATCTTGTATACCTCCTCAATTTGGGGAACACTACTGTGGAAAAATAATAAACATCCAATGGCTCATATCTGCAACAAATTTTTATCTGAATTGAACACATTTCTTTTATGATGTGTTTGTATAGAAAATAAAAGATCTGTATCTTTAGGGGAATAAATAAGAAGCATCCCTTATTTATCCATTCTTTGATTCAGAAATGGGTATTAAATTTATTTCTGTAACTAGAGGCCCAATGCATGAAATTTGTACAAGGGACTCAACCCTCACAGCCCCAGCTTTATCCAGAAGGTCATCCGGATGGTCATTCTGCTGTTTGGTCTAATTAGCATATTAGGTCTTTAATATATAGGCTACCAGAGGCCCATTGCAGGAAGATTCCTGCAATAGGGCTTCCTGCAGTGGTCTCTGCCATCCTGCCTGCTTCCCTCCCTTTTCCCCCTGCCCTGCCTGCTTCCCTCCCTTCTCTGCTGCCCAGCTTGCTTGCTTCTTCGCAGCTTCGATCCCTTCTGCAGCACTTGGCTTCCTTCTACACTGTCTTTGCTCTGTGCCTGGATATACAAATTAACCACCATCTTGGTTGGGTTAATTCGTTCCTGATTGGCTTGTGGGCGTGGCTTTTGGGTATACGAAGGTACTGTCAATTTGTATGTTTCTCTTTTATTAGATAGGATGGTTTTGCTTACCATAAAACTAATTTTCATTACACAGTACATAATGCATTTTTCATCTAAAAGACGAAAATATTTCAGTTAAGTCTAAAATCCTCTTTGATCGTCACCTCCCACTACCTATTAGGAGAAATCTAAGCTATGAATTCAGATTGCATCCTTCCTGACATCTTTGTTTGTGGCCACTGGAATCTCTGTTCTGTTTAACAGTCACTTAATGACTGGGTCAGAAATTTCCTTACATGCCTGAACCCACAAATCCCCCACTCTTTGCTAAGAGGTTCTGTGTGCTGGAGCACACCTTCAATGCACAGGGAGTTTACAATATTCCCTGCTTCACAAGGCCTTAAGATCAGTTAGAAGTGAGACACCAGGACCTTCCCATATGCGTTGCCCAGCACATGCATGTGGCCTTCTAGATCCTGGGAACTATGTTACTAACTTTTAAAAGTTCCCTATGGACATCTCATTTCCCAGATCTTGATGCTTTTAGCCAAGTTCTCATTTGAACCAAATGGTATACTGCAGCCTTCTGTAGGAGTAGTGTTAAACAATTGCACTGATTATTTTGCAACAAATTCTCTGAGTATAAGGCTCTGAGGTAGGTTAAATAACAATGCCCTGCCAATAGGGATTTGCCAGGGACCCAACACAGGTTACACAGTGGTGATGCTCTGGGGATGAGGCAGGTTGAAATGCTCTGAACCCAGTATGCTCCCTCCACTGATTACAGGGCTGCAGGGCTATTGAGGAGCTGGGGAAAAGGGCAGATTGAGATAAAATACAGTAAAACCTGCTGTTTTTATCAAGGTTCAAACCCTTGGTTAACTTCCAGAGTTCTGAAGAAGTTTCCATAACTTTTTGCTGGTATTATTGGCAAAAAGTCAGATTAACAGAAGTCCTCACTCCATCATTCTTGGGTGTCCTGTCCCCTGTTTGCTCATTTTTAATGGAAATGAATAAAAGGAAAATTTCTTGTTAGGAAGGACATCATCCACATCCATGACAAGGATTTGGTGGGAAATGTGGTTAAATGGGGAGCAAATGCCCCAACCAACAAAGACAGTTGCTACTCACACCCATTGAAAACCACCATTCCAGAACAAGACCTAGTTGTCGGATCTTTCCAATCTCAGTAGAAGCTGGGATCCCAGGATTTATTATTATTTTTTATTGTTTAACGTATTACAAATAGGAAAAAAATATGGTGGCAGAATAGACGGATGTGTCCCAAACCTTGTCCCTGAGCAGACAGAGAACAGCTGAAGGTCGCACTAGGAGTTTTTGCTGGTGAGTTAAAGGACAGCTATACTCCAGGAGAAGATGGGGAACTGCTGGATGGGCTCCCCTGACGGAGCAACCACCACTGCTGCTGGGTTTTAATCCCAGAGCCACCAGCTCAGACGTAGAGACCACGCCATCTTGAAGGGGAGGGTAGATGTTATCAGAAATCTGAAAATCCACAACTGTAGAACCCATCAAACAGCTGTGAGCCCCAGAACACAGGTCTCCAATTGGCGCAAACACTAGGAGCTCTACACACCACACGAAAAGGTCAGATTTCGCCTGGGATAAGGTGAGGTCTCTGGTCCCACAGGACAGAGAAACACACCCACTGTTGGAGCTGGAGGACCGAAGGAAATCTCCACTTACAGAAATCCGTGGCTGTTGGGCCTGGCGTAATCCATGAATGTGGAAGGGAGTCCTCAGAGCTGCTAACAGAGGGGATCTCTAGAAAGCAACTCATTTTGATCTGACACAGAAGGCAGGCTAGGAGTTATTAAAGTATGCCGGCTGTTTGGACAGGAGCGGGGAAGGAGGATTGTGCAGACTTGTGCTCTTTCCTCTTCAGATCCTTGCTTCTGATTGCTAAGCCCAATACATAGGATCACTCAGTTGGGAACACCCTGGGAGACTGCAGGGGAAGTTGTTTTTCCTGGAACCTAGGGATCGGAGCAGCGAGTGACCATCGGAGAACCAGCTCTGGGGCAGCCCACTCCCACAAACCCATATTGAGTGCCACAGGGAAAGCAGGATCTAAGCACAGGCTAGAGAGGACCTATAGCCTCAGAGGTCAATCCAGAAACACTGCCACCCACAGGCTAACTCAGAAATTGACTCTTGTATAATCACAAATAGACACATTCCCTGCTTAAAAACCAGGACTGGTTTACAACACTGAGCACCAGTGGAATGCAGGGAACTCTAATACTGTCCTGACTGGGAAACAGGTGTGCCAAACAGAACAATAGAGGAAGTGAATGACGTTTACTACTACACATTCTATTTTTTAATTTTAAATTTAAAATTTTTCATCTTTTACTTAAGAAACTATTTTTTTCTTTTTTCCTACCTGATTTTTACCTTTTTAATTATTACATTTTTATTTTCAATCAGTATTTTTTTACTACTACTACTATTTTACCTTTTTGAAAAAAAAGTGTCATTTTATTTTCTCTTTATTTTACTTTGGGATTAGAGTTCTACATTCTATTTTCATCTTTCCTTTAGCATCATTTTCCTCTATCTCAACTCTACCTTTATGCCATCACACTCTTTCTAACTTTTCCCCTTTTGTTGTCCTATTTCTCTTACCCTTTTCTTACTTTAGATTTTCCCTATTCTTTCTTTTTATCCCGTTAAAATTTCACCCTACTTATATATCTAATTTCCAATCCACTGCATCAAGTCCATACACACTTCTCTCTTCTCTGTCTTTACTATATAAAAAAATGTTTTTCTCTCTGTCCTTTTGTTGTTTGCTTGAATGTTGATTATATTGATTTTTTGTACTTTTTTATGAGATTTTGCTTATTCTTTTTTTTTTTTTACTTCTATTTCCCTCACCTCGCTTGATATTAGTTGTTGTTTGTAGTTTGTATTAATCTCTAGGTACTTGTTGCTGGCATTTGTTGGGATTAGTGGCTGTTTTATTGGAGTTTTCTCCCCTTATGCATATTTTGTTCCACTTCTCTATCTTTTCTCTCTTACATTTTTTTCTTTTTTCTTTTTTTCTCCCTTCTCCCAATTTCATTTTGGCACTCCTTTCTTTTCTTTCTATTTTTTTTCCTTCTTTTCTCTCTTCTGCTTTCTTTCCTATCCCGTAATTTGCCTCTCTCTGGTGGTTGTCTTTATTTGTGGCTATTAATATTGTGAATACGTTTCTGTTCAGTGTCTTGTGCATTGCACCTGGTTGTGTTGTATTTTGTGCCTTTAAAGCAATGCAGGAGAGAGAGAACTACATAACCAGATGCCTGGAGAAGAGAGACCATGGGGAGGGAAAGAAACAGCCCGCATAAGAAAGGAAAGCAGTCATCAGAAAAGGAAGTAAATGAAATGGAGGCAAGCAACCTGCCAGAGAAAGAATTCAGAGAAATGATCATAAGGTGGCAGAAAAAATGGAAGGCAAATTCGACAATATGAGTAAGAACCAAGAGGAAATGAAGAAGAACCAAGAAGAAATAAAAAATGATATCACTGCTGTAAAAAACTCAATGGAAAGCATCAAAAGTAGACTAGAAGAAGCAGAGGACCACATCAGTGAGCTAAAAGACAAAGTAGAAAAAAATACCCAAGTAGAGCAGCTTCTAGAAAAAATAATTAAAAAGCAAGAGGAGAGCCAAGCCTAAGGGAACATGAAACAAAACAACATCTGCATAATTGGGGTTCCAAAAAGAGCGGAGGAATAGAAAACATGTTTGAAGAAATAATGAAAGAAAATATCCCTGATGCAGGGAAGAAAAAACCTACACCAATTCCAAGAAGCTTACAGAGTCCTAAGCAAATGATCACAAGGCACATTATAATTAAATTGGCAAATGCCAACAACAAAGTAAGAATCTTAAAAATGGCCAGAGAGAGACAGAAAGTTACCTACAAAGGAACCCCCATCAGACTAGTGACTGATTTCTCAACAGAAACTCATCCAGCCAGAAGGGAATGGAATGAAATATACAAAGTTATGCAAAGGAAGGGTCTGAATCCACGAATACTATACCCAGCAAGGCTATTAATCAAAATTGAAGGTGAAATCAGGAGCTTCACAGACAAAAAAAAGAGTAAGGGAATTTATTACCACCAAAGAGCAATGCAAGAAGAAATAGGAAGTGAAGAAGGAACACAGGGGTAAAGAATAAAAATGGTGACAAATAAGTACCTATCAATAATAACTTTAAAAGTAAATGGATTAAATGCCCCAATCAAAAGACATAGAGTAACAGATTGAATAAAAAAAACATAACCCATATATCTGCTGTCTACAAGAAACCCACCTCAGAAAAAAAGATGCACATAGACTGAGGATGAAGGGATGGAAAACGGTTTTTCAGGCAAATGGAAATGAAAAAAAGCTGGGGTAGCAATACTTATATCTGACAAATTAGATCTCAAAGTGAAGGACATAACAAGAGATAAGGAAGGCCACTTCATACTATTAAAGGGAGAAATCCACCAAGAAGAAATAACTCTGGTAAAAATATTCACACCCAATACAGGACCATCCAAATACATAAAAATACTCCTGGAGGATATCAAGGAAGAGATGGACAGCAATATAATCATAGTAGGAGACTTTAATACCCCACTATCACCATGGAACAAATCCTCTAAACAAAAAATCAGCAAAGAAACATCAATTCTAAACAACTCACTACACCAGATGGAATTGACATCTTCAGAACATTTCACTCCAAAGCTACAGAATATACATTCTTCTCAAGTGCACATGGGTCATTTTCAAAAATAGACCATATGTTGGATCATAGGCAAAGTCTCTTCAAATTCAAGAAGACAGAAATCATATCAAGCAACTTCTCAGATCACAGTGTCATAAAACTGGAAATCAACTACAATAAAAACAATCCAAAGAAATCAAACTGTCCTTATTTGCAGATGACATGATATTGTACATAAAAAACCCGAAAGACTATCAAAAAACTAATAGACTTAATAAAAATGAACTCGGCAATGTAGCAGGATGCAAAATGAACGCCAAGAAATGTATGGCATTTCTATACACAATAGTGAACTTACAAAAAGAGAGACTAAAAAAGCAATCTTATTTACCTTCACACCAAAAAAATTAAGATACTTAGGAATAAACTTAACTAAGGAGGCAAAAGACCTATACGCAGAAAACTACAGGACACTGAAAAAAGAGATAGAGGAAGACGTAAACAGAAGAAAGAGCATACCATGCTCATGGATTGGGAGAATCAACATCATTAAAATGTCCATACTACCCAAAGCAATCTACAGATTCAATGCACTCCTCATTAAAATACCAGTGCAATCTACAGATTCAATGCACTCTTCATATTTCACAGACCTTGAAAGAACTCTCCAAAAATTCACCCGGAATATAAAAAGACCCCAAATAGCCACAGCAATCCTGAGAAAGAAGAACAAAGTAGGTGGGATCTCAACACCAGGTTTCAAGCTGTATTACAAAGCCACTGTTCTCAAAACAGCCTGGTACTGGCACAAGAACAGACATATAGACCAATGGAATAGAATAGAGAATCCAGATATCAACCCAAACCACTATGCTCAATTAATATTTGACAAGGGAGGCTTGAATATACAATATAGTCAAGACAATCTCTTCAATAAATGATGGTGTTGGGAAAATTGGACAGATACATGCAAAAAAATAAATCTAGACCACTAACTTACATCATACAGAAAAATAAACTCAAAATGGATACAGGACTTAAACATAAGATGGGAAACCATAAAAATAATAGAGGAATCCACAGGCAGCAAAATCTCAGACATATGCAGAAGGAACTTCTTCACTGATACTGCTCCTAGGGCAATGGAAACTAAAGAGAAAATAAACAAATGGGACTACATCAAAATATAAAGCTTTTTCACAGCAAAAGACACCATCAACAAAACAACAAGGAAGTCCAATGTATGGGAGAATATATTTGCAAATGTTATAACTGATAAACGTTTAATTTCTAATATCTACAGGGAACTTATACAACTGAATAAAAGGAAGATAAATGATCCAATAATAAAAAAAAGGGCAATGGACCTAAATATAATCTTTTCAAAAGGAAAGTCAAGAGACACATGAAAACATGTTCAAAGTCACTAATTATCCGAGAGATGCAAATCAAAGCAACAATGTGATACCATTTCACACCTGTCAGAATGGCAATCATAAACAAATCAACAAAGGACAAGTGTTGGCGAGGATGGGGAGATAAAGGAACCCTCGTGCACTGTTGGTGGGAATGCAGACTGGTGCAGCCACTGTGAGCAGTATGGAGTTTCCTCAAAAAACTAAAAATGGAACTCCCATTTGACCTAGTAATCCCACTCCTAGGAATATATCCTAAGAAACTAGAAACACCAATCAGAAAGGATATATACCTTAAGCATTCTATATTGGACCCTCTTACCATTTTTTTTTGCCAAGAGGGATCCTCTTCACAAACCAATTGCCCTCAGCTGTTGCCTGAGCTTTCTATTCATGCTGAGGTTGAAGGCTTGTGGTGGCTGGTATCATGGATGTCTCTCGCCCAATGGTGTGAGCTGGGCCCTCCCCGGAGAAGGAATCTGAGTTCCCCAAGATATGTGATCAGTGCCGGGGCCCAGCCAGCACTGATCACAAGTGCTGGGCGTAGAGACCACGGGGGCATGGGCTAACAAGGAGACAGAACTGAACCTCACATCACCCTGCTTGGCTCCGGAGGATGCTGGTTAGCCAGAGATGGGTAAGATTCCTCAGGGAAGGAACAACCTAAGACAGGCACAGTAGCAGAGGGGCCATCAGGAGAGAACTTGGGGGTCAACAGAGGTGGAGCACAGACCCTTACCACCACCCCCCAACCTTGCAGGGGCATGAACCTTCATCCCTCCTGAGGGAGGTCTCCTGCTCCCATGGCTGCTTCGCTTCCCACGCCCAGCCCAGATAGGAATCCAGGTAATAGACAGAGACTTGGCCCAGCTCAGATCGGAGGGCCCCCCCCCGCCCCCACCCAACAGATAGAGACTTGGTCGACAGCAGCTGCCCTATATCTAAATCCAGCCTAGAACCAGGAATACTCAGGGCCTACTCAAGAATTCAAATAATCCTTCCCACTAATATTTACAGGATAAACTAAGATTGTTGGTAGAGTATTAAATTTGATAGTAAAAGAGTAATCAAGCTTTCAGATTAATTTAAATTGGCTAATTGAAATAAGTGAATATTCAAGAAAATTTAATTGTACTGTTCCTAAAGTATTAACTAAAATTTCTATTGGTAGTTCATCTCATGGTAAAATTGCTTAACCAGCAATGAACATAAAGCAGTCATATTTTTGTGCAAAAAATTAAAATTTAAAGTTATCAAGACTGCATTAAAAATTTACAAAACCTCCATTAATAAAATAAAATAAAAGGAGGGATAGTAGGGTAATATCATGTAAAGAAAAATATCCTGTAAGTAAATTACATCTAGAAAATTTTTACTTTAGAAAATTAATTTTCATTTGTAACACCCAAGAAAAACACACATGGTTTCAAAATAAGTCACAAAGAAAAATCATTTGGGCAAAAATAAAAAGAATCCCAAGTCAATTTTATAGAAAAGATTCCTTTATTAACTTTTGGTCGAGAATATCTTTATATACTTTGAGAAAACAATTCCAAGACCATGTGGACTCATGCAACAGAGCGGAATTGACAGGTCTGCTTCAACCACGAAGACAAGAGGAGAAACAGTCCAGAGATGGAAGACACTGATGACGCCTTGCCATACTATCAGTCAGCAGCTGTGGGTCGCTACAGGATGCCCAGGACCAAACCAGAGGGTCGGACCTGCATTGCCACCATTTGTCCACCATCCAGATATCATTGCTGACATGTTCACAGAAGGAACTGTTTGACATTGAAACTGGGACTCATAACTATTGGACATTGAAACTGGGACTCAAACATTTTTTGTTCTTATAGATTTATTTCTAGTCTGCAGAGGCAAGATTATTTATTTATTTATTTATTTTAAAATATATTTTATTGATTTTTTACAGAGAGGAAGGGAGAGGGAGAGTTAGAAACATCAATGAGAGAGAAACATCCATCAGCTGCCTCTTGCACGCCCCCTATTGGGGATGTGCCCACAACCAAAGTACATGCCCTTGACCTGAATCGAACCTGGGACCCTTCAGTCCACAGACCGACGCTCCATCCATTGAGCCAAACCGGTTTCAGCAGGCAAGATTTTTTAAAGAAAAGAATCGAGGGGAAAAATAGAGGCAAAGGAGCATTGAACAGACTGTCAAACTACAGTGGGAAGGCAAGGGAGATTGGGAGGGGTGGCACTGTAAGAGATCAACTGAAGGACTTGTATGCATGTATATAAGCATAACCAACGGATACTAGACACTGGGGTGGGGCAGGTGAGGGCATGTACTGGGGGGTAGGGGAGGCCGGGGGAAGGTCAATGGGGAAAAAAAGAGACATATGTACTACTATTTGTAATACTTTAAACAATAAAAAAAAAGGACATATGCACCCCTATGTTCATAATAGCATAAAATACAATAGCTAAGATTTGGAAACAACCTAGATGCCCATCAGCAGATGACTGGATCAGAAAACTACGGTACATCTACACAATGGAATACTATACTGCTATAAAAAAGAAGGAATTCTTACCATTTTCACCAACCTGGATGGAACTGGAGAACATTATGCTAAGTGAAATAAGCCAGTCAATGAAAGAAAAATACCACAGGATCTCACTCATTTATGGATAATAAAGAACATTATAAACTGTTGAACAAAAAGATAGATACAGAGGCAGTAAAGCATCAAACAGACTGTCACATTATAGCTGGAAGGTTAGGGAGAGGTGGGGTAGATAAGAGATCAACCGAAGGACTTATATGCATGCATATTAGCATAACCAATGGATGCAAGACACTGGGGAGCTAGGGCATGCATGGGAGTGGGATGGAGGAGCAATGGGAAGGTATGTACACATGCAATACATTAATAAAAAAAAACCCAAGAACAAAACATAAAGTATTACAAATAGTAGTACATATCTTGCCTTTTCCCATTGACCTCTCCCTGGCCTTCCCCACCTTCCCCAGCTCATCCCCTCATCCCCCTAGTGCCTGTGTCCATTGGTTATGTTTATATGCATGCATACAAGTCCTTTAGTTGATCTCTTATCCCCTCCCCCACCCCCCAAACCTCCCCTGCCTTCCCGCTGAAGTTTGACAGTCTGTTCCGTGCTTGTCGTGGGACCCCAGGATTTTGTGTGAAATTGCCACATTTTAAATTAATAACTACTTCAATTTTTTAAAAAGCAAAACATAAAAGTAACACCCATGACAAAACGCCATGGTTTGGAGCCACAAGTTTTATGGAGTAATCACATCACTGCTATGTGAATTTTTTCTACCCAATGAGTCAACTGAGTTCAACGCAACAAACTTTTCCTTAGCTTCTATTTGTCATGTGCCCGATGATGTGCTGTATGCTGCCAAGTTGAATGAGACTTGCTGCCTGGCAATACATTCCGCCCTCCCCCACCTCCACGTCTCTCCTCTGACTTTTGAGGCAGTTAAGAGTCCAGCACTGGAGGTGGATATATATTTTTTAATCACCACCTCAATAAAGGATACCATACAGATTTGTTAGTTTTAATTAGCCCAAGGCAAGACATCCTGCGAGGTGTTTGAAAGGATCATGCTGTAGTCATCTGTTTAGAGGAGTAATTGTGTGTATTTATGAGCACATGGTGACCAATGGTAGGGCAGGGATAAAGTGAAAGATGTACAAATCCTGCTGGGACAGAGAGCCAACTTCTGACCAGCACAAAAAGCACTGAAGGCAGAATCCCGTGGAAGCTTTTACTGGTTTATTCACTCACATGGTGGCTTCCTGAGAGAGGGTTCATGGGAGCAAATTGGGGAGATCCTGCATTTCTAAAAACATCTTCGTGATACTTTGCACTCAACAGAGAGCAAGCAGTTGGGAATTCTTTTTCTTTCAAACTCTTGATGTACTTGCCTCACTGATTTCTAGCTTCCAGTGCTGGTGACAGTAGAAAGCTACTCTGATTTCTAATCCTTCCATGGGAGCAGCTTTTCTCTGCTCTCCCGAGCTTCTCCTGGAACCAGTGTTTTGAAGTTTCTAGATGTGACTTGGATTTTCATTCATTGTGTCGAGCACCCTTGTGCCCTAGATTGTCTGTACCCTCTGGAGATCTTTTACTTGGATATTGAATGTCCTAGTCTGAAGCTAACCTTCTCTCATCTTTCTCTGTTGGTTATCCTCTTAACTTCAGCTCCCATCCCTTATACTTTTTTTTTTTTTATGTCCAAGAGTGTTTCAGTATTTTTCAAGTATTAACTTATCATAGTGTTCTAGTCTTAGTCTACCAATGACTTATCTTTCCTCACCTCTCTGGAGATACAAAAGTTTTCTGAAGCGTCTTCTCCCTTAGCCTCTGGTTCTCTCAAGTTGTGGGCTTTGGACTTGTCATCCATGTGAGCAGCTTTCATCAGATGTCAGTTGCCCTGGGTAAAGCGGGAAGGTTAAGGAGCTGATGGAGGCTTGCTGTCTGAGAGTTTCACCTTAGGGCCGTTGTTCTCAATCTTGGGCTGTGCCATGGAATCACCTGGGGGACTTTAAAAAACACCGATGGGCTGGTGAACACACAATACAGTGTACAGATGATGCGATGGAGAATTGTACACCTGAAACCTGTACACTTCAGTTAACCAGGTTCACCCCAATGAATTTAATAAAATAATAATAATAATAATAATAATAATAATAATAATAATAGCAGCCACTGATGCTCCAGAAACACTCCTTTTAATATTGTAGGGTATGATCCAGGTATAGCAATTTTGGAAAGCTCTCCAGGTGGTATTACTGTGCAGCCAAGGTTGAGCAGTACCTTGTGAGTGTTCTCCTCAAACTAGTTCTTTACTAGATCTTTCTTTTTGGCCCACAAGGTTCTTCAGGAGAGGCTATGTCTAATATTCTCTCCTGGGTCTCTGTTCACTTAATACCATTTTTGACTTGGTATCTTAACTTTCCCACTGTGGATAGTCTCCCAGTCTAGAGACTTTCTGTTTTACCTCTGGAGTTTGACCATGGAGGTTGCCTCTGCAGGGGTGAAGGAGCAATTGTCCAGTTCAAAAAAATAGGGAGGGATTTTATGGATCTAATGGCATTTTAAACTGATAGGACTTTAGTCTCCTCTTTCCTTTCGCCATCACTTCTCAATGTAGTTTGTCCATTTTGGAGTCTTCAGGACATTCTGCATATAAATTGCATTGGTGTTCATTTCCTCCTAATAAATTAGAATTCGGCTTTCTCTGGTTAGGTTTCTAAACTTCTGGTGCTAATAACTTTTCCCCCATTCTTCCTAGAGTTGAGGGGAATTGTGTCCTAAAAAAAATATTTATGATATTTTCAGTGGCGTGTTAAGAGCATGTAAAATTTGACATCTTCAATTTGTCATTCTTACAGATAAGAATGGCTATAATTCTTAATATAAGAAAGTGAGCTCCGAGTTACAAAGTCAGTTTCCCCACCCATCCTCCCCTCCCCCCAGAAATAAAAAAAAAAGTGAAAATAGCAGCAATTCTGAGCCAAACAATCCAAACATAACAATGAAATCATGGCCAGGGTGAAGACACTACGCTTTATTGCTGTTGTTGTTGTTGAATGAGACGGAGAGGAGGGAAGGAGTTTGACCAGAGAGAGAGTAGCCAGGGACTGGGTAACCAGATCTAGACCTGGCTTCTCAGTGTGGACATACAGATAAAATATCAGGCATAGACATACCTTATCCACACAGACTGACCAAAAAATCCCCAAACACACTGGCAGCCCGGGGCTCTGTATGGACTACAATCACATTTTGGTTGGTCCATATAGGGAAATTTCAAATTTTCTTTTTTTGAAATAGTGATTGCAAGACCTCAACCAGCAGGAGCTGGGTTGTAACTGCTTTTGTAGATGGTGCAGTTATCATCATGTACTGTGGCATGTGCTCGGCCTCTAACGGCATTTGAATTTGCAATTTCTGGGATGTGGTTTAAGTTTTTTAAAAGTAACAACAACGACAAAAGCAATCTTTTTCATGGCAGAAGAACCCTACTTAAGTCAGAAAGAATTAAAACATTTATTGGGCATAAATATATTACATATACACTACAGATATAGTTAGGTATTACATATAGCATAGTATTTGCAAAATCTATACATTAAAATTGATATGGCAGTTTTAATACAATGTATATGAAATAGTCTAAAATTTACAATACAGGAAAACATATGATTTTTTTCTCCTAAAATTGAAAGCTTGGAATGTATGTCCAACAGTGAGGTAAAACATTTTGTCTTTAAATTTAAAGAATTGTGCAAGGATAACATTCAAACACATTCAGTTAGGGCACTTTTCAATTTTGACAGGAATACTGAATTACTGTAGCCAACAAAACACAGTTAGAAAATGCCAACATTTCAAATTGATAACAACAAGGCAGGTAATATGAAAACAAATCTTTTATAAAAGTTTTCTTTTTAAACAATTTCTTTGAGGACAAAGGGCAGTTTGCTTCACATGACTGGAATTTCTTGTGCCAGGGCTGAGTTTGACATACAGAGCATCCGAAAGCCACTCACTCATTCCTACATACTGCAAAAGGGCAAAGAGACAAGGTTAATGTAACACTTTATTTTATTGTTCATGTGTATGGCAATATATATAGTTATATATCAATATCACATATACATATTTGTGATAGAAAACAGTGCCAGATAGAGTAATAATTTGTTGACTGGAGGGTTTATAATGAATACCAAATAAAGAAGAGCAATAAAATAAAGTGCTGTCAGCTAGTGTTTCACACACTTCTGCTTTCTGATGGTTAAATCTGGTAGTATGAACATCTAAAAAAGATCCAATAGTCACAGCAATTTTGGCCTAAAGTATTATTTCATTTTAAAAATCTCAACTGATTCAGAGAGCAGTTGTTCTTTATAGCAGCAGTTCTAAAGTGTTTCCAAAAAGGGACTTTTTTCCCCCCTACAAACAAGGTTTTTGTACTCAGTTGAATCTTTGTTGCTTAAAAAAATGCCTTCTCCCCAAAACATCTGCATGAAATAGTCTCAGAAACTGCAGATGCAACGTTACAGTGGGTCATGATACACATTTAAATAGAGAGATGCGTTGGAAGGCCAGAACTTTGGCAAAAATATATTTACCTTGATATCATCAGTTTGCAAGGCTAATTAAACTAATTATTATAGTCAATAACAAAATACAGAACTCTCTAGTACTTACTACATCAATATAGGCACACAGAATAATTAGTTAATCTTAGCACTTTCTTTAAGAGATGATTATGGTTTTCTGGGTACATGTAAACTTTTCAATCACTGATAATGGATTCTCTTTTTTTTTTTTTTTTTGGCATTTAATGCACTAGATGCTCTTATCTTTAAAAACAAGAAAACGTCAGAAGATTGATAATACTACAGATGTTGCCAAGGAACAAGACTGACCTAAAATTACAAAAGTATAAAACACACACAAAAAAAATAACATGCTACAAGGGAAAATTAGTACATAAGTACATTTAAAAAATTTTACAATAAATAAAGATTGCACTGTAATTGGCATTTAAAGTACTGTATGCAGAATATAGTATAAATAAACCAAAAACAAAATAATGTTGGTTTCCCCATGACTTTGGTATGGGAATATTATAAGCTAGTACAGGATACTGCATCTTAAGACAACATAGACCAAGCACAAAATAGCTATGATCAAGAAAAACCAAGTAGCAAAAATATACAAAAACAGAAGGCAGGGGGATACACTGTGTCTGTTGCACCCTTTTGGAATATATTTGCACCTCCAACTCTTAAATGTCCCTGAGGTACTCAAACATTATGGACTTCATATAAATAATCCAATGACTTTGGGTTAAAATTGATTATCTCATGACTCAAAATAAACATGCAAGAGTAACACTTTGCACTCCAATAGCACCTGTTAATCAAAGATCTCAAAAACACTTACAAACATTAGAATCCCCATTTTGTTTATTTTATTTTTAATGCATGGGAAAATTGAGGCACAGAGAGGTAAAGTGACGTATTCAGGTCATGCAGCAAGTTAGTGACAGATCCAGGGAAAGAATCTAGGCTCCTTGACCCCCAACACCCTGTGCTTACCACCAAATACCATTCCCTCTCCACACATGGCAGGGCAACCCCACAAAAAGAGGAACGACTAATTCAGATGACTCTCTTATGGGTTTTACCAATTTTCATCTGCTGTTAACTTAGTATACGTGCACTGAGTTAAGGTATTGAAATTCAATCACTTCATTGATACCTCAAAGAACAGCCTAACGGCAAATCTTTCAAAAGTAATGAGCTGACATATAAGAAGATTGCTCACAATTAGTGAAAATCATGGACAATGGGCAGAGGCACTAAACTGTCACCAGTTCTCGTCATATAAATCTGGTCAAACATAACAGAATATAATAACTCTAGTGATTAGATTAGAAGTAGTTATATACAAAGACAAACAAACAAGTTAAAGCAGCTTTTAAAATAGCTGAACAAGGAAACAACTAACTATTGCACAATGCCCTCTTAAAGTTACTGCTATGAATCGACGTGGTAAAATCTACAATGCTCCATAATTTATAGGTGCATTTTGGTTACTTGATTTCTTAGACAGGCAGCTCATAGTGTTAAAATCATAAGAGATACAGACTATTAAAATATTTTAGATTAAAGTACACATTTTGATTTAAATGAGCTAAACACAATTAAATAACTGAGTGACAATATGGTTGTTTAGGGCAGCCTTATCTGAGTGAACACATCTTCTGTATGCTGTTGTTGTGTGGTAATACTCTGAACAACACTGAAATCCTAGCCCGGTAACTACACACACTGTGATTCACGTTGACAGCTAGATGGTCAAGACACTGAAGTGACTGATGAATATAAATTACTAAACTGTAACACGGGAAAAAAAAAAAACACAGGCTTGCAAAAGATATTGGTGAACACAGAATAAAGGCAGATCTGAAAATGTAAAAGAAAGATAAGAAAGCTAGCTTTTGGTATCTGGTTTGCTTTTCTTCTTTAAAACAAAAAAATCCAGTTTAATCTCTTCCTAGTTTTGCATTTCAAAAAGGTGCACCAAAACACTGATATTTTTTTCTAGCTAAATCTGTAAAACAAGAAAAGTATATAAATCAAAGAACAAAAGGGTTTAAAAAGGGGATTATCTGAGTAAATGTGTGTATTAAAATGTGTAGCATTAATTAAATTCATACCTCTAGTTTTGTTGGGTTTGTTTACTTCATTAAGAAGTACTGTAATATAAAGGCAAATAAAATGGACAAAGTTGCAAAGCCAACCACAATGAGGGCTGCAAACTGTTCATCAGTAGGCATCATGCTCTTCATTTTGGGATCATCTAAGCTCCCCATGTCCCCTGTAAGCATGACCTCACTTCGTTGTAATACGAAAGCTGCAGAGGGGCTGAAAGCTCCACAGAGCTCCTGAGAGGTGTCTAAACAGCGACGGCACGCACACACGCGGAACCTGTAGTCTGTGTTGGTCTGGAGGCCTGAGATTTGGAATGTGGCTTCTTCTCCCTTGTATACCTTCAAGAAAAGGAAAAGTCCTGGTCAGTTAATTTAGTAATACTGTGGTCTCTAAAGTAATAATTGCATAAAGTCAGGAGACTCATGGACCTGGCTTAATTTAAATGAACTCTGTAACATCAAGAATTACACAGAAAGGTATTTCTTCTGATCTGTATTTCATCCATATAAGAGGTATTCCACCCCACTCTAAATAAAACAATACAAAACCCAGTGACTGTGACACTGATAGGAGGTCAGGCACTGACTAGAAGTACAGCTGACATCCCATATAACAAAGATGTAATATGCAAATACGCCGTGAAGCCTAACTACCCACCTTAACGACCAGATCATGGATCAGCAGGGGAGCTACAAGAGGGGGCAGGGCAGGAAGCTATGAGGGGAGGGGGGCGGAGGGAGCTACAAGAAGGCAGGGCAGTGGGCAGAGGGCTACAGGAGGGCAGGGCAGCGGGTGGAGAGCTACTGGAGGGCTGCAGTGAGCTACTGATGAGCTAGCTACTGGCTCATGGATTTATGTGCAGGGCTACTAGTAAGTAATAAAGAACATCTAGCTAAATTTCAATAATTATGTCTTATAATAAAGAGCCAGGGTGTAACGACTGATCACGACCAAAGGCTGACCATCTGGAAGTAGTGCTGGCTACTGCAGCTGCAGGCACCATGATCCAGCAGTGACTGCTGAGGGGGCTTCGAATCAGGCCCAAAAAGTGACCTGAAGAGAAAAGCAGGGACTGATCTGTAGTGTCTGAGGCAGCTTTTGACCAGCACTTACCTCTCTCTTTCCCTCCAAGCCTGGCCAGCAGCCCCGCATCCATTTCTCTCCAGGCCTCCACTGGGGCTGCTGATCAGCCCTACCTTTCTGATCAGGCCCTGTTGATAGGCCCAGAGATGTTGACTGGCATAGACACTGGCCAATCAGAACCAAATCTGGGTCAACTGTGAGGAGGCAGTGGCTCCCTAGGAGATAGAGCTTTTGATACTGAGTGGCATAGAAGTTGACCAATCTGAACCAAATCTGAGTCAACTGTGAGGAGCCAATAGCTGCCTAGGAGATGGAGCTTTTGACACTGATTGGCATAGAAACTGACTAATTAGAACCAAATTGGCCAGCAGAAGAGGGCAGTTGGGGGTGAGATCAGGCCAGCAGGGGAGGGCAGTTAAGGGTGAGATCAGGCCAGCAGGGGAGGGCAGTTGGGGGTGAGATCAGACCAGTAGGGGAGAGCATTTGGGGGCAACCAGGCTGGTAGGGAGGCCAGTTGGTGGTGAGATCAGGCTGACAGGAAAGGGCAGTTGGGGGTGAGATCAGGCCAGCAAGGAAGGGCAGTTAGGGGTGATCAGGCAGGCAGGGGCAATATCTATTGAAATGATTTTTATGATTTCCATAATTTGCATGACTTGATCCCTTTAAGAAAATTGGCTCAGAAGTAAATTTAATTTATATAATAATTTTGATTGTACTTCTCAACTCTAACTCCTTAGAGTGAAGTTCTCTGCAAATGTATTTTGAAAGCAAAGTACTTTTCTTGCATCATTAGGCGAAAAGCTTAGTGAAGGAAAATGCAGATGTAATTGAAGGGAACTTCCTTAATGAAAAGTCCAATCAAAAGTTAGGCTTTAATTTGTAATTGCTTTTCTTTTAGCCATTCTTCTTGTTTTAGTCAGAATAGCTCCCCCTTGCCACAAGCATTGGCAATACAACATTAATACTATCTTTAAGAAAAAGAAATATTTGTGATAACTATATTGTGCGAAGTGCTGTGTCTATTATCTCCATAGCTACCAGCACAATGGATTGAACAAAGTGGACACTCCGTGAATGTCCTCTAATTGGAACCCTCAAATATGCAATAGTAGATATCCTTATACACTGTCTGAAAAGAGGAACAGTTATTAGAAGATACACACAAATCACAGAGGCAGCAGCAGGAGCTCGGTACCAGCACAGCCCATTATAAAAAATGGAGTCATTAACAATGAAGTTGTTTTCAATGTATTGATAGAAAACAACTTTAGAAATGGTCAACAATGCCTATTAAGCTTTTTAGATTAATTCTGAGCTAAAGAAAAATTAAAACAATCCCCAAACCCTATTTCCTGAGGCTTCTGATTCCTATGGTTTGAGTTAATGGATCTGTTTTTGTGTAAATAATCACAGCCATGAGATCACAAAACCACAAGGTCACCAGGCCCACAGCACAGCTGTGCCTCCAGCCAGGCAACGGCTTATGGACGTGCAGCTCTCCATGGCAGTGCAGCGGCCCGACCTCCATCCATTTAAGGCTTTCTTTATTGAAGTAACCAATCAAAATACCACAATAAGTAAATAGGCAATATTGTTTTTACAGAGATGATTTCTGTTCCTGATTTGATGTACAATCAATTTTAAAGTAATCATGGCATGTTTATTCCCAATGGGAGGTTTTAAAGTAATACTCAGAAAAACAAAATGAAGAATTTGTGACCCTTAATTCAGAATAACATGCTGTGTAGCTAAAATCCCTTAAACAGCCTTTCAGGGCAGAGCACTGGAGCCTGTATCTGGACCAATGCTGGCATCTCCACTGATATCAGCCCTCTCCCAAGAACTGGAAGGAGGGACATAGCTGCAGAGCACTGACCCTCACGCAGTGCCTCTCAAGACTGACAGGATCTGAGGTGCACAGGAACCCTGAGTCCAGAAATTAGCGTTCCCATTTTTACAAGATGACACTCAGCAAGGTGGATTAATTCCTCCAGGATCACATGCTAGGGGAGGCTGACTTGACAACTCACCTTCTCTGTGGAGGGTGCAAGTCTGGGCAGCACTGTGTATCTGAGTCAAAGAGGACAGGCAAGGGCAGTTAATAAACTGCTTCTTGGGGTGGGGGGGGCGCGCTGGTTTTCACTGAGAACAGGTCCATGCTGTTCTGTTATACACTAGGCACCCCACAGTGCAACCAAAGCATTTCACAGTTTCTCCAGAACCCCAAGATCCTATACCTGGACTCCAGGAAATTGAATATAAATTTATTTCATAAGAAGTTTTAAATAAATGTATGCATGAGGATTTTTTGGGTATGAGGGGGTCATGACTTTCTCAAATACCTAAACCTTAAACCTAAAACCCACAAAAACCTAGGAATCAGTAAAATAAATGATTGTTTTAAACTATATTCCTCTTGACCTATTCTTATTTGGCTTTGGACTTGGCACTTTAATCGTGGAAAAATAAAACATCATACATGAGACAGTCATAGCCTTACGGTTTAATTTCTGTTAGGGAATTAAATTGAAAGCCATTAAAAAATATAATCCTATTAATCGATGCCACTCCAACAAATTTAATAAAAAATTTTAAAAAATTACTCAAACAAAACTATAAAACTAAAAAATATGTAGGCTCCAAGACTAAGTTCTGTCAAGGTCTTACAGTATCTTATGTGATACCATGAAGACTCAACACAGGTCCAGTACTACATTCTAAAATGACACTAAGTAGAAATATACTGATACAGAGATGCCATTTAATTAAATATGGAGCTCTAGAAATTTTCAGATGCTTCAAAGGTCATCTTAATGCAACAAATATGACAACCAAAAATATTAATAATTTGTCACAAATTCTGACTCCTAATAGGTAATGATATCTTGCAATTTACTATTTTTTTCTCACCTTCAATATTTATATTTAAATATTTTTTATAAAAAATATTGCTTTCTGAACAGGGATGTGAATATGAATTATTTCCCTACATTCTTATGTATGCCTTAAACTGTTTGCTATATTTTGTGCAAATACACACTTAAATATGCATGCGATTTTCATTCATTTCAAGAATACTTTACAATTAATATTGATTGAAAAGAAGTTTTAAGCTTTTTGAGAAAACTGTGTGCTTAGAATGTTTATTATGCCAAATCAAGACAAGCAGGCATCCTAATACCCAGTAAAATTTTAGGTGAGATTTAATACTTTCAGTTAATAATTAAAACCAGTTGAACAAAAGAAAGCTAATCAGCTAGAACCAAGGCAAAGTCAAGTCACTGCTGCAAGCATAACATCAGAAAAGGCTTGGCCTTTGCCATACGTTGCTGTGACAATAAGCTCGGGGAGCAGAAGGATACCCTCCTCTTAAAGGTGGTTTCTACCTAAATTACAACATCCCTGCTAACCCCACCCGATGCTGAAGCTATAAATGTAAATAACTCTGTTCCTTGGAAACTACTTCTTCTGTGCTTATAAGAAACATTTACTGAGTGCCTAGCTACGTGCCAGTCCTGGGAAAATGAAAAGGGTAAAGAGCCCACCCATCAGTGGATCCTGAATGTTAGTGCGGTGACCAAGGTATACATAGTGCTCCCTCGGAGCCTGCAACCTGCAGGGCTGTGCTCAGCAGTGATTACCGCTCATTTTCTTTTGCTTTGCCTCTATGAATTCAAAGCCTGTTATCTCTGGACTATAATTATTTTAACCATTACTCTGCACACATAATATAAATAGCTTTCATTCCCTATCTTGTGTCCAGAACAAGTGAATGAAGTACGCAAAACATCATGTTTAACTTAACGCTGATTGAATAGGGAGAAGCAGAAAACTCAGTACAAATTGTCCCTGACTCAACTGAAGCTTTTCATGTACCACTACTGACCTTAATCATTTCTTGGTAAATGTAGGGAAGACATGGTTATGTGGAGAATACTAACTCCTACCTACTGAGTCTGGCCTGTACTACTGTGTTTCTACCTATTTTTAACAATAAACTCTTGTTTGTAACTGTTTATAGTAAGAAATATATTCTGAGGCATATGTGGGATTGCGTATTATATTAGTATTTATATGTCCATGGGTATAAACATATGCCATTAAACAAACAGCAGATTCAAAACAATCAATCTGTCAATAAAATCTAGATTACTGAGTGGATTTACCTATATATTTGGCAATGACTGACATGTATAGATACTGCTTTTTATTTTTAAAAAGTATTTTTATTTATTTTAGAGAGGAAGGAAGAGGGAGAGAGAAATGGAAACATCAGTGATGAGAGAGAAATCATTGATCAGCTAGCTGCCTTCTGAATGCACTCTACTGAGCCAGCAACCTGGACATGTACTCTGACAGGGAATCAAACTGTGATCTCCTGGTTCACAGGTCAACGCTCAACCACTGAGCCACTCCAGCAGGGGCTAGATACTGCCTTTTAAAGGTAAAACAGTAACCACTGTGCCCTAAGAACATTTGTTTCCAAAAACAGGTGGAAAAGTATGAGACATGGAATAAAAGGAAAATCAAATGATGGATATGCAATGAATGTACTGTTGGGAAATGAATTGTTAAGTGTCAAGTAATATGTTGTGATTTTTGTAACATTTCATCTCTAACCATGTTTACATTGCCACCGAACAGGAAAATGCTACTGGTGTTAAAGATGACTAAATCTATCGGGAAAATCCTCTGCTCTTTACCTGAGCTGAGACCCTGGAACCAAACACATCTTTCTGGCAAGCTGAAACATTTACACACGTAAAATTATTTACTTTGAAACCGGACATATTGTGTAAGATGAGATTGGAAAGTGAAAGGAAACAGTCTTATTTAAGAGGAATAGTGGAAACTTTGATGACATCATCCACTGATGTTACTCAGTACTAGTGGACGTCATAGTTAAAATACAGTTTTTACAAAATGTGCTGAAAGCAATGCATTCTTTTATCTGACACCTCATATTAAGAAAGTATAGTGAATTTCTTTGATTAATTTTATACATTTTTATTTGCAAGTATTATCTATCTATATATAAAAGGCTAAGTGACTGACAGTACATCCGTCCAATTGACTGGCAGGTACATATGACAAGCACTGGCAATTTGTTGACTTGTGCATGCACAATACATATAAAGCTCTTGCTGGTGCCAATCACATGCATGTTTTAATTTTATACTACTACTAGAGGCCCAGTGCATGGAATTTGTGCATGGGGGTTGTGTCCCTCAGCCCAGCCTGCACCTTCTCCAATCTGGGACCCCTGGAGGGATGTCCGACCGCTTATTTAGGCCTGATCCAACAAACCAGGCAGTCAGACATCTGTCTTATAATCCAGGACTGCTGGCTCCCAACTGCTCACCTGCCTGCTTTCCTGAATGCCCCTAACTGCTTCTGTCTGCCAGCCTGATTAGCCCCTTACCACTTCCCTGCCAGCCTGTTTGCTCCTAACTGCCCACTCCTGCAGGCCTGGTCACCCCTAACTTCACTCCCGTGCTTCACCACCAAATGCCCTACCCTTCTGGCCTGGTCACCCCTAACTGCCCTCCTTGCAAGCCTGGTCCCCCCGCCCCCCAACTGCTCTCCCCTGCAGTCCTTGGTCCCCCTCAACTGCCCTTCCCTGCAGGCCTGGTTGTCCCCAACTTCTCTCCTCTGCCAGCCTGGTCACCCCTAACTGCTCTCCCTTGCAGGCCTGGTCCCTCCCAACTGCCCTCCCCTGCTGGGCTGATCACTCACAATTGCCCTCCCTTGCAGACCAACTGCCCTCCCCTGTGGCCACCTTGTGGCAGCCATCTTCTGTGTTGGAGTGATGGTTAATTTACATATTATTTTTTTATTAGATAGGATTAGATAGAGGCCTGTTGCATGGGTGGGAGCCGGCTGGTTTGCCCTGAAGGGTGTCCTGGATCAGGGTGGGGATTCCCTTGAGACATGGAGTGGCCTGGGCAAGGGTCCCATGGTGGTTTTCAGGCTGGCCACACCCCTCAGCAACCCAAGCGGAGGCTCTGATATCTGGGACTTATTTATCTTCTATAATTGAAACTTTGTAGCCTTGAGAGGAGGTCTGGGCCAGCCAGGATGTGTTGAAAGCTTGGCTTCCTCCACTGCCAGGGGCGAGCCAAGCCTCCTGCTCTCTCTGTGGCTGCAGCCATCTTGGTTGGGTTAATTTGCATACTCACTCCTGAATGGCTGGTGGGCATGGCTTTTGGGTGTTGCAGAGGTATGGTCAATTTGCATATTACCTTTTTTTATTAGATAAGATATATATATATATATATATATATATATATATTAAAAAATATATTTTATTGATTTTTTTACAGAGAGGAAGGGAGAGGGACAAAGAGTTAGAAATATCGATGAGAGAGAAACACCAATCAGTGGCCTCCTGCACATCCCCCGCTGGGGATATGCCTACAACCAAGGTACATGCCCTTGACTGGAAGTGAACCCGGGACACCCCAGTCCACAGGCTGACGCTCTATCCACTGAGCCAAACCAGTCAGGCCAGATAGGTTATTATATGTACTATTTTGACATGTAATTTTTTGCAATAACATAATTACCTCATGAATCTTTCTTCTAATTAATTTCTTTTCAATGTGCATGAATCTGTGCATTAGGCCACCAGTTACAATATAAGGAACATCAACCAGCAATTAAACAAAAACTGAATCAGATTACTTTCAACTTGCTTTGTGTATCTGTAGCCTTAAGAGCCGGATAAAGAATCCTTGACTAATTATGCTAATTTCAGAAGACAGGTCTTCAATTTTCTGAGTTTGATATAAATGCATGACTGAGGTGCTGATAAGAAATGGGCCTTACCTTTCCTAATGTAGTAACGGTATGATGTCCTGATTTCACATAAACAAATAGTCATTAAGTTCCTAGGAACATTATAGAAACCAACAGAGTATCTGAATCTTTACTTGCCAGTGTCTTAGAATGTGTGGGTTTGGCAGAATCAGGGATCAAGAAGCAGTGTGAAAATCATAAAACTAAGTTCTTTATCTGGGCTAGATTCCAATGACATTTTCTCTTGAGTAGGTTTATCCTGTGATCTGCACAGCCTTGTTACTCAGGTTATGGCCCAGCAACATCAGCATCACACGGGAGCTTGACCCTTCACCCCAGACCCACTGAACCATAGTCTGCATCTTAACAGGTTCCCATGTACATTGGAGGGTGACCTAGAGCTCCTGAATCACAGGCTGCAATAGTCGATAGGTCCTATTCCTTATTCTGCTGCTGTGACTTCTATTAAAAGCAGACGGGACACAGGCTTCAGTAGTTCAGTAAAGACCACCTGCTCTCTACAGTAAAACCACTTGCACTTTAGCTTTCAATTACAGACAGACTTTGATGTTTGCAAACATCACGGCCAATATCAAATACAAATACAGAACTCTTTACAGATAAGATTATACTTGAGAACTGACAGTTTGAGATGAATACCACCACATGCAAATAAAATGTAAAGTAGGGCTTATCAACTCTAAAGAACTAGGTAATGGGTGTGCATAGGGAGTTTCTACAATTGATTTTAAGAAAAATGGAGCTCACTGGTCACTGAGTCACTCATGGTGACAGGAGAAGGCAAGGGCCAGCCTGACTCAGAGCTGCACACCTGCTGTACACAGTGGTTCTCACCTGTTTGTACTCAGATTCTCTTCCGACCAATACCTGCAGAACGTAGTTGACAGGGTCGCCTTTCATTGGTGGTACCGTCTCCCATAAAATTTCACATGAATTTCCTTCTAACTGTGTTACTCGAGGTGCTAAAATATAAATTAACACTCAAGATCAGAATTAAAAGCATCACATTAACAGTGACAATTTTAGTAAAATGAGAGAGAGTGAGAGAGCGAGCGAGAGTAAGCCCATGAGAGTGCACTTGTGTCGGCCCCAGGGGAGTTACTTGCCCAGCCTCCTATAAAACCAGCAGGGCACCCTTTCCACAGGGAAGATACTCCTGGACGGGCCAGCCATTGGTGGAACAACCTTTGCTCACTATCCTATTGATAACTGCTTGGCCTGAACTGAATTTTTGTTATTTTTTTTTTTTCAAAGGCTAACTTCTATGATTAGGTCCTGAGCTAGGTAATTTGGGGAATGCAAAAATTGGTACCATAAACCCTGCTTTCTAGGAAATTAAGATCTAACTGAGGGAAGGGGAGAGTAAGGTATGAGACAAGTACAAAAAAAAAAAAACATACTGTAAAGCAGATTAGAATGAGAAGTAAAAATAAAATGTTAGGAAATTCCAGTGGAGAAAGAGTCCCATGTGTGAGTGTCTAGGGAAGGTTGAGGAACAGGTGACATTTGAGGTAGGTCCTGGGGAGTGGGCAGCACTGAAAGCCTTTAAATTTAAATTGTCGCATATTTATAGTTTTCAGCTTATCTTTTACCTACTGGACTCACAATTCTATAACATTTAAATTTCTATAACATTTTAAGTGCTTTACTACACTTAAAATGTTATAGAAATTTAAAATGTTTTCTCATTGTTTATTTATATCTCCACAGCTTAATTTAATATCAATTTTTCTATTTTTTAACCAGAGCTTATAAATTATTCTCTCTGAAGTGTGTGTATAGATTTTTGGGGACACCCTATATTACAAGAGTATTCTTCAAGTCAGACTTGTACCTCCTACTCTAATTTCTATTTCCTTCCTTTTACAGAAGAGCAGGCCAGAATATAGGGTCTACAAACCTTTGAGGGTGGGGGGGACACTCTTAGTTGTGCTGAAGGTGTAGGTTTCCGAGAAGGGCCCTTCCCCAGCTTCACTCGCTGCCTGGATCCGGAAGGAGTAGCACGTGAATTCCGTCAATCTCTGGACCTTGTAGGTGTGGCTGGGTCCCCTGTAGATTGAAATAAACCTAGGAGGAGAAGCAGAATCCATCAGCCACATGAACTTTTATTACTGAGAAGAAATAAATTATGATACAAACTAGTGGAGCAGATTAGACCAACTTGGTAAATGCTTTTCATACAGTATGAATTATAATTATCTCTCAGTTGCTAGTTATAGTTAATTTTAGGGTCTAATATATCTTTACATAAAAGAAAAACACATTTAAGTACATATAAAGCTTAGGATGAAATCCTTTTAATTATGCTATAAATTCTAGAAACATCATTTGTTTCTAGAATGTTTTTATAAAATTTCAAGTTTTTCATAATGGTAATATCTATATAATCTGATACTGTCAATCTACCTTCTATTGTTGTACTAGGCAATGAAGTTAATATTAATTGGCCACATAAGAAATAAAATATCCTATTTCCCTGAATTTTCCAAAACTGAGGTTTAGCTAGAAAATACTTAACCATGTACCTTCTACCTTCCCAAGGGTTCTCAAAGCCGCTTTCCCAAACTAATAAGAAGACATTTAGCATTATAACTCTTGGAGAAAATATGTAAAAGAACAAAATACTTTGCTTAGAATCACCCATCACAGCTAATCAAAATAACAGAAAAACAGCACAGGTATGCTAAACAGTTTAGACTGGCAGCTTCTGGATCCTTTTCCCATCTTAACACAATATTTGTATTTATATTTCGCTGCTAATTAATATTTCCATGAGACATAAGTATAGAAGGCATGAGGTTAAAAAATAAGTCCTTGCCCGGCCGGCATGGCTCACCGGTTGAGCACTGACCTATGAACCAGGTCACAATTTAATTTCCGATCAGGGCACATGCCTAGGTTGTGGGTTGATCCCTAGTACAGGGCGTGCAGGAGGCAACCGGTCAATGATTTTATCTCATCATTGATATTTCTATCTCTCTTTCCTTTCCTCTCTGAAATAAATAAAAATATATTAAAAAAATAAGGCCTTACGTGTCAACTCTTGTCCCCCAGGGCCTTAAAAAATTGCTATTTTCACAATGAAACTGCATTACTTAGAACTACATCATACCGTCATCATTAGTCTTTTTTTTTTTTTAAAACAAAAACCAGAATATGATATTTAATACACAGTTTGATACAACCAAAAAATAAAACACCAGAGTAAAATAGTAACAAAAAACATGGCATTTCAGTTGCAATGCATGAGAAATGGTTAACATCTTTAGTCATAAACAAGCTCTCATAATTTGTCTTTTTATAGCTACAAGTAACTGTAAAATTTTGGAAATAACATAACGTCCCATGAATTATCCAGGATCTTTTGGAGATTCAGGATCTGGATCCTGTTGGTCCAGGGACACTTGGAGAACACTGTGGGAGCTAATCCAACCACACAACTGCCTTGCTCTGCAGAGGCCATGTGGCTCTGCAGTCTCCAGTGCTTCCTCCTCACAGCACCTGAGGACAATCGCGGTGTCCAGATGCTGCTGGAAGTTGGTCAGTGAGAGAATTATAATTCAAAATGTGAATCTTAGGTCCATTTGGCCTAAGGGGTAAGCAAAATTCATGCATTCATTTGGCAAACATTTGAACATCTGCTGTGCACCAGGCTCTGTGCATTCAAAGCTGAATAAGACCTAATCCCTGTCAGTCAGTTGGTCCTGGGTCTGGGCAGGGTTTTCTGAGGGAGAGCAGCAGCTTTCCACGTGCTAGGGAACAGTCCCTCTGGGTAGATGGATGGATAGAAGTAAAACAACTTCCTAATAAAACCTGCCAGAATCAGTATTTATTTTAAAATGTCTATGCATTCATCAGCCTTTGCAGTTGAGTCCCTGAGCCACAGTCCTCCCACCTATTACATGTTCCTCTGCTCTGCTCTGTAAGGGAGTACCTTTAACTGAAGACTGAACATGTTAATGCCAGGGAAAGCCAGAGTCCAGGCTCAATCCCACAAATACCATGGCAACCTATTCAGTGCTCTTGATGCATCACCACCTTAATGAAGATACTCTTGCTAATGCCAGAGGCAAACAGCTATTTATTAACTCAGCCTCACCTGGACCAGAATCTCTAACCTGAGTAATTGCCCTTAATTATACCACAAAATGGAAATCATCGTTTAAGAAGTAAAAGTGTTACATTTCCATTACAAACTTACAACAAAGCCTATATTTTAAAAAGGTTGGGGGGACTACTACCCCCAGCAGTGGCTCTCTGTCCTGCCCTGCTTGAAGGTGAGCATTTCCTTTTGAAAATAAGTCCAGTATGTCTATGGAGGTGCAGAATGTCTCTGACTGTCCCTTTAATGTAGCCACCTGTCTGCTCCGGTGCTAATAGAGCATGACCTGTTTGCTGCTCCGATGAAAGCCATCGCTGTGTTGCTTGACTTCCCTCCCCCAGAAAAGGCATGGATGCAGTGGAGGGAGAGTTTTCCTATTTGGTTCTCAAAATGCATATGGAAATAACTAACAAAGATGGTGGCTAGTTAACCAGGTGCAGAGCCCTCAGGAAGCAAGAAAGACAGTGGAGGGCATGACAGGCTCTCTCCTGAGTGCAAAGGGCAAGGAGGTGGGGAGGGAAGACATTGTGGATTCTAAGAGTTTGGGGGTTATCATTCCAAGATAGCCAAGCATCAAGGTTGTCAATCCCACGTTAACTGCCCACCTAGAGAAATAGATGCACCCTGTCCTCATGGGCCTGTGTCCTAAAGGACACAAGGGCCCAAGGTCAGAGAAGCTGAGCAATGAAGCCAAGGGGGTTGTCCACTCTGCTTTCTGAGGACCTCCTCCAATCACCACATCCCACAGGGGACTGTTTCAGACAGGCACCATGTCTGCACACTGTTTAAGAGCTCATATTTTTCTCACTTTAGAAATTTTCTCTATTCTTTTCTCCTTAAGGAAATGAATAGCTAAGAGCAGAGATAGCTAAGGAAATAGCTAAGGAAATGAATAGCTAAGAAACTAAAGAATCAGATTGTGGGGTGAAAGGGATAAGAAAGACCTGGTATGGAATGTGGAATATGGAAGTCATTTACCATAGTTACTTCTTATTACATATTATTTTACTATCTTAACAAAAAAGTTTATAAAATGTACAAGTAGGTAGAGTCTAGTTCAGTTTAACAATCCTACATAATAAAGAAGTTATATACAAATTGTCTTTCATGCCCTCAAACAAGATGGCCTCCCCCATGTGGTCAAAGATGGCTGGCAGGGGAGGGTAGTTGTGGTGATCAGGCCAGCAGGGGAGAGAAGTTGGGGGCAGCTGGGCCTTCAGGGGAGGGTAATTAGGGGCAATTGGGCCAGCAGGGGAGCAGTTAGGCATTTATTAGGCTGGCAGGGGAGTGATTAGCGGGTGATCAGGTTGACAGGCAGGAGAGAGGTTGGGAGCCAGCAGTCCTGGATTGTGAGAGGGCTGTCCCAGATTAGAGGGTGCAGGCTGGGCTGAGGGAAACCCCTCCCCCCATCCCTTTCAATGCCCCAGTGCATAAATTTCATGCACTGGGCCTCTCGTCGGGAAATAAAATCCTTCAAAAAACATAAAATCATTCAGCTCTGATTTTAGGTTTCTGAAAATATCTTCATATAAAAGACAGTTTGGCACTTTTAGTCTAATTTTAAGGGTTTTAATTTTGAAAAATTTTCATTGGTAACACTGGATATAAGTTTTCTACACCCATCTTGGTAACTGATATGCTCTCTGTAAGTGCATGTTCTGCGACCAGGACTGGCATTGCAGACTAAGACACGAGCGACTCCATCCTCTTCGTGCCTCCACATTCTCTATGCAATGATAGGACCAGCTTCAGAGAACTGTTGTGAGGGTTAAGTGGGATAATAAAAAAAGAGTGCTAAGACTCCCCACAATGTTGCAGAAGCCTGAAGGCTGGTCCCAGAATGCTTCCCTCTTACTTATATTCCCACAGGCTTTCCTGAGTTGGAGAGAAAGCTGTGCAAGTGAATATCATCCACCCTGTCAAGCAAACCCCAGCCAAGCAGGTCAAGAACTGCTGCAGAAAATAGAAGGTAATCGGAGCAGGGGGTCCTACATAAGAGCTGCCTATTAATGGGAATGTGGGCCTTTTTACTCAGAGAAAGGGAAAATGGAGAGAAATGCTCTCTTATACAAAAAATATTTACTTTTGAGGAAAGACATAAACAAGGCAGAAGGTTGGGTGGGTCACTGAAAGTCCAGTCTAAATTAATTCTTTCATACTCTGCCTCCGACTTGCTTCAGTGTGATTGAATGTCTTCTTGAAAGTAAACACTTGGAGAGTAACAAGCACACATAGGTTTTAATGTTGGCAATTTACCAGCGATTATAAACATGTCTATATTATCTGTGAATACAAAATGATTCTGTGCATTCTGTGGGCCTGTCAGAGCACTCTGTGAGGGAGGGATGGGGGCAGAACAAAGACCTTGCCCACAATGCAGAGTCTGTTACCTTCACTGTGAACTTGAACAAGCTGATAACTCCCAAGGCTGTTTCCAGACAATTGGGATAATAATGTCTTGTTCATCTGGCAGTAATTTTTAGGAGATTTAAATCAAAGGACCAAGTAAATTCTATGATCCACATTAAATACATAGTAGGAAGGCAAAAATAAGAGATTCTTGACATTTTCAAGAAATTCTAGGGGGTGGCTATACTTTTAACCTCAGTATTTTAAGCTTTAACACTCTGAAAGATGACTCTTTGCACTAAAGTGCAACAGAAGAAACCCAGACATGTTACGTTTTTGAACTTTTATCTGTCTATATAAAAGGCTAAGTGACCAGCTGACTGGCTGACAGGTATGACATGCAATGACCACCAGGGGGCAGGTGCTCAACACAGGAGCTCCTGAGCAACAGCAACTTTGCAGAGTGCCTTCTCGCACTCTTGGGACCCCTCGGAGGATGTCAGACTGCTGGTTTCGGCCAGATCCCCACAGGCCAGGTCGAGGGACCCCACCTGCTGGAGAGACCCCATTCATTCTGCAGATGCCCTCTGAGCCCCAGTGCCGCCCCAGGTATGGCCAGCTGGGAAGGGACTGTAGGAGGCTGGCTCCAGGGGTGTATCTGGCCCATCTGGCCCAGTCCTGCCCCGCTGACCACCTTCTAATTAATTACCTTTCTATGAGCAGAAATCCATGCACCGGGCCTGTTAAGTAATTTTAGAGGAAAATGATATATGATGAATTTAATTTTAAAATGTGCTTCTCTAAAAACAGTTTTGTTTCAAAAGATATATCCAAGAATGCTCTTGGATAGCTTAACAGGAGTGGGGAACCATTTTTCTGTCAAGGGTCATTTGGATATTTATACCATTATTCATGGGGCATATAAAATTATCAACTAAAAAAATTAGCCTGCTACATTTGGTCAAACATTTAACTAACTCACACCTAATGCCTTGGCAGGGCCCAACCTAATGATTTCATGGGTCTCATATGGCCCACGAACTAGACGTTCCCTACTCCAGGCTTATAACTTCAATTTGGAGGAGAACATAAGAGATAATGCTAAGGTTTTTGTGTTCACTCCTTTGTTGCTATCTTGTAATTTCTAGGCTAACAGCAGCCCATTAATATCAACTTGTCAAAATGATTCAATCTGCTGACCTAAAATGGCCTGCAATTTAATAAGGGCTACAAATGGCACATTTCAAAACATGTTTCACACTATTACACATCAATAGATGTTAGTAAGCTTGGTACAGCTATATTCCTTAACAGTGACATGCCACTGCCTTTATTTTTTCTGTTTCCCTGGGTTTTATGGTGTGGGTGAATATTCTACATTATTGAAGTGACATTTGGGAATAGAGGATGTTCAAAAACAGGAATGGATAGCATGTTGCCCTCATTCCACCAAGAACACCAAGTCCTGTCATGTCTATGCAGAAGCAGCTGAAGCAGATGGCATTGTGTGGGGATACCTGAGGCAGGGAAAGTGTGTTCTCTGCATTGGTTTGCATGTTAATGAGCATCCCCATATGCAGGCTGAGCATGAAAAGTGCCAAGAGCCATTTCCAAAACACCAAAGAGGAAAGGAGTGACATTCCTGCCCTGTCCCCAGTGGCATTTGGACCTCTGACTTGTGATAGATCAGGCTGCAGTTCTTTACGGCTAGAGTTCTTTTCTAAGAAATAAAATGTCACCATAGCTACTGATAAAACTCTTTACGTAGAATAAAGAATAAAAATTTCCTGTTTTCAATTTTTTGTTCAAACTGGATTTCATTGTTGATATATTAAAGAAATGTATTTATATTCAAAGGATGAATGACTGGAGTTTCCAGAGACCACCTGTGGACCTTGAGACCTCCCATTCTTCTGCTTTGCTTTCAAGTATAGACAGTGAGTCTCCTCTTCAAGCTCTTCCCAGGCTTCCAAATTTCTGTTTGCCCGCCTCTATTTTAGTGGCATTGACTCAGTATGATCTGATTGAGAAAAAATGGTGAGGAAAATGCTACCCAATTCTGTTTGGTTATTTATTTTCAAATAGAAGTACTGTAATCTGAATTCTATTTCTGGCTTAATTAAGGGATCAAATAGTTCATTTACCACCCCTCACCTTGGCCCGTGTCTGAACATCTTATCCTGAGGCTGACTAAGCTGGCTGAATTTTCATGGTCCCTTTCTAAGAAATAGAACTGCTTTACTTCCATTTATCGGGGATTGGAGGCAGGTATCATTAGCTCTATTTTGTAGAGACAGACACTAAGACAAAAAAAGAAGTTCAGGGACATGCCTCTAGGGCATTTAGAAACTCAGTAACGGGTCTGGGATTACAGCAGAGACTTACCACCCTGGCTGGGAATTCAACTGCCTTCTGGTAATGAAGGTAATAAAAATGCCATGTTCCCAACTAGGGTGATCATGTGAATCAGGGACTATTCCAGAGAAAGAAAGGCAACTAATCCTGAGGCTGTCTTGTGGGCCCCTGAGCTAGTTGCCTGACATCTATTTCATTTAATTCAGCAATATGCTCTGAGAAATATAAGCAGGAGCTCGTTCAGTAATAGGCATGCTTAAGCAAGTTCCTTCCTCCTACAGTGGTCATGCAACCTGCCCACTTTTATTAGGTGCCTGTTGTGTATTTCTCAGGGTTACTTTATGCAGATTGCCACCTGTCCCTCTCCAACAGAGAGCTACAGTCATACTGCTCACATTACAAAGCCCCTCTGATGCTGCTGCTGAAGGGAAAAGTGTCAGGAACTTAAGGGCTGAGTTAAACGGAGCAAGTGGTAATTATCCACTCAATCGGAGCCCTCTGCCCAGCCCCATTTTGCTGGAGCCTTATTTTAAAATACATTAGCATCAGTGTTTGGCAAACTCATTAGTCAACAGAGCCAAAAATCAACAGTACAACGATTAAAATTTTTTTTGAGAGCCAAATTTTTTAAACTTAAACTTCTAATGTCACTTCTTCAAAACAGACTTGCCCAGGCCGTGGTATTTTGTGGTAGAGCCACACTCAAGAGGCCAAAGAGCTGCATGTGGCTCGAGAGCCGCAGTTTGCTGACTACGGCACTATCTGTTTGACTAAAGCTGAACAACAGATGAACCATAAATGCATTCCTGGAATTTAACTTCCTCTTGCCGCATGCTGTGTACAATTACCAGGAACATGGACCCAGGAGGGTCAGGACAAGAATCAGCATCAAGTCAAATTCTGTGAGGCCAGCAAAACATTTCATTTCAGTTAACACAGACAAATGAATCTTCAAAACCATTAGGGCAGTGTTACAACCTTAAAATGCACGAACTGACCTTGTTATTCTAATCCCTGTATTAGGTTAGCACAGAATTATGAAAATGTTTACTTTGGGTTTTATTTTTCTCGCATACACAGGAATCAAAGACATTCCGACCTTCTGTGCTCGATCTGCAAAGAATAATGCACTTATCCACTCTATAAACAAATTAAATATAATTTTATTTTTCTGTTGGAGTTAAATTCTCTTGTGTTGTCTGTTCATTACTTCACATTAATTTATTTTCTCAAAAGATAAACTCCTTATAAAGATAAGCCACATACCTCAGAAGACCTAGCACATTGTAGTAACTCAAGAAAAAAATGTACGATTGTGTGATGATAATCTAACTCCTAGGGCTAAACATAGTCCTGTACAAATAAAACACAGTGACCTTAGACTGGGAACCTGTGGGTCAAAAGCCTTATTACATGGAAAACAAATGTCCGTTTCAAGGGGGAAGCACACTCAACACAGCAACTTCCAGGGATCTGGATGGATTCTTGGTTGATTTAGTTTGAGGCAGGGATTTGGAAAAGATGCCCTTTAGGGTTCCTTACTATTGACATGAAATAGCCTCACCTTTAAACAGAGCAATGCATCAAGTAGCAGAATGGAGAGACATCATTTACTTGAGAAAGACCCAGGGCCCATTTCTGTGCTTTGGAGTCTATACCCTTGGTTTCTATCCAGTCCTGAGTGCTTATCTTTAGTCCCCATCCTTCCTACAGCTTTCTTGCAGGAGATCATAAGATTTGGAGCCTTTTAAGATTTAAGTAATCTGGTACCTTCTCTAAAAAGCCTCCTCTGTTCATCTGATTTTAAGGATATAATAGATGTTATTTTTCTTCCTCCCCCAATGCTGTGCATAGTCAGTCTTTAAGCTTTCTATATCATGAGTCGCTTAAATATGTCTGTTCCTTTTACTTATCCCTCACCAGGTGAGCTCCTTAAGGGAGGGCTCTACCTTGATCACCCTTGTCTAGCCATTTCACAAGCACAGTTTCTTTCTTTGTGTGTATAAAACTCCTAATAATCATAGGTTGAAATCAAGTCAATCTATTAAAAACAATACATTTTTTTCACCTAGACAGTGGGAGATTTTGGTAGATATCCTATCACCATGAAAAAATTTTCACTTCTTATTCAAGAACCAAATAATGTAGACAAAAATCTCAATGCCTGGCACGTTGCAGATTCTCAATAAGTAGAAAATTTGAAAATACATTTTTAGAACTCTCTGGGTCATTTCAGATGTTCTGATTCACAGGTACATAAATTAACGTAATAAATCAGAGATGCAGAGCCCTAGGTGTTTTTGGACTCTTAAGTAAAGTTAAAATCTTTCTTACTATTTTCTTAGTTGTCTAAAGCAGAAGCTAAAATAAGAAGAAAAAAGAGGTAACATGCCCTTTTAAAAAATATATTTTTTATTGATTTCAGAGAGGAAGGGAGAGAGGGAGGGAGGGAGGGAGGGAGAGAGAGACAGAGAGAGAGAGAGAGAGGGAGAGAGAGAGAGAGAGAGAAACATCAATGATGAGAGAGAATCATTGATTGGCTGCCTTCCACATGCCCTCCCCCACCACACTGGGGACTAAGCCCACAACCCCACATGCACCACAAAACCACATTGAACTTCAACCTCCTGGTTCATAGGTTGATGGTCAAGCACTAACCCACACAGACTGGACAGGTAATACACCATTTTTAACAAAAGACATTTTTTGGGGTAAAGAATTTAGCTCACAAATAATCGACAACATCATTGTTTTAAGATAAAAATGATGAAAAAAACCTTAGAGTTCATCTTCTAGTTCAACCTCTATTTTATGGATGAGAGAAAAGTTAAGACCAATATTTTAGCAGCCAAACTCAGCTCACCTTTTTAATCTGAATACCATGCATGGAGTTATTAATTTTTATTGTGCTTCTGTTGCAAAATATGTCTTAAGATTAAGATTACTTGCATAGCTGTCTAGGATAGCTATACAACTTGGATATAGCAGCTCTACTTTCAAATGCCAGTGACTAGTAAGTAGTCAATTAAAACGACAAGCCAATCTCTTGTTCTCACCTTGGCCATAAGCAGGACATATATTTTTGTTACATCCATAAACAGACTTATTAGTGGTTAATGAAATCAACACATATGCTAAAGATGTGAACACTTGCTCCAAAACCCATAACTAGAAGCCACTCTAGCAATAAGTTCAATGAAAAAGATAAATGCCACTGTGGAAGAAGAAATTGTTTCTGTCAACTGAGCAGGTCCGGTGCCAAGTTCTAAAGAACCCACAGAGAACTAGCACGGACAAAAAGTGTGGTAATAAGCACCATGCTTTTTCCAACTCAAATGGTTTCTCCTTGATTCCTGTGAGTCAAGGTCCAAAGTAAAAGGCTTGGATTCAAGGTGTCATTCACTGCAAGAGTTCAGTTTCAAGACACTAAGGAAGGTCATCTTTAATCTCAAATTAGGCCAAGTTTCATCCTATTAAATCCCAGGAATATTACTCCATAAATAGAATGAGAATTTATTATGCTCTATATTCCCATCACCTTAATAACTTTCTGAGAACACTGACAAATCTAATTTTAAAAAGATAAATCTAGATTTTAGCTCATAAAATTAAGAAAAATACTGTTCCTAATGGTAAGTTTTCTTAAATTACCATTTAAATTTAGGCAGGTCATTTATTTGATTAAAAGGCCAGTCTTGAGTGCCTTTTTTTTGGGAGGAAAGTGCATGTACTGATTACTACATTCTACACTGTTTTCTGTCTGGCATGTTTAAATGTCTCATGACAACATGCTCATTTGGACCAGTGCTCCTAAAGCTTTTGTTCCAATCATATGCACAGGTCTCTGCAGGAGGCACACCGGTGGCTGCCCGCACAGCACAGGACCACAGCTGGGTGTAGGTGGCTGACTTGGTGCAGAACCATCACTCTAGTACAACTAAAGGTGTTCTCTATGGAAGGTTCTCTCTACCACCAATGGAAGTCAAAAGCCCAGGAAAAAACATAAAGGCTTATTTATAAAGTCTCTCAAATGCCACCTTTACATATTACCATGTGTTCTGTTAATCCAGAATTCCTATTCTTGGCAGCTTTCTTTAGTTTGAGGAGTTCCCTGCCAGTAAAATAACGAGCCTGGGAAAACGCATCCACAGGCACACAGCCCAGTCAGATGAATGAACTGGTCTTTGAGTGAGTATGCCTTAATCTCTAATGAGCCTATCAAAAGCAGCCCACTTCTCTGGATTCGCTTCACCAGGACTAGTTTCCAATACCATCATGTCTTGTTCTTCTATAATCAAACTACTGGGTTTGACAGGTCTTCAGAGTCAAGTTCAAATGTCACCTGTTTGAAAAGCCACTCCTGATCTTTGCAACCAGATGGTCTCTACTTACTTCAAACTCCCAGAGCACTTTTCTCCATATCCCAGGACTCTTTTATTCCAGTGATAAACTGGAAAAAAATGTTCTATGGTCATTTGTGGGTTGACATTATGCTCCTGGAGGCAAGGCCTCGATTTTTTCTTGATCCACTGAAGACCTACCTCAAACAGTGCCTTCCACACTGTAGAATCCCACTGCACTGAAAGGAATCAAAGCTCTCGAGTAGAGTGGAGGGGATGGCTGGAAAAGGGCTCTGTGTTCCCTCCACATGAAGGAATAGGACACTGTAATGCACCTAGGGGAAATGACCAAAATACCCCACCCTGACACTGGCTCTGTCCTTCAGCAGGAGTGCCGTAGGGAAGCAGCAACATGTGTCTGGTCCACCTCTTCACCTGATTTCTTTGATTTGGACTTTTGGTAATAGAACATTCTGTCATTAACATTTGTTCTGCATCTGAATTATTCCTAAATACAGGTCAGCCACCCATCTTATGATCGGCCATTTTCAGAGGAAATTAAGTCAGGTTAAATAAATACTACGTGAAGGGCTGGGATGTGATTTCTGTGGCCAAGAGTGTTTCCTGGGCTTGGAGTCTTATGAAGAATCTCCTATTTGCTCTGGTTAATTCGATATTGCATTGCCCACAGTTAGAGTATAATCCCCATCTGTAAATCACCGCAGCTATTTCAGATTGGTAAACATGTTTGTCCTAATGGTTACTGAATATTTAAAGAGGTAACGTTTCTTTCTGAGTATTATTTCCCTCTGCACTTGTGACTAATTTAATGCTATTGCATAGTGTAGACATGAATTTGATAATTTTCTTCTTAGATAATTTCTCTCCATCATTTGACGTTGTGAAAGAAGAAACAAACACATATATTATTACATGTAGGAAAATCAGGATCTTTAGAATGTTGGTTTAGAAATTCCAAGTGAGAACTAGAAAGTATATCTTTGAGTAAAAAAAAAAAAAAAAAAAAAAATAATAATAATAATAATGCAGGACCTAAAGACACAGGTAATCTTTCCATGAAGACGAAGAGTGTTTTTGGAGTACAGATAAACAAGAGGGCTTCATCCCAAAGCCGAAGATACAGACTTTCCCGCGCCGCCACCCCGCCCGGCCCTACCTCTTGTTCCTGTCCTCCAGCTGCAGGGTGTACACTGTGTCCTCAGCAGCGTGCGTCTTGGCATTGCTGTCTCCCCACTTCAACTTTAGGCTCTGAGGCCCGGCTGCAGCACACTCGAGCCTAGGAGGCAAGGGTGGTAATGGCCGAGTTTTTGCTTTAATGAACTGACTAAAGGGTCCAGCTCCAATTTCATTTATGGCCTGAATCCTGATCCTGGAAAAAGAAATAAATAAAAATATTACAGGTTTAAGAAGCAGCAATTCCTCATATGAAATAAACATCCTGTGGAGTATTTATTACTCACCCCTAAAGCAATATCATGGAATTAGAAAAACAAATGAAAGTAATTTGAGAACTGGGCAGCTAGGGGGACAGATTATACTCTCTGTCCAAAAAAAAAAAAAAAAAAAAAAGAAAAACTAAAAATGGAGCATTATCAGCAAAATAATTAAAAAAAGAAAAGAAAAAGGCTGTTGCCTGAGGTAAGACATCCTAAGACAGTAAGACATCCTAAAGACATGCTTTTGTATTTTGCTCAGCCATGCTTTAGCTGCTTCACAGCCAGTTTCGGAAATAACTGGGCTATAAAGAATAAATGGAATAGAGAACAAATGAGTCTCCTTCAGTTCAAAACCAAAGGAAAAAATCTCTCCCACAGGGCATTTCCCCTCCCTTCTCCAGCTTACCCAGCATCTCTGCTAGTCTTTCCCCAGTGCTGGTTACAGGGTGATGTACAGATGTGAAAAATCTCAACTGGATGTTTACCCTGGGCCTTGTTATGGGTAATAAAGATATTAACACTGCCCTCATGGTCTAGGAATTTACAACCAAATAGTTACAGTGCATTTGTAAATTAATATCCTATTATTTCTATTGTACTCATTCCTTTATTTTCTCCCTCATTGACTGAAATGGTTCTGTGAGGTCATCATACAACACATTGACGGCACTGCTCCATCCTCATCCTCGACCCCTCTTCCTGCAGTAACAGGATGCTCTAGAAGCTTGTTTCCTCCTGACACTCGGAGGCATTCTCCTTTACTTAGACCAAAGGACTCACGCACAACCCCTCCCTCCCTTTGCTCTCCTTCCTTTCGACACATTATGGGCATTTCTGTTGGTAGCCTCAGACATCTCCACAGCTTCACCCACTTCAAGACCATGCCAGGTCTGCATTTCCTCATGTCTGTGACAGGGCCTCCAGTGGAATCTCCATTAGAACACCTGCTAGCTAGGTACTGGGCAGTGTGGTGTCACTTTGAAACTTGAGTTGAATTTGGAAGTGTTTTAAAGCACATAATAAAAAATATAGTCAAAGAGATAAATTCTTAGGAAACAGATTAGTTTAAAATATTCCTATAATTTAGATTTATGCACTTCTCATTTACAAGTTATTGCTTACATTATTAGACATATTAAATATATATAATGATAATGGGAAATATCACTTAAGTATTACTATAGCTAAATGAAGCCTGTGACCTCAAAAGGGCATTAATTCTTCAAATGTAAAGATTACATAATTTAGCAAGTCATTATAATAATACTAGAGGCTCAGTGCACAAGATTCATGCACTGGGTAGTGGGGAGGGTCTTTCAGCCTGGCCTGCACCCTCCTGCAGTCCAGGAACTCTTGGGGAATATCTGACTAATGGCTTAGGCCTGCTCCCCAATGCAGTCAGACATCCTTAGCCCCGCTTCTGGGCTTCTGGCTGAGCGCCACAGCAATGGTGGGATCCTCTCCCACTTCTGGCAGCACTAAGGATGTCCGACTGCTCACAAGGAAAGGGGACCTAAACAGTCAGTTGAACATCCCCCTGAGTGCTTCTGGACTACGAGAGGGTGTAGGTGGGGCTGAGGGACAAATTTCATGCACTGGGCCTCTAGTCTATTCATAATAAAAGCTTCAGAAAACTAGGGAAAGAAGGGAACTTCCTCGACCTGACAAGAGAATATTTAGAAATGCCTACAGCTAACATTAGACTTAATGATAAAAGACTAAATAATTTCTCTTTAAGATCAGTAACAAGGCAAGGATGTCTACTTTCATCATTCCTAGTCAATATCATGTACTAAAAGTCCTATAGAATATGTGTGTGTGGGGGGGAGGTAAGAGGGAGGAGGCGAGCAGGGAAGGCATAGAAATATAGAAAACAAAACAAAACAAAACTGAAACTATAAGATACTGCTGAAAATATTATAGAGACATACTGTGCTCATGAATTACAAAACTCTACACAGAAAAAAAAAAAAAAGGTTAAGTCTCCCTCAACTGTGCTATACACATAATGAAATTCTATCAAAATTCCAGCAGGAGTCTTTTCAGTAGATATATATAAGTTCATTCTAAAAGTTATGTGAAAAAGCAAAGGAACTAAAATGGCTGATACAAATTTGGAAAATAAGAATAAAGTTAGAACAACCATGCTACCAGACTTAGGATTTACTATAAAGCTACAGTAATCAAGACAGTGTGGTACTGATAAAGAGACAGACTCATAGATCAATATAACAGAATAGAGATTCCAGAAATAGACCCATGCAAATATGGCCAATTGACTTTTGACAAATGTGCAAAAGTAATTCAATGGAGAAAGAATAGTCTTCTTAACAAATAATGCAGAAACAATAAGATTTCAATAGGAAAAAAAGAATTCTCAATCTAAAGCTCACCTTCCACTAAACTTCATTCAGAATGGAAGACAGACCTAACATTTGGGTAAAGAGTTTTTAAAAAGAATGTGAAAAACATGATTCATAAAAATAAAAACACCCTGAAAAACTGGACTTCATAAAAATTAAAAACATTTGTACTCCTAGGAGAATGAAGACAAGCAACCGACTGGGAGAAAATATGTGCAAATTATATACTGACAAAGAAATTGTATCCAGAATGTATAGAGGCCTCTAAAAATGCAACAGTAAGAAAATAAACCAACCGATTTAAAAAAAATGGCAAAAGACTGGAACAAATATTCCATTAAAGAGGATAAGCAGATGGCAGACAATCACATGAAAAGATATTCAATATCAGTAGCCATTAGGAAAATGTAAATGAAAATGAGATACCACCATGTCCCTATTAAAATAGCTAAAATAAAAAAAAATACTTAATACCATGTTGGCAAAGATAAGAGGCAACTGAATTTCTCATATTTTGCTGGTGATAATAGAAAATGATAGCTACAATTGAAAACAGTTTTCTTATAAGATTTCTTAAAAGTTTAGCATATACTTATCAAATGACCCAGCAATCCAATTTCTTGGTCTTTACTCCAGAAATATCAAAATTTATGTAAACATAAAAACTTGGACACAAATGATATCTCTCTATTCATAATCACCTAAAACTGGAGGAATAGCTGCCTCATAATTTAGAATGTAGCCAATACTCATCTCTGATAAAGTACAGCAAAAATTCCATTAAAGAGCCTTACTTACTGTTCCCAGATCCTATTATACCAGAGGCTACATCAGATCTCTTGTAGACCCCCCAAGTTTCTCAATGTAACACTGAAAGACTAAAAGCAACTCTTCCCTGTGTCTCCACATGAGTCTTATAAAATAGAATTACGGTATTAATACAAGAGTATTTTTCTATGATTGGAAAATAAGACATTTTTCCACAACTGGAGAAGAAAAATCTTTTTTTAAAAGGTGGTAATCATGGTAGTAGAAATTACTACCGTTTTTCCCTTTTTAAGAAAAGGGAATTAAGTTTTAGCCCTTCTCAAAGTTATAACGAATTTCTTCAACTACAAGGTTTATATTAATATCTTCCTAATGTCTAGATTGCCATTCCTTCTCTTTATTCCAGGCAGGTACTCCTAGAGTCTGGAGGTCAAGATGCTTTCTTCCATTTGCTTACCGACAGACCTCAGGAGCTCACCTTTTTTTTTTGTTTAATTATATTTTTTTGGTTTCTTACAGAGAGGAAGGAAGAAGGATAGAGTCAGAAACATTGATGAGAGAGAAACATCGATCAGCCGTCTCCTGCACACTCCCTACTGGGAATGTGCCCACAACCAAGGTACATGCCCTTGACCAGAATCGAAGCTGGGACCTTTCAGTCTGCAGGCTGATGCTCTATCCACTGAGCCAAACTGGTTTTGGCTGGAGCTCACCTTGTATTTTGCTTTGTGCAGCCCCAACAGCCAAAAGATGAGGGGGGAGGAAGACAGCCATTCACAGAAGACAGGGGAAAGCCACAGGGACGGCCTGTGTGGCCCAAAGGGGAGAAAGAGGAAAACAGATTTTCACAGGGGATAGAGAATTCTGCCACAGAGGTGTAGAAAAGAGGGGGGCTCCATGTGGGGTTTGAGCTTTGAAGCTGCTATAGTTACCAATAAGAAGGGATTTTCAAAAGACAAAAAGCTGCAGCCTTTATAACCCGTAGGGAAAAGGAGCTTAATGGGTTACCCCTTTGGGACCCCCTCCTCATGTGGGAGTCTGTACTTGTTTCCAATAAATTTCCACCTTTTGTCCGTGGCTTCATTATTCGAATCCACCTGGGCAAGAACCTGGGAAAGAAACCACCTTTGCATTCTACTCAGAGAAAAATCATGCATTTCAGTTTGATTTTCCGCATTTCATATACAATAGCAATAATAAGAGTATCACAGTAGCATTTTGTCTCTTCAGCAGTGGGAATCCTGCTTCTCACTTTGGTGACCTTGTGGAAATTATCTAACACCTTTAAGTCAGAGTATAAAATGGTGTTAGGAATATCTTTGCTGCATTTACAGTATAAACAGGGCTGCTTAAGATAAGGGATGTGGAGAGCACTTTTTATTTTTTTTTAAATACTTTATATTATACCACACAACCAGAAAAGAATTTAAAAGCACTTCAGTGAATTTTAAAGGGCTATTTTATGGAATTAAGAGTTGTTATTCTCATGATTTCTTTTGAGACCACCATTCCTCTCTAAAAGTGAAGAAAATGTGCTGAGCATCCTCACGGAGTGGCACTGCATTGGGCATTCAATCTCCTATCTTCATTTTAGTTGCACTATTACACTGCCTCACAGTATAACCTGAATAATTTGCTGATATCATCTATGTTCTTCCTTCTCCTAAATTATGGCCAAGGACCTGGCTAAGGACTGGCTTTTTAAATCATCCTCCGAAAGTGAAGGTGAGACAAAGAGTCTGGGAACAGATGATCATCACAACAAACAACACTGAACACCTGCTCTGCCCAAGGAGCTGTGCTATGAGTAGAAACCAGCCCTTTCTCTTTCCTTCAGAGATGAGATAACTGCAGTTAAACTCAGAGAGATTAAATAACTCAAGCTAACTACCCCATGGACACTAGGTGCTGACCCTTAGATTTGATATGTACAACACTGCTCTAATTTCTACCCGCCCCCATGAGGTAAGAAGGAATTACTTGTCTATTTTACCAGTGAATGAACTGCAGCGGCTAAGTTCAGTCCTTTGCCCTGATCTACGGTGGATACAGGCCAGATCTGGGTGAGAACTGGGTCTTCTTAGCCTCCAAGTCTTTGTGCATTCTGGCATGCCATACTCGCCTAACACCTGGGCCACACAAGGCTTCTAATCCAATCAAAAGACAATTTTAATTCAACCCACACTTTCAGTTCAACAACTGCCATTTGCCGATGAAACAGACAAAATAGCCAACGAATGTATTTTCACGTTATCTAAATATCCTTTTGCCTTGCAATCAACTACGGAGATTTTAAAATACATCAACTTTCCTCCATTTTTACAAAAACACATTTTGTTTCAGTAAAAATGCATGGAAAACATTTTTTCATGCAGCTGATGCACTGAATGTTAATTAGTTGTAAAAGTCAGACCCAAACTGAAGTGGAACGGAGGATCCAATACAATGAAATGAGGCCAGGTCTTCTTACATGCTGGTGAGCACATAAAACTGAGCCCAGAAGGCTGAGAGAACAGAACAAAGACTACGGTAGTGACTGATCATTTTGTTTTTTTTGGGGGGAAAAAAAATGCAGTACGTAAAAATAATCTCCTAATTCCAGCAAAAGCTCACTTGGGACTAACAAGAAAACAAATACCTTGAGGGATAAGTTCAAGAATTCAAAACTGACTTTCAAATTTTACTAAAGTCTATCCAAACCCAAATTTGAGATGTTTTCTCTTAGCTGAAGTAACATGTTAATTCTGAAATTCAGATAGGTTCCGCAGGGCATTTTCTTTTTTTAAACATGCACTGCATATCAGTTTTTGAAATCTTAAGCTCCGCAAACTAAGTGTAAGGGAAATGGAATTTTGCTTTCCAATTTAGGAATGTGATGTAATGCTGAGAAACTCTATCTTGGCTAGACTGATGTGAAAAATCTGTTCAAATGCCAGGAGCCTGCAATATCCATCAATACACTGATAATACTGATTAAATAAATCAAATTAAGAACACTGTTATCCTGGCCGGTGTGGCTCAGCTGGTTGGGCGTCATCCAGTGCACCAATATGTTGCCAGTCCGGGCTCATATTTGGATGGTGGGCTCAATCCCCAGCTCGGGGTGTGCAGGAGGCAGCTGATCAATGTTTTGCTCTCACATCAATGTTTCTCTCTCTCTCCTCTAAAAATCAATTAAAAAATGTTATAAAAAGAATATTTTTTATAAATTTTTATAAAAAATCGAATAAAATATCTACTGTCTAACTGCTTCCGATCATAGCCTTCCATAATGCACTTTACACACACATACACTACACACAAATTTCTGACACCACCTGTATCAAAAGAAGAATGACTTTCAGAACAAAACCTTCCACCTGGGGAAGATGACTTCTCAGCCACCATCAGCCATCCTGGAACTCAGAATGTCTGAAGTATAGAGATGAGGGCAGGGAAGACAGGCCCCCTTCTCCCATCAAGGGATGGGGTAGGAGAGGTCTAAGAAGCAAAACATGAGCTTTTTACACCCCCCATCCTCACTCCCAATCTAACATCCGATCATCTAATTAAAGAAGAGAAAAATATGACAGGAGAATCATCATCAGGTAACTTCTGAAAAAAAAAATAGTAGCATTAACATAAGAAACCTCTTCGGGGAAAGTATTTTTACAGCACAGCTATTCAGAGAAGGCTTCCTGGAAGGGTAACCTGAGCTGGTGCTTTTCCTGACAGCCCCATGGATGCAGGGCCACCTTTCTGTCTCCAGGCACTTAGATTTCCTTTTGTCTCGTGCCCTGCCTTGAGGGGGCATGGGGACCTTAAATATCTCCCATTGCTTAAAGGAAAATGCCAGATTTCCAGACATTCTACCTGTAACCTGGTCACAGCTCACTTTCCAGCTCACGTCTTCCCTCCCAAGCATTAGTGACATAATGTATTGAGTGCTTACTTACCATGTGCCAAGTCCCATAGGAAATGCCTGAAATCTTATCTAAAGCACACAACACCCTATTAGATAGTTCAAGTTTGTAACCTGTTTTATAAATCAGAAAACTGAGGCACTGAGTTTAATGACTTGCCAGAGGTCAAAGAGACAATAGTGAGAGACCCAGGACTGAAGTAAAGGCTGTCTGTCCGACTCCAGGGTACTACTTCTGAACTATTCACAATCTGTCTCCTAATAAAGCCCATCTTGTCTTGTTAGGATGAAATGACTTGCGATTCACTTCTTGACAGGCTAATGTAGTGCCTGACATAGAGTAACGACCCAGTAAGTGTGATTTCCTCCCCCAGCCCCATTTTCCCTAGCAAAAAGAGCATAAATGAGCATAATAAACAACTCTATCTTTCCTTGTTTGCCAGCTCTGTATGAGTCAGATATATAATGAGGTTGCCAAAAAAAAAAAAAAAAAAGTAACTTTAGGCAACCTTACTAATTGTTCCATTTGGAAAACAAGTAAGGTGACAGTCTTGCTCTCCTCTGAGCCAGCCAGGCAGCCAGCTAGCCAGGCCCATTTCTGGAGGTCTGGGCACACTAAAGGGACCATCAAGAAACAGGACACACCCAATGAAGAGGATGGAGAAGGTTACAGAAAACCCACCCCAGTCTAGACCAGTGGTCGGTAAACTCATTAGTTCAACAGAGCGGCAAACCGCCAACCACTGGTCTAGACGAAAGTGAATGAAGTGAGGATGGTGAAATAGAAGACAGCTGACATTGTTAAGATAATGATGACTAAGTGTGCCGGGATCACCAAGGCACAGTCTACAGGAGTGGGGCTCCCACTTTTATGGTTTGCGAAAGTACTACAGGTGATTCTTATATAATTAAACATTCAAGAACCAATGCTTAGAGGTTCTCAAACTTTAACATGCACCAAAATCTCCTGCAGGGCTATTTAAGCAGAGTGTCTGACCATACCTGATTCAGGAGGACTAGAGTAGGGCCTGATAATTTGCATTTCAACAAGTTTCTAGGCGATGGTGGTATTGCTGGTTTAGGACCATAGTTTAAGAATCAATGCTCTAGAGAAGGTCCCAAGATCAATTGTGCAGATTTCAGATGGAGAGCAGCTTTAACAAAATAAGAGTTATTCACAAGTGGCATAGACTGCCTGGTGATTAGCAGCTGGAACCACTGCACAGGCTGGGAATGCTGGAGTCAGAACACTGGGAATGGATGACACCATGTGATCTTTCCTCCATCAGCTGGCAAAGACTATGACTGTGGCATGCAAAGGAAAGCTACATCTCTGTTTCAAAAAACATTTTCTTTTTCCTCAAACCAAAACAACTTCAATTTCAAACTTAGTTCTAAGCTTAAAAGTAAGGTTTTTAAAGATAGCACTATAATTCCAAACATTATGTTAGTAAGCCAATGGGTATTTTTGCAAGAACCAATGGATCAATTAAAATACTCTTTTGCATCAATAGGTTTGCAAGAGAGGTGCATGTTCCTGTTCCCGCAAGATGCAAGATGGAGAAAGAAAAAAAATTCAGTATGAGAACAATCTGTAACTACTAAAAAAAAAATCAAACCAAAGAAACAAGTTCTTTACCAAAGCCTCATGGACTGCTTATGATGCTTCATCCCATACTTTTATCTAGAACATCATGATCTGTTCATTTATATTTTAACAAATTTATGGGTCAGAAAAAGGTGAGGCAAAAGTTCATTGGAACAAAATTACATCCTTTGTTCCTTGAATACTCATTTTGTATTTCGCTATAATTGTTGCAATTTTGCTTTTGAAACAAAAGACCGAGAGCATAATTGATTGGAGACGTACTATAGAGTACCCATTTGTGTATTATAGAAACTAGTATAAAGTTGTATAAAGTTATCTTGAATTTGAATATTAATTTTAGTATCTTAAATATGAAATACTCAATTTATTTACTGATTGACCAGTGAGCACTAAGGCTAAATCTTTTTCTTAAGAGTAGGGTGGGGGATGGAGGGGAAAATCAAACAATTTGACTAAAGCCAAAGACCTGCCTTTCCTAAAGCTATTCAATGTCATGCAGTCTATATAAAATGGTATCTTTCAAGCTATCCCTAAGGTTGAAAGGTGACATCCTTCCAATGTGACTTCCCAATTCAGCTCAATATGCCTTGCATATTAATACTGCATTAAATTATTTAGCTCCATCCAATAAATACTCTAAAATAGAGTCTTGAGGTATTCTCTAAATTAAGTTCATTCTCCCACAGTCTTTACATGACTGAACCATTTCATTTTCTCTATAACAGAACTGTCCTGAGAAACTTCTTAACACGTGGAGGATGTTTTATAATTTCTACCATAATTGGCATTTTATCAAGAAGCAATGATTTCCTGTGTCAGTTCCTTCATTTAAATTCCAGATGTCTTTCTAGAAGTCATTTGACTGTATGTTGACTAATAAAAGTCAACATTCCTCCAATATCATCCTATCTAATAAAAGAGAAATATGAAAATTGACCATACCTCCACTACACCTACAAGCCACGCCCACAAGCCTCTCAGGAGCAAGTATGCAAATTAACCCACCCAAGATGGTTACGGCCATAGAGATAGCAGCAGGGAGGCTTGGGTTGTCCCTGGGATTGGAAGAAGCCAAGCTTTCCACACACCCTGGCCGTGCCTTTGCATAAGGCAACCAAGTTTCAATGGCTGCCAACATAGTGCAAGCAGAAGGCTGGGCTCTGCTCCAGGCTACAAAGTTTCAATTGCAGAAGATAAATAAATCCCAGATATCAGGGCCTCCACTTGGGTTACCAGGAGGCATGGCTGGCCTACAAACCACCACAGGCCCCTTGCCCAGGCCACCCATGCCCCAAGGGAACCCCCACCCTGATCCAGGACACCCTTCAGGGCAAACGAGCTGGCCCCCACTGTGCACCAGGCCTCTATCCTATCTAATAAGAGAGTAATATGCAGATTGACCATCACTCCAACACACAAGATGACTGCCTCCATGTAGTCAAAGACTCTGCCCCCATGTGGACACAAGATGGCCAGCAGGGGAGGGCAGTTAGCAGGGATCAGGCCTGCAAGGGAGGGCAGTTGTGGGCAATCAGGCCAGCAGAGGAGGGCAGTTGGGAGGGACCAGGCCTGCAAGGAAGGGCAGGTGGGGGTGATCAAGCCTGCAGGGGAGGGTAGTTAGGGGCAAACAGGTGACAGAGGAGCAGTTAGGCATCAATCAGGCTGGCAGGGGAGTGGTTAGGGGCAATCAGGAAGACAGGCAGGCAAGCAGTTGGGAGCCAGCAGTCCTGGATTGTGAGAGGGATGTACGACTGCCTGTTTAGGCCCGATCCTACCTGCATCGGGCCTAAATGGGCATTCGGACATTCCTCAAGAGGTCCCAGATTGGAGAGGGAGCAGGCTGGGCTGAAGGACATCCCCCCCCCATGCACGAATTTCGTGCACCAGGCCTCTAGTCCTTCTATAAACTTTAAAGTTTATAATCATGTATGCCACCTTTACAGTAGGTACAATGTCAAGGAAGAGGTGGAATTCCTAGGCTAGCATTTGCCCTATGAGCCCTATTATGATTTCTAGTCCGAATGCTCAGAGCCCTGGCCTGGGGATTTGTGTTCATTCCAGGGTAGACATGGCTGTGAAGCAGACTGATCACAGAAACTTCCAGTGAGTCCCTACACCAGTGTGGCTTCTTCATAGCTGAGGGATCAAGGTCAAGCATCTGGTGTCTTAAAAACAGCTGAAGGATGACAGTGATGTGGTCATTTCCCCCCAGAAATATATCTCAGGGTCAGCACCATCATTGGGGAAATTCCCTGAAGTCAAGGTCTGGTTTTAATCATTTCCTCCGCACCTGACTAGACTGCTCTGCACACAGAAGCACTTATATTTGATTAGATGCAAGAGTGAAGACTGCTTTTCTGAGATTGACTTAAAAGCCTAAACTGAAGGAGTGCCCTTGGCTGCCTCTTCACCTATGTAAGTCATATCCCCCTTTATTCTGTTCCTATTTCAAATCCCACTGTGAACCATCCTGACCATTCTGAACGGTGTCCCACTGTTATTTTCAGCCTGTGTTGTCACAATAACCTACTATTTTTGGTTGCTGTTTAAATGTTCCCCAACTCTGAGTGCTCTGCAGGCAAGAATATTGTTTATCACTGTTTTACAGACAGACTCACAGTGTAGAGACTTCTTAAAAGAATAAGAGTAGGGAAAACTCCTCACAAACATCCTGTCATTGTTTTAAAAAGCAAAATAATATATTTATATAAATTAGTCACAAAAAATTTGGTAAGAGAGAAAAAAAGAGTAGAGATAATATGATATCCCAGGATGGAACTTTTGTCACTTACAACCGATTAGCTGATTCTTTCTTCAGCTTTTAGAAATAGAAAAGGTAGTGTACCAGACTATTGAAATAGAAGACACTGTCAAAAAAGACAAGTGAAATGATAAGTCCTATTCTAGCAGGAAGTTTATTTGCCTGCTGTTCATTGCCCTTCCCCACTCCAAGAAGAATCAGTCTTGTTTGATGGTGAGCTTGATAATGATGAAAATTACAATGCATGTTTATTGTGTACTTGCTATATACTGCTGGGCTGTATAGAAGTATCTACCTAAAATAAGAGTAACATTTTAATTGACAATACATTCACAATGTCCACCAGCCAATTAGGAGCATGCAAACTAAGCCAATAAAGACAGTGGCTTAATTTGCATACACAGGCATCATGGTCACCATGGCAACAATGCAGGCTTTCCATGCCACCCTAGCTGCTCTGGGCCTCTGGGCAGCATGGAAAGGTGGAAAGGCAGCTCTGGGCCAGAGTGGAAAGGGGCCAGAGTGAAGGCGATGCCAGTGGACAGGGGAATGAAGGCCCATTCTTGCACAAATCTTTGTGCATGGGAACTTTAGTTCAATATTAATGTATTTACTCCTTACAACATGCTTATGAGGTTAGCAATTTTGTTCTTCTCCTTCATGGAAGAAGAAACTGAGACCCAAGGAGGTTCTGGTAGCACACATATACAACCACAGATGGTTCCCTCAATCCTCTAATGCTAACCTTGTGTTGAGTGAGTTATGGCAATGTGGAGAGAGGGTTAAATGATTTGAAATTTTAAGAGGCCATGTTACAGAAGGAGGTGTGTGAGGAGAGGAAGGCAGATGGCTGACTCCGGATTGGAAGACTGAGGAAAGGAAAGCACACATCTGTTCATTGGGTTTTACTTGTGTTGTGTGATATGTCTTTCTCTGGCCCCTTGGGAAATCCTGAGTAAAAGCCACATCACATATATATTTTTTAAACTGTGTCTGCTTTTGGAGAGGAATCAAAGAGGAGTGGAGCCCTACTTCAGAAGTGGGCAAATCCATGGTGAGGACAGAGGGTGTCCGTCCACAGATGGATATGAGTCACAGTAAAAATACAGAGAAAAGTGGCTATCAAGAGACCAAGAGGGAGCAACTGATCTAAAGTGATGGATGAAATTGAGTAAATTTGTAACCGACTCAAAGTATAAAGCTATTTAAGTTTTAAAGCTGTATTTGCATTTAGTACTCATATATTTTAGTTAAGAATGACTAGCATTCACTCGTTTGGCCTTTAGAAACTGAAGGGTGTGGAGCCCCAGTACTGATGGATCCATACAGTCCTATTTCTCCCTCCTTGCACTCACCGGTACGTTGTTTCTGGAAGAAGATCTTTCAGAATGTGGGAGGTGGTATTGCCCACGGTGATGCTAGTGTCTCCCAGATCAATGTTGTAAGCAAGGATTTCAGATCCATTATTGCACGGCTCTTCCCAGTTCAGTACAAGGCACACAGAAGGTGAATTGGGGTAGGCATTGGGGGGCTCCTCCTCCAGGACACAGAGAGTGGAGACAGGGTCAGGGGCAGATGCTGGTGTCTGGCAAAGGACAAGCTCGCTGTACGGCCCTGCTCCAGCTTGATTGATGGCCTAAAAGACAAGAAAAGCCCATATTACACCATTGTACACTTGAAGGCCTCCATGCTAGGTGCTGCTAAATAAATAATATATGATTTACTTCCAGAAATGTAGGTAGAAATAAATCCTAGAAAATGTCCACTTTCCAAAAAAAGCCAATCACATCTTTTCTATTAAGCAAAAGGTAATAACATTGCCATCATCACCTTTCAAGAAAAATAATTTTAAAATAATCCTTTCTATTTGTATGGCCCACTGCAGGTTATATACTGTCTTATACAACCTTCACAATAACCATCTGATGTACGCAGTGCATTGCAAGTATTCTTATTTGCCTTTCATAGATTTAAGGCAAAGCTGAGATGGGAATTCAGTCATCTGACTTTCAATCCCAGTGCTGTCCTGGAAGAGCAACAAGAATTTTAGAAAAGGTTTCTTATGTTTTCCCATGTGAATGATAAACTCATATCTGAAGTCAATTCTCAGCCCTTTCTGACTTTACCTGAGAGCAATAGCTGACCCCTTCCTCACTCACTGCTCTTTCAAATACAGTGGTACCTTGAGATACGAGTGCCCTAACATATGAGATTTTTGAGATACAAGCTGTCGAGCGAGCGATTTTTGCTTTGAAATACGAGCAACATTTGAGATAGGAATAATCTCACGGATCGGCCGGCTGCACACGACCCACCAGTTTACCACGACTCGAGCGTCTCATAGTTTCCCATGCCTCAAGGTTATGGAATGAATTAAACTCGTATCTCGAGGTACCACTGTACTTATTCACTTGGTCTCCAGAGCCCATACTCGTTTTTTTGCTTACTAACTGCTGCTTCTCAGCCACCTATACGGTTGCTCTGCATCAAGCTTGGACACCTCTTATTTTCTATCTCTGCTCAAACTCTTGGAGAGCTATTGTGTCAGGGGATAAACGGCATTGATATCCTACTTCTAAAATTACTTGGGTAGTTTGGACTTCTGCCTTAAACGCCAGCCTTATGTATTCAACTACCTTTCAGGTATCACCACTCCAATGTCAAGTAAGCATCTCAGCCTCAAAGCTCCTCATCTCCGCCTACCGCAGTCCCCACCCTTCAGCTGTCCAATCATATCCCACCCCTGGACACCTTTCTTCCTCTCAGACCCCTATCCAATGTATCTGTTAAAATGCAGTGTGGGGAAGTCAATGCTAAGTGAGAACATATACCCTAAAAGGAGAAATAGAAGAGCATTTTAAAGGGAGACAAAATCTCAAAAAGCATAGTGGAGTTCTTTCCTATGGTGACAGAGTTCTTCATTTATATCCTGCCTGGCTCCTAAAACAGTAGTGTGGCCTTATCTAACCTTTTCCCAATGACTCAGCATCACTATTATAAAGATCAGATAATGTGCTGTGACCTTGACTCATTGACAGAGGGTGAATTATGCCCCAGTTGCTCCACATGGGAAGGGAAGTCTATTCTGAAATGTTTCTGATAAAAATAAGATTCTGAGTTTAACAGAAAAGCCTCAATTGATACGGAAAATTAACGTGTGAAGGGGATGTTTTCTCCAAAGAGACCAGAGACATTGATGTTGATGGATCTGCAATAAGCAACTTGATCTGTGACTTAAATTGGGTGGAAACCTAAATCTGGCATCTTTGCTTCTTTATCCAGTTAAATCTAAATGTGTGTGAAGACAGAATTCTTCAAGGTCAAGAACCAAATTTGACTCATCTTTGTATCTCTCCTCTTGATCATACTGACCATCCTTTGATTTTGGCACAAGTAGTGCTCAAGAAATGTTACTGAACAAATAGATATAAAAACCCTGTTTTCTCAGGACAATACAAACAGAAAAAAAAAATCATTTGTCCAAGTCAATAAAGTAAAAGTAAACCCATAACTACTGTTACTCCTAGGGGTTAGGCTAGAAGCCAATTGTTCTTGATTATTCTATGTGGACTCCCAAGTGGAAGTGTACAGATAACCAGCCTTGTTCCTGGTCACTGAGAAGGGGAAGGTATACCCTGTAAGTAATGAAGGCTAGTCCAAACTACTCTAATGCTTGTTTTTGGCTCCATTCAACAGCTGACATATAAAATGACCATCTTTTGCCATTTCTCAGTGCTTTCCCTCTGAAATGTGCATCTCAGAGAAATTCAGACAGAAGAAATCTTTCATAAGGAGCTATGACACCTCTGTCTTGGACTCACTCATTTATTCAGGGAATCGATAACAAGCAAGACGCAAGGGTGGTGAGAAGCAGAGAAGAATCTGGTTTTATTCTTACATTTTAGGACCTCTTCAAGTGCCAGAAATTAATTGTAGCATTTATTTTATTTAAAAGGACTCTTTTTCCACACATCCCTCCTGGTAGCCTCCCTCACAAGCCTCTGAGTAAGTTTCCCAAAGAGCCTTCCATGGAACACCAGTGTCTATTGGTAAGTCTGAGCAGCGTCGACCCACCTGTAGTCTACAGCAATACTGTGCGGCAGGCAGCAGATCCCTTATTGCAAAGCCAGGGTCTGTCCCATGATAAACGAGCTCCAAGGATTCTTCATCCTCTCCCCATTCCAACCTGTACTCTGAGATGTCAGCACCAGAGCTTTCAGGACTCTGGAAAGCAGGACATTCAGGGAATTTAATTTCACCGAGAAAAAAAAATCTACATTGTGTTCAATCCACCAAACCGACAAGGTAACATACCCCAGGATATTTCAAATACATATAGAAGAAAGGCATGGAAGAGATATTCAACTTCCCCTCCATTCTGATCAGTGGTAAAATTTCCACAACTCTGAATGATACAAGCAAGTGCCAAGGAAGACTAACGTGTAAAAGTCACCTATAGTGAATTTGGGCTTTGAAAAGTTTCCTCCTCACGTGCATTCGGGGCAGATAAAGTCAAAGAAACAGAAAATAATGCAGAGCACATGTCTGACTTACCTCCCAGCTCACGAGGACACACCCATCAGGTGTAAAGGAAATACACGGTGCTCTGCACTGTCCAGGAGGCCCTGCAGCAGTGGTAATCTCTGAGACGTCAGAATAGGGGCCGTACTGAAAGAGAAGGACATCTACATGGTTGCATGTATGTGCATGCACACACATGTATGTGTTCATGCCTATGTGTGCATGTACAAGCTTATAACAAAATAAGGGTTATGCTAAAACTTTGGTCAATTCATCTGATTAAAAAAATTTCCTAAGGAGGTTTTTCACTTTCAACTGAATGTGTGTATACATTTTTCCCTACATATATTCACTGAGTGTATATATACTATTACATACGTATATTCTTTTTATTCAAGGGGATTAGGAAATTGGTTACCAAATATTTTCCCCTCCCCGCTTCTTGTGACATCAGAAACATAAACATGAGAAGTTCTCTGAAACGGACCTCAGCAGATGACTGAAGTCAAACACACAGTTGACTTCCAACAACAGGAGTAAACCATGGTTGAAGGCAGTTTTCATACATTACATTAATTAAAGGCGAGAGCAAGTAAAACTCAAATCTGTATAGTTGCTCATTTATCTTTGCTATGGCTGTGATCCCCAAAAAAGTTGATGGGAAAAGGGGCAGAAACAGAAGTACAATAAGGTTTTTGCAGCAGCTGTGATTCTCACATCCCCCCTTTTTACTTATACAAGTTTGGGTGCACAGGCTCTTGTATCCTCTCATCAATACATTTTTATTATTCAGTTTCATGTGTGTTTTAGCTTTAAATAGTTGTGCTGTATCTGCAATGCTTTCCTAATGGGGAATTAGAGTAACTCCTGCTCCTGTGAAAAGTCTGAGATCCAACTACAGACCAAATGCTTTAGTCAGTGTGGCGAAATGAAATGGCTAAAACACACTTCGCTTCTCACCGGTTTGAACAGCACTACCAAGAGCTATGAAAACTCACCCTTGACTTCGTGTTGTCGTTAGTTGGGCTTTCTTATTTTAAAATTTTTCATCAATTCATGACATATATTAATAGGCATAGCTCATCTGTACAAATCACCAGCACTTTTGGGGGATGTTACTGGCAGTCTGCTCTACTGATATCCTCTGGCCCTCTATATTTCTGCCCATTTTTGACGCAGCAAAAAGCCCTACTGTCTATGTGTCACCTCTTCAAAATCCACACCACTCTGTAATTTTTTTTTTAAAAGGGAAAAATACCTCTGTGGTTATAATATAGGCATATTCTTTCAATCTGACAGCCCATCCGACAACTCCAAAGGGAGCAAAAGAAGGCACTTGAACAAAACAGCCCTGTGCTGGCTCCTCTAGTCTCTCCCCAACTTCAGTATAAAACTGACATGAGACTTTGCTGGGTAATCTAGACAACATGGAAAAGGAATCTTATACAGCACTTCTAATTTCTCATAACTGATTACTACAATCAATGAGCAAATAGGAATTATTTTTATATCTAACAAATGCATCTAAAGGGTGATGTTCCTATTAATCTTAAACTCTACCTTAACAGAAAGATGAGGATATAGAAGCAACATTTCCAATACTGGGAGTATGAAATCACAATATATCAAATCAGAAGAAACATTTTATGTGTACTTCTTTAACGGTGGTCAAGGTTGGCTAGATGCTACCGAGGATTTCAGAAGGGGAGAAACCGAAGTATTAAACCTTTTACTCACCCCTCCATCGTTCAGAGCCCTCACTCTGAAACGATACATGGTCCCGGGAAGCAGGTTGCCCACGGTGCACTCGAGCTCTGGCCCATGGTACACCTCTGATGCCACGTCCTCAGGCTCCGTCATCTCCACACTGTACTCGGAGACCTCACAGCCACTTTCAGAGGCAGGAACATCTAGGAGTGAAGGATGGTTCACATCATATCATTTCTGTGCTTCCAGTTGACAAAGATCACATCTGATTTTCCACAAGGCTTGCAAAACAGCATGTAGGTGCCCCCTGACCCCAAGTATCTTAAGTATCTTTCTTACCGAAATACAAACAAACAAACAAACAAACAACAAACAAAAAAACCCTCTTTCCCAAAGAAAAGAGAAACAAAAATAAAGTTTCTGAATGATGTTATTGATACTTCCCAAAGCAAGTACATTTAAGTACATTTAATTACCTTAATATAATAATTTAAAAACAGAACCATTAGGCAAATTACTTTATATTCTAAGAAGGGAAGAAATAGAGAAGAAAATCTTCTCTTTTAACTTCAAACCAAAGGTCACATTAAATCAAGATAGATGGCCCAAAGTTGGCATGCTATTTTATTATATTTTAGATGTAAGTGGTGGGAAAAAATAGTCTGATAAAACTCTGCAGGTTAATATTGGCAATTTTATGTGATAAACTGCTGACACAAAAAGGCTAATATGGCTCAAATCCAAACAGGACCCACACAGGACAAAGCAGCAAAGATGAGGAGAAATTAGCTGTTACTTCATTCTCTAAATTGAACACAACTTTTCTTTTATGAATGAAGTTGAAAAATTCCTGAAAAAGTCTGGCTGTCCTGAAATGTTTTCTAGAAAAGTACCCTCTGAAGGTAGAGGATGGATAGCGCATATGGCGCCATCAGGATCAGGAGGATGAGCAACAGTGAGTGGGAGAACACAAACCCAAGCCAACATACATCAAAAAGAAATATAGACATTTTCAATAGAAAAAAATATAGACGGCTTTCAGAAGAAAGACTTCCAACTTAATGACAAAGCATCTCCAACTGTCCCAATTGTCCATCCCCCCATGAAGAATCGTTCACTCACCCCACTCTAAGTGGACTTCTTTATGCTTTGGTCTACCCAGAACCCTCGGTGGTCGGCACTGACCTGGTGCGATGCTTAGTGTGCGAACAGGGAGGCTTTCAGAACACTGCAGAGAAACACCAGAAAGAACACTCTTAGTTACTGTGAATTCATTACACCTCCACATTTCAGGCATATCTGTACATGCTACCAAAGGAGGTTATATATTGGATGTGTGCTTTCCTATGCAATGAGATTGTGTGTGTGTGTGTGTGTGTGTGAGTGTGTGTTTAAAGTGTGGACATATACTGCATATGGCACTGGTAAAAAACACACAATTATTTCTAGCCCTACCCAGTTTGGTTCAGTGGGTAGAGCGTTGGCCTGCAGACTGAAAGGTTCTGGGTTTGATCCCGCTCAAGGGCACATGCCTGGATTTCAGGCTCAATCCCCAGTAGGGGCGTGCAAGAGGCAATCAATGATTCTCTCCCATCACTGAAGTTTCTATCATTCTCACCCTTTCTCTCTGAAGTCAGTAAAATGTTTTTTAAAAATGAATATTTCTGAAGTCAGATTTGCAGTAAGTGTTTTATATCCTAAGCACACAGCCATTTTCCTTTAAACCAAAATTAGAGAGACCCTTCATGAGGACAGAAGACACAAAACAACAGGTGGATGAAAATTTTAAATGGTGCCATAAATGGCCAACCATCCACATCCAGAGCAGAAAAGCAAATAGACTCATTATTAATCAACTGAGTGTGACGTTAGCCAGCAGGTTCTATTAATGCTAAAATAAGTAGGCCATCTTTCTACAGGAACTGGTTGCGAAGTCTGGTGGTGTGGAAGCTGAACCCCTTTCCAAGACAGGAGAGAACAAGGCAGAACTATGTCGCTCGACCAAACTCCTTCCTGAGATGCAATGCAGAGAGGTACCTCTGCCTCGTGAGCTCCATGCAGTGTCCCCTCCAACCCCCCGCCCCCTCCCCGACACACACACAGGAGGTGCCTGCTGATACTCTGGCTATGTGTGGACCTACCCCACCCTGGGAGACATTTCAGAGAGCTCTGCATAAGCATGGTCTTACTGGACTCCTTTTCCCAGGGGGTCTGCCCATCTGGGCAGTGTAAACATTACACTACTGCTCTTTGGGGAGAGAAAAATAACATAAGACAACACTGGAGATGGATTGATGGCAAAATTAAGTATCCAAATGACAGGTGTTCTCTTGAAAAGTCAACCCAGCATAGGACTACAAGCCATCATCTCTCAATGTCTCTCTCTCTCAATATTAATGGTTTTAAATTACAATATTAAATATCTCAACAATGAAAATATCATTACCATCTTGTCCCTCACTTTCTGAATCTGAATTAAAGCCATTTAGACAACAATTATCTCACTTCTAGAGCACTTCTTGTGTATCTGTTATCACAAGAAGCCTCTGAGAACCCTGTGGTTGAAACCAAGGCTCTCAACGCATGAACTGGCTGGTGTGAAGTCATATAAATAGAAAACAAGAGACCAGCTGCTGCCTACAGATGTGTAAGGTGGGCGGTGCACAACTGCAGGAGGTTCCCTTCAGCTATCACAGGTGTACATGGTTTTTACAGGAATTCTCCAGCAGATGGCAGGAAAGTTCCTTCAAGGTGTGTCTCATTCTCCCAAAGTTGCCAGGGAACTGTGCAGGACATCTCTCCTTTTGATTCTAAATTCTATCTTTTTCTATCATCACAAAAACGGAGGTTTCCCTTATTTAGCCAAAACAAATTCTAGACAACACTCAGTTTTCAATTGCCACATGCGATCACACTTGTAAGAAATAACTGACAAATGTACCAGAAAGTACCACGATTCAGTTGAGAATTATCTTTTATTCTTTTAACCACCCCAAGTCAAGTCTCCTTCTACCACCTTTTATCTCCCCTTTACCCTCTTCTACCTCCCCATCCCTCCATCCTTTTGGTAATCACCATACTGTTGTTTGTGTCCATGAGTTTTTGTTTGTTTTTTTGCTTAATCTTTTCACCTTTTCCGCCCAGCCTGCAACCCTCCCTCCCCTCTGATAGCTATCAGTTTGTTCCCTGTTTCAATGAGTCTGTTTCTATTTTGTTAGTTTACTTTGTTCATTAGATTCCACATGTAAGTCAAGTCATATCACACTTGTCTTTCTCGGATTGGCTTATTTCACTTAGCATAATGTTTTCCAGGTCCCTCCGTGCTGTCACAAAGACTTCCTTTTTATGACTGAGTAGTATTCCATTGTATAAAAGTACCATAGCTTTCTTAACCACTCACCTACTGATGGGCGCTTGGCTGCTTCCTAATCTTGGCTATTATAAACAACACTGCAATGAACATATGGGGTGCATATATTCTTTGAAATCAATGTTTAGGGTTTCTTTCAATACATTCCTAGAAGTGCAATCACTGGGTAAAAAGGAAGTTCCATTTTAACTTCTGAGGTAACTCCATACTGCTTTCCACAGTGGCTGCACCAGTCTGCATTCTCACCTGTGGTATACTAGTGTTCCCTTTTTTCCTAATCCTCGCCAGCACTTGTTGTTGTATTGATGACAGTAGTTCTGACAGGTGTGAGGTGATATCTCACTATGGTTTTAATTTGCTTCTCTCTGAGGATTCATGACACTGATGGCCTATCTTTTATGTCCTCTAAAACACAATTCAAAAAACCCTAGTTTTGCATTTCCTCCTGGGATGCCATACCAGATGACACACCAAGATACATTTTTTTCAATAGTAATTTTATTCTGATGTTATTGACAGGTTGTCTGAGGCTAACCAAAGCTGTCGACTTAAACGTACACCATAACAAAACCAACCTGGCTGTGTCCACCGGTGCTGATGCAGCATGCTCGGAGTTTGTACAAAGTGCCTGGTTTCAAGTGGCTGAACGTGTATTCTGTAGCTGATCCACTGTATGCCACTTCCCACTGACCTGCTGTAAAACAAGACTTGTGTGTAAATTTATATCTTTGGTAAAAAGGTAAGTAGTAATAACCACTAACTGAAAAATACAACACTTTTAAGTCGTTTCCATAAACATTAGTGTCTCCTATTCTCTTTTTTATGAGCTAAAGGGCTCTTTTTCCATTTCCTTTACAAAGTTAAATATTAAAGTATCATGCAATCATTTTTAATACTTAGTACTGCTGGCTAGACTACTTAATATCACATTATTACATGTTCTGACTGAGTGGTTAGACCCTGGAAACCATACAACATCTGAGGTTGGCTCGGGGGAATGGTGAAGGAGAACAGTGGCAGGGAAAGGCTGCTGAGCCTTGAGCTTCTAGTTGGTCTGTGAAGCCTCCTGCTCTTCTCTGCCTAGAAGTTGCAGGAGGGAAAGCCTCACATTGCACACTGAGTCCTCTGGGTAAAGGCCTGCTGTCTTCATGGAGCTCTACTTAAAAGACAAAAATGCCTGAGAGTGTAACAAATTAAAGAGGAAACACTCAGTATGTGATGCAGTTACCTGACCATGACTTGGGATTAAAGAGCGAGCAGAGCCATGGGAGGAGGCTGGATGGGAGGAGTCTGGGTGCCTCCACCGACTGCTGGCCTCCCCACTCCGGGCTGCTGGGATGGCTTTTCCTTCTGTTTTGCTCTCACTAATGCTACGTTTCCAGCTGACTGTTTTACTCCATGAAGTTGTTGGGAAAATGTCTTACAACCTGTTCTGTATTATTTACTAAAGTAACTTCCACAAATTCCCACAGTTGCTTATCCAGTTAGATTTACAATTAAGTTACATGCACTAGGGCCCCAGGAGAAGGGAGAATATCCAATTAATTACCCTGGCATTGCTGAATATAAAACCTGTACTAAAAAGGTAAAGGGGAACAAGGACCACTACAAAGATTCTTTGCTGGTATGCACCAGCAAAGTTGAGGGCTTTAAGGAGAGACTGACATCTATTTTTAATTTGTCATCAGTGGTGAAGATAGCCAAGAAAATTCAAAATGTACTTAGGTTTTTACCATGAGCCACTGCATTCACACAGGGGCCTCATCTCCTAGGTTTCTAATGTAAAGCATGTGAGTTTATGTTAACAACAGCTGTGCCCATATCAAAGCATTCTCAGTTGTTTTTTTTTAGCTTAAAATAGGACCTGGTTCATGTGAAAACCAAAGCACTTCAGGTGGTTATTGTGGCAAGCCACACACCTGGATGTTTTTATTTGTAAAAGTTACTAAGTTTTTTTTTGTGTTTTTTTTTTTTTTTGCCATATATATGGATAGTTTTTTATTAAGATAATGAATACAAGGATTATTAGAATGGTGAGAGAAATCATTTTTAGTTCTGATGACTATGCTTTTATTCTATTAAAGCCTAATGGATTTTATTAGAAAGAGCTTAGAATTTTTAAAAACTATAAAAAAAATGTTACATTATTTAAGGAATTCAATATCCAACATTGTCCCACTTTAATCCACATATTATGACAAGTAATATATAAATATTCTGAGTCAGAAATCACAACAAAGATGGAAAGAACATTTTCTACACTTGCTACAAAAGTGTGACACTTGTCACCAGCCCACAGCAATACTCTATCTTGTCTGTCATCATTGTACAAGGGAATTTGTAGATTGTCATCCTCATCGGCTACCTCCACTTTACCCTTCCTGCTGATTGCTTCTGACTCTCTGCTTATAAGAATTTCCAGAGAAAGTGTGCCTGAGAAGGGAAGAAAAACTAAATTGAAGTAGTCTCTTATTTAGGACCTCTGACTTAAACAAATAACAGAGAATTTAAAGCAGTGGTTCTCAACCTTCCTAAGGCCATGACCCTTGCATACAGTTCCTCATGTGGTGGTGACCCCCAACCATGAAATTTTGCTACTGTTATGCATCGTGATGTAAATATCTGCATTTTCCGATCGTCTTAGGCGACCCCTGTGAAAGGGTCGTTCGACCCCCAAAGGGGTCGCTGATTTAAAGCATGATGAAAATGCCGTGTTTGAAGGAGAAAAACTGTCAATATGTGATTAAGGTTTTTTTAATATTAAAAGCTCTATCATTAGAATTAATGCCAACCCACTATTACTATATATAGTTTATCATATTAGTAAATAGGGTTATTATTGGATTTGAATGAAACCATTTCCCAAAACTTGACCTTCAGAATTGCCATCCGTAATCTCCAGCAAGTACTTGAGTATTTCTGAACCACCATTGTCCTTTGGAGGATCTGGAAAGTAAGCAAATGAACATGTAAAATCATGTATTACACTACATCAATTCTGCATTTAATCAAGGGGCACAGTTAATATTATTTCTCAGAACTCCTGTAATAAAAAACAAAAGAACATAAACACCAAAGAACCTTAAATACTATTAGATTATTCAAAGTTCTTTAGAGCTAGAAAGGGCATTGAGTGTTCATTTAGTGAAACATGAACAAACTTCTAATTACGAACTGATTTTTCTAAACGTTATGTTAACACATCTACTTCAAGAATTTTGAAACTTGCTTTTTAATATCTAGTGATTTCTATACAAGATGAAATATTATATACTTTTTTATTTCACTGATATTATCACTGACCAGATTCTTCTGAGAGATGGAGGATGAAGGAAAGAGAAGTGCAAAATTCATTGACAAAATAAATAAAATGTCAGGATATAATAAATCTATCTGTTCCAGCACAGTTTGCTACTGAGAAAACTTTATACCCCAACTGAAACTGATGTGAAACCACAGTTGTGGATCAATGAGAACGTGCACTAAAAAGGTGGTTTGAGGAATAGGCCCTGGCTTACTCCCAGAGCCCCATGGCACGGCGGGTGTTTAGTCCACTCCCAACTGGCTGTAAGAATTTTCTTTTCTGAGCAGAAACATTTCTTGCATTGTAATTTTGCAGAACTTACCTCTACTATCTGTATTTTAGAGGTACCCTCAGATTACTGACATATAGATTTAGGAACTTTACCTCCCCTCTCTTTATCTGCTATTTCCATTAATGAATACAGACTCCAGTAACAGAGATTTAAAACAATAATTATAAAGTTAAATATTATAGCATATGGCTAATAAAAGTAAATATTGGTGTGAACAAAACTTTCTAGGATTTTCTGAGAAAAAAAGCTTTACATTCTGGCAAAAAGCACATCTAGGTTTTTATAGTTTCTCTTAATGATATCCATCTTCGAGGGAAAAACATACCCTAATAATTCTGTCTCAAAATTATTAGGTAACTTGAAACAGTTATATGTCTCAGTGGTTGGTCTCCAATAATGACTTAATAAGGTTTTAAATTCCCTTTATATTACTTGGCTGCCAGGTAAAATCTTAAATTTCTACTTTTTTTTTTTTTTGCTTTTTAGGTATATAATATTATTATGATATTAAGGATATTTATATATATCATACATGTTTTACATATAATTGCAAATGTTTACCAACATTTTAATGGTACTCATTTCACTGACATAATAAAACAGAGGTGAGCCATAATCTCCTTCTATCTGATGTCCCCAAACACTATGTAGTGAACTTCAATATGACAAATTCCTGAAGTTCAAGGCCTCTGATTGCATATAAATGACAACAGACACACACACACACAAACAAAACACCCTGAAGTTTTCCTAATTCATTTTAATTTGAACATTTTGTATGACAAAATTTACTCATGAGACACACGTAAATTTTGACATATATCTTCAATATTAACTTTCCAAATTGATTTTTTACATTAACTATGACTTTCTTAAGGGCAAGCTATTGAAGAATGAAATACAAATTCAGAGATTACTACATTCAAATCAATAATACATTAAAGATTTAGAAGGAAAACCACGTAACACAGGAAAATCAGAAAGTGAGATGCTGTTAAATTGTCCATTTACCAATTGGTGGAGTTTTTCTGGCTATTTCTCATATGCTCATTCCAAATGTGTAAAACTCCTACAAGTAATACTGCTTTTTTATTGTTTATTTTGATTTGTCACTACTGAAATTAATACATTAAAAAAATCTGTCCAAAAGAAAGCAATAGCAGCAAAACATACCCCACTTGACACTGAAGCCATGTGACGTCACTGGTCCTTTAATGAGGGGTCGCGTAGGCGGCCCAGGCCTATCGGGACTTGTCGTACAAACCAAAACTTCACTCGGGCAGCTTTTCCCTTCCATGTTAGAAGCAGTTAGCTGTACCACAACCGAGATAACATTAACACGCTTTAGACATCAGCCATTAAAGCAATAGTGATTTTTAACATGACAAGATCAAGGCATCCATAATCCTCCCTGCCCCTCCCCTTCCTCCCTCCCCCGCCCCCCCCCTCTCACACACACACACACACACACACACACACACACACACACACAAACATTTTCTCTTTCAATCTCAAACTACTGATTTGTGTTTCTCTATGAAGTACTTATTTTCTGTATAGCTGGGTATTAACAATTTAAAATAAAATAAGGTGGATTTTAGCTAAGGACATTTTTACCCTTTCAAGAAGACACAAAACAAAGCCAGTATATCACCACCTTATTCAAATGGTTTTGTGGAAGGAAAACATGGAGGGGCAGCAGACAAAAAATAACCTCACTTGTTTAAGAGTAGAGCAATGCCACCTTGTGGAGAAATGCTAGCAGTGCAGCCATGTTCTCACAGCTAGCCTCAAATATCAAAAGCAAGGGCTCCTTAAAATAATCAAAACTACCTTTTTCCTCAAATTGAGTCACAAGCTTCACCTGATACTCTGACAGCTGCTTACTGAGTGACTACTACATGCCAGGTAACACCATTTGACCCCCCATTAGAGAAGGGGCTAGGGAACCCCCTCTCTCCAAAATGCTCTGTCCTAACAGAAACCAAGCTGTGCACAGGGTCCACAAGCAGTGCTGCAGCATCCGGTTTCCTCTCTCAGCGATGGCAAAGCAGCGTTTGTGGCTATGACACAAAGTCCTACAGTGACATTAATGCTGGCTGTTAACCAAAGCAAAAGCCTACAGGAGAGGGGAGTGGGTAAAGAAAAATAGAAATGGCTGAAGAGAAATAATGGACAGAAGAGCGAAGGGAAGTGGAGGATAAAAGAGCAATCTGATGAAAAGGAGACACAGCAAAGAGAAGGGTGTGCCGTGCAGGTGAGAGGCAGGCGCGCTGAGTGAGTCTTCGTGGGCAAGGCCATCTGGCCATGCTGTGATACAACTTATTACAACACATTACTGCTTCCCTCTCAAAAGCAGATTTTAAAATGAAAGTATGATGTGCATTTTATAATTGTTACTTCAAAAATGTATATGCTTCGAGTGTAAAACATTTTTTTTTTAACCTACAGAGTCAATTTGAAACATAAATGGGTGAAACAAACAGCTTCGTTTTTAAAGCAGTTCAGGTACCAAAATGACTGACTCACCCTGAATTTATACTGTGTGCTTCTTTTGAGATTTTTCACAGTACAGGTTAAATCCTCTCCAGTGTATTTTGGGTGGAAAAGGTTATCCTGAAAAGGCAAAGCCAGAACAAAACATCAGTACCATAAAACCTGGGCACTAAATACCTGTGTACGTAGGATTTTTATATTGCCTCTCTCCGCATCACTGACAGGTCAGAGGTCGGGCAGCTACTTGCAAACAAGGATTAGGAGCCCTTGGTGCTGTGGCTAGCATTCCAGCTTTAGGTAAAATGTAACACTATCCCACTGTACTTCCTCCCGGGTCTGTTCTACTTTATCGTGAGGCTAATACTAACTTAAATGAGAACAATGCTCTCTGAGAGAGTGTAAATTTGCTTTGGAGTAGTGTCACCAAATGCTTTCCTTCAGAGCAAATTTTCCTGGTTACTCAATAAGCATTTTAAACACAAAAACGTAACCACCAAATGGTACTTGACACAAAGCAGCAGGTACTTAAAAAAGTTATTTCACAGTGTTGTCATGGAAAAAGCCTCTTGTGTTGAGGTCTGCACTGTGAAGCTGCAATGTGCTATGTGAGCCGTGCCTGAGATCTCTGACCACAGTGTCCTCTCCTGGCCAAGGGTAAAAGGACAGCTTGGACGGGAAAGGCATGATCCTTTAAGAGGATTCATTCCACAGTATTCTCATCCGTCTGTTTGTCCATCCGTCTGTTTGTCCGTCCGTCCATCCATCCATCCATCCATCCATCCATCCATATCACTGAGCACGTCTTATGCATAAGGATCTCTTTTCTATGTTCTATGGGGTCAACACTGCCCAAGAACAGACAGAGCCTTGCCCATAAAAGCTTACATGCCAGGCAGAGAAAGTGACTAAGAAAACAAACACAAACAAAACTATATATAAACATGAAGCTTGCCACATAGAGTTAAGTGTTATGACAAAAACATTAAGCTGGGTAAAAGGATAGAATGCTGGACCTAACAAGGTACTTTCCACAGCAGTGCAGGTCCAAAAAGACAGCCACAATGTGGCTCTTTTTTATTAAAAGATATATTTTTACTGATTTCAGAGAGGAAGGGAGAAGGACAGAGAGAGAGAAACACCAATGATGAGAGAGAAACATGGATTAGCTGCCTTCCACATGCCCCACACTGGAGATTGAGCCCGAAACCCAGGCCTGAGTGGAAATTGAACTGTGACCACCTGGTTCATAGGTCAACGCTAAACCACTGAGCCAACTTAGCTGGGCCACAATGTAGCTCTTTAAATTTAAATTTAATACCAGTAAAATTTCAGTCCCTTGGGCCCACAGCCAAATTTCAAATGCTCAATAGTGGGATTAGGCACTACCGTATTGGACAGCACAAACTATAGGACATGTTTATCGTCATGGAAAGTTGGATTAGACATCACTGTTCCAGGAAGGGACTCCTGAAAGAGGTGATGTGTGAGAAAAGACTTCATGGAAATGAGGAAGTGAGTTAGCGCTACCTGGAAAGGCACGCTAGCTGCCAGGCTTAGGAAGTGCAAAGGCCCTGAGGCCAGGGCACGCCTGGTGTGCTCACTGAGAGGACAGTGACAGGAACAAAGGCCCCAAAGCATGGGACGTGTGGGCATTGCAGTGCTTAGGCTTTTACTCCGAAGACACAGGACAGCACCAAAGTGGGAAGGGCTCTGAGCACACCACTGACATCACCTCATTTTATCTAAGAGGATCACTTTGCTTCCTGGGGAGGACAGAGGCTGGTATAGTAAGGGAAGGAAGGTAAAGTCATCACAATAACCCAAGGGTGAGATGACGATGGCTTGTAAAAGAGTAATAATAGCTGGGCAGAGGTTGAGAAATAGTGAGGTTTAGGAATAATCACTGAAGGAGGCTTTAAAAAGATGTTAACTTTTAATATATGGAGTCAAGCATGCTTGAAAGGGTTTTGAGTTCCCCAAGTGAAAGGGGAGATGCCATTCACGGAGATGGGAAAGGACAGGCTGGTAGTGGTGGTGGTCGTCGTAGGGTAGAAATTAAGGGTTTGGTTTTGAATTTATGTAGCTCATCTAATTTCATGGTGCCCTGTGGTTATGACAATACCGACTCCCACAGAACACACACAAGTATATGGAATCGACAAAGCTTACATTTTCATCCTCCTGGATTTCCAAGGTGTAGGTGACCACTTCCTCCGGTGAACAGCCTTCTGGTTTATTCCACTGCAACGTGACCCATGTGACCCCAGCTCGAACCAGTCTCGGTGCAGAGGGCATCTGAGGAATGTTTCCTAACGTGTAGCACACCACCTCCTGGCTATAACCACTGCAGAGAAACAAGCCCAGGGACACACAGCTTAGGAGCGATTCCACACGCGGACGGTAAGCTTCCTGCTGCCCAAGCTGCTTGGGTTGCCAAGCCTGGGCCCTGACAGGTTCAGTGAGTAAAGAAAGGCATTGTGAGACATTTCCTACCACAACTGTGATTTGCCACTGCTCCCCCTTAGCCTGATGCTAAAAAAACACCCCACGTTACAGGACAATATAGGTAAGGATTTGTTCTCCCCCAAAAGCACCCTGTAGAAAGCACAAGGTCGTGCAATGTTTACCAAGCTGTGAGCCACAGCTACCAGGAGCCTGTGAATCAGTGCGAGCACAAATGACGTCTGTCAATGAGACAAATGTTTTACAAATATATCCAGTGCTATGTTTCGAAAGCTTGTGGGTGCTTCCAATCATTTACAAACTCTTGAACCATGGGAGTCTTTATTGCTATGACTTTTTTAACCAGTGAACTCTAAAAATACAGTGGCGAGCATGGGTGGGCAGGGCAGGCTGTAAAACCTGGCGATGCTAAGATTTTAGGCTGGCAAAGAGGCTGGGAGCCAATGATGTGCTGAACCTTTAGGCTTTCCAACAAGCAGTGATGGAAGAAAAAGAATTTTCCCTTAATCAAGTCACCCAGGAAGTGCAACTAAAATATGATCTTTTCAAAGCATCGTGGACCCACTGACACTTCACTGTCCACCTGCTCTTGTCTTTCTTCTGCTGCCTCCAAGCCTCCCGGCAGTCATATTTTCCCCAATTCGGTATCTACCCTCAGCACGACAACAATGCTGGCCCAGCACCCCTTCTTTGTGTCAGGGAATACTCACATATAATTGAAAAAGGCAACAGAATGAGGAGCTTGCTAAAGTGGTAAAAAATGCACATGACCTCAACAACAACAACAAACTCCAAGAAGGATTCCTTTCACTATCTGCACTATTACTTCCACCTGCGTTCTTAGAGCCCCTCACCGGGGCCTTTGCATTACAGCTTGCAAGACTGCAATGAGGCCACACAGCAGCATTTTCACCTCAGAAGGGGCCTGTACTCTCTGGTTAAGATTCCCTCTTGAAAAAGCTCAGATTGGTTCAGTGTGGAGCCAGCGGGCGCTTCTGTGCCTTCCAGTGCGTGACGAGGAGACTCAGAACCACCATGCAGATGAGAACAAGGAAACGTCATACCTGGTGCCGATGTCATTCCGCGCAGCCAGCCTGAACGTGTACCCCATCGCTGGACAAAGCTTCGTTAACTTGCAGTGCTTCTGGCTCCCAAAGAAGCACTGTCTGAAACCACTGTTTCTTTTGCCCTGAGAGAAAAGTGAAACAAGGCACTTAAGTTTTTTAAAAAGTAAACAACTATGAGAAAACGAAGGAACATTTTGCATAACTGTTTACCTCGCTTGGATGCACAGAACCCAGAGAAGGAAGGCTTCTGGGGAAGTGTTTGGGTTGCACATCAAAGTGTCTACAATGAAATGCCATCCTTAACATAAAGGCACTGTAGAGAATGTTGTAACTGAGATGAGCTACGCACCATACTTCTAAAGTGGCTTTTGGTTAGTTAATAACATAAAAAGGTCCTCTCAGGCACATGACAAGGCACAGTTTCTAGATCTTTCTCATTCAGGTTGGCCAAACTGCCCAATCTGACCAACTGAGAGTGAGTCTGCAGCCCGAGGGCTCCGAAACGCAGTCCTTCCCAGGGACTGCCTGCACCCGAGGGCCAGGCTATGCAGCTCAGCCTCCACAGAAAGTCTTCCCAGCCTTCCTCTCCTCTCTAGCCTCGCAGCAGCTACTAGTCTCCACACATGTCCATTTCAGCTATTTGTTCATCGATTTCTAAATATTGGTCATATGTCTTTGAACCATCTCGTCCACATCTGCTTTTCTCATAACAGTGCTTTGGACAATCTGGGAGCTCAATCGATGCTTGCAGAGGTAAAATGAATGTTTGATAAGTACTTGAGACATTGGCTGAATTCATTTATATTACAGCTACTTTTAAAAGTGTCTTATGAGGCTGGAAATATGTTTTTAATGCCTTCCTAGCCTTATATGATACTTCAAATTCCCTGAAGTGAAAACACTCCAGTGGGTTCTCTTAATAGTCCAGTGAATAAGAAAAATTAAAAAAAAAAAAAAAAACCTTAACTGTGCTGTGCCATGCTCCTCGGCATGAAATACTCACATCAGCAGTTGCTAGTACAAATATTTCATAGCCATAATCCACAGTATTTTATCTATATACTTGCTAAGAAAACCACCTGCTAATGCTGAATGTATCCTAGCATTCTAATCAGATGGTTGTGCCCAGGGTCCTCAGAAATATGTTTGAAATCCTCAATTTATTCTATAAAGAAAGTAGAAAGCACATTTTTTTTCCCTAAGCAAATTCAAGCATTTCCTTCTTTTAAGCAGGCCTCCAAATTCTTACCATTAAAACACATTCCTGGTAAAGTTTAATTAAAAGTAAAATAAACACACAACTAGCTCCAAGCATCAATAGGGTGAAGAGACTAAAAACAACCATGTTATATTCATCCTCAAACTAACCCTTCCTCTATCTCCCCATCCAGAGCAAGGTGATGCTACCCCAGGAAGGAAGAAAAGTCCTAATAGTTTTTAAGATTCAAAGCTCATTTGATCAGGGTTCAACGAACATTTAGGTGCAAACAGTAAAGCATAGCATTTTTCCATTGCTACTTGAGTGAATTCACTGTGCCATTCCGCTTACTTTAACCTTGAGTATTAAGGCTGCTGCAGGCGATTTATTCTACATACATTTGCATAACTACATCCAGTGTCTGATTACACTCTATGCCCTGGTATGTTTTGTATCCCTTTCAGGCTGTAGCATGATCTACCTTCTTTCTCCTCTATTTCTGAGCTCAGAGTAAACAGAGCAAGAAAGGCACATCCTGCCGCCACGGAAGCCTCATCCTTTCCAAACCCAAAGCTGGCTCCCCTTCAATGCCTCATTTTTCCTATTTCTTTGTTTGGGCTCCTTTGCCCATTTCTGATGCTTAGAACTACAGCCAGTAAATAAAAGTCAGTCTGTGCCTTACTAGGTTGATTTGCTTTAATATGGTGAAAACCAGACTGTCTGTGATTTAAATGAGAAAAAAAGAGTGGGGAGGCATCACTGATGGGAACTAGACTTCTTTCAAAGGAGCTCACTAAAGAACGGGGATGGGGGAGGCATTCTGTGACCTTTAAGACATTTCCTATGTTTCGAACATTTTTATTTTTAATTTCTACTTCAGTATCAGGAACAACTGCTAAATAAACTCCAACTTGTTTAGACAAAGCATGCCAAATTTTCCATCTTACTACATTCCAAGTTGTGTTACGTGCATAGTCCTTAAGAACAGGAGAAAAGACCCAGATTTGCAGAACTCTTAGAATCAGGTTTTAGAAACAAACAGGCCTTTAAAAAGTAAAGCCTATTGGTGAATTTTTAGAAGCCACTGAGAATAAAGCAAACACAATGGGAAAGTAGGTTAAAATATTTCAGACAAGAAAGCTTTTGAGTAAAATATTCATGTTTGCCATGGAGATTATTTTAAAAGGGCTACCTGGAAATAAAAAAATAACTATCATAAAAGTGAGGGCAGGGCAAAGTAATCAACAGCTGAGAAGTAAAAAAATGGGGATGGAGAAAGCCCTAGGTTCCAGCCATCTGATGGCTTACACATCGCCTGGGCGGGGTCTCCCATGAACAGCTCTGGGGCTTACGCATTGAAGTACAAGTTCAAGGTACAGGTGAAGTTGAGAATCTGCTTGTAAACCAAGAGGAAGCCCAGGTTGTGAACAGCATTTATAAATAAAGTATTATCCAGGTCTTGTTGACAGAAATAGGATTTTTAAGAAAAAAAAATGCTTTAGAAGATTGAAAGATTTAAACAAACTGATAGGAATAATAACTTAAATGTTTAGTCACTTTATCGAAATTGAAAATGTCCATGCTGTTAATGTCAGTGAAGTTTTATAAATGGCAAATAATAACTTCCTGATGATTCTGAGAGATTATAAACTGTGCCATGATCCCTGTTCTAATAAAATCTAATTTAAGCTACACAGGATTACTGAGATATACTAGCTTTACTTGGAAAACTTACTTTTTAATAATTTAACATCATCCTTCTGCAAAGTTTCCCATTAAAACATGATCATAATAGAAATGGGTAACTGGCCCTAGTGGTTTGGCTCAGTAGATAGAGCACTGGCCTGTGAAGGGTCTTAGGTTTGATTCTGGTCAAGGGCACATGCCAAGATTATGGGCTCCATGCCCAGTATGGGGCATGCAGGATGCAGCCAATCAGTGATTCTCTCTCATCATTGATGTTTCTATTGCTCTCTCCCTCTCTGAAATCAATAATACACACACACACACACACACACACACACACACACACACACACACTGAGGATGGAGCCCGCAATCCCGGCATGTACCCTTGACCAGAATCAAACCTAGGACTCTTCACTTCACAGACCAATGCTCTATCCACTGAGCAAAACCAGCAGGGCTCAATAAAAATTTATTTAAAAAAAAGAGAGAGAGAAATGGATAATCAGCCCAGCCAGTGTGCTCAGTGGTTGAGCATTGACTTACGAACTTGGAGGTCACGGTTAGATTCCCAATCAGGGCACATGCCCAAGTTGTGGGCTTGATCCCCAGTAGGGGGTGTGCAGGAGGCAGCTGATCAATGATTCTCATCATTGATGTTTCTATCTCTCACCCTCCCTTTCTGAAATCATATATAAAAAGAGGTAATACTGGGACACCGTAACAGTCATGACCAGCTCAGGAGGAGGCTGCATGCGCAGATGGGCCCAGAGAGAAGATGTAATACATAGGTGGGCCTGAAGCAGAGACACAATACACAAGGGGGCCCGCCCTTGCTGGGAGACAGTGCACCAGCAGTCCTGCCTCTGCAGGTGAGCTGCAGAGGAAACACCTTTTCTTACAGCTCATTGGCTAAACTCCCTGTACACCACTCACAGTGTTCTTGGTAATTTGGGTAATAATCCAAGAAGGTGATCTAGGGTTTTTCCACCACCCTCCTGGAGGAAAAAACGAAGGTCTGCTTCAAGAAGGGCTAAGAAATGTCATATCCTGCCCTAGCCAGTTTGGCTCAGTGAGTAGAGCCTCGGTTTGTAGACTGCAGGGTCCGAGTTCGATTCTGATCAAGGACAGATACCTAGGTTGCAGGCTACTCCCTGGCTGGGGCTCAGGTCAGGGTTCATGAAGGAGGCAACCAATTGAAGTGTCCCTCTCACATTGATGTTTCTGTCTGTCTTCTCTCTTCCATGTTCTCTAAAAATCAATGGAAAAATATCCTCAGATGAGGATAAAAAAAAAAAAAAGGTTATATCCTATGAAAGACACATCTTGAAAATGCCTAAAGAAAGTTGTCATTTTTTCGTGGTGAAAGGACTGGAATCCGTGTTCATGAAAACACCTTGGTGGCTGCGGCAGCCGGCAGTGGCAGCAGCAGCGGGGTGGTGGGAGTGGCGCTTTCATCTGATCAGCCCAGTCACTTCCTACAGAGGGAGGCCAGACTGCTGACTTAGGCCAGCTTGCCAGGGAGAGCGGGCCTAAGCTGTCAATAGGACATCCCCTGAGGGCTCCCAGACTGTGAAAAGGGGCAGGCTGGGCTGAGGGACCCCTCCTCCAGTACATAAATTTGTGCACCAGGCCTCTAGTAAAAATATATTTGAAAAAAGTGAAGAAATGGATAATCTGACAGTTTTTAGGCTTGCTGTCATCAATAGTCTGGCCAAACATTGGAAGCAGTTATATCTATGGCCCAAGCCTTGACCTGCTCAACCACTGCTGTTAGGCCCCTTGTGGTGTGTCCCACCCACAGAGGAGAGTGAAGGCTGGGGTTTCAAAAGGCCCAGGAGTTGGCTGGTCCACAGGGAAGAGCCGGAGCATGGCTGCCCAGCAGCACCCTGGTTCTCGATACATCGGGAGATGAGAGTTGCAGCATGGGAGCAATCAGGGTCAGACCTGTTCCAGATGAGAACCTGAGTTCCTGTTATCCTGGGGAAGGAAAGAAAACTTCACCCCAATTGAGAACTGAGGAGCGGAGGCTTCAAGCACACACTGTTGAGCATTCTGGAGTGGACCTAGCCACTGGGCTATATCTGACATGAGCCATAGGATGCCTAGCCTTGTTCTGGATCCACTTTCTCCCGCCAGTGTCCACAAGCCAAAAAAAGGCAGACTGTCAGGGTTCCCTGGCTTGTTTCCATTTCAAATGTTGGGCATTACCCAAACACAAATTAAGTTCATCCCAGGACAAAGAAGAAATCTTGAAGTACAAATCAACCGTGTGTCAATAAACTTCACAGCACTCAATTTAGGGTGAGGTGAGGCATGACTTTCTTCAGTTGAGTGTTCCTTTTCTCACGAGTATGAATTTATGGTTTTTTGCTAACCTACTGTTATCCCACACCCAGAATGAACCTGAGAGCACCGATTCAGCACCTGGCCCTTGAGACAAATGAAACTGCTTTCCAACCAGGGCCCGGGGCACATGTCCTCTACTTCCGGTCAAAATTGCTCTCTAGGAAAGCACTGGATATACCAGCAAGCTGGCTGATGTACACACAATATATCAGACCAGTCCTTCCCCAGTTCTGCCTCAATCTCCTCTTTCTTACTATTGAACAAAAACACCTCGTATGTCATCTCCATTCTAGACCCCACTGGACCGGCTGATTCTCCATTCCCACTAGCATGTGTCTGGCAGCCCTGTGCCTATGAATTGCACTCTATTCCCCACGTCACCTGGGCTAGGTTGGACATCTCATTTACCTGATCCTTGCTGAGCAAGGCCTCCTTTCAGTTCTAGATTCACCACCTTTGTGGGAAAGCCCAGTCTGGTAATTATAGAATTATAGAAGCACTTGCCTCTCTGCTGCTCCATCCTCATCCTCACACCCTTCCGAGAAGGGTCAGGAATTTGGTTACAAGTCTAATAACAACGAATCCAGATGTTCTTCTGGATCCAACAAAGTTCCTGCTAAATTCTGAAGAATGTCAACCACCTCCAACTTTTTGTCAGTCTTGGAAAGGCAGGGGTGAGGGAAGGAAGCTGGAGGAGTATGTGAAATATACTTATGTGGCTGCACAGCCGAGAATGACTCACTCTTGGAAACATTTTTCAAGATGTGTTAATAACCACAGGGACAAAGATATTAACCTTGTAAACATTACTTCATTGTTTAAAATGATATTTGGAATTAAGTTATAAATATAAAAGGGTTTAAATATTTTGAGGGACATACATTCTATTTTTCTATTTTATCTTCTGCCCTTTAATGATCTACTTGGATATTTTTCTATTACTTTCTAATCTATAGTTTAATTAGAAATAGCTATTAAATAAAATTATAGTGCATTTCTTATTTTCTCTGCGCCTCTTCACCTCCCTCCCCCCCAAAAAAGAATTTGAATACTTTGCTGAAGTTCTGAGGGTCACCCAAAGGCGTAGGACACATCTCTACTTCCTAGTGCAACAACGGAGGTGGAGGCACTAAGTGGCAGGAGTCCAGTTTGCCTCCTGGGCTCCGTCTCCTTACCACTGAGGGAGTAGGTAGTGACCTCTCCATCTGTTATCTGGGCAGAATAGTGCTCCCGAAGTGGAGCCACACTGGGTACAGGGTCTGAGTCCCATCTACCCATGAATTTCTGGGTACACATCTTCCTTCTTCCTCTGCCAGAACACTCAGAAAAGAAGCAGAAGCAGGAAAAGAGTTATATTGTACTTTCCAAGTTCATGACCTCATAGTTACTCAAACACACCATATGTGCTATATAAAGATAAAGGGAAAATATTTATTAACGGTTTTTCATGACTAAGAGAGTCAAGAGAAGCCTTCTGCCACATGGTGGTGATTTTAGACAAGTCCACAAATTCTTTGATACCCGACCATTGAGGAGCCAAATCTACAGGCCTTTCCCTTACTGTGGGTGTGCTGTGACTCACTCGTGACAGAGAACATGCAGCTGTGTGACTTCCAAGGCTGGGTCTGAAAGAGGAAGCTTCTGTCTTTCCCCTGCAACATTAACTTTAGCAATTCTGACTCCCTCCTGGCTGCCATGCTGTGAGCGAGCCCCAGAGGAGGTCCTACCAATGCCACGAGTGACCACTAGGACTTGTGAGTGAAGACCCAACCAGAGGATCCGAATCTTAAGCGAGCCCTCCCAGCTAACGTTCTAGCAACTGTGGAACCCAGAAAGGCCATTTCCCCAGTGTCCTGTCCAAATTCCCTCCTCTAATCCAGGAGCATAAGGAAGTGGCTACATTAAGTCATTAAGTTTTGAGGTAATTTGTTATGCAATATTACACTCTTTTATTTTGATGTCCATATATGTTTATAGTATGAAGTTCCCAGTAAACTTTTATAAATTCCTCCTGCACTACAAATAACCAGGAGGTGAGGGAGCGGAAGTGTGCGTGCAAGCCAGTACACAACTGTATACTGTGTGCCCAAATAAAGGCTTCTATTTTCCACATGCACTTAGCACAGGCCTTTTGCCTCAAAACCATCCCACAACATAAGGCCTCTCTGAAGAGATTCCAGAAATTACTTTTGTAGAAGATAAAAAAAAAGGGACCATTGATTCATCTTTAGTTTATAATGTTTAAAAATAACTGTTAACTTGTAGAACTAAGTAACTGAAAGACTGGAAACAATTTTTTTTCCAAGTCAATTTTTTTAAATTACCTTACTATCTTTATAAAGCTGTCCTCAGTACTTTGGAAGATAAATCAACTAAATGGGTTGTTTTCCTGTTAAGGAATTAATGTATCCATGGCCAATTCTAACATGTAACTCACACACACTGCAATTAATTTAGGCCACAGTGTCTTCCTGCCAGGAGTAATTCTCTAGACTGCGGGGAATGTGGCTGCTCTGGCTAACATTTCCAATTACCCTGGCACTATGACCCTGGAAGCTGGCATTGCCCAAACTGGCACTGATAGATGAGGTTGGCTGATATTTTCAATTTACTTCAATTTAACAGACTGAAATGATCCTTCCTGTTCCTCTTTCTGGCACAAGAACATGAGAATGGCCAACACCAGGGCACCAGAACTGATGGTAAACAGGCTCCCTTTGCCACTTCTCCTTTTCCTGCTATTTTCTTCCCATTGACCTCCTTCTCTTAAAGGTTTTTTCACAGCAATGCCTGTTGTCTTCTCGATCTGCTCTTACCAGGTTTGATACTGTCTGCTAAATAAATTACAGGAATTTGATTATCAGTTGTCATGTGCTGTGTGGCCTATGGCTGTTGGATCCAGACAGGGGCTGAGTGATTCTGGGCTGGGCACTCTTTGTAACAGGCATAGTTCAACCTGTCAGAAACGGCAAAGATAAATCAAATAAAAATAAGGTTTACTGGCCAACTGAACTACTGCCAGGCTCAAAGATTTAGTCTGCTAGGACGTCTATATTTAGAAGTTGTTCCAGCACTGGCTGACCCTAGGCAACATCAAAGATAAATGTTGGCTTGAGAAATAAAAGAGCATGTATGTGCAACATAACCATATAGAAGAAGAGTTCATAACAGGGAGGCGGAGGCACTCCACATCTGAGGGGATTCGAAGGTTCCCTGTGCCAAACCTCACTCTCTTCTGTGATGACTCTTTCATTTTACTGAGCACTCTGGCACAGAGGAGCTTTCAAAGGTAAGAAAAGGGGGTGGGGACAGTCTGTGGTCGCAGGCTCCTATGTAAATACTGTATTCATTTTATCCTCTAGCATCCTAGTCTTCCCTATTAGTGAGAGACGCTTAGCTACCTGAAATAGGCAAGGATGACCAGGCCCTTTCCTTTATCTCTTCATATATGCGGTGCATCAGATGTCACTCCTTTGATAAGATCAATGTGTTGACTGTCCCAGTGAAGGGAAAAGAGAGCAAGGTGGTGACGTTGGAATAGGCAGCCTGGACTAGTCACAAGTGAACTGACAGCTGGATGGGCTCAGTCCATCATCTAGCCAAACCCAGGCTGCTGCCTTCCATCTGGTAGCCAACAAACATGAGGACCAAGATGGGTATGCGTAACTTAGCCTCAGCCTGAAGCTCCCCACACATTCTGCTGCCCAAACACATAACTCTGCCTCACGCATGTGACAAGCGATAAAAAGCAGGAAGAGAATCTGCTTCAGGTGTACAGATGCCTAGGGCTAAGGTCCGTGAGAGAGATGGCTCCTTTGAACACAGCGCTGCCTTTGGCACCTATGGACCTTGCAGAGTTACCAATCCTTCCTGGTCTAGCTTCCTTCAGCAGGACCTACACAGGGAAGCTATTCCCCTGGTTCTCTAAAAGCACGCTCAGCCATGGCAGCGAAGGTTTGTGATGTGACAAAACAGTCACTCTGACAGGTATTGGTTTGGTGTAAGGCACTGTGTGAAAGATGGTTTCTGATGGACAGCGTGCCAAACAACCCCAGGCACTGGCGATAGGTTGGGGAATGGGAATGGGCCTTCCTGGTTTTCTCCACGGGCCTGACATACTATTCACCATATGCCATGTAAGGCCACGTAAGGACACATGGCACCTCAGACAGAGCGTCAGCTGCCTGGTCCTCAGGGAGGCTCCAGACTCTTCCAGAGACGGCTGCTGTCTAACTTGAAAAGCCATTGCCAATTCACTTGGATGAAGTGAATAATAGTTCTGAAAGATGGATGATCAATACTAACTAGTCAATACCTAAGTTAAAGGTATCTGATTAATAAACTAGTTACCCTGTAACTCCTATGGGCTAGCTCAATTCTTCAAATGAGCTAAGGTGGCTCCTCCTGAACTGGATGTCCAGGGAGTGACAGGCTGGGGCTGCCACAGAGGTTTCTGCGGCAGGACCACTGGGCACCATGGGCTTGCTGATGCCATGGGGCATATGGGCTCTACCTGCTACTGGCCTTTTCTGCTCTTTCTATTTCAAATTATACACCTCTCAATTTCTATAGTATTTATTTATTATCAATCCACTGTTTTACAGCTGTGTCGGCTCATTAGTCACCAGGAAAGCCACAGTGAAATTCCTTTCTGGGCTAGCTGAGTCACACATGAGGAAGATTCTTGGGAACTCCACTAGTATATTCCCATAAAGCTGTTTTACTGGTTCTTTCGTATGTTCCCTACAAGTCACGTCCAGAAACTAAGCTAGTGGCAGTGAACATCTATATATAGCACTGACGCCCGTTTTTGGTTAGGGCAAACCAGAGACACTAATCTCAGGGTTCTAGTTTCCAACAGAAGAATGTCCCATTCCTTTCATTCAGTCCTTCTAATTGTTGACTTTTTTCCTACCCCAGGTCTCAACTTGTGCTTAGGTGACATGAAATAATCATTACACTGACTCTCATTCAATCTTTACCTGCCTACATGACAAATGACATAATTTTTCAGGTGGAGATACTGAGGCTTGGGAGTTAAATTACTTGCTTGACTAGCAAGAGACAAGACAGAAACTACGAATCCGTATCTCTTTAGGTGAATGCCATGTCACTGATACATCTCATTCCTATGAATCCATGCCACAGATTCACAGCAAGACCTCAGGAGACCAGCATTTGCTGAGTAACTAGCTGCAGTTAGTATTCTGCACAGTACGATTTAAAACAATGTCTTAGGAATAAAACTCACAACAGATTAAGTTTCCATAAATATTCCCTTTACAGACTTTATGTTTTCTAAAATGGAAGAGTTCCTATTTGACTGTGAAATTTGCTCTTTTACTCAATTTTTCAAGGAAAAGGCCAGGTCACCATCCCTTAAACCAGACTGGGCAGGCTCTATGAATAAATCTATGCAGAGGTCCATGACTCTTGTTCATAAAAGCCCATCCCTACTCTAAAGGCCCTTATGTCTTCAAGCCTCTTTCTTAGCTCCTTCTGGAGAGAAACTCTCACCTCTACATGTCATCCAGGAAAGAGGCAACAGAGGACCGAGTTCGAGTGGATGGAGGGAATGGCAGGTCACAGGGATTAGCTCAGAGAGGTCCATGAGAGAGTGAACTGTAAGCACTATCTCTATGCAAAACCTAGCATCTAAGCATTGTTTTGCTGTTAAAATGGTAAGAAACTCTTATGCAATTCATAATTCTGGATTAAACTGAAACTCAACTCATAAAAGTGTTTTTGTTGTTTGCTTTTAAATTAGCACTAGGTGCAATAATCCAATCTAGCAGAAGAAAGAAACCATCACAAGGTTTCAGACCTGCTTTCTGCCAGCCTTCAGAGTAATGATGACATGTACTAGATTAAACATGGGGCAGGGGCACCTTGTCAGCAGAAAGACACTGAAAGGCAATGATGACTCTCAACAGCCAAGTAGAAAACGGCCTTGAAAATGGCCTCCTGCTTTGTTGCTCACAACAGGGTCTTCTGGAGCAGCAAACAGGGGCTGAAGATCTACAAAATTTTAAGGCCAGACTACAAGCTCCAAGGCTCTACACACTACAACTCATCCGAGTGAGCACAACACAGGGACATGGCAAGCAAAGGCCATACCTTCCCCACTTATACAAACTGTTCTGTTTCAGGGGAAAACTGAAACTGATGCCTAATGTAGAAAAGCCAAGGACACCTGTGAATTCATTTTTAGTTACTCATTACCATCTCATAGTCACAGTGACTTCCCACATTGGTTTAAAAACTAAGGAATTGCCTAGTTACAATTATTAATAGACAAAAGCAGACCTTATTAATTGAAGAGCTCAGAGAATGACTTTCAAGTGACTTCTACAGAACAGTGGTTTGACATTAATGGCAATGGGGTTAGGAGAGGTGGTGTACCAGTGTTCTCCTGTGCTATAATGGTTCTGTTTCTGTTCCTCACTAGAGGCACACCTGCCTTCAGACCTGCTGGTCACCAACTTAGCTGAGAATTTTAGAAACACAGACTATCAGAAACTTGACTTCTGAAATGATAGGATGGGCAGGAATGAATGGTAACTATTGCTTATACTCTCCTCATTGCCCAGAAACTCAATAATACCATTTTTTAAATCTTTTTAGGGAGATGGGACAGGAGGGAGATATAAAACAAAGAAGCTAATGGATGGAACAATTTGAGAAGCATGTATCTGTTTCTTTGTATCTGTTCAAAAGTATAGAAGGATAGCATGACATTAGCTTTTTCAGCTATCCAAATAAGAACATTATCTTTCCAATGTCATAGATCCCCAATACAACAGTGAACAGTTTTCATATGCCATGTATATGAACTGAAAGGCATGCTCCTTAAATGCTGAAATGATCAATAAACAGACCAACAGCAGTGAAAAGGATCTCAAAATATTCTCTTGTCAGAAGGTGCAATCCTACTAACCACATTTGAGAAAGCGTAAATGATTTAAGTACATAAAATGCCCAGCTGTTGTGGTTCAGTGATTGAGTATCTACCTATAAACCAGGAGGTCACAGTTAAGTTCCCAGTTAGGGCATGTTCCCAGGTTGCAAGGTTTGATTCCCAGGGTGAGGCATACAGGGGGCAACTAATCTATGATTCTCTCTCATCATAGATGTTTCTATCTCTTTCTCCCTCTCCCTTCCTCTCTGAAATCAATAAAAATGTATTTTTTAAAAAAGTATACATAAATGGAAGGGCTAACTGAAGACCACAGAAGTCAAATGACCTGTTTGAAAGCTTGGAACAGAATCCATCATCTTCTCATCATAGTGTTCATTCAATTATCCTATTATCAAGAAGTACTTTACAGACTTTTTCTAGAAGGTGAATATTATGCCATAGAAAATAAAAGCGTTTCTGTGTTGGCAAAAGGTCTGTGGTAGGTGAGAATCAATGAATCTGAATCTCCAATAAGGCTCATCTGCAGGAATTATAAGGTAGGAGAGAAAAAAGGAAAGGGAAAGGCAAAAGAATTAAGGTGGAAATAAGGAAAAGATGGAAGGAGAGCAAGTAGAGGAAAGAGAGAAGGCCAAAAATAAACCTTTTAATATTTTGTGGACACTAGTCCACAGGAGGTCCTACTGATTATAGATGGCTATCAGAAATAGTTTCTCCACTTCATTAGAGGCTGCAGCACATCTCCTCCCAGCATTAAGCCAGGACACTACCCAACCCAGATTCAAAAGGGAGGAAGCCAACCGCTGAGCCATCATTACCATTTCCTGAAGCACCTGGGATTCCTTTAAAGGATTCCCATTCAAGCACTCAACTCCTCTGACACTACTTATGAATCAGAGAAGAGCAAAACACACAGGGAAGAACACACATACGCTGCCTTGAGAAGATTCCTGAAATGAACAAAAGCCCTCTCTTTACAGGTAAACTCTATCTCAGTATAAAACCTCAAATTATGAGAAAAAACCATCAGGTCTGTACAACAAAACAAAACACTTAGAACAGACTTGCATTCCTTCCTTAGGGAGGAAGAGGAGAGGGGAAGATAGTTCCTTTCCTGACTGCCTATAAAAATCTCCTTCCACAAGGGCCACAGGGGTGGTTTCACATTCCAATCAAACCACCTTAACACAAAATCCACCTAATATGTAAAATGTAACAGTTACGCCTGAGATTTCACCAATATGTGCACAGGAACTATTCATGTAGATCCTCAGAACAAAAGACCATTGTCTTTGGTAACTTGCAACTCTAGCTGTTCAGATGCAACCCAGATGGGAAAATTTGCTTCTCCAGGGAATGATGAAGGACCTTTTCACATCAAAATTTCATCATGAGAACTTCATATGATTTTCATTTTATATTTGGTTAAAATATTTTTTTCCATACCTGACAAGTTATTTTTTGCATAGGCCTAAACCTGTGTTCTAAACCTTTCAAGCCCCCTGAATTTAAGTCGCAAAGACTAGGCAACTTGATTTTCTAGTCTTAAAATCCTAGTCTGTTTGCTCAGTCACAGAAAAATAGACTACAGGTTAATGAATGAATAGAATTAATGTCTCCAGGTACAAAAAGCACAGCTGCTTTTCAGAGAGGAGAGTCCTCTACATTGTTTCCTGCCTGAGATCCTGTTGGTAGCTCAGCAAGACCAGAAATGAATTTGGGTCACCATTCAGCGCAGAGTGGCCTCAAGATGAGGAGACTCCACCACAAATACCATTTCAAGGGCCTCTGGCAACAGAAACAGCAAAGTGCGCACCTGTTGTAGGATGCTTTACCCGACAGGGTATCACACATGGGCAGAGTGAGACCTCCAGGTGCTCTCCACCCTCCCACTGAAAGCACTTAGCTGTATAACACTAAAGTGCACACAGGACATACAGATACAGTCAAGATGACAGAACAATCAATTTTTCATACTAATTAATGAATGGCTAGACACTAGGGACCCCAAAAATAATTAAGATCCTGTCTCTTCTTTCAGTATTTTGCAAATAAGCCAAGTAAATATGTTTTAATGCACAATTCTTTATGCTAATTCCATCCATCTTCATTTTTTTTCAGTCATTAACTATTGGCTTAAATTTTCCTCTACATTTTTTTTCTGTGTTTAGTAAATCTTACAAAAAACAAAAAAACAAAAAAATAAAACGGTAGTTGTTCAGAAATTTTATTTTTGAAATCGCATTTTAGATGAATGTAAAAACAAGCTTACCTCATCCCATTCCAAAAGGTAGTTGGTGATTTTTGAACCATTGTCGATTGGTGCCTAAAAAATAACAATATAAGAGGTTGGAGAAAGTTGTTCACAGATATAAGGTTCAAATACAATGTCAATGCTAGTGTTATTCTATAACCCTGAAAAGCTCCTGCATCTCTCATTATCACAAATCAATGTTAATATAATTCAACTGTACAGAAAGACCCCCCACTACTAAGAAATCATTTCCACAAATAGCCAAAGCTGCGTCTCTACCACCTCTACCTTTACACCCACATGATGCCATATTTCCAAAACTTGTTTTTTTAATATACTTTTATTGACTTCAGAGAGGAAGGGAGAAGAAGAGATAGTAGCATCAATGATGACAGAGAATTATTGATTGGCTGCTTCTAGCATGCCCCCTACTGGGGATTGAGCCCACAACCCAGGCACATGCCCTTGGCCAAAATCGAACTTGGGACCTTTCATTCTGCAGACCAATGCTCTATCCACTGAACCAAACTGGCTAGGGTTAGGGGATACAACTTTTAAGAGGCAACGGGATACAACTTTTAAGAGGCAACTTTAGGTTCAAGAGTAGAGGATAAATAAGACAGCTAAGAAACATAGGCACTGCTTAGAGTTTGGGGGGATAGAGCTAACACAGTTGGGCTCAGAGTTGAAATCTATATTTTCCTAACTTCTCCCATACAGGTTTTTTTATTTTTATTTTTTAAGGCTCACTAAGATTAGAGAGCCTTCTGTAGCATTAAAATTTGCGCCCCCCCCCCCTTTAAACAGATATGAGGAAAAATGGGATCCTCTGACTAGATTGCCACAGACTGTTAGACCTTACAACTTAGCAAAAAGAAGTCTGATCATTTGCTTTCTTCTTAAAAGCATGCCGAGGTCTGCTTCACTGAGAAAACAGGCCTTGGACAATGGGCAGAGGAGCACAGAACTTCGGAGAAGAGTGTTTTGGAGGATTAGACCTGCCAGAGGACAGTGCAGCACTGGGGTTCTTCACAGCACCAGGGTAGTAGATGGGGGGAGAGGGATAGATAGAGATAGAGATAGAGGGAGGGAGAGAGAGAGATATGGAAGGAGGGAGAGAGAGAGAGATATGGAGGGAGAGAGGGAGAGGTGGAGAGAGAGAGATATGGAGGGAGGAAAAGAGAGAGATGGGAAGGAGGGAAGGAGAGAGAGATGAGAAAGAGAGAGGGAGAGGGAGAGAGAGAGGGAGAGAGATTGAGAGACTAAGAAATGGGAGAGGCAGCTGGGCCTGGGTCTTCCCCAGGAAAGAACAGGAGCTCTGCACACTGTAGTGTCCTGCCTCTAGCAAAAGGCAGCTTGGTCACCAGAGCTGATCTGAAGCCCAGCTCAGCTATTTGTCATGTGTGATCTGATTTTAGCTGCTTAATATCAATGTTTTATTTCTTGTTCCATTTCTTGTGTGATAAGTAACTGGGAGAATACATGTAAATCAACTACTAAACTACCTGGTCTCATAAGAAGTACCCAGTAAACAGCAGCTGTGGCTTTATTATTGTTAATAAAACAACATCTGGGGCTCAGTAAATATTAAATTTAAATTAATACAGAAACTCTTCTCCCTCTCCTTTCCTTCCTTCTTCCTGCTGAGTCATATAATCTCTGAGTCCCCAGACCCAGCTTTTAGGTGAGTGCTGTATGTTCTACTGCACCGCAATTTTAGGCTTTTGTGGACAAGGACACATTTAATGTTCTAAATAATGGATAAGGTTCAAGTTTTAGAGAACTGCATTTATAACGTCTCATAAGCCTATAGAGAAATTGTTTCTTAGTAGTTTCTTCTCTGCCCCACCAGAGCCATTAAATCCTTGAAGGTGGGAACAGCAACTTCGGTTTGGTTCACTCTGTCTCCTGTGGCTGAGCCTCTCAGTGTCTGTGGATTCGAGGACAGGTGGGCAGCCAGAGCATGGTCCCCTGTCCTTGTGCCCACAGCCAAAGACTGAGATCAGGAAATCTGTTTTAAGAACATTTGAATAAAAACTGAACTAAATTCAGAACTTTCAAGTTTGCACATGGCTGAAAGGAACAGGAGGCAGTTTCTGATTCACAATTAAAGGGAGAACGAACATTTGCAACACTTTCCTCCTCATGAGAAAACTTTTCCTCAAGCTGCCAGTCTGCCTGAAACCTATACTGCATCTAGGTTTTCAGCAGAGCACATATCAGTGATCCCCAACTTTAGGTGAGACCTTGGGTCCCTCTGGTATTCTTAGGAAGGTTTCTTATATTTTCAAAAAAAAAAAAAGAATTTTAATTCTTTCCTTCAAGATATGTTTACATATGCATATGTGTAAATATAGAACACATTTAAAAATGGATGTGTATACTCCAAGAGTTAAATAACAATGACCGATTGGGTGTTCAAACTCTGAAAAGGTGGGGAATCACTGACCTGGATTATCCCTGGAAGCCAGAAAGGAAAATAAAATAGTTCAGATTCTGAGCCAGTTTAAACTTTGCCTTTGTCCAAATTACACACTCAGTGTCGGCCACTGGCAATGAGAATGCAGCTGCCCCTGGGAGAGGGGTCTAGAGAAGGCCAGGCTCTGTTGCTGACCACTGCTCTCAACAGCTTTTACCCGCTTCCTAGATAAATCTGACCCTCTGGTATAGGAACAAGAAGACAAAATATTTCTTTACCAATAACAAATATCACTAACCATCTCATTTCTTGCACATGTTAATGTTCTCCCCAAATACCATAAAACTGTATTATCTCTTCTTTTATAAATTCTACATTTAAACTAAATTTTAAAATATTCATATATAGAAACAATTACTATAGAGATTAATAACAACCTATTATCTGCTTGTAAACACAGAAGTATGACTGACTAATAAGCTCATTAAATTTGTGAAGGGCTTCTCTTTGGCAAGAATCATTTGTAGCCAGTAATTGGTATTTCGTGAGAACTATTATATGATTTGGACTTTTAAAAATAATTAGCAAATAAGTAAAAATTAGTGAAATCTTAATGATGTCATTTAGAATTCTAATCATCCTAGGCAGTTTTAAATATTAAACATTTTAGAATTGCCACTAGAAGAAGCCAACAGAACTGTGAACCTACGTTATCTATAAATCTTCACAAAACTTTTTACTGAAATCCTCAAATATTTGTTGAGATGAATTAGAAAGTGATGAAAACCATTTGAAAGTGATGAATTTTAGTTATTTTAAGTATTTATGTCACTTATAATGTATTGCTTACAATCCTAAGAAATTTTCCAGATTCTCTTGAAAACAGAGCTAAAGCTTGGTTTTGCAGAACTCTCTCTCACCTCCTTTCAGAGAGTTGGCAACTTCTGATATCATAGTAATTTATTTCAGATAGTTACTATGGAGAAAACCAAACACCATCACCAAACTGGAACAGTGCTAAATAAATGTCTCAAATGGCTATGACTTCAGCCTGTTCCCGACACTGAGCTACCCACCTTCCACTGCAAGGTCAGTGAGCTTTTGCTCCTGTGCGCCAGCTTTGGTGGGAAGGGGCACTCGGGTGCACAGCTGTGGGTGGTGAAGCTCACTGGCTCAGAGCAGGATCCCTTCACGGAATTGTACATGGCATATACCCTGGAAACAAAGCAGACAAGTACAGTCAGTGGCCCTGGCCCATCAGAGAAAACCAGGGCTGTTAGCTAAGCTTTCCACAGATAAACAGAATTTATGTAGTATATTCCATGGCTCATGTTCTTCGCTGGTGGCCTTGTCCTGCTCTAACTATGGTCAGCATTCCCAGGGGATAATCACCCCAGCAGGGAACATGCCTATCCTTCTGCTAATGGTAAGAACCAACAAGCCCCATTTAAAATAGGCAAGGTCTACTGACTGAAAAAAATCTATGCTAAATAAAAAAAATATCCTTATTTCCCAGAAAACTCTCCAAATATATATTCTAAAAACCAACAAGTCATTCTCCAGTTGACTTCGTCTGGAAAAAGGCTAAAAGTAAAGAGTTGGTGAAAAGAGACAAGAAGCAGTGACGAGAGTCTAAAGGTTAGAGAGTTAGCAAAAAAGTACAAACAACAGGGGCATCTTTTTAGGTAGAAATACGTATGTTTCACATCAGAAACCAGTTCCCACTGCCGACTGCATCTCTAATTCTAAAAAACTCCACAATGTATAGGTGTAGTTTACCAATGAAGAGTTAACTCTTGCACCTGGTACCAGCATTTCCATATTAAAACTGGCTCAACACTGAACATGTGTGCTGGTATCTCCAGAAAAAACTCATACTGTGCTGTTACAAAACCACTCGCCTTTCAAAGAGCATAACATAGATAATGTTGATTTTTACCATCTTCCTTTCTACTGTTCCCTTTTTTAAAATCCTCACCTAAGGATACATTTTCATTGGTTTTTAGAATGAATGAGAGGTATGGGGAGAGAAACATCAATGTGAGAGAAACATCAATTGGTTGTCCTTTGTATGTGCCCCAACTGGGGATCGAACCAGAAACCTAGATAGGTGTCCTGACCAGAATTGAACCTGGGTCCTTTCATTCTGAAGGCCGATAGAATCCACTGAACCAAACTGGCTAGGACAAGCCCTTAATTCTTTTATAACAACCTTTTGTGAGTCCCCACTAAAGATAAGAAAACTCAGACTAGAAAGATGAAGTAAATTTCCCAATGCTACATAGCTAGAAAGTTAGATTGGCTGTACTCAACTGTGGAAGTCTAACTGCTACACTGTATTGCCTGCTGTGCTCTCTCATCCTGCAATCAATGTTTCTCAATTCCCCTCATTCTACAACACGAACAACAGCTAGAGAAATTTATGGAAAAATAGATCCTACTTAGGTGTGTGATTTGCAAAGTCCTTTCTCCTCAAAGTCCATCACAAAAGATTTATAGAGGCCATTCACAGAAGTCAAAAGTACTAAAAGACATACAGGGTGGTACAAAAGTAGGTCTATTGTGAATATTCAAGACACAGAGTTTATACTTATCTTATTATTTATTTATAACTAGAGGCCCAGTGCACAAAATTCGTGCCTGGGGACTGGGGTGTCCCTCAGCCAGCCTGCACCCTCTCCAATCTAGGTCCCCTCAAGGGATGTCCAATTGCCCATTTAGGCCTGATCCTACCCTAAATGGGCAGTCAGACATCCCACTAACAATCCAGGACTGCTGGCTTCCAACTGCTTGCCTGCCTGCCTTCCTGATTGCCTCTAACTGCTTCTGTCAGCCTGATCACTCCCTAACCACTCCCCTGCCAGCCTGATTGATGTCTAACTGCTCCCCTGCCAGCCTGTTTGCCCCTACCTACCCTCCCTGCAGGCCTGATCCCTCCCAACTGCCCTTCCATGCAGGCTCGGTCACCCCCAACTTCCCTCCTCTGCCAGCCTGGTCACCCCTAACTGCCCTTCCCTGCAGGCTTGATCACCCCCAACTGCCCTCTTCTGCTGTGGCCTGATCGCCCACAACTGCCCTCCCTTGCAGGCCTGGTCCCTCCCAACTACCCTCTCCTGCTGGACATCTTGTGGTGACCATCTTGTGTCCACATGGGGACAGGATTTTGATCACATGGGGGAATCCATCTTGTATGTTTGAGTGATGGTCAATCTGCAAATTACTCTTTTATTAGAATGATAGACTGGGCAAAATCATTTCCATGTACCAGGTCAGCCTAACTGGGAGTTACTTACAATGAATCATAGAATGTTGCAGACAAGGGAAGGGTTCCATCCTGAACTTTAGTAGATAAGAATGGCTTATAAGTTACAGCTTATCCAAGATATGGGGGTGGACAAAGCAAAGTGTTTTTAAATATTAGAGGAGCCACCTATGAATTACAGGATAGAGGCAGTGATCATCACAAAGCAAAAATATGCATTCCTGCTTAAGATCGTGCCACTGTCCACAATATCCTTGCCAGAAAAGTGCAGCCTGTATCTGTCAAGCCTCTTCTCCATCAATAGGAACACAGAGATCACACCCAGCAGCACTGCCAGGATGCAGCCAGCCTGCTTCATGCTGTAGAAAACTCTGCAGGACCAAAAACATCCCAACAAATAAGTTGCAAAAGGAGAGAAAAAAAGAGGTGGAGGGGAAACCTATAGATTAAAAGAAATTTGTAAGAAATTAGCCAAAAAGATTTACTCCATGTTGAAATTCCAATTACAACAACCTGAGAAAAACAAAACCTTCAAATTTTGGACAACTGAAGAAATGAGAACAGTTTCTGGATTTTAAATACATTAAGAAATTTATCATTTTTGTTTGTTTTGAATGGGTGTGTGAAAAAAGTAATGTGGTTTACAGGTGAAATAACATGATGTCTAGACTTTATTTCAAACTAACTGCATGGGCTAGAAGGGGGAAATGAGGACACCAAGAAAATGAATAGTTGGGTGATGGGCATATGACAGTTTATTAAAACTACTGTCATTTTTTACTACCTCTGAAATTTTCTGAAATAAAAAAATTAAACATTGAGCCAACATGGAAGAAAATCTTAGAGACCACTCATTTTAGAAAAGGAACCTCTGTCTCCTCTTAAAAACTAGCAACATTGAGCTGCATTCCTGCAAGGCAGTAATTAGATAAAGCTGAGAGCCCCTCCCCCTTCAGATGGGCAGATGCTGTCCAGCTCAGAGAACTCACATGCTTTTCACACAATCCACTTTACTCACTTAGGTTCCCAAGAGGCATCTCAGTTTGCAATCACTAGGCACTTGGGAATGATACTATTGTAGTACAGCTCCTAAATGTTCACGATAAACGGTTGGCACCAAAGATCTATCCAGATAAGTGAGCAGAACAAAAGGAGGCAGGGTAAGAGCCTGCAAAGTACTATCAGACTGCAATTAGTTATCTGGGGAGATCTGAACTCAGTCAAGTTTCTTTCTTTTTAATGAGATTCTTGGAGTCAGAAATCCATACTTATTAGGCCAGAGAAACGTGAGTGATGGGAGCTCCTGGCAGCCAGGTTGGGAGGATGATAATCAAGATAAAAGTATCTGATGGCAGAAGTAAACATTTGAGGTAGTGGGCCCTAGCCTATTTGGCTCAGTGGATAGAGTGTCAGCCCTCAGACTGAAGGGTCCTGGGTTCTATTCTGGTCAAGGGCAAGTACCTAAGGTTGCAGGTTCCCTCTCCCTGGTCAGGGTGCATGGAGGAGGCAACCAATCAATGTGCCTCTCTCACATTGATGCTTCTCTCTGTCCTTCTTCCTTTCACTATCTCTAAAAATCAATGGAAAAATATCCTCGGGTGAAGATTAATAACCACAACAAAAAATCTGAGGTAGCTGAAGATGAACAGTCCTATAGGCCACATGGAGTTATTTTCCTTGTCTTTAAATTCTAAGTATATTATAGTTTATTTAATTTAGGAGTCAGTGTTTGTCCACAAAGGAAACAGGGTCCATTTTATATAGTAATTAGAGGCCCAGTGCATAAAATTCATGCATGGGAGGGTGTGTCCCTCAGCCCAGCCTATACCCTCTCCAATCCAGGACTGCTGGCTCCCAAATGCTTGCTGGTCTGCCTTCCTGATCACCCCCTAACCCAGTAATTGGCAAACAGGCCTGTGAGCCACATGCGGCTCTTTGGTCCCTTGAGTGTGGCTCTTCCACAAAATACCACGGCCTGGGCGAGTCTATTTTGAAGAAGTGGCATTAGAAGAAGTTTAAGTTTAAAAAATTTGGCTCAAGAAATTTCAATTGTTGTACTGTTGATATTTGGCTCTGTTGACTAATGTGTTTGCCAACCACTGCCCTAATTACTCCTCTGACAGCCTGATTGATGCCTAACTACTCCCCTGTCAATCTGTTTGCCCTTAACTGCCCTCCCCTGCAGGCCTGGGTCCCCCCAACTGCCCTTCCCTGCAGGCCTGGTCACACCCAACTTCCCTCTTCTTCCAACCTGGTCCCTCCCAACTGCCCTTCCCTGCTGGCCATATTGTGGAGGCCATCTTGTGTCCACATGGGGGCAGCCATCTTGTGTGTTGGAGTGATGGTCAATTTGCATATTACTCTTTTATTAGATAGGATATAAATATACAGTACCTAACATCTGACATAATATTTAAGAATCATGATTATATCTTAATCATGTCTTTTAAAACTGTTCAATAAACAGATAGCAACTACTTATTTTTACCAATAACTTTTACATAAAAGGAAACTCTCTGGAAATTATGCTATTATTTCCAAGAATGTTGCAATCATGTTTTCACATGATGGTGATGTGTTTTCTCTAAGTACCATCATGTGATAGGAAGGTTTGTGAAGCACAATTAGTTTCCTAGGCTAAATAAGTCAGTAAACTGTTCAGTTCCTTTTGCATTTATCCTAGCATAGAAAAATACCTTTTTCCAACAATATAATTAGCGTGGTGTTTGTTTTTCACATTTGTTTCAGTTTAAATATTGGCTAAATATTTATAAAACAGGTGCTCCAAGAATTTCAGAAATTTGCTTCCAGCTTCTTCCAGAACATCTGTAACATACTAGGAGCCACAGTTGCTGGTCAATAACATGTATTTCATAACTCTGCACTGAGCTGGTCAACCATATTTTTGGAAATGTTTCATCACATAATTTTTCTGGGAAATGTTATGACATGATATCATCTCTGGGCAACTTCTCTGCCAAGTTGTTTATGCCAACAACTGGAAAACTGCTTCAAATTTCTATCATAAAATTGCTATCCATTCCATCACTCAAATTCCTGATTATCCTATCATTGATAAAAATATAAATTTTTTATTCCCACAATTAAATGGTTATTTCAATGCCAGTATTGGACTATAAAACTACCAATTAAAAAAGAAATATGCTTTTCCTTATATATGTATAAATATTTATTTATATAAGTGAACATATAAATGTTTATGTATAGAAACTTCTGGGTATAAGTATTATAAAAATAATGTGTACACACACACACACACACACACACACTTATACACACTGAACTTTTCTCATTCCTCCTTCTCAACACACACACACACACACACACAAACACACAACCTCTTGTGCACTAGCACACGAGATTTTGTATTGGTGGTTTTATACAATACATGATACAATGTCCTATAAGAAAGCACTGAATAAATACACTTTGACAATTATAAATTGATTCCTTTTTAACATTCAATAATATTAAACCAAAAAGATCAATCTATATAAGAACTGGGTAACGAATATAAAAGTAGTGACTTCAATAAAAATCTAACCCAAGATCCAATGTCTAAAATTTTGAAAATCAACGTAAGAGAGGAGCATTAATTTGCTCAATTACCAGGGGCGGGGAGGTGGGGAGGGGGGCAGAGAATAATGGTTGAATAGGTATGTAAGCAACGACACACAAAAATGTATAGCAAAAAGTGAGAAAGAAAAACTTTTTTAAAATCTGAAATGTCTCAGGATATAAATTTCCATGTGGAATTAGGCCTAAATGGCATGGCAAGTGCCAATCTAACTAGCCATAGCCGCATGACTTGCAGCATTGTCTCAAGGATGCCACTGGTCTCTTAAAAAATGATTTGCAGTAACAGTGAGATGGCAAGAAGTGAAGAGCTGTTCTTGCCTAGAAATGCAACAGGCAGTTCAGTGACAGGAGGCCATGACTGAGAGACTGCTGCTTCGCAAGTTCACATAAGTGACTGGTAAACTCAGACAATACGAACATGAGGGAGGAAAAACTGAAAATGAGGAAAAGCAATATATAAAGATACTGAGGAATCAGTGTGAAGAGGATGAAATCAGAATAACCAAACCAAAAGCAACAAAGGTAGAGGCCCTAGGCCTGGCTGGCATGGCTCAGTGGTTGAGCATTGACCTATGAACCAGGAGGTCATGGTTAGTTTCCAGGTCAGGGCACATGCCTGGGTTGCGGGGGAGGGCCATAGGGGGAAAAAAACGGAGATATATGTACTAATATATGTAATATTTTAACCAATATAAAATAAAGAATATAAATAAATAAATAAATACTACATATGAAGTTACTGTCTTGATCCAAGGTTACATTTCTGGAGTTAAAACTTTGAGAATATTAATTGAACTACACCATAGGAAAAAGATTATGCTTCTTTCTGCCAGTGCCATGTATGGTATATTTTTACCCAAATAAAATAGTAATATGTACTCAAACTATACACAGGTTCGAAGAACCTGCATCATGAAGTCCCTTTTCTTTTCAGTATGGGAACCTGCAACCTTGGAAAAACACAACGAACAAAAACCACATTTATACACCTTATAGGTTTATGATAGATTTGCATATATTTCATTTACTTTCATACCATCTTTCTGATGCTGGTATCATTATTATCTTCATTTTATGAATGAGAACAAGGCCACAGATGTGTAAATGGGTTGATAAGCACACCTTTACTAAGTGACCAAGCCATTAACTCCAAATTCCAAGCTTTTTCCCTCCTACATCTTGTTCCCTTGCCAAAGTAATTCAAGGCAGAGGAAGTTAAATCCTCTGAGTTGAGTTGTAAGTGTTAAGACTCTTATATAGATTGAAAAATAAAAGAATATTTAAGGAAGGAGAATGAATGAGCTAGATGGACTATAGATTAGGTAAGGCAAAAACATATCTGGGCTGTAGACATTTTTCTTAGAAGATATTTTTTTTAAATATGAAAAGAGATCACGAATCTTCTCTCCGGCAGGCAGAGAGCTAGGCCAAATAATAGTGGGTGGTGCCACAGATTGCATGTGTGGTAGCAGGTGTGTGTCATAGTGTGGGGGGTCCAGATGTGACAGGAGAGTATCCGAGTCCAAGGTTTCTAGATGGTAACCATCTCATCCTTCTATTCTGTTAGGTAAATCCATTTAGTATTCCTTTTATCTGCCCAGAAGTTTAAGGTATTCAAAATATGTGACAGTACAAACAAAAAATAAAAAATAATTGATGAGCAATTATTCAAGATTTAGCCTTAGTAAAAGTGGTTAAAAAGAAATGAAGGGGAACAACAGACAGGATGGTAAATACAGAACCAACTCGTTATGACATTTAAATTTGTTTAAAAAGATACTATCAACTCATAAATGAGCAGGAAATTAATAAAGTAAACCTTTAGTAAAGCAATAACAATAAACTGTTAAAAGATGGAGAAAAAAGGAAACATATGTTAACAATGACTAATGAAGAACATTTACATGCTCTCTATACGGTGTTTCATTTTCTGGTTCATTGTTAAATTGACCATTTGACAGAATGATTAAACTATTTCTATTATCATCCCAGCTTCACAAATTACACAGATCTTTCTGTTTGTACAGACTATGTGAAAAGTTCAATGTGTTTGGGCTAAAGCTAATTGACTCAAAACCCAAAAAGTTTTGATTTAAACAGGAAGAGATGGTTGCAAAAGAGTTCATCTAAACACTACAACAGCTAAGCAGGTGTACACTTTATGACTGAATATAAAACACCTTGCTCTTTTATGTATTAATTTAAACTTAGTTTTAAACACTTGTGCAGCTCATACAATAGTATAACCCGAGCTCAGCCGTACTATTGTACCTTTCTGAGAAAATTGTGACAGAAAGTTAACTAAAGTTAAAAGAGTCAATTCATAGCAGAATCACACTAGAACTCAAGTGTCCTGATAATTATATTCTTCCTGTAAGGTTACCCTGCCTCTACCCCACTACAAAGAAACATGTGGTATGAATTAACCTTTGGAAAGTATAATAAAGAATGTGGACTTAATGCTTGCAAATTTATTACACAACCATTATATTCACATATATAACTATAGAAAAGAGAGAATATGTTGTTGTGTATCCTATTAGGTAAAATTATAATTTCTGGAGATAATTTTTTTAAATATGAAAAGAGATCACAAATTTTCTCTCTCTGGCAGGCAGAGAGCTAGACCAAATAGTAATTATTTAATTAACTTAAGCAAAATAAAATTTTGAATTGAAATTAAAAATTCTTAATGTTATGGATCACATTCAGAAATCTGCTTATTTGCAAATGGATGTATGGATATATCTTTAAATAATCAAATGAGCTCTGTAAAAATCCAGATTATATTTCCACTTCACAGGCCTATGGTTGGCTGGGTTTCTTCCTAAGATTAGCTAGCCCTCCTTTCAGAATAGTCATAATAGAGATTTCAGAAAAATCACAGTAAGAGTTCAAGATTACATATTCAGGTTCACTGTTTTGCTGAATCAGGTTAATTCTTCCTCGTTTTATTTTAAAAACAAAGGTCTAAAGGTGTTCTTGAAATCTGGAAAGGTATTTGGTCACTTGGGTTAAACATAAGGTTTTATTTATGGTCTATAATGGTAAAATATTCATTTGTTTGCTAGAAAGAACATATTATATATTAAACCTACAGTCCAATGAATTTTAGAAGACTATATCAAACAAAAATTACCCTTAAAAATGATTTTGAAAACTGTGTTGAATGTATCACCTACTTTTTGTTGCCAAAAGCACTTCTGTGTACTCCCAACCATGATGCTCGAGGGCAGAACAGAAGGGCACTCAAGAAAGAATGGATGACACTGAGCCAAGGTGTTGCAACTTAGAGTTAGATGAAGTCTATTAACCACAAAGTTTTAAAGGGGCACATGATTGATTTCAGCAATCTTAATTCTCCAACACTGTTCAGTTCTCAGATCCTAACTCACCTCACATGATAATCAGTTGCTGGTCTAAGATCTTTCAGGTTACATTCTAATTCTTCTCCACTGTAAAGAAAAATCATTTATTAGTCAAGGATATTAGTTGCAAAAGTAAAACAGGTTTTGGATTTGGGTCTCAAGGTCATGTACAAACAATAATTCAAGAATTATTATGTCTGACTCTACCATAAATCAGAAATAAACTTTCCCATTTGATATTATCTTTCTGAACTAGAAAATTAGATTCTTTTTAATTATGCCATCCAAAATATGGAAAATGGCTAATTAAACTTACTATTAAAGGTCCACTTATTACTTCTTCAAAGTAAATACATAAAAATAAGTAAATAAATAAGCAAGCAAGCAAATTAAGGTGACAAGATGAATGTAAATGTAAATAACGGTGCCAGCTATCAACTGAAGGCAGCTCCCAGACTCACCTTGGCAGAACCCCAACTTATCTCAGCTTCTCAACTATCCTGACGAAATCTCAACCTGTTTCCCTTACATATAAATACCAATAAGTAGCTATTATATAAAATAAAACCATTTATACAGTGTCCCCAAATATGTATGCACACTTTGAATGATTATAAAGTCAGTGTTTAATAACATACAGTTCATTTTCAAATTTTAAATGAATAATTTTTTTGTCAATGACTGTTTTCAAACTAATGACCATTCTGGTCCAGGCACTGCTGATAACTCAAAGCAATAGAAATCACAAGCATCAAGAATCATTTTTTTTGGTGAGCCCTCAATTCATCAACTGTTGCCAGTTTGTACCATAAACTTTATCTTTTATGTATCCCCATAAAAAAATTTAGTGGATAAATTTTCTTTGTTCAAAGCTTAGTCTGGCTTCACTCATTATTTCAAAACAGTTAAACATGAAATGGAATGAAAATTAAGTGAGTTATCAGCTCTTAAAGTGTGTGTCCTCTCAAAAATATATACACACTTTGAATAATTATAAAGGCAGTATTTGTAATTCAACTGCATTTTCAAACTTCCAGTAGTATTTTTAGAATGAATTTGCTTTGTTAAAAGTTTAGTCTGGCTGAAAAGAAAGAAAAATCAATTGAGCTATTAGCAGTAAGTGTGTATTTGCATTCTGGGGACACCCTGTATTATCAGAAGTTGCAGCAGACACTCAATCATGAGGCAACAACATAAAATAAGGAAAATTTCATTAACATTTTTTAAAGGTGAGGGGGATATGAAAGGGCATAACTGTATTCTTGAAGAAAGTCTTCCATAAATCCAAGAAATACCGTGCAAGTATTCCAAATTAAAGAAGGCTATAGACACACGACAACTAAAAGCAGTATCAGACCCTAGACAGGATATTATCTTCCAGGGCAGTGGTCAGCAAACTGTGGCCCACGAGCCACGTGCAGCTCTCTGGCCCCTTGAATGTGGCTCTTCCACAAAATACCACGGCGAGGGTAATTCTATTTTGAAGAAGTTGCAGTAGAAAAAGTTTAATTTAAAAAAAAATTGGCTCTCAAAAGAAATTTCAATCGTTGCACTGTAGATATTTGGCTCTGTTGACTAATGAGTTTGCTGACCACTGCTCCAGCAGAAAGAAATGCAGTTACAAACCTTACTTAGAGCAACTGACAAAAAACTAGAAATGACCAATGAATTAAAGTATTATATCAGGGTAAATTTATGAAGTTATTACTGCACTGTGGCTACTAAATAGCAGATGAATCTGGGTAAAGGATAAATACATATTTCTTGATCTCTTTATTTTTGATAGGTTTTATAAGTTTAAAATTATTTCAAATAAAAATCATTTTTTAATGCTATAACTGGAGGCCAATCTCCACACTTTGCCTGGAGCACTACTGTTTGAACTGCACAGTATTTTTAAAGATTTTTTTTTAAATTGACTGAATTAGTTTAACATTAGGAAAGTTTACATAACAAGTCAGATTTTCAGCATTTCTTGAAAAAATAAAACAACAGACTACAACAAAACACCCAAAGAATTGGCAAATCTAGGCCTGCAGTCCCTTCTAGCAACAACTATTTTAGATGGAGACAGGAACTCTCCTGTTCACCTCATTCCCAACCTCTGCTTTTCTCACTTATATTACATGCTTAGTCCTAACTTCTGGGCACTTGAGACTCTAGCTCCTGCCAGCAATGGTTACCTGACATTGATGAATCTATCTACTTGGTTCTTGGTGGGGCTGGGGAAATGGTGCTCTGTATTTCTTTAAGGTATCTACTGATTCTGACTTTTCAAAACAGAACCAAATGGTTGTGAGCCAGAGAAAGGAGGTACGATTTAATTTTCAGTTCTGCGAGGGAATCATTCAGTTTTCTCCACAAGGCAACATTACTGTCTGACATATTGCTGCAGTATGGAGGCTGGATTGTAGGAGAGCAAGAGTGGATGTTAGGGACCCTGAGGACATTCCTGCAGGTATCCCAGGAAGAGACAACAGAAGGACTCTGGGCAGCCAGAGGAGTGAGTGGCGATAGGCTTTCCTTCCCTATTTCCTCCCCTTTTCTTAGTTCAGAAGACATGCCTCTGGAGCAAGTTAAGAATGAAGAACAGGACGGACAGACACAAAGTCTGCACATTGATGCAGCAACGGAACGAGAGAGACCCCAGCAAGTGGGGTTTATGTGGCCATGTTACCCTGGCCTCCAGTTGTTCCAGGGGCCACACATAGAGGGCACTCGCACAAGTAGTTAGAACAAAATGGAATCTCATTTCCTGCTCTGCAAACAGACCAGTTCCCAGGATTATAAAGAAGAAAAGACTTGACACTAAAAAAACATTTTTATCGAATTTAGAACATGACTATAAACCATCTGAATGGTTAATACCTGGGAGTCCATAAAGCAGAAGGAGATAATCCCTTATTCTGTGTGCTAAATATTTAAGAACTTAAGAAAGCTTTGACAAGAAATGCTTTATTTTTTTTTTTTCTGCAGGCTGGAAAATTATTGAGGAGAATAAGAATTATGGTGAAATTCTTATTTCATATAACCATGAAACCATACTGTAGAATTAAAAAAAAAAAGACTACTGAAAGGTCTGAGTGCATAACATATGTAAAAACTAAATGTCATGCTCATGCTTTTTCACAGACATTAATGGAGAATTTTCATTAATTCTATTCTGATGCCCTAACTGGTTGGCTCAGTGGATAGAGTGTTGGCCTGCAGACTAAAGTGTCCCGGGTTCGATTCTGGTCAGGGACATGTACCTTGGAAGTGGGCACATCCCCAGTGAGGGGTGTGCAGGAGGCAGCTGATTGACGTTTCTAACTCTCTCTCCCTCTCCCTTCCTCTCTGTAAAAAAATCAATAAAATACATTAAAAAACAACAAAAAACATATTAAAAAATGCTATTTTGACAAGCTAACAAAATGAAATGATATATTTCACCAATACCAAATAGCACTAGAATAGTAATTTCTGATTAATTACTGTAGACAAAATTAACTCTTGACATTATCACTAGTTCTTAAAATGGACAATTTAATGGAAAAATTGCAAAGCCTTTAAATTTTCCTTTGTTTTCTATTTCCCTTAATGACCCTAATTTCACTATGTAGCAGCAGAGAAACATGAAAAATGTACACTACCTGTAAATTATCTTGTATTTCCCATCTCGTCCTTTGTCTGATAAGGCAACCTCATAACTGTAGGGAAAGGAAAGGGCACCGTGGGGTCCGCATGAAAGTCCAACAGGGGGAGCCCAGGACAACACAACCGCTCTTGCCTGAATATTAGAAACCTGAGAAGAAAAACATAGACAAAAGTATTCAAATCCATTTCATATAAACCAAACACTTCTTCCAATAACATTTTTGTGAGTATTAATAGTGGCATCACATTACTCAGATTTAATTGAAGGTAAACAATTTTATTTTAATGACGGCAAACAAAAGCTTCCTATATGCTGCTCTCAAGACCCAATGGCCAAAATATAGCTCCTACAACATCCTTCCTCTTAACGCAAACTTTCATCCAAGTCCTGTGTAATTCATTCCCAGTCCTCCAGAAAGTAAAAAGCTTGGTAATTTTTTAAAGGTAAAAAGCTAAATGTAAGATTTCAATGATTGGGAAGCCCATCTCATTATGTGGAAGGAGTCACAAAGCATTGCTTGGTTTAGTGTTATCCTGCAAAGCTAAGACAGTAAGTCCTCACTTAACATTGTCAATTGGTTCTGCAGCTTTAAATGAAATGACGTATAATAAAACCAAAGTTAGGCTAATTGATATAAACAAGAATTAATTTTCTGTCATCTCAGCAACATTACATAGGAATGATGTGAGGACCCCATGTGCCTTACAAATCATGTTTCTTTTAAGTGCTGCAGGCTCTCCAGATAACCCAGGGATAGGAAAGTGGAACCAAGGTCCAGGATGATGGGGTAGAAACCTGTGTGGAGGTAAACAGTTCCCTCTCCAAGTTCTGCTTTTATTCTTCTGGTTTAACCTCTGCTTGAAACTTCAATTAAACACAACAGTCTGAGACTCTAAAAAACCTCAACTTCCTTCTTCACTTAGGACTTCTCTACAGCATGTTCTAGACTATCTGCCGGCGTCTTTAGCAGAACTGAGCCCCAGCTGCCCACTGCTGTAACCCAATCACTTACATACCCTGAGCTGGCTTCCTTCCCTTCCATCTCAAGTCCTCGCTTTGATGGTGCTTCCTGGTGCACCTCCCTACACACACTACTTGCTCTTGAATCTTTGTTTCAGAGTATGTTTCCGGAGAAACCCAACCTAATGCATGGTCTAATTCTATAAAATAATTCCATGAACAGAACTTTAATGTTCTAATTTTAGAAAGGATATTTTGTTGCCTTCTGGATAACATATTAAAAACCAACTATGAGTTCATACAGATGCTAAAGCTTCATGTTCATATTTTATAGCTGTAGAGTATTAGGCTGTAGATGGATGAAAACTATACAGTCTACCTTTTTTTGTCTTCCATTTCTGTCACTATCTGATCTGTATAGAGTATTAAAAAGTAACACAAAATTTATTTAAAAGCATGAATAGTAAATATGGAAATAAACATTGAGTCTCTATTTTCATCTGTCACTCCTACAATTTTTAGCAGAGATTTTTCCATATTATTCCTGATCTGTACAGATATAGCATCATAATATATTTAACTAATGGTTTAATTAAACATCTACTCACCCTTCAAGAGCCCAGCCAGGCCTCACTATCCCCAAGTAGCCTTTCCCAAAGTATTTAACCCATCATCGTTCCTCTTTTCTACAGAACCTTGTTGATATCTCTACTATTGCTGATCATGTTGATGGCATTTATCTCCCTTCCCTATTGGACTGTGGGACATCCTAAACACAGGGTCTGGTCATATTCAACTGTAAGCAGTGGTGCTTAGAAAACATTTATTGAAAAATAAAAATCAAAGTGAATAAGATAGTCTGAGTTTCTGATAGGGGATTATAGACTAGCATTACACACCTCTTTAAAAAAATCTGAGACACTGTTACAGCATGAAACTGGAGTCTCCAGATTAGCAATCTCTCTCCTTCTGTACCATGCAGTGGTAACACCCCTTCAGAATGCTGTCCTCTTGCAAAACTCTGTGACTTACTAGTAGCTTTTGACTTCCTTTCTTTCTTGGCTTTAGCAAACTTCTTTTAGATCTAGTACAGATCTAGTACAGATGCTGCCTTTGCTTATTCTTTAAACCCTACCTCACCCTGTGAGGGGCTGTGAGCATAGAGGGGATTAAGATTATGACCTCTACTTCAAGGAGCACCGATCAGGTGGAGAGAAACAAGTGCATGAGAGAACACGGAGCAGATACACAGAGTACACAGGGACCCACACGCTTGAGACAGATTCAGGAAAGGTTTCTGTACTATCCTGCCTGGCCCCCTGCTCAGAACCAAACACTGTTTCCTTTGAGCTCTGGCTACATTTTGCTGGTACCTGTATTGGGCACTTTTTGCACTATATTTGTGCTTTGCTTGGTTATTTGTGTGTTGTTCCCTTGACTACATTTTAAGGTAGCATTTCTACCAATTGCACCAGAATATTTTCTGAATTCCTTCACACACCATTAATGAGTAATCTTGAGGCACTAAGTATTATATTTGATTTTAACTTAAAAAGATATTTTGCTATGAAAAGTTCAATATATGATTTAAAGGTGGCTGCTTAGGTACTGGAAACTTTCAATTGTGCTGCTCTGCACAATTATAGGAGCACCGTGAGTAGTAACACTGATTCCATGAATGGTGGTGTGAAGTAACTTCATGTCACAGCTCAGTCAAAAGTAAGCACTTCAGATGCTGAACAAGTACCCATCAATTCACAGCCGATTGGCCTATCTTTTCCATCAACTCTTAAGAATTTTTTTTTTTCTGACTCGGTTAAATTACTTAACCAAACAATGATGTACAACACTTGAAGCATCAACTAATACTATTCACCTTTTCCCTGGATTCCGAGTGAGCCTTAAAGAGGAAACTATCACCTGAACACAGACCCCTGTGCAAATGCAATCTTCCCATAGGACAGCCTATCAGAAATGCCCTTTGAGAACTCAGTATCGTTTTCAAAGGACGGTGGCTTCTGGAATTTTTTCCTCAAGCTAAGCAGCCAGCTTGCCACCTCGTTTACTTCCATGGTTATGGGGCCAAACCCCTTCTGTGCGCCCTTGCTGCCTCCCTTTCACTGACTCCTGGGCCTCAGGTTTCCTTTCTTTAGGCGGTGGAAGCTGAGAGAAAGAGGGCTTTGTCTCTACTAGACTAGGAACTGGCTTCTAATTCAAGGCTGATGCCAGGAAATTACATGGTGCCTTTCAGGAGAATATCATGTAAAAGGGAATCCTCAGCATTAGATCTGCATTTCCTCCAAGTGTGCAGGGAGGTGGTAACCTTAATGAAATTCAGGACTCGAGGAACTCCAGCTGGGCCACGCCTCTGTCAGAGCAGCAGCATGCTCACAAACTCCTCCCGGGTGGTGAAACTTTCTCAGAGCAGTGACCACTGGGCTGAACTGGGGCACGACTAATCTGATCATCACAATAATTATCCTGGCTGTTACCCAAAAAGAGAAGTTCAGAAGCCACAAAACTAGATGGCCTTCCGATGTTTAATTATTCCACCACAAACAGAAATCACTCTCTGTAATGGTGATTAAAGTGGTGATTTCTAATTATAAAATTATTGGATAAGACCCAATGTGACATTTGTCTCAGCCCTAGTGATAGAAAAGAGTCTGTTGTGTGGGTCACAAGTGTTAAGTCTGCACAGAAGTTATTTAAATTAAACTACTTTAAAGTATCTTGAAGGACTCATAGAACCACCATCTACTTCTAAATGACTACAAGTCATTCTTAGAAATCATTCTTATCTGGGTGTTTATTATTGAGAACAGTTGTTAAAAGCATCTGTATGCACACATTCCAAAATGACAGGACTGCTTGCTCCTTAACTCTCTCTCCTTGTCCCCTTCTCTGGTGATCAGTCCAGGCCATCTGATATGTAAATGGTATTATTTGGATCAAAAACATCATTTACTCTCATAAAGTTAATAAACTGTCACTGTTAGGTTTAAAAATATTTCTATGTAAGTTAGTAACTTCTAAATTTGGTCTGGCTTTTGGATTTAACTATGTGGGTGGCCTGCTGATCCAATCAGAAAGTATGTTAAGGAAATATTACCATAAAAATATTGGCTTCACTTCTAAAGTACCATCATGACAAATAATAACACAAAGGAAAATTAAAAGGAAAAGGTCAAAGAGATCATTATTCAAAGGGAAAAAGGATACTCTAATCTAGGGGTTTCAGTCTAAGTGCTAAGAACCTCAACTCTGTTTCTCTCTCAAGGAATAGCTTCTTGCAGGGACAGTTGTTCCTCTAGGTCAGCTTCCTCACTTCTGCAGCCAACAAGGCAATGGTTTCTATAAGCTAAACATTAGCAGATGGAAACAATGCAGAAACCTCAATTTCAGGTTACAATGATTTACATCCCGAAAATAAAGAGCCCAGTAGTATGTGGAAGACTTCATCTAGCACCACCATTGGAATGGACTAAATCATGGTAGGTTGGAAGTGGCTAGTATTAATTAATAGAGGTTAATTCCTATACCACTTTGGATAATATCAAGCTTATTTCTGTGGAACAGTGGTGGCTGTGAGTACAGTTCCCAAGGCTTGTTAAGAGTCTCAGGACAAATACCTGGTGTATTTGTACGCTGTTTTACTCAATTACTAAATATTTGGGTCTTTACAATATCTGGGTTTCTGAAAAGTAAATAACTTGCTTAATTCAGGATGCCCAAAATTCTAGAAAGATGACTGAAGTCCACAAGTCCTCAATAGTGTTTCTAAATATTAAACAAATCATCTGCAAAATATCAAAGAAAAATATATATCTCTTATTTAGAGGTGTTGCCAAATGTGGCTGAAAAAAAGTTAAGAACAAAATTCCTTCATGCAACTGTATGCCGAACTTTGTGCAGCTCTGCTTCTTCCCCTGCAAGGTGCTCAGACAGCCTCCTTCATATTCCAGAGGGTAGCAGGGAGCTTTTGCCTAATGATATGCTCTAAAGTGCAGAGAAATACCCCATACTCCATTTCAAGTACTCTGTAGATAATACATAATTCACTTCTCAATCCTATGTGCTGTTTATCAACCTACCTTGCAAAGACAAGTAAACCTAGGTTCAAGGAGGCTAACTTACCCAAGGTCGCAGAGATAGTTAATGACCATGCTGGACCCAACCCACAAAACCAGACTGCAAGGCACTGGTCCATCCCCTCCAGGAAGCAGCCTCTTGCTTTGGCACTGGGCAGTCCCTACATTCCAGCATGCTGGCTGAGCCTCCTCTGATGCTGGCCAGTTTTCAGGCATTTTTCTCACCTGCCAGAACCCAGCTGCAGCCACTGCAGTCTGCCATACATTTACTTAGCAAATATTTGTTAAGGGTTTACGATGTGCCAAGAACAGTGCTAGGTGTGAGGGACACAAAGATAAATAAGATACAATCACGAATAAAAAAATTCAGACAGAAAGGTGAAGAGAGGGAAGAAGAGAAAAGAAGAGAGAAAAATTGTGTAAACAACTAACTGGGCTGGGAATGGACTGGCTCCCAGCCCAGAAGCTTTATATGAGTTCCAGGGAATGGTATGGTAGGCAGAATGATCCCCTCCCCCAACCAAAGATGCACACATTGTAATCTCTGGAACCTGTGAATATATTACCCTGCAAGGTAAATGGGAGTTTGCATTGAATTAAGTAACAGTGAAGCAGAGACCAACCTGGATTATCTTGGTGGATCCAATTTTATAAGTGAATTAGGGAGACAGGAGAGTCAGAGTCACAGAAGGAGACATGAGGATGAAAGGGGCCATGAGCCAAAGAATGCAGGAAAAGCTAGAAAAGGCAGGGAGTAAGTTTGACCCGGAGCCTCCGGTAAGAAATGATTTTAGCCTAGTAAGATCCTCTGACCTCTTAGATGACAGTCCTGCCATATTTGCCTAACATCATTAACTATATACAAAGAAGCCTGTCTGTCTACTTTGGTCTAAAAACTACATAGAATAAGTGCTTAATAAATGTTGAATCAAAGAAAACACCAAAGCATTTCAATATTGCTTTTACCTTGCTAGACACATGGTAAAAGAAACATGGGCTCTGTCCCTTCTTCAGTAAAGAAAGGACTAAGAAAAACACTGTGTGTGTGTGTGTGTGTGAGTGTGTGTGTGTGTGTGTGTGTGACGTTTAAAAGGAGGCATCTAAGCCAGAAAGCTCAGTTATAATAAAACCAGATTTCTAATAGGTTATACCACCTTCTTGATTTCTCTTTAGAACGGCTCTAGTATCTATAGCTCCTTGCCAGGGCTGATGCGTCACCCTAATTCTGATTCCCACAACTTTTCACCACCACTAGGTGACAGATTCCTGACACGGCTCTCTGGGTCCATCCTCCTCTCCTCCAAAGCTAACTGTTTGATCATCCTGAGTACAGCCCTGATTACATACTTCTTTGCTCAAAAACTCTAAATGGTTACCTGTTCCTTGCCAGATTCAGTACAGACTCCCCAACCCCACATCAACACCCCTTTCCTCTACAAGTACACCATTGTGACCCTCCTCCAACACACCTCATGCTTTTAGGTTTAGTTAAACTCATCTACATAGCTCGAGGCATGTTTGGACTCTTCTGTTAAAAAGCCTTAGTATTTCAAACACAAGAAGAATCAAGGTTTTCCCATTCAGCTAGAAAATACACCCAAGAACTTGGCGCTCTAATCTCAGATGAAAGGCTGAATCAACATTTTGAGTTTTTCACTCCCATTTCAAAGCAGCTGGCAAGTCAAGCTTAAAACTTCATAATATCACCACTTCCACCAATTTTTTTTCTTGGCATTACACTCAATATTTTGGACTTATTTTTCTCTGCTAATAATTAAGTAGCTTTTTGAAATTTACCTGGAAAAATACTTAGAATTACTGAGGTTTTCAAAAATTATTACTTTATTTACACAGGTAAAAGGAAATTACTAAAAGAAAACAGTTCTGTAGACCTTAAGGTTGGGGGTGGGTGGGAATGGGAGTAAGGTGGAGATGTATGCTTAGAAGTTCTGAAGAATACCTAGTTGCATTCAGAGTACCTAAATACAGGGGACATTTCAGTGGATTACGACTACACAGAAGACCTCTGTTCTATATTTTCATGCTCCATTAATAGCAACATTATTTCATAGTTTATGAATATGAAATGGAGAGGGGCCCTTTTGCTTACCTACTATGTGGTAAAAGAAAAGCACACTTGAAATACTTAAGAAAGTGTCATTTATGCTGAGAAGTCCAGAAGACATACCTGTGGTTTCTCTATTCCTGAAAGAATGTCTTGCACCCTCTTTACTTCCAACTCATACTCTGCATGGAAAAAGGGGGGGAAAGAAAAAACAGTTAATACCATCAAAAGGCAATAAGGTGGTCAAGTTCCTTCCCCAAGGCCTTTACCAAGGGTTACCTTTCAGTCATTTGCCTGCTACCATGAATTTTTGGTTCCATAAACATGATAATGAAAATCAGGAACAGGATTTTTTAGGGTAGGGAATTCACTGTGGTTGTGCTAACTAGCTACTATATTGCCTTACACTTCACAAAGCTGACTAGGTTAATACTGAGTTCCATCTAAGAATTCAACAGGCAACAGGGAATAGAAGGGCCCAAGAAGGAGGAGGAGTATTACCAGCATAGCTAGAAGCTGAGGTCAAGGAAGAGATGAGTTTGAAGATATGGGTGCCAGTTCATGCAGGCCTGTGAGTTCAGGCTTTTGAGTTCAATTTTTATTATAAGTTTGATGGCAGCCACTGTAGTGGTTAGGTAGAGGTACTGCCATGATCTTATTTTGAGTGTGAAAAGCTCTGCTTGGCTTCTGTATGGATAATGGACATGTGAGGGAAGGTGTAAGCAGAAAGACTAAGCAGAACATTGTCACACTGGTTCAGGTGAAGGACAGAGCTGGCCTGGGCTAGAGATGATAGTGAAAATGATGAGAATAGGACTGGTTTTAGAGGTTTAGGTGCTGAAAAGTTGGGTATGATAGGCAAGATGAGAGAATGAGAAGAATCAAGGATAAAAAAGAATCTCTAGTTTTTGGATTAATCAATTAGATAGAAGTTGATATCTTTTAATAAGATGAGGAAATGTACAAGTTTGGGGGATGGGGCAAAGATTCTTTTAGAAATAAAATGGGGAAAGTGCTGGGAGTAGGAAGGTACATGATAGAATTTAAACTTAAGAATCTGTTTTGGTAGAGGAACCTTCTGATTTCCAAAATCTGCTTTATAGAATATAATTTTGAGTTTATAGATTTACTTAACTGCTAAACCTAATTTATAAGCTAAATGCTAGAGATATATAATTACCAAGACATATGCCTTACCTTCAAGATATCGCAAGTCTAATGTGGTTGGGGGGTTGGGTGGGAGAATAAAAGCAAATAGGCAATTACAATGCGAAAGGTGCTATGGTAATGGCAATCCAAAAGAGATTCTATAAGTTGCCTAGGGACCAACATCTAGCTGAGTTCTGTAGGCAAGGAGGCATTTGGAGGTGAGGGGGAAGCTGAACTAGGAAGTGAGAAGTCAGTAAGCCTAGCTCTTCACAGGACTGTTCATCCTCATTGTTCCAGTCTAATCTCAATGCCACCTTTTCAAAGAATCCTACCTCAACTCCCACTGTTTGTCCCAGCCTCACTGCAGTCATTCTCACATCCTGCTTATGCCTTCCTATCAGTTATTAAAACCTGAAAATTAATTCTCTTGTTTATTTGTTCTCTTATTTATTACTTGTCTTTCCTACCAAAATACAAGCTTCTGGAAGGCAGATACTATACTAGTAAGTCCAGAGTAGACAATTTTTTTAAAGTAACCAGATAATAAATAATTTTAACTAAATTTTTATTAAAGTATAGTTGACATATCATATTCTAGTTTCAGATGTACAATAGAGTGATTTGACATTGTATATACCTTATGAAGTGATCGCCATCACAAGTCTAGTAACCATCTCTCACTGTACGAAGTTATGACTACATTCCCTGTACTGTGCATTACATCCCATGGCTTACTTATTTTATAACTCAAAATTTATACCTCATAATCCCTTTATCTTTTTTGCCCAGACAGTTAATATTTTAAACTTTGTGGGCCACATATAGGCCTGCCAAATTCTTCTTTGTTTCTATGGACATTTAAAATGTAATAACCATCTTGTGAGGAGCTCACAAGATCATGCCACAGGACAGGCTGCAGTTTTCTGACACCTACTGTAGGGCATGCTCACCATTTAGCCCACAGCACCAACCACAGTTCCTATAGGATCAGAGCTCAATAGATACTTGTTGGCTAAATCAGTAAGCCAAGCCTATATAAAAGAAATAAGAACTTCTAGTTGATAACATTCTAAACTGCAAAAAGATCAAATTCTTCATTTTTCCCCATGACATTCTGTTTAGAACATGATTACCTTTATTTTGGTGAGAAAAATAAATGAGCTAGTAGCACTATGATATTTTTAAAAAATACAAAAGAAAATTCACATTCAAAAGACCAAATGTCATAATCCTGTATTTATCTTAATGTGTAGATAATAATGTATCATATCCAAAAGTCAAAGGAGTATATACCATAACATTTTCTGGAAGCTCCTACCAAGGAAACCATAAATATTATGTATCTTAGAAGTTAATTGTTAGGGGGCGGGGGGAAAGCAGAGTTGTAATAAAGAACTGCTTCAATTGTTAAAAACAAAACTTTTTCAATTACCAGTTATTCTAGAACTTGAAAGACCCATGGCTTCAAACCCACACATAGCTAGATATACCCAAACAGCTAGCTGAAGGAGGTCACTGTCTGCTTCTGTGCAACTGACAACAGTGAAAGTGTCCTAGAAGAACAAGAAGTCAGACACTAACCTTGAGTAACAAAGATTAAGCTTAGAACAGAGATGATCACCTATTCAAGAAAGAAGGGAAGAATTAAAGAGCTCTGCAAAAGAAGAATCCTCAGGACCATGCACTAGATATAGGGCATAAAAGAAAGAAGGAAAGGAGAGAAATAAAAATCAGAGATCCCTCCCCAGAGCCAGCCTTCAAACAAAGATGTCAGAAGAAATAGTTATGCTTTGGAGAGAAAAAGAAAAAAATGGGACAGAGGTTGGACTAGAAGAGGAAAAAATCTGTACAACACTGAAAAGAATGGAGTTCAGATAAGAGCCAGGAACAACAACCCCCAGATAAAAACAACCTCCAGAATGAGGTCATGACCTTTCTAGTCTGTCTTACTATAATAATGAAAGCTGACACTGCTGAGCACCTAGATATGTGCTTGTCCATGCACCATCAACCTGCTTATTTTTACATCTTTTTTGCAAGATGGACGTTTTCTGCCCTATTTGACAGCAGCAGCAGGACTGAAGTCTACTCTGCACATCTCCAGCACTGAGCACAATAGCTGCAGGTGTCTTTGTTGACTGGGGAATGAGGATGAATAACTAATGAGGAAACTGAGGCTCAAGAAGCAGATGCGTTTTCCCCAGAACCACAAGCCTTAGTACAAAGTCCCAAAGCAAATGAAACCTTTGACTGAATCATGGCAAAGTAGGAGAGTCCTGGAAGTCACGTGGCAGAGAACATGGGTTAAGACCCGACCCTCTAACTCCCATGAGACAGTTGTGTTGTTGGCTGTTTTTAAACTCGGAAAAAGCTGTTAAACTAATAAAGCAAAGGCCTTTGGATCTGGGGAGAAGTTATGTGAAAAAAGGAAGAATAAGAAAATTTGGGCCATGAATGAAGAGAAAGAAAGGATTCTGAGAAGATCAAAAGTAAAAAGAGCAGGGTGGGAGAGGAAAAGTAGTGATAGGACAATCACTATCCTATTATATCAGCAGAAATGCCACATCAAAGCCAGACTGGATTGGTTCCTTAAGGTTCTAATTGGTGAATGTGGAGAGAGAAGAGAAAAATGCATCCCCACCACACTTATTTAATGCTTTTCCATTTCTGCTGCCACAGACTTAAGAGAAAAAAGTAAATAAATGCCAGGCACACAATTTGCACAAACAAGAGTGAAAATAAAACCTGTTTAACTGAGCTAAAGCGACAGTTACCACATAGAAAATAAACTCTTGCATGAAAGCTAACACTCTGGTATGAAAATGCCAAAATTCACAACTCTGACTCCTAAGTAACAGTTAACTCAGACCTAGCTCTCCCTACAGAATATTTAGCTGTGCCTTGGAGTCGTCTTTGAATTATTATGTCCCTTTTCATAAAACAATTTCAGAGCCCAACTGTACAAAGAATATTTCAGAGTATGTTTCTGCTTGTTCACATGCTTTCTTTTTCTGTTTCTGTGTCTCTGACATACACAGACACACAGACACACACACACACACACTATACTGCGAGAGAGGAGAAAAATAATAGTTAATCCCTTTAGAAAAAAACAAAACAATAGTTCTGATCATTTGTCTTGTGGATACCTTCTTATTAAGAAGTTTGTTTTTGTTTCCTTCCCCTTAAAAAAAACTTGTGTGTGGCATATGAATAAAAGATTGTCCTAGAAGAGGCAGAAATGCATGGTTCAGGTGCAAGGTTGTAGTGCAGGGTTCTCTGTTTTCATTATCAGGCTTGTCTTCTTCCCTTTGATTTGTTACAAATATATTAATCCCAGAGGCAAATCTTACAGGTCAACTTTATATTTCTTTTTCCTGGCATTCAAGCTGCCACAAAGTTCAAACAGATTAAAGACCCCTTTTCCACGTACTTCAAACCTACTTCAGTTAGGTTTGTGACCCCAGCAGAAGTGGATGGAGACGACAACACACCTTTTACCTCACTCCCTTTTACTATTTGAAAGCCTGTTCCTCACAGTGAATACGGTGCTAGTCAGTGAAAAAGGGATACAGGGCACTCTCTGAGCTACGAGCAGAGAAGGCATTTTGTTTGGCAGATATAAACACATGTAGGGGTAGGTAATTTCCTGGAAAGGAGGCAAGATAGAAGTCTCCAGTTCAAACAAGTCCCACTGGGTGAGAACCACCCTATTAAGAAATACTAAAAAAGGAGTAAGGGGGATATTCAGCTCAGTGACCTAAGTCTTTCTTCCCCTTAAAAACAAATCTCCTTCTAAGAAATAAAACATTTATAGCAAAGGGAAAGTTAAGATAAAAATACACAAGCAAGGAAAATACATTTAGAAGAAAGAAACATCCCCCCCCGACACACACAGAGAATATGTGTCATGTGAAATTTAAACCTTTCCACAAATAATGGTTTTTATGTTTGCTCTAAAAAAGAACAGTAAGTTCAGACTGTTTGAATAACTGTAAGGCCTAACCTAATTAAAATATCCCTTTTTATACACACAATTTAGTTCTTTGGTTTGTCTCACATTTTTTCCTTCTTAGAAAAGAACTACAGCTAGACACTTAGCTGCTAGCTATAGAATGTATTTAGGGTTGGACTGGCCCCTTCATTCCAGTGGGATGACATCAGCATTACTTCCCTGTATAACATTCTGTCTAGTTCTCATCTACAAGGCTCATTACAGATATGCCCAGAATAACATAATATACTTTCTCAGATTTGCCAAGGAGCTGATTTAGCTAATCTCTTTAACAAATTATGTGTAATAAATTAGGGATGTGGAAAACATGCAACTTTTTGGTCATGCCCATTTTGGGGATAAAATGGTTTAAAATCAATAGCAAACACTCAATATAAAAACTAAGCAAACAGAAATAAACATTTTTAGAAGAAAAAAAAAGAATGACTTGATAAAAAGCTGAATATCCAGTTAATACCTACAAATGCTGATGAGAATAAATGGAGATGAAGGAAGACAGATTAAAAATGCTCATTGAATTTCTTTTCTAATCAGAAAATCAAATAACTATCTTCATTTTTTAATATTACTTATGCTGGGGGAAAAAGAATCCATAAATACATATAAAAGTAGGAATAATTACTAAAAATCCCAGATTTAGTGATTATGATCCACATTTACTGTTGTTAAATACAAATATTAAAAATGAGTAAAATCATAAGGAATAAATTTGTAAAATATAAAGGCAATGCAGTTATTCCCCAAGACACCCAGTCCAGAAATATCTTCAGATGTCAATCATCCTGAAGCTAAAAATGCGAAGATGAGCATCTCTAGCCATTTAGCTAGTTAAGTGGTTACTCTATTTGAAATTCTGAAAGATAGCCAAGAGAATACCAGACTCTAAACACTAAAAAGAAAGCAGCATGCAGGTGAGCATATGTGGGGGGAAGTTGCCTTCCAGTTTAGAAAAATATTTTCAAGAGTAACTTGGGTTGCAAACAAATTGTGGAATCTTAAAGAAAGGAAAGATGGATTCCTTTTGCAGGTGGAGTGCATGGCTGGACAGGATGGCCAGAGAGTGTAAATGGGACAAGGGGGGCTGATTTCCTCTAAGCTTTTGTTGTTATTTCTGGAACTCAGTAGAAAGAATTCTTTTCTTCTCCATCCCAAGATTTGGTAACATTCACATTAATCAACCTGTAGGCACAATGAGTCCCTTCACGCAAAAGATGTCTTACACTTGAGGTATAAATATTTTAATACCTAAGTGCTAGGCCTGTGTCCATAATGAGAAGGGGAAGCACCAGATATGATACCCTTGTTGATTCCCAGGTCAAGCAAAAGTTTATCTTTTAGCTGCCTTCTGTGATATCAGCTAACCTGGATTCTATATATTCATTTCTGTCAAATTCTCTAAGAAAAATTCTTGTGTTTAACTTCTTAAGGCAAAAATCATAGATAGGCATGTAACTAGGCAAAAAGCAGCTAGGATTTTTAAGAACATCCAATTAAACTGGGATGAAAACTGCACAAAAAATGAGTAAAGTACCAAGCAGATGTCTGCCTAGCAAGCTCAACTCCAGCGCCCATTCTTCCCTTTCCTTCTTTCTGCATGTTTGAACCATCTTATTGGCTAGCTTCGCCCTAACCTGTTCCAGATATAGCTCTTTTATTTTGGGGGAAAGCTCAACTCCATGATTATCCAGCAAAAGCTGGTACCCTCCCTGGGTGTGTAACAGGAAGGCAATTGCTTAAACACAGGATAGAATGACTTACAAAGGTAATTAAAGTTTATACACTACTACTTTCTGCACTGGCATCTATAAACATTTCCACAAAATGTTTTTTCATTAAGGCTTGGCATGTCACAATGAAAACTTTTCAAGTAGCATATTCAATACTTTTACAAGACTGTGTCAACTGACAGAATTCAGAAAGCATAATTTTATAACACATTAAATCTGAAAGAGAATTCTAATATTTATACCATCTATACAGAAAGTTTTGTTGTTGTTTGTTTGTTTTTTAACCTCACCGGACATTATTTTCTTCCACTTATTTCTAGATAGAGTGGAAGGGAGGGAGGAGGGGGAGAGAGAGATCGATCTAACACTGATAGAATACAGTCTAATCCACATTACATATTACAATTTCGTCACTTGTTCTACTGTTTCCTCTAATATTTTTAATCCCCCTCTCCCCAAATCCAAGATCCAACTGAGGAACATGTTGCATTACTTGTCTGGTTTCATTAGTCTCCTTTAATCTAAAACAGAAATCACTTGTATTTATTATCTTCCTAAGGCTGATATTTTTGAAGAGCCTAGACCAGTTTTCTTATGGCCAATACCACTATCTGGATTGTGTGACTATTTCCTCATAATTAAATTCAGACTAAAAATTTTTGGCAAAAATTCTTTATAGTTGCACTTCCCATCCCATCACATGAGGAAGCACACAGTGCCAGTTTGAATCTTCTGGTGATGCTCAGCACTTTGATCTAATCACTTGGCTGCAGTGTTGCATAGCATATCCCTCTTTCACCTGATGATTATAGTAGACACTGATGATTTTTGCCTGAAGATACTGCATTAATAATTGGTAATGTTGCTAATATTATCATTCCTTCTATGTTTTTCAGTTCTCTCTCCCACTTTATTAATTCACAGATTCTTCTTTTAAGTTCAATAAACTGTGTAATACTCCAGTGCCATTATTCTTTTAGATGCTAAAATTGTCCGAAATGTAGCTAGAGGGAAGCCCTTTAAGCTATTTTCTGTGCCTCTTTATACATTTCCTTGAGACTTCTGCTTTGAACACCTGTTAAATATTTTGGTTTAAGGTCACTTGGCCAACAATAAGAAAATGTGTAGTCCATAGGTGAGAGACTTTAGATGCATAAAGTAGAATTTAGCCAAAACTATCCCAATATTCTCTTATTTAAATGTGACTAGAAAAAAATTAATCTAAATATTTCTGATTTCTCTATCTTTTAGAAATTAAAGTTTTAAAAAAGGAAACCAATAAACCAAGAACCATCTTAAATGATACTTTAATATATAGCAAAATTGAACTCTATACACTTAAAAATGAACCCTGGCAAAATTTAAGTATAAAAGCATAAAACACATTCGGCTCTTCTTGGGGACTGTGTAATTTCTGCTCTCAATTTAATCTGGCCATGTTTCATTTCTTATTCCTCCTAATCAACATTTCCCTTTAAAACATGGATAATCCAAAGAGACAGCACCATCTGCTCCAATCTGAAAAAAGAAGATGGACTGTGTACTAAATGCATCAAAATGAGAAATAAACGGAAATTAAAAGTTAGTTTGGGCCACCAAGCAGGGAATGCCTATATGGAGGATGCTACTGATGAGAAACTTTTTCTCCAGAATTAGGACTTTTGTATGAGAACTAGATAGCCCACAAATCCAAGGTCAACGTGAAAGAAGTCATGACTTGTTTCCAAGGAAATTACATCAAAGGCATATGTATTGATCTTGTTTCATCCTAAGTCTTTGATAAAGTTAAATTGTCTGGAATTTAAATTATTTTGTTTTCTGTATAAAATAAAGGACTTTTCTGAGCCACACAGCTGACATCTCCATTGTCTAAATGGGCTGCCTTTCTTGTTCAAAATATTATAGTGATAGGCCTAAATAATGTCTTTTGCATATATATTTTTAAAATGCAATTAAATGGTCTAAGAACTAAAATATTATATTTATATCTAAAACCAGCTCTATAAGTGGTGCATCTTATCAGCTATACCAGCTATTTCAAAGTCTGCAAATGACAAATCATTCTCACCTGTTCTCCATCTCCTAAAACAGCTAAGGTTTACAACTTCTGGAACACAGTTCATTGGGCCCACAGGAAACCCATAAGCAGAATCAGCTATTTGAGTCATGGACCAAACTGGACAATAAATAAAAATGCCCAAGAGAAAAATATAAAAGATAGTAAATGAAAAAACAAAACAAAACTAAACTAAACTAAAAAACAGAGGAGATGCCCCCTTAGTGTTGGAGGGGGGTGGCATGAAAAAGGAATGAGTGAGACAAAAAGATTCAAAATATGGCTCTCACAATTACATTAAAATTGGCAATTTCTCATCTAGGTAATTGATTTTAATTTGCTGAAGATTATAATAATAAAATTTCTATTATAAAACACCATAATGTAAGAGGTTAATTTGTGACAAGCCTTAAGTGACCCAAAGGTGGAAGGTAGTACAGAATATGCACATCTCTATCCCCCCCCTTCTGGTCCGGCTGACTTCTCACCCTTCATGCCTCTGCTGAGAGCCTGCTTTCCCCTAACACACCAACAACCTCTCCATATTCAAGGATACATCCCATGGCATGTTCTGATTCAGAGGGCAAAGGTAAGCTTTGTGAGCTCAGTAATCATGTCTGTGCTGGGTACCATTGATTCCCCAGTGCCTAGTTCAGCGCCTGGCTCAGAAACTTCTGTTGAGTGTCTGACTGAATAAATGCTGAGAAACGCTGACTACAAATGCACATACTATGCTTTCAAGCTCTAAATATTTAGAAACAAAAAATATACATCATGAGAGTTGTAAAAGAAGATATCTTTATAGATCACAATATTACATTAAAAAATACAGTATGACAAAACTGTGTCCAAAATCTGTAGGTCTATATTTTTGCATAGGAAACTAGTATGCACCTAATAAGTAAATTCAGAAGAATCCTGGATTTGGTATGAATTGGGAGTATTTCTACAGCTAAAGCTAACAGTCTGCCTGGCTAAAACCTTCAATAGAGCCATCACCATTGCTGTGATGATAAAACTGCAACTAAGCACATTACTAATTAGCAACGGAAAATTCTTGGATTTCTCTCTGAAGAAGAATGGAGCGTTTTATCTTTTAGTTACCACTAATTTTATTTTATCTGCCATACACTAATTTTATTTCAGAAAATTAAATCAGAATGCACAAAATTGTTTTTAAAGGCTAAAATGTCTGAGTTCTGTTTAGCCAAGTTAGTTGTTTTCCAGCTTTCCTGTTCTACAATAGTTTTTTTGTGTGCACAAATCATGCGTTTCTAAAGAACCATTTGAGATGACTCTATTATGCCTATTTAGCAATTAGTTACTCAGCCAAATAGAAAAGTTTGACCTGCAAAAGTATTTGCAAGTCTCCCTTTTTTGCAGTCTTAATGCATGCTTCCAACTCCCCTGACTACCCTTCTCCTCCTTTCTGCCTAGGAGTATGTGACCGTCTGCTTGCCTTTCTTCCCATAATTAACAGTCCTCCAATTGCAATCCCAGTGAATGAAAAGCTCAGCATTTTCCAGTGAGGGATCTCATTCTTTGCATTGCTCTCTATCTCAGGTCCACAAAGACCAACTTGGATCTATGGCAGACTCAGTCTGTGGTTTCCCACTTGCAGCAAGCATCTAGCAGTTGACACTTTTGAGTAAAACACTGTCATTTGCTCAAACTTTAACTTCTACGCAAGTCTACTGATTTTTGAGCAAAAGATTAATTTAGATTTCTTTAATCCTGTCGGTAATTAGCAATTTAACTTACCCATTCCTACTAAAACTTCATCTCATTCCTGTAGAGCAGTGTTTCTCAACCTTTCTAACGCCGCAACCCTTTAATACAGTTCCTCATGTTATGGTGACTCCCCAACCATAAAATTATTTTCGTTGCTACTTCATAACAGTAATTCTGCTACTGTTAATGAATCGTAATGTAAATATCTGTGTTTTCCAATGGTCTTAGGCTCTACAGCAGTGGTTCTCAACCTGTGAGTCGCGACCCACAGATTGAAAACTGCTAGCAGGGTTGTCTAAGACCATCAAAAAACACAGATATTTACATTACGATTCATTAACAGTAGCAGAATTACTGTTATGAAGTAGCAACGAAAATAATTTTATGGTTGGGGAGTCACCATAACATGAGGAACTGTATTAAAGGGTCTCGGCGTTAGAAAGGTTGAGAAACACTGCTGTAAAGTAAAAGATATCTTTTCACTTGCAAATTCACCATAAGGAATGAAAAACACAGATGAATCTTAAGTTTCAGGTTTTAAAAAAGAAGTGTGATTTTTTCCCCCCCCTAACAATGTGTCTTTTGGTATAAAATTTTATTAAATTGTTTGAATACTCAGTTATTCAAAGGTTCATAAACTATGATATAATAAAATCATTTATAATTAGATAGCCCTCTGTAAGGCATTATTATTGGCTAGTTTTCCTCTAAAAATCCATGTACTAAAGTGCTAACCCCCAGTAACTCAGCATGTGACTGTCTTTGAGATAGTGTCTTTTCAAAGGTAATTAAGTTAAAATGAGGTCATTAGGGTGGGACCTAACCCAATATGACTAATGTATTTTGTAAAAGGAGGAAATTTGGACAAACACATACAGAGGGAAGGCGATGTGAAGACACAGAGACAAGGTGGTCGGTCATCTACAAGCCAAGGAGAGGAACCTGGGACAGATCCCTCCCTCACAGCTCTCAGAAAAAGCCAAATGCACAGACACTTTAATCTGAGACTTTAGTGCCCAGATCTGTGACAATAAATATCTGTTTAAGCCATCCAGTTTGTGGTATTTTGTTATGGCAGTCCTCATAATCCAATATATGTATCATTCATACGCAAACATATATTTGGTATTATTTTTCTCATTTACTAGATATGGTTCCTACAAACTAGAGATTTTAAGAATTTGGTCAAGATCACATAGGCAAATCTAAAAGAACCCAGTACCAACTCTAGGTCTTCTGATTCTCAGTTTAACTATTTCTTCTTAGAGGACTTTGAAAACATTCTCTCATGCTACCATCCCCTATATCCAAGAAGAACATGAGAAGGCTGGGGAGAACAATTTTACTTATGCAAGATACACACATCTACCAGCTTGAAGGCATAACTAGACCACTTGGTTCAGTACAAAATAATTACACTGGAAGTTAAAATGTGTTTATACTACTGCTTCCATCCAGTAGGTCATATCCAATTACAGAAGGCCAATTTAGAAGGCCAAAAAGAAGCTACTGAAAATCATTTGAAAAGCTGATCCAAAAAAAGACTATGATAATTCTACAGACTATTTCGTGCCAATGCATCAGTAACACAGCACCCCCTCCTCTGTATAGAAATATATCATTCAGGATGTTTTGAGGCTAGAACACTATTATGCAGTAATTGCTTCCAAAACACATGGTACAATATTTTTGCAGCTGACTGTGGCTTTAGAGAAGCACTACTGGTTCCAAAAGAACAGAGACTACGTTGGACCATAAACTACAGCTGTTTGCTGTGTGCCACCACCTGAAATATCTGTGTGTTGTTTTCTTCCCCATCAGCTAGCACAGAGAGTCTCCAGACTAAACTTACTTACAGATCCTGCTGTTTTTCCCCATCTTCAGACACTCAGCATTAGCTCGAAAGTAGAGCAGCCATTTTTCTGAAGTCTTTCAGTAAGGTTAAAGAAGTGCTAAGCTGTCTAGTGGACACCAATTCTGCCCTTAGACAAAGTAATGACAACTGAAGTCTAGATTAATATCTTTGTTATGTAGTAGAATGAAGTTCCTGATTTGATCTTCTGTTACAGCCAGTGAGCAAAAATCTCACATTCATTTGTTTTGTGGAAGAAACACCAATCTACCAAAGAGTGCAGCCCAGGCCTGTGCTTCTGAGGAGGCTAACAATTGCTCTGTGCATATGTAGGCCCTCTATTTTTATAATAAGCCAGAATAAACAAAGAAGAGAACACTGGAGGTGAGGGGATGAGGGGTGTGTGATTAGACAGCAGAGCAGATGAAGGCAGCTGGTCCAGGTGACTTGTCTGACTGCATGCATGATAAAGACTTTCTGAAAAAACTGACACACAGAAAAGGAGCTGAGGAAACAATTCAAGAGTTTCTCTAAACAGCAGATAGTTTAACTGTTGAACTGTAATTACTGTGAACTAGTCTTCCCCATAATTATACTACATTGTTAGTACTGCCATGAACTAGTTTCATTTCTACATTTTGAATGAAATGTAAAAGTCTTATTCTCTTTCCTGTCTACTAAGCTTAAGTACATTACTAAATGGTGGTTACTAAAATGCAAATGAATAACAAACTGCATGATCAGAATTATAAATGATGCCATCTAAGTGACTGACCACTCATCAGGTACAACAGTTAAAGTATCACATTTGAGCAGGGTTATATTCCAACAGGATGAAGTGAAATGAGCTAGAGAAAAAGCAAATAGGCTTTGTACAGATTTGGGTTCATAGCCACCTAAGTTTGTGAAATTATAAGCATTCCATCTGCTCACCAGCTGTGGTCCCTAATCCACTTTAATAACTTCAGCCTGCACGACTCCATGAGAATCCAGGCGTCTTCCAAATTTCACTTTACATTAGCTGCCAGGATTGATTTTTAGACACCGGTCTCCAGTGAAAGCAGCATAAAGTTGATTTCACTGGCAGGTGTTAATTTTCAGAAGAGTGAAAGGAAGTGGGAAGACAGACTAAGAATGGGAAGAAAGAAATTAAGAAGGTTCCAAGATCATCACATTGAGTGTTCAGGGTTCTATACTCTCCAGCAAAGCCAAATGCTCACAAAAAGAGTATGTACCTGAAATGTAAAATAAAACATTCCCTAAAATTTGTAAAAGGCAACATCTAAAAAATATACCCAGTTGTGCTTAGAATGAAGTTGTGAATTCTGTAGCAGCCTGTCATTTTCCCCACTGTGATCCATAAACTCTGCCTTTTGGTCACCAAAAAGAGACAAGGACCTAGCTCTGGGAGCTATTTCCCATAGTCACAAAGCTCAGCTACCTTTTCCTTAAGGGTGTTAAAGCAGTTTCTAGTTGTCTACACCCCACCCTCATATAGTCATTGTAGAGCAGAAGAGAAGGAATGATTCCTTTATGAGGTTGGAGCTTGGTGATGAACTGGTTTCCATGCAAACACAGGCTTTTAATATCTCCTGTATTATGTGTTTACAATACCTGTAGTTCAGACATATGAAACCTTTTGAGAAAAAGCTGGAATTAAAGGCCTCAGCATAAACTCATTGGTGATCTAACCCCAGAATCAATATCCTAAGGGCTAGGATTGGCTTCCTACTCAGATGTCTTCTACCAGAGCAGGCTGGCCTCCTGAGCTACATGTCACAGAGGCTCCCTTTCCCAGAAGGTTATTCTCAGAGAGCTCTCTGAACTACAATGCAGAGTCACCCTTGTTTCAAAATGTCAGGGTACTACTATCAAGGAGGGAATGCTTTCACATGTGGATGGAATCTCCATCAGTAATTCTCAAAGTAGAACCTGTTGTTCTGTCTCTCATTTTATTATAATTTGGAAAGTAATGGATCCCCCTATTTTTTTTCCTGGTGCAAACTTGAAGTTTCCTTAAGAACTCCCTCCTAAGAACTAGTGACCAGTGGAGGTGGCCCTGTCTGGAAGACCGATGTGGGAGCAAGTGAGAACTAGCATAAAGTGGCCAGACAGTCAAGTTCCATGACATTTCTCTACAATCAATTCAACAGAAGAAGAACATGCAAAACCATTCTGAGTGCCAAAGGTGCTGAGTAATATAAATGTTATTATATCATATTTAAAAGATGCTTTAATAAAAGTGCTAAGAGAATCAGACCACTAAAACATCCCCAATTACGGAAGAAATTAATAACTTAAAAGAAACGGTTGATCAGTTTCCATATTAAAGCATGCTTTCATAATCCAAAATGTTCTGATGGCCATGTAGTCTAGAGCATCTGAGTGAAGTTTTAATCCCTGTGAATTACTTGAAACTCAATGTAAACTGGATGGGGAAAACACACAGCACAGTTCCAGCGAAGGTAAGAGCTAATGGTAGCAGAAAGAAGAATGGATTGCCACAGTGACTGCAACCAGCAGAAGAGGCTCATTCTCACTGAACAAAAGTAGGGGAGCAGTGATGACAGTTTATTACATTTATTTGGCAGAAAGGAAATATAAGACTTCATTTATAGGGAAAGGCCTTCCACTGTGGGAATGAAATAGGCTTAGCATAAAATTCTTACCTGGCTGTGCAGTTCCTCAAAAAAGCATTTTGTGCTTCATGCTGTGCAATTCTGGCACACGAACTGCATAATAAACTATCTGGTAACGCATTCCAACTGTAATTGGAATTCTATATTTTAACTCAAGTCTTATAAAATAAAAATTTTTAAATAAAAAGCAAAATTCAGCATTTCTTATTATCTATAAAAGATGTTTGGAAGTCCCTTTGAGCTCTGTACTTGAACTTCTGACTCCAATCTGTTTCCTATACATTCAAGGGGTGAACAGAGACAATACATACACACATGAAACAAACATGATGAGGTCAGCTAGTGGGGGGTGCCATGAAGAATATGTTTTCAAGGGTGATGTGATGGAGTGAGTATTCAGGGAAGGCCTTTCTGATTCTGAAGCATTTGGGCTACTCTAAGAAGAATGAGGAGCAAGAGAACTTTCAAGGCAGCAGAAGCACACTGAGCAAAGACCACGGGGCAGGAAGGGCCTGGCATGCTAGAATACTGGAAAGGAAGCCCGGTGTCTGCAGCCCAGAGAGCTGGAGCAGGGCTGGAAGGAGTCGGGGTAGGGTAGCATCGCAGTCAGTTGATGCAGAATGCTGAAAGCGGGCTCAAGAGTCTGTACTTTATGCTAAGTTCAAAAGAAAAACATACAGGGTTTTAACAAGATCCCATGACTACTATGTGGAAAATGAATTGTAAGGGAACCGAAGTTAAAGCAGACAGACTAGCTCAAGGAATAAAATCTCTATGCAAGTGCACGTGCACACACACAGATCAAAAACAATATATAAGGGAAAGCTTTGTACCTGCTCAATTTTGCTGTGAACCTAAAACTGCTCTAAAAAACCCATAGAACTTCAAAAAAGAAAAAAGCAGCACTATAACAATATTGGAAATTTAGAAGCCACATTTAACAAAATGTGTTTTTAGATATACAACTATTACTACCTACTTGGCAATATCAAAGTGATTTTCTAGACCTATATGAAAGCAAGGGTTTATAGACTTTGTGCTCTACAGTCTGAAGAATCCAGAACAGAGAGAAAGTTGTGAATCATGATATGCAGACATCACTGTAGTCTGAAGTCATCCTTATTTTGAATGCTGCTGATCAGAGATATATTGCAGTGTAGAGAGTAACATCACTCTAGACAGCAAGTAATACCAAAAGCGGTAAGTCATATGCTCTACATTTAAGATTTCAACATATTTCCATGAATGTTGATACAAAAAAGCCAAATTTTACTAAGTGGAAAACGTATTTCAGTCTCCAGAGCTGTCCTCAAATAGTAAAACTATTTACCAGACATACTTAATAAGTTTTTCCCAAACTCCTTTATTTTTCTCATTTAAATTGGTTCCAAAAGGAACTGGCAGGGCATAGTATATGCTGTGAGTGATTGATACTCTTACGGAAAAAGTATGTAAGGAGCTAAAACTAAAGACTTATAACTATGCACAATGTTCAAAGCCCTCAATAGATAGACATCATGTTTCAAATTTATTGAAAATAAGACTGGAGAAGCTATTCTAGAATGGTAATGTGACTTGGTCCCCTCAGCCTCTCTTGCCCCTTATGAAGGTCTTAGTAATACTACCACACTTAGCACATCTGATAGAGCTTGAACCCAGCTCCAGGGAAGACTCGTGTAACTGGACTGGAACATCATCCTGCATTGCTTGAATTCTCATTTACAGACTGTCATGGCCCTGGTACCTCTGTCCTCTGTCACAGATAACCTTTATCACGTCGGTTGGTACCTCTGTCCTCTGTCATGGATAACCTATTATCACCTCAGTTGGTACTATCTAATCCAGCTGAGTTCTCATGTTTGGCCAACATTTTTTCCCCTTTTATTTTCTTATTTCTTCATGTACACACTCTGGGCTTTGTACCTCATTACTCTCATCAACCTTTTGTTTTAGGACTCCTGGTAACTGTAGCCCAAGGAAATTCTCAATAGGTACAGAGTTCTGACTATTATGTTCAAGCAATGATTTGCTGAAATTTAAACTATAAAGTTATATACTTTGATATAAATTTCCTACCAATTTCATAGAATCATAGAATTCTGGAGGAGTAAAGAATCTTAGCTGATTTCAAATACTATCGTGTATATAGCTGAAATCTCTGTCTTTGTACTTTAGGCCAAAACCTACCCAAGGGTTAAAAAAAGGGGGGGGGGGAGGGAATCTATAGGACACAATTTCATTACATCAGCAAATAATTATTAAGAACATAGCAAAGTAGATAACAGGGCTTTAGAATTTATCATGTTTATAACACCTTGGTGTCCAAATAACTCATCTCCAAAATTTTACCAGTTATTAGACCCCACTCGGTTAATAGCTATTAAAGAAAGGACAACTTTCTGTTGTTTCAATCACTGACTGTGTGGTCATTTGTGAGTCACGTGATATTAATACACAGCCTATCATGGACAGCAGTAATTTCAGTATGAATAGAAAGCAAAGAAAGTCAAACCAAAATAAATGAACTGAGTTTATCATAAACTTTTATTTTTAATCCATTCTTCTACTAATACAGATCTGAAATTTGCTATTCAATTTTTTGGGTCTGACAGTGACTAGGTCACCATATTGCTTTATCCCAGATTTAGCACAGGGATAATCAAGATTGAGAATGTGGACATTTACCCCTGCTCAAATGCAGTTTTCTAATCACAGAAATTAATGCCGATCTTTTTCTTTTGATGTTCTGTTTTTCTCATCTTGTGCATTAAAACAGTTCAAAATGCTGAGGGAACATCTGCTCACACAGGGTAGTAAAAGACAGATAATCTGCTTTCCAATAAGCCTAATAAGAGAATGTTCTTTTGGTAACCAATATTATGTACAATGTCCATAAATCTAGGCCTGAAAATCTTTCCTGAAGACTTATAAAACTGGATAAAGCTAAAAAATTACACACAAGTTTCCACAAAATATTTAATTCTCAAATGCCTCAAATTTCTCTTAAAAAAAGTAATTTTCCAGGAAGAAAACCACCACCTAAATAAAGTATAATGAACATAATTGTCACCTATGATTACCACTTGTCTAGGAATGGTTTATTTTCCATCTTGTGTCTCATTCACCAGCATTAATCAATATGACTCTAGCCACCATTTCAAGTAAACATCTTGGACACTGTAACCTTCATTTTATTCCTTGGTAATTTTATAAAATCCAGTATATCCTGCCTTACACTCATGACTAACTGACCCCCTGCTCCCACAAAATATCACCTTTGATATGCTGCCTACAAAAATAACCTATCAGTAGATGAATCACTGCATTCCCTGGTGTTCACTGTTTTATCTTATTCTTTCATGACATTGAAAGGAAATTGGGGGCGGGGGAGAGTCAACAGGTAAAAAAACAGAACAGACATATACATGATATAAACACTTTTCAATTATCAGTCATTTTGGGGATCTGGAATAATAGGTTGGATCATATAACATTTCTAATATTAAACTGTTTTTAAACATAAAAAAAAGCCAGCATTTTCCTATGGACCTACCCAATATTATGAATGAACCCTATAGATAATTTCTGAACATCATTTTAAGTTTAAGGTTCTTATACACCAAATCTTTACCAGAGCTATTAACAGCAGTACTCTGGACACATCCCTTATGCTCTTATCCAGGGCTGGTGACCTGCTAGTGAGGAGATTACTGAAGATAATAAACATGGCAAAAGGGATGAGAAGGAAGGAAATGGAAATAAGACACAGGTGATGTACCAAGTGGATTATACTCCTTTACAGAAGGACCATGAACTTATCTGAAGTGCTATCTTTTTCCTCAGAGGCACTCAATGACCTTGTAACATTGTTTTAAGGTAGGAGCAAGTCTTGAACCTTTCTCCTTCAAAAATAAGTGGTTTGAAAGCTACGATAAAAACCTAGTTTTAAAAACATTCTTCTCATCTATCATTTCCTACTTCCTTTCCCAGGCCAAAAAGCAAAAACAAACAAATAAATAAAAATATCACAGTAGTACATGAAAAATGAATGAGTAAATAAAAAGTTTTAGATTTTAAAAGTCCATTCATAGTATTAGCCAGGTATAAGGGGTGCAGAAGAGAAATCACATAATTTAAAAATGCAAGGGACAAAATATAAAATAGGAGAAAAGGGGGATTGGGTGAGAATTCTAATTTCTGGGTACAAAACATCCCACAGATTATCAAATTCAAAAAGCAAAAGTTCTGAAAGTTTAAGTACAAAAGCTAATGTATGAAAGATCACTGTACTTTCTACTCCAACTATGGGTGGCATGACCACTGAATAGTACCCAAAATTATTTTAAAGAAATTATACAGAAAACAGGTATGTATCACACTGTAGAATCAGGCAAGTCAGTAGGAAATCTTACTGATTCTATAATGTATGTATCTACAATACCTAAAAGATAGACTTTCCAGTATAAAATACTAATGTAGTAGTGCCTCTCAAACTTCATAAAAGACAGCTTTGCCCTTATGGATGGCATTCTAGATGGTGCTGAGTCCTCTACATCCAGATAGTGAAATCTATGGAGAATAATCCTATATAATAAAGAGGTAATATGCCAATACCTCTTTGATCCTCACATCCTCACACAAGATGACCACCTCCATGTGGTCAAAGATGGCCACCACAAAGATGGCTGGCAGGGGAGGGTAGTTATGGGCAATCAGGCCGGCAGGGGAGGATAGTTGGGAGAGGGAAAGGGGAAGAGGCCTGCAGGGGAGGGCAGTTAGGGGTGACTAGGCCAGCATGGGAAGGCAGTTGAGGGAGAGAGGGACAGACCGGCAGGGGAAGGCAGTTGGGAGTTTCCAGGCCAGCAAGTGAGGGCAGTTGGGGGTGATTGAGCTGGCAGGGGAGAGCAGTTGTGGTCAATCAGACTGGCAGGTGAGCAGTTAGGTATCGATCAGGCTGGCAGGGGAGTAGTCAGGGGCAATCAGGCTGGCAGGCAAGTGAGTGGTTGGGAGCCAGCAGTCCCAGATTGTGAGAGGGATCCCAGATTGAAGAGGGTGCAGGCTGGACTGAGGGATAACAGTCCCTCTCCCCAGTGTATGAATTTTGTGCACCAGGCTTCTAGTAGTCTATAAAATGAGAATCTTTAGTGACATCAAAATACAGTTTCAAATCAAACATTGCTTACAATCAAATTCAAGCCATCCTCTATCCCATAGATGATAGTGTGAGTTGTAAGTAATATTAATGGTAATACTGTGTTTTAAAAGGTTAAAAAGAGAAAACCTGGTAGCTGAAGAATTATGGCACCAATAACCATTTTCACTTTGAGCAACACATGATTTAACCAGTGTTCAAGAGTGCTGATATCTTATAAAGTTCCTTGAAGCAACATTCCACCAATAGATAAATCTTCCTGAAAGACTAAATATTATTTTTTTTAATGTGCTTGGCAAGACACTGAAATAGTTTTGAGGAACTCAGTGAACTAAAAATATGGCAGTTTCTTCATTCCTCTTGGTTTTAAGGATCTTACCGTTCCATAAAATAATTTGTGTCTTTTCAAATAATAGAGAAAAAGAGGTCAATCTAAGTTCACCATGTGACTTAAGAGTAGCAGTAATAAATGCATTTGTGATACTAAAAAAAAATTGTTGGTAGTGCTAGTTATTCCTCTCACTTCCTCATGCTGTTCTGATGAGCTAGTTCTAGTAAGTACACAAAGCAAGGTTTGGCACATAATTGAAATGCCATCAATATTCCTCTATTATATGTGAAGGTAAATTAAAGTGAACTTCCTTTTGTCTCTTCAGAAAGAACTGCATTTTAAAGCAGCGTCAGATTGTAAGAGGACCTAAAAATAATCATAGCATCTTCAATTAAAGCAGGCTGCCATTAACAAAGGCACACTGACCAGGGGTAAGGGTAAATCCTTTACTTGTTCTTAATTTTTAAGATAAAATTAAAAATTAGTAAAGATTTCTAAATTTCAGTTTTTAAGATTATCAAAACTCTAAAACATTACTTGATCACTATTCAAAACCCCAGTATGTCAATATCAGGTGCTGCTAACTCCTTTCAAAGTTCCTCATAAGACTGCATTTTTTTGGACTTTTAAAAAATTTTAATTTTCTGGAAAAGGCAGAGAAACACTGAATGAAATAGGTCATTTTTTTTTTTAAGACTGTATTTTTAATTTGCTTATCAAGTCATTGTTCACTGGCAGTGGAAGCTCTACCAGCCCCGGAGGAAGACATAAGTGATAGCAAAGTCCAAGTAGGAAGAGTGAGAACTTATTCACATGGAGATTTGCTCAAAGTGGAGCAGCCATCAAAAGGACTCATGGATTACAAAAGGGCAAAAGGCTTTCCTTCTCTGCACCCTGCTTCTCTGAGAAAATGTTAGCCTAGTGGGAGGAATGGAATATATAAAAATGGAACATGAAATCTTTTTTTCTGCCTCTTGTTTTTCCCCAAATTATCTTTATTCCACAGTCCATCTTATCGTCTCTGCCCACTGTGTCTGTTCCTTTCATTCTAGTTGTTTTCCCATTTTGCCACTTCCTTTTATTTCAATGTGCCATTCCTCTGGAGCACTACTCATTTTTCTCTTGCCTCCTTATTTTCCAATCTTCCTGAACCATCACAATTCCCTTCTGTGCTTGGAGCAAATCATCCCCACCACTATCACTGAGTTCTTCCTGCCCCTTTCTGAGCACAACACCTACACGGAAAGACCCATTCTTCTCATGCAGTTGGCAAGGAGTAGTTATGATTTTAACATTTTTTAAAATATAAATTCAACATCAGAGAAAAAAGAGGAAATTTTATAGTCAACTACAAGGACATTTATGCTCGTTGTGAAGAGTAAATAATAAGTAATGAGCTAGTATTTCTGTTTCTAAAGACCTTTCCCATTTCATACCTGTGTTCTCTACTCAATTAATATAATTTCAAAGTCTTATTACAGCAGCCAAAGTTGGAACAGGGCTATATAATATAGTCTGCTACACTGTGGTGTGTTTGGTTGGACAAGTTAAATTTAAAATAAAGCCAGGGCTAGTCATGGCAGGAAGGATGACCTGTAATTAGCACATCTGTAATCTTACCTAATAATAAAGAAACATGTAAATTGACTGTACCTCTGCTATGCCCACAGCCAATCAGAATGAGTATGCAAATTTAATCCAACAAAATGGTGGTTAATTTGCATACATACCTGGGTCCCAGGAACTTCCTAGGCACCCAGGTCATTCCCAGTCGGCTATTGGAGTGGTGGTGGGGAGGGCCCATCCCAAGCCTAAAGCCTAGGGAAGATGCTTTAGGCCAAGCCTACAATCAGAAGTGCAGGAGGGAGCCCGCTTCCCAAGCCTAAAGCCTAGAGCAGAGGCTTTAGTCTTGGGTAGGGGCTGAGCCTGGGATCCAAGGGAAAGGGAAAAAAAAAATCAATGGAAACCTATCCTCAGGTGAGGATAAAAAGAAAAAGAAAGAAATGTCATATCCTATGAAAGACAAATCTTGAAAATGCCTGAAGAAAGTTTTCATTTTCTCATGGTGAAGGGACTGGAGTCCATGTTGATGAAAATACCTTGGTGGCTGTGGTGACTATCAGTGGCTGCAGCAGTGGGGTAATGGGCTGGCGCCTTCCCCTGATCAACCTGGTCACCTCCCGCAAAGGGAGGCCGTACTATGGCTTAGGTCTGCTCCCAATGGAAAGCGGGCCTAAGCCATCAGTAGGACATCCCCTGAGGGCTCCCAGTATGTGAAAGGGGGGCAGGCTGGACTAAGGGACCCCTCCCCAGTGCATGAATTTCATACACCAGGCCCCTAGTACTGACTATAATTGTCACATTACACTACACTAATTCTATAAAACCCAAGATTCAACTCCCTGCCTCTACATACAGCAGTTCTATATAGGGATCCTAAAGGACCATTCCATAGAAGGAGATCCAGTGACAAGTCAATGTTGACATAACAGGGGGAAAGTAACCAAATTTACAGCACAAATGCTGAGACTAGTTCAGATGGACTATTCACAGAAATGGTTTCCGACTCTACACACTGTGGTAGCCAGCTTCTGCGATGCCATCTTCTCTTCCTCACCTCACCCCTTGAACATCCTCTCCTGGTAGTCACACCTGTGGGTAGACACCTCCCACAATGTATCAACAGACACAACAGACATGGTATGTGACTAATGCAATATGACCAAAAGGATATGGAAGTGATGAGATATGATTTCCGAGATGCAAGTGTTAAACTTTGAAATTTAATGTGCTTCCTAGTTAGTGTACACACCTGGATTAACTAACTGCCCCTACAGCAAGTAATCTGAGTATTAGCAAAAGGTTGTCATTCACCTAATTCATCTCCAGCTAACCAGCTCCCACCCACCTTTCCCCAATACTACTTCTAATAACAAGCAAAGTAATTTAAAGCAGTCAATGTGTTGAGTAGATTAAAAAACAGAATCAGTCTCCACTCCTCAGCCTCACAAGAGAACCCAGCCCAAAGAGGAGGCAGAGAAACGATGAGGAAAGAGGGCTGAATTTTATCCTTGCTCAGAATTCATCAGATTGTTTGTGGGTAGTAGCCATAGCCAAGAGAAATTTTTTTGGTCTAGACGCCCCTTGTAATCCCTTCATATCTCAAGTCCTTGGCACTCAAGGTTACTCAGCATGACCCAGACTGCAGGATGTCCTGCCTCTCAGCACTCTGGGGTGTGCTCAGAGGCTGGGTACTGTTAACAAGATCCCAGGAGGCAGTTCTCGTAAGTAGAAAAATGTTATGGTCTTTCTTCACCACACTCTAATATTTTTAAAGTACTTAGTCTCAGTAAGAGTCTGAAACGGTATTAAGAGCTCACGACAGCTCTCTGAAATACGGGCTATTAATTACCTCCATTTTATGCATGAAGAAACTGAAGCATTGGGAGACTGACTATCTTCCCGAAAGGCACACAGCTCACAAGTGGCAGAGCTAGAACTAAATGCAAGATTTTTACTAGCAAGCTGTTTTGCTTCTAAGCAGGGCACATTTGTGATGCTGACCTCTGACCCAGTTAAATTCAGAAATCAACTTAGCTAAATGAGAGAAAGACATACAAAAGTTTCAATTCAACAAAATTGACGGTTATATATATGTACCAGAAACAAACCATGTCATCACTTTCAGATGTTTAAAGGATTCTTTGGAATATGTATTTTACCAACATGGGTTCTGATGTCATCTAAATGACTCTATGATCAGTTCCCAAGAAAGTAAAAAGGCAGAGAAAATAATATGGGTTCACAGAGTTAAGTACTACATATGGTAGAAACTAATCAAAATTCTGCCCTCAGTCTTCCGCTGAACATTCATTTCAAAAGGAAATGCAAAGAATCTTTTCACATGTTGTTTGCCCTTTAACATATAAATGAAAAATATTAAGCTCCAAGTATGATTTAATGAATTAAGACTTCTTAAAATGACATGACAAAAATGTCTCATTTTGAAAATGGAATATAGTAACATCTTTAAAACATTCCAGACTGCAACATGAATATAAGGAAAAGGGCAAAGAGATAGGATAAGTGATGTAACTTGATAAAGACAACTATACACTCCACTCCTTAGCAACAATTGGGGCCACTACAGTTTCCTCTTTGTTGAGCCAAAGACTCTTGTGCACTATTAAAGTCAACACCTCTCTCACACTGGGGTCTTACAGAACAAGAGTCATTCACAGTTTAATGTCTCCGGCTCGGGCTCTCAGAGGAGAATGCCCAGGTCAGAAGGCACATGTCAAAGAGCAGCATGCACCTTCCAAAAATAGCTTCTGTCTCCAAGCCTGTCCTTTCCCATCCCACAGGTGGGCAGCTGCTCTAGGGCCTGAAGCCACTCAGAGGCCTCCACGACTGGGGACGCGTGGGTCTGGTAGCCCACATTTAAAATAGAAGTGAGGGTGTTAAAAAAAAAAAAAAAGGCCCAGTTTCTTACCAAAAAGAATGTGTCTTGCATTTGGCTCCAGGGGTCTATATTATCTTTTTAAAAAGGAAAAGTTATTTGGGCTTGTTTGGACTATTTTCACTTTTCAGACTGTACTTGGCAGAAAGAGGAGTGAATTCCATGGACTTGAGCTCACTTTTAAGTTTTTTCATGTTTTCCTGATAGGTTTGCCATGCTTAGGAGACCTCTGCAGCTACAGACAGGTGAAAACACAGGATTTATCATCACCAAAGACCTTAGAAATGAAGCGCTCATTAAAATCCACCTAAAAACTGTACATTTTCAAATGCTGTGAGCAAGCACACACTCGCGGAGGAAACAGAACCCTGCCTTCTCCACACCCTCTCTTCCCAAAGCCCCTGTCGGAGCTTGTAGGGGGGTGTGCACCTGCGCTAGAAAGGGTGCATGTGAGGGGAGAGAGGGCCCTTATGTGGTGTGAAAGCCCCACTGAGGCACTTACTTTAAGCAGAAAAGCACCAATGTTCTCTCTTACAGAGAGCCAACACCGAAAGAGATTCCAAAACAAAATCTGCCTGGACTCCCAACATTCCAGACCTTATTAACAGCAGGCTCGTCCTTCTGAACAAAGGAAACACTGTCAGCCCTGCACAGGTGGATGCAGCCACTCCCGTCCAGAGCCCGCACGTCCAATCGAGGCCAGGCTCCAAGGACTCCAACTATCCACAATCTCAGACCTTACTACAGTCATTCTTATCAGCAGAATGCATAAACTTTCCTGCTAATTCTCATTAAACAGCTACCGGGGGCAGTTTCTGGTTTCTGAAAAATGATAGAAAAATATAGAAACAGGAAAAAAAAGTGTCAGAGAGGACCTTCTGGGAAGGGACTGGAATACAAAAACCTGATCATAAGAAATAGGAAATACAGCTCAGGTCTGAAGGCAATTTGTGATCTCTGAAGGAGAAAAGCGTAAGAGTAATGCTTTTGTCACCAGCTTTCAGTGTTACAATCAGAAATTATGACTCCAAGTGGTGGAATTTCATCTGAAGTGTAACTGAATCTTTGGATTCTCAACAATTCCAAAGGTCAGATGCCAAAAGTATGCTGTATCCTCATTTCTTCTATATTTGGAACTCTTACCATTTTGTCTCAATTTTTCCCACATGTCCCTGTAAGTTTTAAAGTTCTTCACATAAGCTGTTATCTATATGCTAGCAACTCAAAAGGGGCTCTCTCCCTACCACTGGTTCTCACAAAGTTTTGATTTTTCACTCTGACTTTACATAATCAATCCTAGTAGATAACTTTCCTCTCCTTTCTGGGGATACATGACAAAGGGACTACAACTCTGGTTGAAAATAGGGGAATTTCAGTTACAAACTCATATCCCACTTGGTAACTTCCTTAATAATAAATGCTTTGGTTTTTACCAAGGATAAAATGGAAGGAAAAGACTTCCCTCTCAATAAAGGGCAACAAAAACTTCTTTAGCCTCTGTGATGAAAGGCAATAGGACAACTGGATTTTGGCTACAGAACAGGCAAGGCCCAGCTCTTGCACAAATCTGCACACATGACAACATTTTCCATTCCTGTCCCAAACACCCATGGACTTGGTGCCCGAGCACTGATCCAAATCAAATGCTGGGAAAGGAAAAAGAGAAAAATTCTTGAAGTATTTTCCCCTAACTAGTTCCATTATGCCTTGGGAAGACAGGAAAGCTTCACAGAGGAGGTGCTCTCTGAGCTGGTCCTTGGAAAACTGAGAGTATGCTATGCAGAGGGACAGAAAGGACAGGCCAAGATGAGAGAATGAGGCATATTCATGAAATGGGACAAAACTTTGGGTATTGGGCGCAGGAGGGGGAAGGGAGGACCTGCTGTACTTTAGTAAGTGCCACAGTAAGTAGTTCAGATTTTATTCCCCAGACAATGGGACTATCCCATTAAGAAGGGGAATGGCATATTCAGATCTAATGTAGCTGTGGCCATTCATAATACAGAGGATGGGATCAGGAGGAAAATAAATACTCATACATCTTAAAACATAAAGTCAAGGATCACACTGAACAAAACCTTGAGCTTATAAGAAATGTATGAAAAGAGAGGGTCCGTGCTGAGGGTATCCAGAGTGCTCTCTCACTGGTAGCTGTCAGTGTCCCATAATGTGGCACTTGGCTTGAGATGCCAGATTTCTGCCCAGTAGGAACCCCTCCCAGAGAGCCTGAATGAAGCTTTCTGTAAGAATGGTCCAGTTTGGCTTTCAAAATGTAAGATGGCTGTCAGCAGAAGGAAGCTACATCTGATTTACAGGGGAAGGAGTTGCAGATGAAGAGCAGAGGGAGGGTAGAGAGATACCTGCTTTGAGAAGGGGATCGCTGGGATGAGAGTTGACCTTAAGATTACAGGAGGAAAATGATAAGAATTTTTAAGTAACAAGGGTGACCATTATACTGAAGTGTTAAGAATTAAGAGAGGCTATTTTTAATATTTAATAACAGAAATTAAAATACCCATTTTACAGGTGAAAGGAATACTAAAAGCAAATAGCATGTGACAAAGCCAGATGTCTGATACCAAAGCCCCAACTGTTCTCCACCCACATCAGACCATTAACTCCAGGTAGTTAGTGCAATGAAACAGGAATCATCCATTTCTCTGAGGCCACTGTGGGAGTTTGTCCTGCCCAGACTGTTTTCCTGAACGTAATTATAAATGAAAGGAGGGGGTGGCTGTAGAACTCTATCCTTCAGCAATTTGTTCTAGAAGAGGAAATGGTACAATAATTACGTGTTCAAACAGAAGGCCTATTCTGGAAAACAAAGCAATTAAGATAAAGGATCCATTCCACAAATATTTACTGAGTACCTGCTACCCACCAGGCATAGTCCCAGGAAATAGGTAGAGAATAGTTAGTTAAACTAAGTTCCCATATTATTACATTGGGAACAACATCATGAACCACGCCTCTGTAACCATCTTTAGTATCAGACATAGTTTGCCCTAGCTGTTTTGGTTCAGTGGATAGAACGTTGGCCTGAAGACTGAAGGGTCCCAGGTTTGATTCCAGTCAAGGATACATGCCTGGGTTGGAGGAGTCAGCCAATCAATGATTTCCTCTCATCACTGATGTTTCTATCTCTCTCTTCCTCTTTTCTTCTCTAAAATCAATAAAAACATATCAGACATAGTTCTTTTGGCTGACCATCATTTCCAGTGGAGATTTGATTTAAAAAAACCATGAAGCCAGATTAGGTGAAGAGATTCTCATTTTGGGAGGTTTGAAATGAGGTTTAGGAATCTATATTTTTTAAAAATATATATCTTATTGATTTTAGAAAGGGAGGGAGAGAGAGAGAGAGTGTGTGTGTACTTAGTGTATTTAGTTTTATCATAGGACCAAGTACAAATTTAAAATTTGTCCCCCCTTTTTTTTTTAACATTTGTCTTTTTAAGCGGTAAAAGGGTAATTTACTCATTTAGACTTCCTCAAAAGCTAGGGAATTCTGAAGTAAAAAGTTTGGCCTCCTCTGGAAATATGGATATCTTAACCCATGTAGAATTTAGAAAATACCATAAGCCACATGTCACTGTTAAGTGTATATCCTATTATTGTGTAAACCAGATATGAATGGAAACAGTTTAATCACTCTAGTATTAACTGCAGTTTAATATTAATCAGATGGTGTCATACACTTTAGAGCTATGTAAAAGACTTGTTTCCTGGGTATAGTAGTCAGCTGAAATAAATTCAAGCACAAAGATACTCTGGGATAGAATGTTCCTAATAATAAGAAAGCAGTAAAAGTCTTTGGGGATTATTACGACCAATACTACATTCTGAAACAGACTGAAACATGAGCAACATAATGGACTACATACTGGATAAGAGGTGCTTTTGTTCACCTTCTCCACCTGATGCAAGTTTCCCTCTTTGCTTTGACAACCAGGAGGCTCAGAGCCTCCTACATGGCCTACAAAAGCAATTCTACAGGATTCTTTATGTACAAACTTAATAATTCTTCATATTTGTCCTCAGTTCCCTCAGATATTTATTTAATAGACTGCTTTTTAGAACAGTTTTAGGTTTACAGTAAAATTGAGCAGAAAGTATAGAGTGTGCCCATCCATATATGCCCTGTCCCCACATACACATAGCCTGTCCCACCTATGAAAATCCCACACAAAGTGGTACACTGGTTACAACTGATGAATCTACATTGACACATCACCATCACCCAAAGTCCATAATTTACATTAGGGTATATGGAGCTCTTGGAGTTATACCTTCTATGCGTTTTGACAAATATATAATGACAGGCATTCACTATTATAGTATACAGAGTACTTTTGCTGCCCTAAAAATCCTCAGTGCTCCACCTTGTCATTCCTCCTTTCTTCCTAACGACTAGAAAATATGAATCTGTTTACTGTCTCCATAGTTTTTTAAATGTTATTCTCAATTGTAGTTGGTATACAGTATTTTATTAGTTTTAGGTACATAAAATAGTGATTACACATTCATATAATTTATGAAATAATCACCCCAATAAGTCTAGTACCCATCTAACACCATACATGGTAATTACAATATTATTGACTATATCCCCTATCCTGTACTTCACATCCCTGTAACTGTTTTGATCGATATAGAAGTAACCAAAGTATCCATCGATAGATGAATGGATAAAAAAGATTTAAAAACAAATTCTGTACATACACAGAATGGAATATTACTCAGCCATTAAAAAGAATGAAACCTTGCAACGAGAATGGACCTAGAAGGTATTATGCTAAGTGAAATAAGCCAGGCAAGAGAAAAACAAATACTGTATTTCACTTATATGTAGAATGTAAAAAACAGTCTCCATAGTTTTGCATTTTCCTATCATACAGTTGGAATCATACGCAGACTTCTTAATTTGGCTTCTTTTACTTAGTAATATGCATTTAAGATGCCTCCATGTCTTTTCATGATTTGACAGTTCATTTCTTTTTAGCACTAATACTCCATTGTCTGCATGTACCACATCTTATCCATTCACATACTGAAGGACATCTTGGTTGCTTCCAAGTTTTAGCAATTATGAATAAAGTTGCTATAAACATTTGTATGCAGATTTCTATCATGACATGTTTTTAATGCCTTTGGGTAATTGGATACTTTTTATTCAACATGTAAACCCCTCAGGTTCTTATTGAAATGAGCTTTTATATGTATCTACGTCATCTTCCTTAAATCTCTTTTGGTGTAAGGCAGAGCAAAAGTTATTACAGAATAAATCAACTAATCAAGGTAGTTCAAACCTCATAAGCTTTCTGAAGATAACTTATACATTCTTTCTTTCCTATGGACTGAAATTCTCCTTAGGAAAAGATTTTCTATTTTTTTTTTGTGTGTGTGTGTAAATATTATTCTATGTCCAAGGTATGTAATATAATTTCAAATTTAGAAATGACAGTATTACTTCATGAAAAATTATTCTATATGGCAAATATAGGGCTTTGCCTTAAGAGCTATTTAAGGCCTCTTGAACATTGGGTTTTTTTATATGCTTATTTATGTTTTGTTTAATAAATATAAGGATAATGCTTGGGGCAAAATGCTTGATAATAATTATAAGGATAATTCATAAAACTTGGAGAATTAAAAATAAAGACAAAATTAAAAGAACCTATAAAACATTTCACTCAGAGAAATTACTGTTCACATTTCACTGTAATCTTACTATTCCTCTTTTTTATGCTACAATTCACTCATACAAACAATATGGGGGCAAATGTTGATGCCAAAGTCTGATTTTACCATTTTCCTCTGCTCTCACAGAGTCCAGTTTTCCACAATTAAACATACATAACCTCCATCTTTTTCATTCACACACAGATTCTCACATACACAGTCCTATTTCCCCCTGGTTATGCTCCAATAAGGAAGGGGCATATTTAATGAATATAATAATCAATTCTTATATTTATATCTGTAAACTCACCCAGCTTATTAAAATGTTATCTTCTTGCCCCAGCTAGGTGGCTCAGTTGGTTGGAGCATCATCCCGTACACCAAAAAAGATTGTAGGTTCAAATCCGGATCAGGGCATATACCTAAGGTTGCGGTTTATATTTCTCTCCCACATCAATGTTTCTCTAACATTCTTTCTCTCTCTCCCTCACTCTCAAATCAATAAACATATCCTCGAGTGAGGATTTTTAAAAAGTTACCTTAAAAAAGCTTCTGTTTTTAACTCCTGTGGAATCAAAATAGGTTTTCTCTAAATCTTGCCTAAAAACTGCATTTAAAAACATATATACATTCTTTCCCAAATTAACTGATCTATAACCACAAGATTAATCTGCAAAAAAACATAGGCCCTTTTGAGTGGATGTCTCTCTATAATATGTGGTGATCCTAATTTTTGCATCTCATTCTTAGTCCATGAATAGTTAATTTGGGATGCCAAAGGTAGCATTAAACAATAACTCATATCTGAAACTAAAGAGAAATGTATTCCTCTTACACAATGATAAATTTCAGTACAGCACAGAATTATACCTGGTTTTATGATATATAATTATTTTGAGATTTAAACTAGCCCTCTTTGTCTTAGAAATATTGTTTTACTTTGGATCTCTTCCACATCTATCTACTTAGAGTGACACAACTGAAAAAGGCTAATGTTACTGAGATTTAGTAGTACTTGGCACATATAACCAAATACTTGTTACTGAGATTAAGTAGTACTTGGCACATATAACCAAAAAAAATAATAATATTTTTGCCATGAAGTGTTAATAATAGATGATGCTATATTCTGTCCTAAAAAAAAAAAAAAAAAAAAGATCAGAAATCTACCCAAAGATTCCTAGTAGAAAGACCAACCACCATGATATAATTTCCTCTAGCATGACCCCATTTCAAGAATTCACTCCTCGGGGCAAACATTTTTGCATATTACCTTGCAAGTCTGAATCATTTGACTTTGGACTGCTTCTTGCTCGACGCTCAGTTTTCTTAATTCCTGGCCCGCCACCACTGCCGCCACCTCCACCTCCCCCGCCTCCACCGCTGTGGCCTTTCCCATAGCCATTGTACACGGTTGTGCAATTGCTTTTGTAGATAGAAGAGGGTGGGCTGTTGAGGCGATTCTGGCGGTCAATCTGGCGGTCTTTCAGTTTTTTGTGTGGAGGCTTGCTGTACTGGTCTTCCCGGGTAATGTAGCTCGACATTCCATAGAGTGGTATAATTTCTAAAATGGACGATTATGACAAATGCCAGCTCAGTCTATGTTTTCAATAATAAATTATTAAATGGTTAAATAACCTGACTGTTAACAAAGATTTTTTAATATTACTAAATACAGTATAAAATGTTTTTAAGAAAATAATATACATGTTATACATCATTAAAATATTCCCATTTGTTTCTGATTAATCAGGGAATAATTAATCTTTTTAAAAAATATTTTTATTGACTTTAGAGTGGAAGGGAGGAGAGAAGAAACATCAATGATGAGAGACAATTACTGATCAGCTGTCTCCTGCCTGCCCCACACTAAGGATCGAACCCACAACCCAGGCATGTGTCCTGACTGGGAATCAAACCATGACCTCTTGGTTTATAGGCTGATGCTCAATCACTGAGCAATACCAGCTGGGCTAGGGATAATTAATATTTAATAACTAGACTGTATGTTCAGGAATTTCCCAGATACTTTTATACTAAAGAAGACAAAATTAGTATCCAAAAAAAAAAAAAGAAAAAAAAGAGCTCCCATTCTGATTAAATTTATAAGTTTGATTTTGCCTGTCAAAATATTTTTTTAGCTGTTGCAATATATAAAAAGTTAGCACAAATAAAATGCCCCTTAAATGTGTACTTAGAATCAAAATACTGCCAAAACCGGTTTGGCTCAGTGGATAGAGTATCAGCCTGTGGACTGAAAGGTCCCAAGTTCGATTCCAGTCAAGGGCACATACCTTGGTTGCGGGCACATCCCCAGTAGGAGGTGTGTAGGAGGCAGCTGACTGATGTTTCTCTCTCATCGATGTTTCTAACTCTCTGTCCCTCTCCCTTCCTCTCTGTCAAAAATCAATAAAATATATTTAAAAAAAAATCAAAATAGTTAAAAATATAGTTAACTTTGTAGATGAAATAGCATTTTTGTTGGAAAGTGTATGGCAACCAGAATAAAAGGAGCTACTTATGGCATCTAAAATAGCCAACATTTAAATAAAATCTACTAAAATGATGAGATGAGAAATTTCTATTAAAAAGAATCAAAGCTCACAGAACCAGGGAAAATATTCAAGGAGATAGTGTAGAGGTAAACACAGCCATTCCTTCAACTTGGTGTCAAACAAAATATGTTGGATTAATCAGGAGGCAAGACAAACTGATTAAGTAAGTCAACGTGGCTTAACTATGCATATTTTTAAGTGGTTCAAAAGAAAATGGGAGCCTGCAAAATAATCTCATGATCAGAATGGAAGGGGGATATATTAAATTTAAATAAATTAAAGTATTCAGATATTATTAAAAATGCAATACATAGTATAGATTGGGTTGTTATATGTTTATATGAAAAAAGGGCCCTACATGCATAGGGTGACCATATAAATTACCATCCAAACCTGAATCCTTCTGAGAGTGAAAACCATTTCTCTGAATAAGAGACCCAAACCAATATTGTTTTAGGCATACCAGGACTGTATGGTCACCCTATGTAAGTTAACTGATGTTTCAATAGTTCAATGGTAAAGCTCCACTTTTCACTTCTTTTCTGTTCACAAAACTTAAGGAAGACCTTGAAAAAACAAACATTCATGTCCTGGCCCATGTTGCCAAATGGTTAGAGCACGGGCATGAGCACAACAAGGTAGAAGTTTTGATTTCCAGTCAATTGTATGTACCTGGGTTGCAGATTTGATGTGTCTCTCTCAATTCTTTCTCTCCTCCCCCCGTCTCTTCTGTCACCTCTCTCTCTCTATCACTATCTCTATGGCTATCTCTATCGCTCTATCTCTATCTCTCCCTTTCCCCAACTTTTTCTGAAAATGAGTGAAAAAAATCCTTGGGTAAGGATTACAAGGAAAAAATAAAACAAATATTCACAAGATAACCAATTTGTACCAGAGAATGTGAAAAAAATACAACACTATTAAAAGAGCAAATGCCCAAATAACTATGTTCAAATATACAAAACGGATAATAAATATTTTAAGTAGCACAATGCTTTATGTTGGGCACTAACATATTAATCTTTTAAAATATGTCAAGCAATTTTTAAGCTCTTATAGTTTGGAAAGTTAAATGTTTAAATTTCTTTTAGGTATAAATATTGAGACTAAGATAAGAATATATACATATGGACTTTTTAATTAATGCAAAAGGATTTTGTTTTACCGTTTTCTTTAATTTAAAATCAATAAAGGCACTGTTGTTTGCATATTATTACTCTGTGTATTTTAATGAAATTAAACCCAACTACCCTATGAAATGAACACACAATATTTATATTGCTTAATTCTAATGATTTAAATTCTGTTGTCTAAAATTGCAAAGTACATTGTTTACATCATAATAAGAGACTACTCATCAAGCTATTGGTCCATAGCCAAGGCTTTTCACAATGTCATTAAGCTCAGACCTAGCCAGAAAACTCGACAAACATTCAAATGCTTAACGTACAGTATGTCAAAGCACTGAATAGTTTAAGAAACTGAATCTCTTTCAGTTTTTATCCAAATGTTTTTATGGAATATGCCCAACTCATCTGATATTTTGGGGTGCTCTGTCACTACTATAGGACGTTATTGATACCTCTATGAAAGTGTTAATTTCATCTTTTTCTATCATCTCTCTATACACTGTCATGATAGCACCTGATTCTTCTGAATTATACTAAATTTATTTGTTACTACTTAAAAAAAAATTACCAAACTAATTCTATCCCTAAGTTACAACAGAAGGTTCCACTTAAAATACCCATTTCAAATTTTTCTTTTGTTAATTAAAAAAAAAGTTATAATGTGAGATGAACATACAGGAGAAAATATATATTTATAAATGATAAGAGAAAGTGAGGTCGTTATTTGCTCCAACACTCTATAGTGTAATAAGTATTTCTCATAAAATTTATCTGAACCAGCATAATAAATGTTTGAAGGGATAAAATGCTTAAATTTATATTCTGACTTATGAATATTACTTTGCAAAGGTTAAAGTCTAACTTTTACCCTCATTTAATCTGGATTCTTAGTATACACTCTGGTAGAAAAGAGCTTTAGACTAAACTAATCCCATGGTTAAAATTAAAAAGACATAATGCTGGTATCTCTGAGACTCTTTTCATTTCAAGGTAAGTATTCGCCTAAGAACCAGTGAAACTGTGGCTGCACTAATGGTTATTCTGAAACTAAAACAGGTTTCAGGAGGACCCATCCTATCAACAGTGAGGAGATTCTAAGTTCTGCAAACGTTGCAACAAAGAGCATCCAGGAAACTCAAAGGTTACTGAGATCTCACAGTCTTCCTCATTGGAAATGGGACACAAAACCCTTATGAACTTCCCTGCTATTGCTAGACTATATGGATGTCTAGGAACTAATGTGCTGCAGTGGCCTCAAGCCACTCGCACATAAAAATATGTTAACAGGGCACCGTAGCAAATGACACATCACTGCCTCTTTTCTAACATAGCAACTAGCTATCCCAGTCCCTGTTCTTTGTGGGGTGAGATAGTGAGGCAGAATTTAGAAAACATAAAGAAAGAGCTGCAACCCATAAAATAATTTTTGCAAAACAATTCAGGACAAAGGGAGCTAGGAATTTCCCATGCGTTTATACATCAGATAGTCCCTCTTCTGCCATATTTATTACGGAGGAAACAAAGGCCTCTCTGGCTCTCCTAAGCTACTTACGTGTGGCAGTCAGTTTCAACAGCTGTCAGTGCCAGCAATAACCTACTCACCTTGCTCATATAATGTAGGGGGAAGATGATGCTGAGGAAAAAACTGAGGCGGCATATCTCCAGGTCCGGTAACAGGTGGGTAGTAAGCCGTGTGGGAGTTATGAATAAAATGTGGGTGGTGAGTCAAGTAGGGGGGTAGGTGATGGGTTGGAGACATGGCTGAGGGATAACTTGGGGGGTAACACTCAGGAGACTGGGGTGTGACCACCACCCGGCGGACTCCAGTATTGTCTTCAATCACCTAAAAAAAACAGCAAAAAGAGAGCGTAGTATGTATCATTAGCTAATATCTTGTGAACATACACAGTAGTTAGTACTTCTCCCTTAATTTTAATTTTTTGTCCTCCATAAGAGGAAAAATTGGTACCTATTAAATTCTGGTTCTATAATCTAACCAGTTAAACGAGTTTTAGAAATAATAACATTTAACCATTACAAGTTATAAAAACTTCATCAACCACCTCATTCTGATACAGAACACTCTTTGGAGTGATCAAGAGCTTAATGATCAATCTTGTTTGTCTCATAAACAAGACTTCATCCAAGGCAAGTGAATTTAATATGTGCTTAAGTTAATTTTAGAAATGACTTTAAATATAACTATCAGGTCAGTGATTTTTCTAGGAAGAAGAGACTTTCTGGGGCATATAGTATGCTTTACAGGGCTGAGCTTTCTGAGAACACTTGACCCCATTCCTACTTTAGCATGCACAGTTCCATCACCATAGAGGTTTTAGTAGGAAAAAAGGGAACATAACTTCAGAAATCATAACAGTGCCAAAAAGTCATTTAATCTGGGACCAAGGATGTAAATGAAATGAGATTCCAACCAATAAAAACTCTGATCAATCCCTAATCAAATCAGACACCACTGCTTACATCCTGGTGTTGTAATGAGTGTTATGAAGGAAGACACAAGGTGGGACCTGCTATGAGGAGAGTGAGTCCCAATCAACATTAGATCCATACTTTCTTCAAATCCTTTTAAATTTACCCAAGGAAGGTAATTAACTAAAGCAGAACAATAGCAATATTTATTGCCTTTGTGGTCAACTTCATGCTATCTGCTCTAAGAGCACACAATTTTGTTGAGACACAAGAAACAACTAACATAACACATACCATAATCAAAAGGGAAAGCAGTGCAATACAGAGAAGAACACTGAATGACAACCAAAAGGGCTTCACTAGTCTCAAAGAACTGATAGAGCTGGGACAGCTGGACAATTGTCCCTGAGACTATGGCTCCTGAATCAGGGCAGTGGAAGAGGGCAATGAGGGCGTAAGAGTAAACTTGGAAGCCAGGACCAGGCTGCCAAAGAGACCAGCTGGTCTAATAAAGCACTTAAAGACATTCAGTAACTCACAGGGTAAGTTTAAAAAACAACAACAACAAAAAAAGATCCCAACACTGAAAATTAAACTTGTAATTGAAATACACATCTCATTACAACTTCGAAGGCTGAGTATAGGCAAAATAAAATGACATAATGGTAATCCAAAACATTCTGATAAAATTTATACTAAATTTTGTTTTTAAAAACATTGCCTAATTTAAAATGGAAAGTTTATCCATTTTAGTCTATAATTCAGTGTACAAGATAGGTTTAGTTTGAATTAATAGTAATTAATCTTTATATTAAGAAAACAACAATCTTTATGTTTATTAATGAACCAATTAACATAACAATATCAGAATTAACTACTATGTTAAAAGATCCTTAATAAAGCAATATTAACTCCTTTGAATTAATATTCTGAGTCATATTCCTACTAAACGTCAAAATGTATGTATTCGTTAATAAATTTAACTTTTTTGGACTTTGGCAAGCTAATCACATTAACCTCATTTATGAATGCGTGACTGCCAATTTACAGGTGGATTCGAAATCATGCTTAAACCATGATATTAAAAATTCAAATGCATGTGCTAGTAACTATCATCAAAGCACATCTTCTATGAATAGTTTTAATAACACACTTTGTACAACTTAGTATAAATATGGATTTTTCTAACCATCTAATATAAACATGCATCCTTCTATAGTATCTTCTGTTTTCCCACTCTGCCTGCCTATTAAGAGAAAAGGAATATTCCAGATAGTCCTCTTTCATAGAAAAATCCTGTGGTAGACAGTGGGAGGTCCACAGAAGCAAAGTACTTGTTTTCTAGACACAATCTTCATCATTTCAGACTCTGCAAAATGTCAATGAGTAAAATGTCACACGGACTTGAGCAATGTAGTCAAATAAGAACAGGGTTCTCACTAAATATGAAGAACAACGCTTTGAGTTTATAAAAAAAGGTAGTAATAATGAAAAGAAATTATTTTAATCATGTTATCATATAATTTTTGGCATTAAAACAAAGCATTTTTTAAAAAGTTGGCTAGCCCTAGCTAGTTTGCTCAATGGATAGAACGTCGGCCTGTGGACTGAAGGGTTCCAAGTTCTATTCCAGTCAAGGGCACATGCCTGGGTTGTGAGCTTGATCCCCAGTAGGGAGCATGCAGGAGGCAGCCAATCAATGATTCTCTCTCATCACTGATGTTTCTGATCTCCCTCTTCTTTCCTCTCTGAAATCAATAAAAAAATAAAAATTAAAAGTTGGGTAAAAAACACCAACAGAGATAAAAATATTAGTTAAGGGAAAGGAATAAAAATAAAAGATAAAGAGCTGAAACATCTTTTCACTTTAATATTTTTTTAAGAATAAGTATTTCCACTATTTAAAAATATTAATAAGGTTTAAAGTATAAGTTATCTTTCACCAAAAAAGAGGTTTCCAGTTAAAAAACTGAGTCATTTTCTTAAACTACAAATTGCCTGCATATATGAAAACTAGTGGCCCAGTGCACAAAATTTGTATATGGGGGGTGGGTTTCCCCCAGCACAGTCTGCACCCTCTCCAATCAGGGACCCTACAGGGGATATCCGACTGCCAGTTTAGGCCCAATCCCACAGGAATCAGGCCTAAACAGGTAGTCAGGCATCATTCTCACAATCTGAGACTGCTGACTCCAAAATGCTCACCTGCCTGGCTGCCTGATCACCCCTAACCTGTCTTCCTGCCTGCCTGATCACCCTCTAACTGCTCTCAACTGCCAGCCTAATCTCACCTCCAACTGCCCTTCCCTGCCAGCCTGGTTGCCCCCAACTGCCATTCCCTGCTAGCCTGATCTCGCCCCCAATTGCCTTCCCTGCTGATCTATCTCGCCCCCAACTGCCCTCCCCTATCAGCCTGATTGCCCCTAAACCCCTGCTGGCCTGATTGCCCCTAAATGCCTCTACCTCGGCCCCCACCGCCATGGCTTTGTCTGAAAGGAAGTCAGGTATCTGGAAAATGGCTGGTCAACCTAGTCTAATTAGCATATTACCCTTTTATTAGTATAGATAGATTATATAGAATAGGATTGCTTAAATGGGCAAGGTGTGGAGAGCCTCTTTCAGCAGGAGGAGATGCTCTTGGCAGACAAAAATACATAATCCCTATATCTGGACTGATAGTCAACCATATGCACTATACTGCCAAACTAGGTATTAAAAAATTGAACCACTTTCTTACACCTTACACCAAACAGCTCTTGCCCTTAAAACCCTCCTCAGCCCCCACCTTAGGTTCTGCCTTCGCAGTTCACTCAGATTAGGTTCTGACTGGTTATTTTCTATGCCAGTCAGCATCAAAAGCTCTGCCTCCTAGGTAGTCATTGGCTCCTCGCAGTACACCAAGATTAGGTTCTGACTGGTTGTTTTCTATGCCAGTGAGCATCAAAAGCTCTGCCTCCTAAGTAGCCATTGGCTCCTCGCATTTCACCTAGATTTGGTTATGATTGGTCAGTTTCTATGCCAGTCAGTGTCTCCGGGCCTATCTCCGGGACTGATCAGAGAGGCAGGGCTGATTAACAGCCACCCCAGGCTGCTGGTGAGTGGGCTGAACTCCTGGTCTCTGGGAGAAAGAGAGGCACAGCTGCTGGCAAGGCCCAGAGAGAGAGAGAAGCAGGGTCTGATCCACAGCCTCTCCAGGTCTCACCTGCAGCCATGGTAGTCACTGATCAGCCCCATCTCTCTCTCTTCATAAGAGGTCAGCAGTTCAGCCTGCTCCCCAGTCCCAGCCCACAGGAACCTCCTGCGTGCGCAGCCTGGCGTTTGGTCAAGACTTTGATTGTTTTGGATGTTATGGAGCCTGGGTTTTTATGTATTAGGATGGTTTACAGCCCCATTTTTAATTATTTTTAATTATTTTATGGTATCTGTGAAAGACATCTATTTACATGTATAATCCAACACTTTTACCCTTACTAATCAAGACCAACTTTATCACTTAAAGTATTTTTAAGAAAATGAAATATTAATTCTGAAATAATCACAAACAAAACCTAAAATATATGCTAAATATTTTGCTCATTGTTATTTCATAATACAAATTACAACATATTTTAATTACCAAATTCAATTTTGATCTATATCTAAGAAAATTATGCTTATGTTCCCCAAAGAATAAAGAAATCTGAGCAGCAATAATAATGCATAAAATAATACTCAACTCAAGAAACAGTGGCAATAATGTTGTTGTTGTTTTTTTTAAAGGTTCATAAAGAAATATATCACTGTAGCAGAATTTAGAAATCAGAATTTCAGTCCAAAAATCTTCAGACAATAAAATGTGCCTTTAATCTTCACAAATAACCATGGAAAAGACAGATTAATTTCCTCTTGAGATGAATGAAATTGTGACACTGTCCAGAGGCAGATAAATCACCTATATTCAATTCAACAACTGTTCCTGACACATACTATGAGCTAAACATTAGATATTCAAGTGAGGGGGAAAAATAGGTATTAAACAGTAAGATTTATCTATATAGCCTAAAAATAATATAAAGAGAAAAATTAGACTAAGTCTTAAGTGTTGTTCAGAAATCAAAACAAAGTACTGCCTTTTCAGAAATTAAAAACAAAGTATTCACCTAGACTATTTTCTTAGCTCTGTGACTCAATAGCAAGGCCACTCACATATCTTCTCCAGAGTCCAGACTTTTGGAAAAGATCACTGTGCTAGGTTCTCAGGATACTACCTGTTATGGGCTAAATTATGAGCTTCCTTCCCACAACTAATTTATGTATTGTATCCCAACCCTCTGTACCTCAGCATGTGACTGTATTTGGAAACAGGGCCTTTAAAGTAATGTGATTATGATCAAATGAGGTCATATGGGTGGGCCTTAAACCGTTATGCCGTCCATAAAAGATGTTTAAATTAGGCTATAGATATGCAGGAAGAAGACTGTGTAAAGATGGTAAAGGAAGATGATCATCTACAAGCCAAGAAGAGAGGTCTTAGAAGAAATCAAACTTGCCGTAATCGGTTTGGCTCAGTGGATAGAGCGTCAGCCTGGGGACTGAAAGGTCCCAGGTTCGATTTCGGTCAAAGGCATGTAGCCTGGTTGCAGGCACATCCCTGATAGGGCGTGTGCAGGAGGCGGCTGATCGATGTCTCTCTCTCATCGATGTTTCTAACTCTCTATCCCTCTCCCTTCCTCTCTGTAGAAAATCAATAAAATATATTTAAAAGAAAGAAAGAAGATACCAAACTTGTAGTCTTCAGAATTATGAGGAAATAATTTGTTGTTTAAGCCACCCAGTCTGTGGGTACCTCATTGTGGTAGTCCTACAAATTAATATACCTCCTATCAGGGCCTCCCAACTGTCCTCTAAAGTCCTACCACCAGCCTTGTCTACTTAAAAAACCCCTTTACAAAAAGTAATGCATTTATCTGTTGTGAACAAACGCCTAGCCACCTTCCTCAGGCTAAGGAAGAAAATACGCCTGATGGAAGCTAGTTTGCTCCTTTAGCATGTCTTTGGATTATGCTCTAAAAGTATTTACTGAGAAGCTTCTATGTGCTTAGTCTTCCTGTTACATAGTGGCCTAGACACAAGATGAGAGGCTAGAGAATAAGGCACAAAGAGTTAAATGGTGAGAATGTTGAACTTATTTGCATGGGTGTTTTTAAAAGTATAATCAAGAGAACCATTAAAACAAAATGAAAAACTTGGAAGCAACAGCAAGAAGGGGCAGCATGGAAAGACAGATGAGAAAGAAACTCAGCCAGTGCCTGTTATCTGCCAGCTGTTGGACATGGGTTACTCATTGATATACTGGAGAATTAGATATTAGTATCCCTGTTGGACAGGAAGGTGACGAAGAGACAACATGGTTAAATGTACTAGTTCACTGCAGAATCATATTTCTTTCTAGTCTGTACTCTAAAGCTTTTATTATGTGGGGAATTATACACAAGATAGGTATGCTAAGAAATAAATATGTAAACAATGAGCTATGAGAAATAGGATAGCTGAGTTAAGAGATGTGAAGGATTTAATACAGTATTCACTAAATTCCTGCCGCTCTGGTTTAATACCATCTACTGAAAAAAGGCAACATATTAACATGTGCTAAGGTCCAGTGACTGATACATAACAGAAAAATCTTACCTAGTAATTACTCCTATTAATATTAGTACCTCATTAAATCCTCCCAGCAATCCTGGGGGGCATACACAGGCATCCCTAGTTTGGAGGTAAGAGAAATAAAGTCCAGGAAAGTTAGGCTAACTCAACCAAGGTCGGAGAGCTACCAGGAGATAAAGAGAACGATTTTGAGTCCAAGAATTAAAATGCATCTCTTAACAACACTTACAGTCTGAGTGTCTTTTCTCATAGCTGACAGAGGAGGAAACTAGCTCCCCTTACTGAACTGAAATGCTCCACAGGAATTTTAATAAACCCTTCAGTTCCTAAAGCTCTGTTTTCTACTTCTGGGCTGCAAATGACAAGAATCAAAAGAAGTGCTTGAAAGGCAGGATGCAACAGAAAAAATTTTAAAGGCTGGCCCAGAGGGCCAGAGATGAGCCAAGAGTGGGTAAAGCAGACTGGGACACACATGCCTCTGTATGCAAGGCCTGGCAGCCGGCTTGCAGAGGAAGCAAGGGATACTGAGTGAGCCACCTGCACACTGAAAACTGGGACCAAATGAGTCTGTCAGGCTCAAGCTCAATTTCTAACTGCTGAGAACATAAATGAAGTGAGCTCCTAGACCAGTGGTCAGCAAAACTGCGGCTCGCGAGCCACATGCAACTCTTTGGCTCCACAAAATACCATGGCCTGGGCGAGTATATTTTGAAGAAATGGCATTAGAAGAAGTTTAAGGTTTAAAATTTTGGCTCTCAAAAGAAATTTCAATCATTGTACTGTTGATATTTGGCTCTGTTGACTAATGAGTTTGCTGACCACTGTTCTAGGCCATTCAGGGAAGGGAAAAAATATCAGCTGAAACTGAGCACACAAACAAAAGGCTGGGCAATGTGAATAGCTGCATGGACTGGGGGGCAGGCAGAGTCCAGGCTTCCAGCCACACTGGTGCTCACCCCTCCACCCGCATATGGGTCCTGCAGTGTGAATTACAGATATGTCTCTCCCACCCCAATGCATGTCCCTCAAAGGGCACCTGTGCACACAGGCAGCTTTCAAGAAAGGTTGGCTAACAAGTAAAATTTCTCCCCATAATTTAGGTAAATATCTGACATTCTTTTCCAAAATTTCAGATAATCTAAGCCTAGTTAACTGCAGATGTGTCATGCCTGACTCATATTTTAAATGTTTTAAATATTAAATATCATTTAATATTACTATTTAAATTATTTTAATATTTTATTTCACAAGAAAGACACTGAAAAAAAGACAACACTGAAAACCAGTACAAAGTTTTTAGCTCTCAGTTTTTCTCTCTTTGTACTAAACCTTCACTCTGCATTTTCTAACCCAGGGTGGGACAAAAGTAGGTTTATAGTTATTCATATGGAAAATAATACAATTAATAAATTATAAATAATAAACTCTGTATCACATACAACTGTAAGCTCACTTTTGCATCACCCTGAACAGTGAACAATATAACAGAGGAAAACAAATTAATTGTTCATGGAGAGTAGACATTTAAAACATGAGGCTGTTATCTTCCCTAGTCCACCCTCTTTTTGCTACTATGGATAATACTCCCACCACAATCACCTAAGTACCATTAGGAGAAAGTGAAATTGGAATAAAAAGAGCATTCAAAGAGCAACCAGAGTTAGATAGAAGCAAGTGATCCTTCTATTTTATTGATGAAGTTAATTGGCTTAAAAATGGTGGAAGAATTGAATGTCTTTCCAAATATGACTTTTCTGTCCTTTCAAATTGCATGCTTATATCTGTGGGTGAAAATACTAAACATATATCTCAATGTTATTTTCTCTTCATAGCTGAAATGGCTAACACTGATGAAATAATATTCCAACGTTTCATTATCATTAATATCCTGAGACAATAAACCCTTTAGACTCAAGACCAGTTCCTTTTGAAATACAGCATGGTATTTTTGTAGCCAAATGGAAAAATACATTATTGCTGATGTTTCTAGGTTTCTAAAAGTCCTTTGCATAATATAAAGGATTAGTCTGCAGAACAGTTACACATTGATAATAGATACCAATTTTAAAAATTTTATTTTTAAATTAAGAATTTTTTTAAAATTTTGAATTCCTTTTCTCAAATAGTTCTTGCCAATGGTTAAGTAATCAACCAAGTCATCTGCTGTGGTTTTAAATAATAAGGTGATTCATGACTAAACAAAAATTCCCCCAAACACTTTTCCTACACACTCATTTATATCTAAAAATCTTAAATTTTCTATTGGTGCTTACTTTTTAACTCTCATGCCAATTCCAGGCAAGAGCTAAAGAATAAACTGAGGAGAGATGGTTAGATCCAGATAACAAATCCAAGCCAGGTTGCTGTACAGGGATCACAAGCTGAAGGCGTTGATATGGCACTTACTGATAGGCTTGCTTGGGAGGAGACCGGATAAGCGGATACCCCCATAAATGGCAATCCTCCCTCTGTTTGCTTTATATGTGCCAACACTTCTATATACACAGAAACAAGTTAAGCTTCTTACACTTATAGGAATCTATAATCTTGAAAAAGGAGAGCAACTAGGGCATATATAAATTAAAAATCTTTTAATACATTACTGGACACACTTGGCTTTTTCCAGACGACTACCCAATTATTTAAAACTAGACTCACTGAGATCTAGAGAGGATGATGAAAACAAGTATATCTCCTGTGGTATCTCTTTAATCCAACTACTTCAGTAAAGCAGGTGATTCTATAACTGAGATGACAATGACAGCAATTTATTGAGACCTTCCAAACTAAAAAAGAAGCCAGGCAAGGTTAAGAGACAGCTTACAAACTGCAGAACCAAGGTTGAGTTCTCAGCTGCTCCAGCTCTGTCATACCACACCCCAGCTATCCCAACTTGAGGATCTCATGGAAAGGGAAAGACTCCTGTTTTAAACAGAACTGAGCTCCTTAAGTCACTGCTGAGAGTCAAAAGTAGCTCTTTTCCCAAGCAGAAATACAGCACTGGGCAGAGGCTGAAGGCAAATGGCAAACTGGTAAATTTGGTGTAACAAAGCCATAACAATAACAACTCTTGTAGTTGATATATCATGTAATAGGTTATAAAATGCTTTGCAGAGAACTTAATGTATAATGCTCAAATCTTCTAACATGAGTAGTAACATCATAGTCCTAAATTCTAGTTGAAGTATTTTAGGATCAATTAAGTAATAGTAATCTAAGGTCAGCTAAGTATCATATTTGATTGTATTTCACCAACCTAAGTAAAAAACCCATTTGACCCAGCCCATGTTGCTCAGTGGTTAAGCATCGACCTATAGAACCCAGAAGTCATGGTTCAATTCTCAGTCAGGGCATATGACCAGGTTGCGGGCTCAATCCCCAGTGTGGGACGTGCAGGAGGCAGCCAATCAGAGATTCTCTCTCATTATTGATGTTTCTCTCTTTCTCTCTTCTCTGAAATCAATAAAAATATTTTTTTAATTAAAAAAAAGAAGCAGCAGCAGCACATTTGAAGATTGAAAATCAAATCTAATCTTCCTCATTATCTTTGTGGCACAAAAGAATACCAGACAGGTGAGAAGTTACATCCACAGAATTTCAGGCAATAAAATGGGCCAATTATTACTATCCAAATGGAAATGCTGTTTTAAAGAACACACTGTCAGAAAACAAACAGTAAGTAGAGATATGCTGGTTTACTTTATGAAGATATTGATAAAGCTATCATTAGGAGGAACCTGTGGGTAGTAACTGGTAATGTACTCTCCAGCACCTTGACACAGATCAGCACAGAAGAGATAGCCAATTGGAGGTGCTTTCAGTCCAGCACACTCACATGGAAACACAGGTAGATTGTTCTTGATCTTATCTATGAATTTTATATTTTACATTTAAAAATGTTTTACCAGTCTTCCAATGGGTTCCACAGCCCAAGAAAGGATCAAGAAATCATGCTGATGATACTTGGATCATATTTATCGCATGGTAAAATAAGTGACAGGTTCTAAAGAATGTGTAGAAATATAAAACCCACTTAACCTTTATAAAGTTTTGTACTCAGTAGGTTAGGCAAAGGTTTTTTTCTATTAAAAGTTATTTCATAGGACAAATATGTTACTAATTCAAAAAGGCAGACTATACTAATTGTGCAATAAAATCAATGTTATGGGCACAATTTAATCCTAACTAATGATTCAGAAGTCATTTCTAGATGCAATACTGTCTCAATTTTATTTTGAAAGTCAACTATCACTTTTCCATAGAAGTGAAGAATAGCACTGTAGTTGATAAAATGCCAAATACCAAAGTAATGTGTTGTGCTACACTGTTTTGGTAATGGTTGCTTATGGAAACTTATATTCTCACTTGGTCTCCTTTTTAAGGAATAGTAGAAGTGAATTATCTAATTTTAGATTAGATCAAACATCCTCCAACCCTTTTCTTTCTGCTCCTCCCGCCACAAGATAACAATGACTTCAGCCAGCCAGTAACATTTTAATAATTTCCTATAATGTGCTGAGCACCTTTCAAGAAACTGGAGATCCAGTGATGAACAGAACACATAGGGTCCCTGACCTTGTGGAACTTAAATGCTAAAAGGGAAGAAGACCAATAATGATCAAGTAAGCAAACAAGTGAAACACCATCAAGTAAATAACTTAACCATATTCCTAAAAATCACACAGGAGTTGTATATAGAGACCTACCTGGACTCATGTTTCCTCCCACTAATCTTGTGTTCTATTAAACCACAATGCCAAGATCTCAGAAACAAAGAAAAGAAATCCAAGAGAAAATGCAGAACAGGGAGAGAGAAAGCTCACAAAGAGGAAAGGTGCACAATGCCTTAAAGGGAGGTAGTTCCTGGGCACATTCTTTAATTTAGCAACGCCTATCATATCTGCAATTATTGCCTGGGTAAAATAAGTCCCATCTAATGAAAACTAAAGTAGCTGAAAATCTGATGACAATGGAAACTAGAACAGAATAGACACATAAATCCTCTGCTCTTTCCACAGCTCTCAACTCCATGCGTATACTCTGTTCATTCTGGAACACTTTCTCAACTTCCTATAGAAAAATCAATTCCTCCAAAGGATGAGCAAGAGATTCCAATTCTCTTTATTGTTGGCTGCCAAACAGTCTGTCAGGGCACAGGGTAATCCCTCATGCTCCCTTCTGCTCAACATTAAAGAAGAAACACAGCACTGCTTTAACCACAGGTGTAATCACTATAGGGAAAGAGCTGAGGTTAATATGTAAGGCTCCTTCCCAACTGGGTCTCTGATTTTTGGCCAAGTCTTTAAAAAATCCTCACTGGAGAATGACCAACCATACCAAAATTTAAATACATTTTTAAATAGACTTCATGTCTCTCCCAGGTCAAGGGAAATCTATACTAATAATAGAGGAATATGCAAATTGTCCAGGATGCCAACACAGTTAACACCCAAACAGCAAGCTGTGTAGGGCAACAAGGCCAGCAGGGAGGTTAGTGAGGGACGACCAAACAACTGAACAGCAGGCTGCGTGGGGTGACCACACTGGCAGGGGACTTAGTGAGGTATGACCAAATGACTGAACAGCAGGCGTGTGGGGCAACCAGGACAGCAAGAAGGGGCAGTTGGCAGTGGCCAGGCTGGCGGGGGGTGGGGGGGGGAACAGTTGGTGGCAACCAGGCTGGCGGGAGGGAGGAGGGCAGAGTAAGGGGCAACCAGGCCAGCTGGGGAGGGGGCCGGGAGGGGGGGCAGTTAGGAGCCATCAGGCCAGCAGGCAAAGGTGGTTAGGGATGATCAGGCTAGTTTTGTGGGGGGAGGGGGCTGGGAATGGGACAATTAGGGGCAATCAGACAGGAAGGCAGGCGAGCAGTCAGGAGCCAGTGGTCCCAGATTGTGAGAAGGATGTCTGTCTGCTGGTTGGGAAGAACTTGGATATTAACTGAAGAGGCCTGCAGTCGGACATCCCCCAAAGGGTCCTGGATTGGATAAGATGCAGGCTGGGCTGAGGGGACCCCCAGCCCCCAGAGCATAAATTTCATGCACCGGGCCTCTAGTTGAATATATATAACTACAACAGGTGTTTACCCATTTGCTAATCTCCAAAACAAAGGAATGAGGTTAAGTTATGTACTCTGCTATGACAACAAAAATACTTCTTTCAACTACTATTCAGTTTCTAGTTTACATTAATCAATCTGGATTTTTTTTTTAAAAAGAGATAGCTCATTTTCAAAATGATAGCACATTAATTTAGATATTTCAATTTTTCTTTTCATATGCTTTCTTAATCTTTGGGTCTACATGAAGTTTTTCCTGTAACATTTGGAAAATGTTTAATAAATTACTATGGAAGGATGGAAAATAAAACTCAAGGCATCTGCTTAAGAAATTTTTATATACAAATTATTCAGAGTGTTAATAATGAGGTTAAAAATTGAGAAGAACCATGGCCAGTATACAATGAAAGGAAAAAGTTGCTTCATACTATGTGATCTCAATATGTATTTAGAAAGGCAAACTGCCAGTTTCATTGAAATTGTTCTAACATTCTTCTTTATTATAATAGCTACCACTTATTGAATGCCCACTGTTCTGTGAGGTGTGGACTACATTTTCTCTTAATTCTTACCTCTACCGGATCGGGTAGGTATTTATGTATGTGGTGAAAGAATTTGTAACAGTTACATAGGAAGTAACTTTGGTGGAATTTGAAGACAGGCCTCTTCAGTTAATATCCAAGTTCTTCCCAACTACAGTAATCACCCTGTTTTCTCCTATAGTTTCAACCATAATCATACTCACAAATGTTTATACATATGGAAATGGTGATGAGTGTGACAAGACTGCCTTCTTACTTAAATCCACTTTCTCATAGTTAAAAGAAAATGTATCCTATATTTTCTCTTGGTTATTTTTTTCCTCAAATCTTTCCCAGCACCCCACCAAAAAGCACAAAACACACACTAAATACACAAAAGCTGCTGGGTTGAAATGATAAGATTCCACTATTCTTCTATCCTAAGTCCACACTATCTTTAAGGTCCATGGGTTCAGTCCTTCTCATCCTAAGAAAACAAAGATTATGTTAACGGCACCTCAGAGAAGACCACAGCTGCCTTCTCAACTCCTGGTATTTCTCTTATTATAAGATAATCTCTGCACATTACTGACATTTGTCTTTTATCAAATTTATGAATTTATCTTGAAAGCCATTTCAGCTACTTAATTATGTAATGCATCAATTTTTTCCCATTGACTCACAGTTCAGAGTCAATGTTACTAATGTAACATTTTTTAATCATTCACTTGCCTCCCTCTTCAATCCTATATAATAAAAGCCTAATATGCAAATTGTCCCCTCAACCAGGAATTCTGCTGGGAGTTCGACTGCCTGCTATGATGTGCACTGACCACCAGGGGCCGGCACAGAAAATGGCAGGCGTTGGCCCTGCAGCGCTGGCAGCGGGTGGCAGTGAAAGCGCTGCAGGCCCCGATGAGAGCGGGACCAGGGTGGGAGGAAGCAGGTCAGTGGGTGGTGCCAAGCCAAGGCAGATACAAGCCACTGGTCACCAGGTGGGGGCTGATCACCTCGCCGATCCGAATGCCACACCACTGCCAGGCTTCCAGGTGCTGAGGGAGCTGGGTAAGGGCCCAATGTGCCACCGATTCAATTGCAAGGCCACTGGCAGCTGCAGTGGGGGGTGGGGCTGCCACCCTGCTTCCTCAGCACCTGGGAGCCAGAACGTGGTGGGACAATAGGTGGGGTGATCGGGCCTTGCAGGCAGCGACCAGCAACAGTGCCGGGGAAGGGGGCATTGAGGGGGTGCAGGTAGCCGGGGAAGGGAGGGAGTACCAGGCCGGCGGCGAGCAGCCACCAGAGACACTATCAGTGCATGAATTTCATGCACTGGGCCTCCAGTTTTCTTATAATAATGGACGATCTTATATGTCAGAGGCTGGTGTTAGTCCTGAAAAGACTTGTGAGTAGGCAGGCATACACCACACACCCACACTCACATTGTCAGGAAGTAATGTAACAGAAAGTAAATACATCCATTAAGGCAGGCTCTGCCGTTGACTTCAAGATCACATCAGAATGCAAAATAGGTTGGTAAAATCAGAAATATGTGGGTTGTGATTCTGGTTCCACTCTAAGCTTCAGCCTCCTTATATGTAAATCACAATAACATCACTGGCAAGAAAAAGTACACTATGGCTTCTCTCTAGCAAAATGTTTAACTGGTATTCCATAAATGGACCTTTAACATAAAAGGAGGTGTTTTTTTTGCCATCTCAATGGTGGGAACTGTACTATGTTCAATGGAATGAAACACTTCCTCAAAATAAATGAAGAGCCATAATGGCATTCTGCATTCCTTGTTCTTTTCTGTTAATTGACTGGCAACGTGGATGTGATCCATCATCACATGTCCTGCTGGAAGGGGCTGCTCTGCACCCTTTTCTCCTCCAGTCACTTATTTACAAAGACTTGTGTAAAACAAGCCATTTATTTAAAACAGGGGAAGGACTAGCCAACATTCTGGCAACTCAAAACAAAATAAAGAAAGATGCCAAATTGGCTCAGGTGAAAGTAAGGATGGAAAAAATGATATTATAGTGGCTGCACTATGACTTAGTTGGTAAAGAAATGGGTAAGTTTTATATCAGAGAAGGATAAAATTGCTTTGATCCCTGCTTGCATGTCAGCAATTTTCCTATTGTAGCTACTATTTCTTTTATCCTAGCAAATCACTAAAAACTTAAAATGAGAGATTTTTTTTAAACCACTGTAAAAACAGACAAGGAATAGAAAGAAAAAAATTTGGAGGAATATAGTAAAAAAAAAAAATGCTAACACAATGATTATTATTTTCTGTGGATAGTAAAATTACCAATATTTTTTATTCTTTTCTCATTTTTTTTTCAATGAGTATAGGATGTTCTTACAAGAAGAAAAGAACAAAAAAGGCAAAGGAGAAAAACAGTTGGTTAACAAAGTTAAAGTATATACACAAATATCCACATTCCAAGCAAACACAACATTTAAAACCTTATCTTGGTACAGGAGTGTAACTTTTTCCTTTAACAACTTTTTATTCTTTCAATGTATCTTTTACTTTTTAAGTTGCTATTGTCTATTTTATTTAAAAGAAAAACAAAATTTTAGAGAAATGTAAGTACAAACAGCCAAGTTCTCACATCATACTCAGTAATTCACCAAGCCCAGGATGTGCCGCATTGTGGAGATATGAGACTCCTATAAGAGAGAATAGGCCCTACTTATACTAACAATGTCTCCTTTGATATTTTTACTAATTAGTCTCTAATTTAACAAACTCTATGAAGAAGTCACAATCAATGATCAAGCATGAAACCCATCTTGGCCAAGGGCAGCCTAGCAGCCCAGCTGTGTCTTCCTCCCTCTAACTCTGGCCTGTTAAGCAGCAAGACTTGGAAGGGCCGCCTGGTACCACAAAAATGACAACTCTGGCATCATTCTAACTAAATTAATCTTGGAACATGTTTTCAAGCCTCTATATGTATTCTCTTGGCACAATGACAGTGCCCATAGTGAGTGAAGAAGTCCATCAACTGGTTACCTGTGAGATATAACCTGGAGGCACATGGATCGGAGGAATGGACCCATTGGGTGACATCATTGGAACTTCAGCAGGTCCTAAAAGAAGCAAGAGCAAGATATAAACAGTTGAAGAAACATAATAGAACTCAAAATAATCACTGGTATTTTAAAAATAGTATCAAAACTAAAGAGAATTAATCACTGACTATTTTCTCTTCCACAATTGGTACATTGTGCCTTAGACATAAAATTATGGATGAAAAGGAATTCTCCAGCTGTATAAGTCAAGGGGGGCAAAAGCAAAACTGTGAGCATCTTTATAAATGTTTAATAATTCCCAAATCCTCAAGGCTGTTTAGTTAAGAGTAATTTAACAAAGTGGGGCAAAAGTTCCTTTTTATTTGTCTTTAAAAGTATCCTATATAATAAAAGGCTGATATGCAAATTGACGAAACAGTGCAATGACTGGTAGCCATAACACACATTGACCATGACGCTCAACACAGGAGCTGCCCGCTGGTGGTCAGTGCACTCCCACAGGAGGCAGTGCACTGCTCAGCCAAAAGCCAGGCTCTCAACTGGTGAGCGCAGTGGCTGTGGTAGGAGCCTCTCCTGCTTCCGCAGAAGCGCAGGGGGCAGACATCCCCAGAGGGCTCCCAGACTGCGAGGGGGTTCAGGCCAGGCTGAGGGATGACCCCCTCCCTTGAGTGCACAAATTTCATGCACCAGGCCTCTAGTGTATTAATAACACTCAAAATATAAAATTGATTTGTATCAATTTTAAATGAGTTTATCTCCTCTGTTTAAAAAGGCCCAATGGATGCAGGTTCATAATTTTCATTTCAAATTATTATTTTTAGTAAGTTATTATAACATGACATTAATTTTCAAAGAGAAGAAACCAAAAACACTTCAAGCTAACTGAGTTTGGTATGCCTTTTATGTTATAAGGCAGAGGGAAAAAAGATCACAGTTAAAACTAGGCACTATTAGAAATACTCATAACAAATTTACTTAGGGTTGTTTCAAAGCAAAACATTCCAATAACAAGAGATTAGTTTCAAATTCATCAAAAGTTAATTACAGGTCTAATACAAACAATGATCAGCAAGGTAAGACTCACCTAAAATACAGTTTGAGTTAATATTTAATTACAAAGAAACCATAACATTTGTTATAACATCAAAATCAACTTCTGACACCCTACCAAAGATCTTGTGATTACATGGTTTCCCTAGATGTGCAGGAACACTACCACCACTGGTTTTCATATTGGTAGCTGGCCCCTCTATTTAACACCCACCGCCCATATGTCAATCCAAATTGTGGGGTTTCAAACATTAAATTTATTTGGGTGACCTTGGTTAATACAATTATATAGGTTTCAAGTGTACATTTCCACAATACATGATCTATATGCTGCATTGTGTGCCCACTACCCAAATCATCTTCTGTCACCATGTTTACCTTCCCTCCTCTGCCTCCCTCCCACATGTTTCTAGTCTGAGATGCGACTTCCTGGCTCCAAGTGCTCTGTGTTGTTTATTTTCTCTCTCCCAATGAGTGTTGTGCTGCCGGCAATGAAAATTGCTGAACTGTAACAAAAACCAAGAAAAATACAACACTTTTCTTGGCAAAAGAAAATAGATCCTGCCACCCAATGCTGCATTTACATGTAAGCATAATGCATCCCTTACCGCACAGTACAACTCAATGTTCTAACTACTTCACAGGAGAGGACCGGATGAGGATGTAAAAGGGTAGGGATGTTGAGGTACCCCACAGGTCTACAAGTAGATGGGGGAAAACACAGGAGTAGGACAGAAAAGATGCTAATATCTATGTAATATACCATCTGACCAGAGTTCACACTGCAACGTCATGGACAATACACCAAAGCACTATCTGATAATCTCTAAACACATACAAAACCACAGTGGCCTCTCTCAGGCTAACACATTGATCATTTAAAGCAAAAGACAAAGTCCTAATTATCTGAGCCTATTCTATCTTAAAGTATAATTTCAATTAATATATACACTAATTCCAAGTCTATCTTTCTCATCAGCTTTAGCATTTTTGCCATAGTCATCAAGATGTTTTGGTATCTACTAAATAATTTTATTTGGATTGTCTCACTTAAGAATCACAGACAACTATTTCAGCCTTAGCCTGAGAAGTATCTATGAAATCCAAGGGTCTCTGCCTGGTTTCATTCCCAGCTCACTAGTCATACTGTTTATGTGACCTTGAACAATTCACTTTTGGAGCCTTACTGCTCAACAGGTATAAATGAGAAGAACAACTCCTACCTCATATGGTTGGGTTTAAAGATAAATTCAATAATGCATGCAAAAACGCTTAGTAGTACATAACACCAAAACCACTCATCAAAATGTTAGCAAGCTTTACATGTTTAAGTGTTTTATTTATAAGTTTTTGTTTTTCAATTTGTTTGTTAACATTATAAGTACTGATTTATTTTAATTATCCTTGTAAACACATAAAATCAACAACTATACACTTTGTACAATATTGCCTTCAGAGGCTAACCTTCTTCATCAGACAAATATCAAATACTTCACAGCACAGATGTGAACAGAAATGCTACCACCTCAGTATTGTTTTTTAATCACTAAAATGTATACCAGGCACAGTCTCTTAACCCAAGACATGACCCCTAAAACTGTTAAAGTCATTTGTGTAAAATACTTTAAAGAATGTAGGACAAGTGAGTGATTTACAGCCAAAAAATGTTTTCTTCCCAGTCTTGATTTCAAAAGTAGCCAAATGACTTTAACATGCTTGCCCATCCCCCTTTCTCGTCACTGTCATCAAACCCTTACAAAGAGCGCTGCAAAACATACTGTAATGTCTTCCGAAACTCAACTGTGCCTTGGAACCTCAAGGTTCGTTTTTTCTGAAATAAAGTAAACCATTGCATTCACAGACATTCTGGAGTTTAAAAGCTAGCAATGAATGAATGAATGAATGACAATGGTATATGAAAAGTTATTGTCTCTTTTAACACTTGTTTCTCATCAATCAGTGAGTTATTGCCTCTGTGCAACTCTGTGTGTGAGAATTTCCTGATATTATTATAATTCTTATCTAATTAAAACACAAACTTCTCTCCCTTAACTTCTAGGAATACTAAGTTCCTTTTGATTTTTTTTTTAATTGATACCCTCATGACACATAGGACTTAAAAGCATATATAGCCCTTAGAATATGGTGAAAATGGCTCTCTCCTTATTCAACCCCACCTATATTTGGGACGAGGAATAACTTGGGGGGGGGGGCAGTGTCATCACACAATATTTTCAAACAAATCAACTTCTGACTATACTGGGAAATCACTAAACTATTGAACATTTAAAAAATAATTTTAAAATCTCTTAAGATATCTGGAACTCCCTTTAATTAAAAACTCTCATTATATACAGGCAGGTATGTTCACATACATTAAATAATTTGAAAATGAAAGCAAGCAAACATACACTTCCAAAATACTGTCAGTGAAATATTTTTTGAGAAGCTAATTCAGACATTCAGCTAGAGACTACATGAACTCTCCCATAGACAGATGAAAAATATCACATACACAATTTCTAGAACTGAAACTAAAGTGTTTGCTAAGAGCCAAGTAACTCCATGAAAAAAAAAAAAAGCCTTGGGAATTTTGATCAATTTCAGGTTTTAAGCTGTGACTCAATAGTTAAGAATTCTTTTTGCACTGAACAAGCTGTGAGACACAAACAAGCACTATGATTGGTTTATAGCCATTAACAATTTAATTGTAATACACATGGTATAAATAACATCTTAAAATTTAAGATGCTAGAATTTGTTAATGAATTGATATTTAATTTACTTATAGCATAATCATTCAATCAATTGTAATTCATGCAATGATCATATGACTGAATTCCCACATCAAAGAGACTGAAGGTCAGTGCAGCTAATGGTATTTTAGGACCACACATGCACATGAGGAGTCCCCAAGACCCTGTCAAGACTGTGAGGCCACTCTGCTTCCTTCTGTGCTTCTTTCCTGCTGCCAGGGATTCCCCCAGTGTTCACACATTTATATAGCTTTTGCTCTGATGCTATATTCAGAATATTCACCCACTCTGGGACCAGAGGTAATTAGATTGACTCGTGGTGGCTGTACAAATGAAATCTGAAAGTGGTGATAATTGAGAATTCAGGGTATAAATTACCACCTAAACTAGCCTTAGAAATAGCTATAAATAATTAATTATACCACAATTTCAGACATGTTTAAGTGTTATTTTTATAAGCTAAGTATTCACCAACAGGTGAACAAGTCATGAATAAACAGAAATCTATTACTGTACCTGTTTATAAACTGGTACTTATATGTTCAATGGTTATTTTCAACAACAGCTCTTGGTAGCAAGAGGTCACATTCTTATCCTATTAATTTAAATACCATGTTCACAAAGGACGAAAAGGAACTGAGAGCACACACAGCGAGAGATAACACTAATGGGCAAAATAAAGCAAAAGAAAAATAATGATAAAATCCAATAAACCCATAAAAGTGACCCTCAAGTCTGTCTAAATAGCCAAAAAAGAAAAATTCTTGCTGGCAGTAATCATAAGGATAAAGCCAGAGATAGTAGGTAAGTAAATAATTATGGCGAAAGTAATTATGAGGACAAAAGATCTGAATAAAAGTGCACTTGTGCTGTTTGCCATGGGTCTAAGTCTAAATATAAAAGTTAAGGTCTTCTGATCAATCCTGTGACTGTCTAATAATGAATTTCCAATTATGGTGACTCAAGACACACAGCTAAGCCAAGAGATGATGTAGGCACATCATAGACTTTAAAAAGTATTTAACACTAATTAATCCCCCAAGAGAAGTAAAAGGAATACAAAGTAATAAAGAACAGGTCCTAACCTCAAGAATCTTAAACTCTAGTGCAGTGGTTCTTAAACTTTACTGCACATCAGCTTTAGCCAGAGGGTTTCATAAAATCCAGATTGCTGTGTTCCCCTTCCCACAGTTCTAGTATCAGAGGGCCTGGGATGAGTCCCCAGAGTTAGCATTTCTAAGAAGTTATTGGATGATATAGCTGCTGCTGTCCAGGGGACACATTTCTGATAGCCCCTTAGGTAAGTGATTTTCAAACTTTTTCATCTCAGGGCACACATAAACAAATTGCTAAAATTCTGCAACACACCAAAATATATATATATTTTTTGCCAATCTGACAAAAAAACATAGCTATAATTTTGATTCATTCACACCCCAAACAGCTATTGTTGTGTTGGTTATTGTCATTGTTAAAGTTTTTCTAATTCATTTTTCTTTTGAGAGAATGAGAGGCAGAGGGAGTTGAAGAAGGGGGTAGGAATAGAGAGGGAAAGGGAAAAAGGGAGAGAGGGAAGAGGGCGATATATGAGAGAGAAACATTGATCAGTTGCCTCTTGTACGTACCCTGACCGGGGATTGAATCCAAAACCTAGATATGTGCTCTGACCTGTAATCAAACCCATCCTATCACCTTTTGGGGTATGGGATGATGCTTCAACCTGGTCACATCAGCCAGGGCTGTTATTATTGTTGTTTTTTGTTTTGTTTTGTTTTGTTTTTGACAATCTAAGGGAAAAGAAATCAGTACCTCTGAATAAATAATCAGGTGTTGCATTTTTTTTTAATTCTTGTGGCACACCAATTGAAAATCTGCCTTAGATGATAAAAGGCAATTAGCTAACACAATTAACATCATACTCAATGGTTAAAAACTCCATAAAAATTATTAGACTTAATAAATGAATTCAGTAATACAGCAGGATACAAAATTATGGCACTTTTATATACCAATAGTTAACTTACAGGAAGAGAGATTTAAAAAAACAATCCCATTTACCATTGCACCAAAAAAAAAAAAATACCTAATAAACTTAACTAAGGAGTTAAAAGACCTGTACTAAAAAAACTACAGGATACTGATAAAAAGAGATAGAGGAAGACATAAACAGATGGAAGAACATATCATGTTCATGGATTGGTAGAATCAGCATCATTATAATGTCTATACTACCCAAAGCAATCTATAGATGCAATGCAATCCCCATTAAAATACCAATGGTATATTTTACAAACCTAGAATGAACACTCCAAAAATTCATCTGGAATAAAAAAAGACCCGAAATAGCTTCAGAAATCCTGAGAAAGAAGAACAAAGTAGAAGGGATCTCAATACCAGATATTAAGCTATATTACAAAGCCACTGCTCTCAAAACTGCCTGGTACTGGCACAAGAACAGACATACAGACCAATGGAATAGAATAGAGAATCCAGAAATCGACCCAAGCCACTATGCTTATTAATATTTGACAAAGGAGGCAAGAGCATACAATGGAGTCAAGACAGTCTCTTCAATAAATGGTGTTGGGAAAATTGGACAGATACATGCAAAAAATGAAACTAGACCACCAACTTACACCATACACAAAAATTGACTCAAAATGGATAAAGGACTTAAATGTTAAGACGGGAAACCATAAAAATATTAGAGGACTCCACAAGCAGCAAAATCTCAGACATATGCAAAGCAATATCTCCACTGATACAGCTCCGAGGGCAATGAAAACTAAAAAGAAAATAAAAAAAATGGGAGTACATCAAAATAAAAAGCTTCCGCACAGCAAAAGAAACCATCAACAAAATAAGAGAACATATTCGCCACTGTTATTTCCAATAAGAGTTTAATCTCCAACATTTACTGGGAACTCACTACAACTTAACATAAGGAAGATAATCCAATTTAAAAAATGGGCAGAGGATCTAAATAAATACTTTTCGGACAAGGACATACAGAAGGGCAAGAGACATATGTAAACATGCTCAAAGTCACAAGAGATGTCAGAATGGCTATCACCAACAAATCAACAAATAACAAGTGCTGACGAGGATGAGGAGAAAAAAGAACCCTCATGCACTGCTGGTGGGAATGTAGACTGGTGCAGCCACTGTGGAGAACAGTATGGAGTTTCCTCAAAAAAACTAAAAAGGGAACTCCCATTTGACCCAGTGATCCCACTTCTAGGGATACATCCCAAGAAACCAGAGTCACCAATCTGAAAGGATATATGCACCCCTATGTTCATAGCAGCACAATTCACCACAGCTAAGATTTGGAAATAGCCTAAGTGACCATCAGCAAATGAGTGGATTAAAAAACTGTGGTACACTACTCAATGGAATAGTATGGTGCTATAAAAAGGCAGGAACTCCTACCTTTTGCAATAGCATGGATGGAGCTGGAGAGCATTATACTAGGTGAAACAAGTCAGTCAAAGAAAGAGAAATATCACATTATCTCACTCATATGTGGAATAGAATGAACAACATAAATTGATGAACAGAAAAAGAAACAGAGCCAGAGACAGGGAAGCATCAATCAGACTGTCAAACCTCAGAGGGAAGGCGGGGGAGGATAGGGGAAAGGGAAAGAGATCAACTAAAGGACAAGTATGTTTAGCATAACCAATGGACACTGACACTAGGGGGGTAAGGGTATGAGCAGGGGGTGGGGGGACAATGGGGAGATAAGGACACATTGTAGCACCTTAATCAATAAAGAAATAAAAAGAATGCATCACACACACACAAACACACACACACACACACACACAGACTTATTTTTTTCCTAACATCAGGAACAAGACAAGGATGACAGCTTTCCCACCACTGTTAATGCTGTACTGAAAATTCTAGAAAGAATGATAAAGGAAGCAGGGGTGACAGGGGTAAGGGAATGGAGAAAAGAGGAGGAAAAAGGAAAGACATACAAATTGGAAAGAAACACATGCACACACATGTTCACAGCAGTACTGTTCACAATAACCAAAACGTAGAAACAGCCAAAATGTCCATTAGGGATGAATAGATAAATAAAATGTGATATAATACAAACAATGGACTGTTGGTTGGCCATAAAAAGAAAGTACTGATATATGCTACTATGTGGATAAAACTTGAAAACATTATTCCAAGTAAAACTATTTGCAGATAACAATCTATAATAATAAAAGCATGATATGCTAATTAGACCAGAAGGGCGACCTTCCTAACGAAGCTGGATTTGCAGCCAAGGAATCCAGGTAGCTGTGGCTGCGAGGGAGGGATCCAGGCAGCCGCTGTGGCAGCAAAGGCAGAGGATCTAAATAAATACTTTTTGAACAAGGACATACAGAAGGGCAAGACACATATGAATTGCATGAATTTCGTGCATCAGGCTTCTGGTCTTATACAAAGAAAATACCAACGATTCCACAAAAAACACCCCACAAAACTTACTAGAGCTAATAAGCAAATTTGGTACATTTTTGGATACAATAGGTCAATTGTGTTTCTACATACCACAATGAACAATCTAAAAAGGAAATTAATAAAACAATTCAAATTAAACAACATTCAAAAACAAACAAACAAAAACAAGAATAAGTTTAACCAAGAAGGTGAAAAGACTTTCACACAAACTATAAAACATTGCTAACCCTGACCAGGTAGTTCAGTGTTGTCCCATACACCAGAAGGTTGCAAGTTCAATTTCTCATCAAGGCACATACCTAGGTTGCAGGTTCGATCCCTAGGTCAGGGCGAATATGGAAGGCAACCAATGGATGTTTGTCTCTCACATCCATGTCTGTCTATATGTCTGTCTGTCTCTCTCTCCCCTCCCTCTCTAAAATCATTAAACATATCCTTGGGAGTGGATAAGAAAAAGGAAATAAAAGACCTAAATAAATGGAAATAAACAACCAAATAAAGACATGGAATGAATGAGAGATTTAATATTGCTAAGATGGCAAAGCGATATAGTCAATGCGATATAGCTACTCAAAGCAATATAGTCAATGTAATTTCTATCAAAATCCCAATGGCCATTTTGACAGAAACAGAAAAGCCAATCTGCAAATTATATGAAATTGCAAAAGGCCCAAACAGAAAAAAAGAATGAACTTGGCACCCTATCTGACATCCTATACAAAAATTAACTCAAAATGGATCATAGACCCCCATACAGGGTATCCCCAAAAAGTGTATACACACTTTGAATAATTATTAATTCTAATGGGTTAAACATGAAAAGAAAGAAAAAGCAATTGAGCTATCAGCTGTTAAATATGTATACATTTGAGGACACCCTGCATAATGGGAAAACCATGAAACTCAGAAGAAGACATGGGTATATTTTCAGTTTTGCACTTGACAATGGATTCTTAGATATGACACCAAAATAGAAGCAAAAAAAAAAAGAAAAAAGAAAAATAATAGATATACTGAACTTCATAAAAGTTAAAAAACTTTTGTGCATCAAAAGACATTATTAACTAAGTGAAGAGACAAGCTACTGGTTGTGAAAAAAAAAATATTTACAAATCTTTTATCTGATAAGGGACCTGTGACTCAAATAAAGAATTCTCACAAATCAGCAAAACAACAACAACACACACACACAATTTAAAAATAGGCAAGGACGTGAATAGATACTTCACAAAAGAAGATATATAAATAGCCAACAGCACTAAAAAAGTTGCTCAACATCACTAATCATTAGGGAAATGCAAATCAAAACCACAATGAGGTACCACTTCATACTTGCCTCTAGTGCCTATTTTCAGAAAAATAAAAAATAACTGTTGATGAATATGTGAAAAAAATTGGAACTCTTGTATAATTGCTGGTAGAAATATAAAATGGCACGGCTGCTGTGGAAAATAATTTGGCACTTTCTCAAAAAGTTGAACATAAATTTACCATATGAGCCATCAATACCACTCCTAGGTATACACACCCATGAGAATCAAATACTGGAACTCAAACAAACACATGCACACACATGTTCACAGCAGTACTGTTCACAATAACCAAAAGGTAGAAACAGCCAAAATGTCCATTAGGGGATGAATAGATAAATAAAATGTGATATAATACAAACAATGGACTATTGGTTGGCCATAAAAAGAAAGTACTGATATATGCTACTATGTGGATAAAACTTGAAAACATTATTCCAAGTAAAAGAAGCTGGACACAAAAGGTCACATATTTTGTGATTCCAGTTATATGAAATATCCAGAATAAATAAATCATAGAGACAGAACTTGTGTGGTTTCCAAGGGCTGAGGGGTAGGAGGAATTTGGGGAACAAGTGCTTACAGGGTGCAAGGTTTCCTGTTGGGGTGATGGAAATGTTTTAGAACGTTGTATGCATTGTATATCAATAAAAATATTTTTTTTAAAAGATGATGAACACATAACCGAAGAAATGTAAGATAATAAAACTGGGGTTACTAATAAACTACCAAAAAGCAACAGAGTACAATCTCCCAAAGCACATCTTCATTCCATATACATTCGTATTTGAGAGGATACTATTTCTAGACACTGTGTTATGCAAAGACCAGTAAGATGCATTCTCTATCCTCAAAGGACTGGTAGTCTAATTATGGAGATACAGACATGGAAAACAAATAGATACAAGCAGACACTGCAGGCACTGTCTAAATTTAGCAAAATTTTAAAAGATTATCATCCTGTGAACCCATCTATAATTCCAGAAATGAGCAGTTAAAGGGTTCTCAAGATTTAGTAGTAGCCTCACTGCTTTACAAATAAAGAAACTGAGGTCCTGAAGCAAACTGACCAGCGGGCAGGTGATGGAACAAGAGTCTAGTAGTCAGTCCTTCTGGTTTTTAGCTCAACATTTCTCATTTTATGTTTTACCTGGAGTAAGATGTGTTGTTTCTTAAAATACTGCTGCAAAGTAATTTTCTCTGAAGGTGAAGTTTTCACACAGAGTCAGGTATTAGATAATGCATTTTGCTGGCTCAGATATATGGTCTTGCCTACCTGTAACTACTACTTCCTCCCAAAGGCATCCTGACAGAGAAAAACAGGCTGGAGAGAAGAATCTGAGCATTGGGAAAAACAACAGGCCTGAAGCTTGTGAGCCTGGGTTTGAATGTGGTTTTCTAGCATGAGCTTGGGCAAATTACTTAAAATCTCTCTGATGGATCAATATTTTTCTGACTTACAAAAAGAGCTGCTTCCAAAGGTTGTTCTGGAGACTGGGAGATGTAATACATATAAAGTACCCAGCACACCGCCTTGTCAAATAATGGTATTTAAAACAATAACTTTAACATTGTGCTACAAGAAAGAAAATGCTGTATGAACAAAGAGGTTAATAGAGAGTACTCATTTACCACAGAGACAAATAAAGAATTGCAGAGTTTCTCAAATGAGCAAGTTCGTTGTTTGGTTCCTCACATATTTTCTTCTAAAAACATGTTAGAAATAGCCTCCTTTAAAAAACTATAAAGGTATATGATTTATGGTTATTAAAAAATAAAAAATAAATTTTAAAAAGAGGGAAGGCTAGCTGCTTTCTCAGAATTATCTACTTCCTTTCCCCTGATCCTAGCTCTGTACCTCTCCCCAAATTATATGTTGGTCTTCCCTCACTTCTAGGGAATCTTAGAAAGCTGGGTGTGCCTAACTGTCCTGAGACAGCTCTGAATCAAAGGATTAGCTCTTGTTTTCTGAAGTTGAATCTTCTTCATCTTTGACACTGGCTTTCTTACAAGAATTGCTAGTCTGGGTCAGCCATTGTCTTTAAAAGCGGCAAGAGGCCAGAACAATAAATTGCCCAATGACCAAACCATTCCTACCGAGATCTGAGGTACACCACTATCCAGAACCAAAATTGAGTTACAGATACCATTTCAAAGAATGTCTCACCACCATTTTATAATTTAACTATTTCCAAACACAAGAAGGAAGGAACTGCATTAGTTAATAAATCTGTTTTGCCAGGTTGAAATGTAAGCCTTTTCCTTTCAAATATTTGTTTGAACTTGTTTTGCTACTTAGCTGTTATAAGGACAACAAGAACAGGGAGAGAAGGGTTTAATTTTCACATAAAACTAAACTTCATGAATCCTGATTTTCCTCAATTTCAATAAAATTAAGATTATCTACCCAATCTACTTTATGTGGTTTAAGGCTTAAATATTAATAAAATCCATTTAACTATTGTGTAATTACAGAGTGTTTTATTTATATGAGCTAATATTTTATTGAATTCAATTCAATAAACACTATTGTGTAAGATGCTGTAAGGAGTTTAAAGCCACATAGATGATTTTACAATAGATACGTTACTAACAAACTACTACATAAATAAGCAGCATTGTTTTATTAGAGTCCAATAGCTCTGAAGCTGGATAATAAAAAATTATCCATGGAGTGGGTAGAGTAGTATACTTAAAAATCACAAGTAACTGAAAATGAATGGCAATGGAAGTTGTTGAATCCAGTCCCAAAGGTACAGTGGCCTAGCATAGTTTTAAAAAGAGCTTGATTTAAATTCAGGGCTTCAGGAATACAAGCTCTAAATATTAGGCACTATGACAAAGGCCAGTAATATAGCCTCCAACTCCTGAGTTTAGAACTCTTGGTTGTGGCTTTGCTGAACCCGATCTAGTTGTCAGACCCTGGGCAGGTGCCAAAGACACAATGACATTGAAGAGAACAAGCGATTTTGCTCTTAATTATGGGAGAATGACATGCAGAATGAGTAATGTAGAGATGCACAGAAGTGCGTCGGGGCAAGGGAACAATTCAGCTTGGGGTCCTGGTTTTGGCCTGATGCTTCTCTAACACACTGTGCATCGCAGTATGGAGCCAGGCACATCACACAGACATCTCAGGCAGCATGGGCATTTATTGAAAGAAATGATTAAAGAATTAGATAGAAGGCCTATCAGAAATGATTCAAGAAGTTGTTCTTTTGGGGAGGGGAGGGCTAAAACAAAAGCAAACAAAGAGTGGGTTCATATACCCCGCCAGGTACTGCAGCTGGGCCTCCCAAGGTCTCCCTACTCTTTTGTTTAATGTATCTTACTAATTTTTTACAGAGAGGAAGGGAGAGGGAAAGAGAGTTAGAAACATCCATCAGCTGCCTCCTGCACACCCGCTACTGGGGATATGCCCATAACCAAGGTATGCGCCCTTCCTTGACCCCTTTCTTGACCGGAATCGAACCTGAGACCTTTCAGTCTGCAGGCCGACACTCTATTCCACTGAGCCAAACCAGTTTCGGCTCTCCCTACTCTTAATATATATCACCCTTATCCACATTCAGAACCTAACAATGAAAAACACTCAGTACCACCCTTGCCAGTTAAACTCGTTTAAATGAATACTAAGACTCAGTCTGTCTTTTTTTTTTAATTTTAATAATTTGTTAATGTATTTTATTGAATTTTTACAGAGAGGAAGGGAGAGGGATAGAAAGTTAGAAACATCGATGAGAGACATCGATCAACTGCCTCCTGCACGCCCTCTACTGGAGATGTGCCCGCAACCAAGGTACAAGCCCTTGACCGGAATCAAACCTGGGACCTTTCAGTCTGTAAGCTGATGCTCTATCCACTGAGCCAAACCGGTTCCGGCTTTTTTTTTTAATTTTAATGTCAGGTTTTAAAGGAGATAATCAATGGATATGCTTATTTATACTTAAACAAGGTCCTTATAAACTTCAAAGCTCTGAGGAATGATACAAATATAACTAAATATAACTCAATAATATTGAGAAAAGGCTTCTGATATTTTACAAAGTCAGTCCCTGCAAATATTAGCAGCAAAATTAAAATTAAAGGCACCAAAAGCATTAAGCACTTCATTTCAAAGCCTTTAAAATTAAAGCTTTCGCAGCATGTTTCCTCTTGTGCCCACACTTTCTCATACAGAATGAAAACCAATTTGAGAAACAGTTGGCATTCCAGCTAATAAATTCAAGAGAGAGTTACCAGAAAAACTGAGTTGAATAGGTGAGCATAATTTCAGGAGAACCCTCAAGATAGTTTGGTTGAGAGTAAAAACTTATTAGAAAATAATTATTTTAAATTTCATTTTAAATGTCCCGAGATGAAACACAAACTGATGTTTTCAAAGAAATATATTAAAGATTTTTAATTTTGCAGGATAAAGAATCAAAACTAAAGATTATTCATTAGAAGCTTATGGCAGGGCCTGGCTGGCATGGTTCAGTGGTTGAGTGTCGATCTATGAACCACGAAGTCTAGGTTTAGTTACAGTATGGCCACATGCCTGGGTTGTGGGCTGGATCCTCAGTAAGGCATGTGTAGGAGGCAGCTGATCAATGATTCTCTCTCATTATTGATGTTTCTAGCTCTCTATCCCTATCCTTTCTTCTCTGAAATCAATAAAAAATATATTAAAAAGGGGGGGATTGGAGAGGGCAATGGGGGGAAAAAGAAACATATATAATACTTTCAACAATAAAGATATAGATAGATAGATAGATAGATAGATAGATAGATAGATAGAAAGAAAGATAGATAGATGGCATAATATGCTAGTTAGACTGGACATCCTTCTGGATGACCTTCCAGATGAAGCCGGGGCTGCGAGGGAAGCCAGTACTGGTATCTGGGGTAAGGCCTACTCTTGCATGAATTTCATGCATTGGGCTGTGTGTGTGTGTGTGTGTGTGTGTGTGTGTGTGTGTGTTTTAAGCCTATGGCAAGGAGAGCAAGAATGGGGAAGAATTGTTCACTATGTCCCTGAGTATTCAGAAGGGGTTATCTTCATTCTCTCACCAGCTTTCTTTGCTCTCAGAAAGGGTTATGGAAGGAAATGGGGATGAATAAAACCTTGTCCACGCTTACTCCCCAGACTCCACTCCCACCCCATTTGGCTGACCACAGGCCTACTTCTTCCAGGAGAGACAGAACAGCAAGCAAGGCAAGACAGCAAGTAGATATTTTCATAACAGCTACATGAAGAACTCTGAGGCAGGTGTGCACTTCCTATATTATTTGTGCTCCACTTTACAATTTCAATGTCATGCTCTAGAAGGGCAAGTTTGAAAATAGTACTGAAATCATTAACCACACAACAATCATCATATGTAATAAGAGAGGAATATATTATCTATTACGCCTTGAGGGATAATGACCAATCACTTAACGACCAGATCATGGATTTTCAGGAGGGTGGAGCAGGGAACTACAAGTGGGCTTTGAAAAGCTACAGGAGGGGGGCAGGGCAGCAAGCTATAGCGGCGGGGTGGGGGGGTGGGAGGGAGGTGGAGGGAGCTACAGGAGGGTGGGGCAGCAGGTGGAGAGCTATAGGAGGGAGCAGAGAGCTACTGGCACACGGATTCGTGCGCAGGGTTACTAGTATGATTATATTCCTCACAAGATCTGTTTTACGTTCTTCATCTGTTACAAATGAAAGAACATTAGAAACATCACCCACCTGAAAGCTGAATTAAAAATACTACTACTACTACTACTACTACTACTAATAATAATAATAATAATGTATAGCTTTAAGCACTCAATATGTTGAGAGAAGTTCAATTACCCATCACTCTAATGAGGCTTTACAAAGTGAACCAGAGGATCCCTTTTAACTGCTCTCAGGGTTGGCTCAAAACAAAGGGCAGGCCCCTATAAGAGTGGTGCTCTAAATCAAAGTCTTTAACAATATCTTAAAGAAGGCATTTTATTGACAACACCCCAACACATATTACTAGCTTAGTTCTTTAACTCATGTGCTTCAAATCCAAAGGCAAGAGAGAAATGTCTGGGATCCATGAAATAGAGCTACTAAAGAAAACCAATAGTTACTATAAAAATGAAAAAAAAAAAGAAAACCAAATATTCCATAAAATAAACCACAGTTTATATATCTGATGCCATTTTCTTTCCAATCTGGTAGGCTATTCACTCACTCACTCACAATCACCCAATATCTGGTTGAAAGTTTTTTCAACCAAAGGCCAGCAACCTTCTGAAATAAAGTGAGATTGCTCATAAAAATTCTCTAAATTGTCTAGTGGCTGGGACCTAATAATGGGCTTTGAGATGACTAGTTTAATTTATAGTTCTAGTCTAAACCACACAGAAGCTAGGAAGGTAAATAAGAGTTCCTGTAGACCAGCCATGCTGACATAGCCTGTTACCTTTACACTTTTGTTTGTATGGAAAACAACAACAACAACAACAACAAAAAAAAAACACCCCACACACAAAAGGCAGGCTGGGAACTGACAGTAAACAATAACCTCAAATAGGTTAGACTCTCCCATTTGCAGTCTGATCAAAGGCAGTACTTAAACACCTCTGAGTAACTACAGGAAAGTTGGGTCACCCTGGCCAGCTATTTTCTCAGCTATAAAAATAAGCTGACAAGGTTACTGTTTAAGGGCAGCAGACAGCCTTATGGCATAGATGCTTTGTAGTCCTGGCCCAAGAAATTATTTTACTAATAAACAGGCCACCATTTCACTTTCAAGTATGAACCCTCCATTTACTAAGGCGGCCTGAGACAAGTGAAAATGGAGGGTGTACACTTGGGAAACAGGACTAGGAAGATCTCCTAGTCGACTCACTACTGTTTTTCTTGAACTAAAAAAAATAGCAAGCTTTTCAACAGAATGGATCAAGTGTAAAAATGCCTTATCCAGACAACCACTAGCCCTCAGTTTGCTAATCAGGAGAGGCCAAGACTAGGCCATATTAGCATAGGTAACAAGGGGAGAAGGCAAAATAATCAACGTGTTCAATAAAAACAACAAAAGCATATCAAACTGCAATTTCATATACAGTACTATCAATGATTAGATGGGAGCATAGCCATAAACAGACATATACAATATACAAATATGAGTAACTCATAAAGCCCTTCAAGGCAGAACATCCCATTTATATGCTGCCTTTTCAAGTCATCCCACTCAGATTAAACTGTGAGCATGAAAAAAACTCTATTTTGTCTGTCTTTCTCATCTCTTTATTTCCATCTCTGCCTTTGAGTGTTTTATTACCTCTTTCCCCCTAGATTTCACATATAAAATATTCCCTCTGTGAACAAATATACATATTCCAAGGTCCAATAAGACAACTTCAGCATCATACTTAACTGATCACCTTCATTTTCAGATAAGTAAAATGATGTTAGAATATTTGATTTAAAATTTCCTAGCCACAGATATGAAAGGTGAGGTCTGTTAGGCAACATGTTTGTAGAACAAAGTGAAGAGCAGATAATGAGGAGAAAGAAAGGTTTGGGGCAGAAAGTTGACTTTTTTAAAAAGAGGAGAGGAACTAACGGAAGAAGAACAAAAACAAAACAAAAAACAGGAGGAGGAAATAATCTGGTGGGTTGGAGGGGAAAGGCTAAAAAACCACACACACAAAAAATATATGGCCTTAATTAATCTTTGAATTGCAACTGGTTACCATACCCCCAAAAATATATGGCCCCACTGAATCTTTGAATTGAACCATTTTCCAATTCAACATAATGCACTGAAAGGTATGTGACAACTGCACACACAATATTTAAAACTGCAACTAAAAACATCATAGGAATCTAAGGGCTAGTCACTGGTCTATTTCAGCTTTAAAAATGGTATTTTTTAAAGCTTTTCTCTTCAACTGACCCCATCAAAACCAAATGGAGCTCAATGGAGACATGGAGTCATTGTCTCTGCTAACTGTCTCAAATGCAAAATAAAAAGGAATCTATTGATGTCTATGCTTCCTTCTAGAGCAGCAATTTTCAACCCATGTGTCTTAAGAATTTTTAAAACATGCAATTACTGACTATTTAGTCAAGAGCACTGACCTCTTTTCCCTTAGATGGTCAAATTAAGAAAATGACAACAGCCAACACAACAATAGACGGCCAGCGTGAATGGATAAGAATTATACCTGCTTTTTCATCAGATTGGCAAAATATATTTTTTGGTGTGCCGCAGAATCTTAGTAACTAGTTTACCTGTTGTCATGTTATGGAATAGGTTGAAAATCGCTGCTCCAGAGCAATATGCTACATGGCATTGGTGTACTTAGGTTTAGTCTTGCAGATTCTTAGAAAACGCTTTTAGTTGCCAATCCCTAAAATCCTTCCCAGCTGTGAGCCTCCAAAGTGAATTACACTAAAAGGTCAGAGGCCCTTTGAAAATGTAAATTTTTAAGCTTCTAGAATCTGCTATTTTTCAGAGAATGGCAACCTCTCCCTTCCTTGTCCCAGAGTCAAATCATCCCTACCATGCTCCTCACTGATTTGATGTAGGTATTCTATGGACAAATCAGAAAAATAATGACCTAGAAATAACACAAATAAATAAAAGAAAGAAAAAAGGAAGCACATTTAAGATCCTTGAAGCATATCTCATGTGTACTTACTTTAAGCCAAATTAGCTGAATCTTAAAGTCAGGACAATATTTAAAAATGAAGAAGGAAAAAGATAGCTAAGTTCTATAAATTTTATCCTGTTAATAGGTATTTAATTAAATTTCCAACAAAGATGACTATAATTTGGCTCAAAATTATTTCTCCAGCTTTAGTCATAATAAAACAAGTATTATATTTCCATGGCAACAATAAAATGATTTTTATGTAATATAGATTAATAAGCACCCTATTAAGAAACAGTCTATGCAGTTATTGCATTTACTTATATGATTCCTGGCCACCAGTGTTAGTTTAATATGAAACACTATGCATCTAAGAATAGGGAAACAGGTAGAGTAGTTGACAAAATCTTCATAAACATTTTTAGTTGACACCCAGGACCACAGAATCAGAATTCTATTGAGGGTGAGAAGGATTTAAAGGCCATCCAATTCAATTCCCCATTTACATTTTGAACTGCTGAACAAAATCTTTAGCAAGTGGCCAGATACTTCAAATAATGTAGAGTTCACTTTCTTAAAAAGCAGCAAGTTCCATTTTTTAGCAATCTTAATTGATGGAGGGCTTTCCCTTTAAACAAAGAGGAAATATAAATTCTGTTCCTAAGAGCCATACAGAGTAAGTTTATCCTTCATCCCATATAAACCAGTCCTTCCGATGCTTGAGAGTTAAATACCCTCTTCTATAAATACCACTCCTTGAGATTTCTTCATCCTTTCTTTCCATTGATATGGCTTACAATCACATCCCCATAAATCATTCTAACAACCTACCATGTCTATGGCCCTTTATAAAACTGGGTTTTAAAAATATTACACTATCACTCTGTATGCACAAAGTGTTGCAAATCATCATTGCCCTGATCTACTCACAGTCAAGTTCAAGCAGAAACAGGCCTCTCCCCCACACCATGGCCAAATGGCCAATGAGGATGAATCACTGAATTTTCCATGCCTCTGGTGACCCATGGACCTTTATATTTGGGAACCCAATCCACTGTAATTAGGCTATTGCCTGAACAACAGGATCTGCCATCTTCAAAGCTGAAGATTATGGTTTCAGTGTGTGTATGTGTGGGTTTTTTCTTATTCTGGAATGCACTGGATTATTGAGATCACTGGTATTTGAATCAGCACTGCAATCACTATTTAAATATTTATATTTTCACACGTATATGTATGAGTAATTTTTATGTATATTATATGAAATCAAATAGACAGTAGAGTTGTATTTTTAGGTGTGCATGTATATTGTCATATGAAACCATAACATAAAGTTCCTGTCATGTGAACTTTAACCCAAAGGTATCTTTTAACAGAATACTAGTTAGACATTAAACAAGTCTGATTTGACAAAAATCGTTTTAGCACCAACTTTTGCAAGTGTGTCAGGGGTAAAATTTCAACTCTAACAATTTTTATGAAATTAATGACTTAATGATTCTACATATGGGCAACATCTAAAAAGCAAATAACTTCTATTTGACATTTCTTTCACGGAGCCAGGAAAAAGAATGTTTTCATCCCTAAAACATTTGTTTACTCTTCTCAACGTTCACACCCATAGGGTTATTCAGAGGTAAATCTTTCAATTTTTGCATATGGCTAGAAAGTTTTTTTAAGCATTACAGAAATGCAGAATCTTAAGAAAAATTAGCACTTAGGTCTTCTTAAAACCTAAAACAACCTAGTGCTGACTGATTTTACTGAAACACATCAATAACTTCGATGACCTTTACTGTACCACTCTCTACCCAGTTTCCCCTTTTCAAGAAAAAGAAGACAATATATAACCTAGCAACAAGGTTTGTAATTACTTCTATCATACTTAACTTTCATTAAGTTCTGCAAAATGCCAATATAATTTGTTAAATACTCTGGGATGGTTTTACTCAGACTTATTTGACTTTATTTTTATTTGTTATTTCCTTTTGAGAACTTACTTCTTCATTTTACTGCTGGTTTTTCATGAGGATCATTCATGGCATAATTACATTGCTGTGAGTTTATAGCAACTTATAGAACTCTCAACTAATGAGGTTCTCAGTGGCATTACCTATTCAAAAAGAATAATATAAAATTCATCTATGTGTATTAGCAGCCCAAACTTTAGACTCCCTACTATAGACCAACAAACTAAGATGAGAAAAAAAAATAATCTTTTTATGTGTAGTATAGAGGCATATTTTTATAAATATCATATTTCACCAAGTCTAATATATCATCAATAAGATATAATTTTATATGCTATTAAAAAAAGTTGCCTTAATGCATTCAATGACATTTAGTCAACTGTAAGATCCATATCAATTTAAAATATGTGAAAATAAGAATGGAAATGTACTTTATAAGACACATGAAATACAGTATAGTTTGAGACAAAAATTGAAAGAAATCACAAAGTTCATAATCTCAACCTGTGGAGCTGTCCAATGGCCCAGTGGGAACCTAAGAGTTTTTTGGACACAATTATAAAATTCCCATTAGCAGCCCAATATGGGTCTACCTTAAGATCCAGCTTTAAATCAAATGCCCCAGAAACTAACAAAATACACTTCCAGCACAAAATTTCCAACATGTAATTACAGAGTAGCTCATTTAAATGAACATGCCCTAACTTCAAATGAACTCCATTTTGCTCTAACTTCAAATTCAAATCCAATGAACTTCAGTTGGATTCAGTATTCCTATGAACATCTCATTTGTTTAACTTCAGTTAAGTTAAACACAAAGCAGTTTTTACATTTTTTTTTTAAATATCCAAAATTTACTAAAAAGACAGGTCACTGTCACCTTGAAGAAACTGGCAGCCTCACTATGCATTAAATCTAAACTGAAGATAATTTCTAAGATCAGCCATGAATCCAGTTTCCTGATATTCTACAAGCATACAACACTGGTTCAGATCTCTTAGGACAACTGTTTAACAAAGTAAAAAAAAAAGTACTTTCAAAAGTTTATTATCGCTGCACAGGCTGAGTATACATAGTGCTAGGAAAGTTTGGTTATTCCATGAACTTGGCAATACTTCTGATTTACATTAAAATGCTATGTCTCATAAATAAATTTTCTAAAACTCAGTCTCAACATGATAAAAAATATTGCTTTATCTAATGTTCTACATTCCTTTGTCTCATAATTATTGGAATGTTATAACCAGTGAACAACACTTTCTGCTAAAAAAAAAAAAATTATACTGTCTTCTCCATTTGCTTGCTACCTACCAGATGCCCACCCCCAAGTCTAAAAGAAAGCTATCTTGGGTGGGGCTTATTATGTATTACTAGAGGCCCGGTACATGAATTCATGCAAGGGTCTGGCCAGCCAGCCCTGATTGGGGGCTGATTGGGGCTGGGCCAGCAGGAGGGAGGAGCTGCGGGAGATTGGCCAGCTGACTCCGCCCTTGATCTGGGTGGGTGGGGGGCAATAAGAGACAGGGCCAGCCATGGGGAGGGGCCACAGGAGGTTGGGGGGAACAATCAGGGCCCTGATCAGGCTGGCTGGCTGCCGCAGTGTGCATCACAGTGACCGGTCGGTCGTTCCATCATTCTGGTCACTTAGGCTTTTATATATACAGATTATTCATGTTTTGGAAAAGCCTTTTTGACTGTGGGCAATGTCAGCCTAATCTCTGACTGCTATAACTGGTGTCACTAAACTCTTAACTACCCTTGTTCTCCAGTGGTTGGGAAAAATTCAGAATCCTTTAATGTGTGCTTTACCACTCTCTGTTTTTCTTGCTCCCAGTGATCACAATGTTCTTAATTACTTATTTCAACCATAGGAAAGGAAAAAATAAAAATTCAGATATTAACATCCCATGTGTAATCCTAAACCTCGACTGCAAAGGATGAGATTTACCAGGAAGTTAAAATAAGAAATCTTCTCTCTAAAGACTTTAAAAGAATCACTGTCAATGCTAAAGTTTTATTTAGTTATCTTTTAATGTCCTAATTTTACTGCTCACAAAATAATTTGATACATCTGGAGAAGTCTAATCAAAAGGTACCAACCAGTCTGAAGCATATGTAAATAGGAGCAAAAAGTGGTCAAATCGGGTCCACAAAAGGCTTTGATCACTTTTTCCCTCTCTGTAAATTCTATTATTTATTTGATATTCGTCTCTCAATGAGTGATTCATTCTTAATGATTGGGAAGCAAGCACTAATAATGTGATGTTATTTCTACTTCTAATTCTGAATAGTTATCAAGCAAAAATAACACCAAACAACTGTTCCAATTTCTCTAGGTTTTCACACAAATTAACATTCTCCCTGCAATTTACAGGCTATTCCTAAACCAAGCAGAAAGGACTGCTAAATGAATGTACTGGCTGGCAGTTGTGAGAACAGTAGGGTAGTGATAGCAGGTGCCGTTTAGAAAGTTGGGCTGGGATTCTCTCAGTGTGAAATCACCACTCCTCTAACAAGTTCTTTGGTGGGGCAGTTTGGGAGTTCCTCAAAAGCAGGATGAAAACAGGCAAAACAGACCCAAGACATAAAATAAACGAAGCTAACAAACAAAGGCAATGAAGGCTAAAACAAAAGATTCCTCTAAATGATCAGGAAAGGCACAAAGCTGAGCTATTCTTTTCTGTCATAATTTCTCTCAAAAAAAGAAAAAACAATTAACAGACTTTTGTTTTAGAGCTAACTCAATACTGAAACTTCCAGATAGGTTTCATGTGCTCAACACATTTGCAAAAAAAAAAAAAAATGTAATCTAGCCTCTAGTGTTTACAGACTACATAAAATATCACAATGTAGTGTGATCTATTTTTATAACTAATTTTCTGAAGCACAGCCTCTAAAATATACTTCTGAACAAACTTTCTTTCATGATAAGCTTCTAGAAATAAATGACAAAACATGTCTTAGGTTATTTTGCAAAACTACTTTGACTCTCACTTAGGAGCCCTATGAACTCCTTTCCTCATTAGATGACCAGTAATTACTAAACATAGCATTAATGGGCTGCAATAAATATAGCTCCTAAGAAATGATTAATCAACCCTATCATCCCTTGAGAAAAATTATGATGCTGATAGTCATATTACCTTACAGTAGTAAAAAATAGTCTAAAACTACTGCTTTTTAGCTTTATATTCCCTTCTATACTCCCTCTCATTACATCACAAGTAAATATGTGGTTGAATAATTTATATATGTACTTTTCACTTTTCATATACAGCATACAAATACATAAAAATATCCTGATTTTATACTAACACAGAGGCCCAGTGCACAAAATTTATGCACAGGGGTGGGAGGTCTTAAATGCCCATCTGGTCATTTAGGTCATGGGGGCCCCTGGCTTTTTATATATTAGGATAGTTCTTGATTCATTGATAACAAGTTTAAAATTAAAATATCAGTTAAGCACTGAACAAAATATATTAACCAACCCCACCTATTAAACTACAATGTAATTTAATCAATGTAGTATAATAGTAACTACTAAGGAATAAAGAGGGAAATCCTATCTCTGATTTAAAAAAAAAAAAAGATTTAGGAGAAAGAGAGGCAAATTCCTTTACCTATCAAATACATCATCTTTCTGAAGTGATCTCAGATTCCTAGTACTTGGATTTTGAGTAGCTTTAAACACTTCTCCAAATGTACTGCGAGAAATTAAAAAAAATACATTAAAAAATTGCAAAGAGAATGCAGATTTCTTTACAAGCCCACCAGAGCAGAGTAGCTGTGACCTCAACACTGGGGCCATACTCTTCTAGATTCAAAGCCAAGCTCCACTAGTTACTAGTTGTGTGATCTTAAGCCTCTCTGCCTCAGTTTCCAAATGAAGAAAGTAATGGTGCCAATTTCACAAGACTAACTGAGGAAGAAGTGAGTTAGTGGATGCAAATGGCTTAGAAGAATGTCTCTTTAGATCACCAGAGGTGTTAGGTGAGGTAATCACTATTACCCCACAGCTGCAGTTGCCATTACTTCTCCTGCTCCAACTGCCCCTACTATTCCTGGTATATTCCAGTTTTAATGGATAGGGTTAGACTCAGATATTTCTGTGAGCATGCATAGTCACAAATAAAAGTATCCAGACAACAAAAATTAGCTTGAGAGGGGGTGGTAAATTCTGTTTTTTAACCTTTTTAATCAGGGTAAGCCAAATAACTATTTATTCCAGCTAAACCAATCAACACTGGTTTCTCATTGACTAAAGGAAAACAATGTAATTTACTGTTGTGTAGGAATCTACTTTTCCATTCATAAAAGCATCTATCTTTCTCTTCCCATCAACTATAAGAAATCTTCATTTCCCTTATAATGTCAGGCAAAGTTTGCCAGGTGCTTAACAGGTACGTGATAAATAATTCTGGCCCAAATAGTGTGTCCTCTGCATGCCACATGCTCATTTAGTTGCATTGACCGTGATGTTGTTGGTCCTTTCCATCCAAGGTTTCTAAACCTTAAAACGGAACAACAGGTAATTGCCAGGAATGTCTAACTTTGTCCTGTGATCTGTGTCTTTAAATCCATGCATCTGATAGTAGATCTTGCCAAAAAGTAGGCTTTAGTATAAAAAAATGACTAAATAGACTAAAATTATAACCCCAAAAATCCATTTTACTTTGCCCTTTAATATGGAATAAGTTTAGAACTCTAAAATTAAGTGTTAATAAAGTAATCAAAACTCCTTTATATCTATCTTTTTAAAAATTATTTAGGGGGAATAAAATTCTTATTACCCCTTTCATAACTTATTATGAATGCATTATATGCTTTGGGAGGTGTGTGTGTAAAAGTGAACAGAAATGAAGAAGTTGGAAGCTCGGTGCTGAAAGTTTTATTCTCACATCTTTTTACCAAGGCACCCGGTTTACTTATGAAAACTTGGCCACAAGTGGCCAGAATAAAGGCATTTCAATGGAGCTGTCTTTTACTTTCTTCCTTTTTCCCTTACCCTTTCTCATTCTCCTTAAGAAGCATCCCTGGTGCATGCTTGGTTTCTAAAGGTCTGATGACACTATGGATACTACGGTGAATGCTCAAGACTGAAAGAAATATTTCTCTTTCCTTCTCTGTGAGTCAGAAAATTCTGAACACAAGAAGATCCATTCAAGGCATGATAGAGTGCCTCACAGAGGCAGCAATATGTTCACAGTTGGCAAACAGAGATCTGTTTGGACAGTGAGCACAGTCATCTACTCAGCAAACACCAGCTTTCCTCTTAGTTCACAGCAGAAAGAACCAGACACTGGTGGCCCTGCTTCCAGACTCCAACACCACTTTGGAACGAGCTTTCTACACAGAATGCCTTTGTCCAACAGTCACAATTCAGCGGGTCCCCACAGCTTTCCTAGAAGCTACGTCTGTCTATTCACAATTTCATTCAGGCTCAACATTCATCTGTAAAGGTCTGGAGGAAAATGTAATGGGAAACCCCCAATTTTCATTTGTAATAATAGACAAGGAAGTGACTGAATGTTTTTTTTTTTTTTTTTACCAATCAGCAAGATGGCAGCAGGAAAAGTATTGAGTGTACAGTGAATGTAAATTGGTTGACTCTCCCCTTAAGGAGCTTTGGGGAGGAGCACAGATATTGTTATCGCTGCAATCTAGAAGAACACCAAGTATAATCTTTCGGAGGAAGTCAGAGAAAAGGTGGCCCACGTAAAACAGCAAACATCCTGTGGAGTGTATATGAATGTGATAGTCTCCCCCAGAAGATTTCAAAATAATATGATGCAGTTTAAGAATTGTCAGTTCTGAAAGAACAGCAACATTAGATATCCAAACTTTCACCAAGCTCTCCGTGTCATGAGGAAAGGGGAAGGGGAAGGGGAAGGAAAGAAGACAAACTCATAACTCGTGGCCTTTCCTACTTTTTCCCACTTTGCGCATGAAATTGATGGATGACCACTTGGTTCCTAATATGCCAGAATGGAATTTGCTTAGTATAAATACGACATCAAATAAAAATGAGTATGACATTAAAATATGACCTATGGGAAGATGAAAGGGAGAAGAGGGCAGTGTCTCTCAGGATATTATACTGCCTACACCTTATAACACAAACATATTGCAAGTATTTACTGTTATCTTAACTCCCCACCATTATTACTTCTACATACACCAAAAATTAAGGGAAAGTCACAGAACCTAGAGAAATCTCCATGTAAACCAGGAAGTCATAGCTCAATTCCCAGTCAGGGCACGTGCTGGGTTGCAGATTCCATCTCCAGTGTGTGTGTGTGTGTGTGTGTGTGTGTGTGTGTGTGTGTGTGTTGGGGGGGGCATGCAGGAGGCAGACAATCAATGATTCTCTCCCCTTATCAATGTTTTTACCTCTCTCTCCCTTCCTCTCTGAAATAAATTCTATCTAATAAAAGATTTATATGCAAATTGACCATCACACCAAGACACAAGATGGCCACCCTCATGTGGTCAAAGATGGCTGCCACAAGATGGCCTGCAGGGGACGGAAGTTAGGGGTGACCAGGCCAGCAGAATAGTGCAGTTGGTGGGGAAGAGGCCTGTAGGGGAGGGCAGTTATGGGTGATCAGGCAAGCAAGGAGGACAGTTAGGGATGCCTGGGCCAGCAGAGAAGGGCAGTTGGAGAGGATCAGATCAGCAGGGAGGGCAGTTGGGGGGGGGGGGGGAACCAGGTCTGCAGGGGAGGGCAGTTGTGTGTGTATGGGGGGACCAGGTCATCAGGGGAGGGCAGTTGGGGGGAACCAGGCCTGCAGGGGAGGGCAGCTGGGGATGACCAGGCCAGCAGGGAAGGGCAGTTAAGAGCCAGCAGTCCTGGATTGTGAAAGGGATGTCGGACCACCCATTTAGGATGGTTGTACATCCCTCAAGCGGTCCCAGATTGGAGAGAGTGCAGGCTGGGCTTCTAGTAAAAATATATTTAAACAAACAAACAAAAAATACAAACTCTTTCCTTTGGGAAGATTCTTTCACTTACAAAATTAGAAATAATAACCACTTGCTCTTATAAGAATAATTAGTTGAATGAAGTGAGTCAAAAGATAGGAAGAAAATATGTAGGGTGGAAGAGATCTCAACTTGTAACAGGTGGTCTTCTTGCAGAATACGCCAAAGGAAATGCCAAATAAAAGACAAAGCAAGCAGAAGGCCCTATAAAACTTGTTTTTTCCCCTACATGCACAAATATAACCTCAGATAGCCATCTTTTTCAATAAATAGAGAAAAACGACTTTTAACAAAGGGAATTCTTAGAGAACCCAAATATCTAACCTATAAGCTGAAGAGTCATTCATAAGAGAATAGTGAAAAAGAATAATCAGAAATCTCGATACTGTGACTTTAAGTTTTTACCTCAAGCTCACCTACTTAGCTCAGTCTGGTAACCCAGCAAATGTGATTTGCCAGCTCAACTGCAGTTCAGATCCTTTTAAGGAGGGTTAAGATCAAGCCTCAAATTTTCATCCACTCAAGGGTTTATTTGTGAAGTCTGCCAATTTTTTAGAAACTGATAATGCACACACACTATTCAAAGTACAACATGTATTCAAGTTACTGTAGTATGCAAAAACTCATGAAGTAGAGTTGCCAGATAAATATATACCCAGTTAAATTTGAATTTGAGAAATACAATAATTTTTCATGTACATTTTAAATACTGCATGGGATATGCTTACACTAAAAAAATACTGTTGTTTTTTTTTTAGTGTAAGCATATCCCATGCAGTATTTGGGATATTGCCTCACCCCTCCACTCCACCACACATACATTGCCCACATCTCTGTCATGTCCAAGTCGTAGTAGTGTCTTTTTTTAAAAAAATATATTTATTTCAGAGAGAAAGGGAGAGGCAGAGAAAGATAGAAACATCAATGATGAGAGAGAATCACTGATTGGCTGCTTCCTGCACACCTCCTATTGGGGATCAAGCCCACAACCCGGGAATGTGCCCTGACTTCCACGGAGCCACACCAGCCGGGCATCACAGAATTTTTTAAAGAGAAAAAGAAAAGAGAAGAAACCTCACAGACTCTAAAGGGCCTGGAAAGCAGCCAGAATCTGGGTGGAAAAACTCCACCCTGCACTCTCCCCACTGGGGCTGGGCTTTCTTGAGAGGGGCACTGGGCCAGAATCCAGCCCCTACCATAGGTTTCCAATAGAAGCACTAACAGAACTTCATGGTAGGAGCCCTTAGAGAGCCTGGCTGGAACCAGGAGCGTGGAAAACATGGCTGGCCTGCATATGCACACAGGGATAAGATCATAAGCATAAAAACTCTGAAGGTTTTAGCTAACTAGTGCTGTTCAAAGTCTAACTTTCTGCCCACGTATGCACATGGCAGCAATTACGCTGGCAACAACTGCCACAAAGTTAGCTCTCCCATTAAAAAGTGAATAAAGACAAAGGTTCTTAGGTGCACTTTTGAAAAACCATTCACTTCTTCAAATGCTTCCCTTACCTCTCCCGCAAACTACACGATCATTTTCCCCAGTTTCCAGATACCGTTTCAAAATAAGCCAATGAACTGAAGGCACATATACTACTGCATTCATTTCTTTAAAATTCAACTCAAATGACAAAAAAAATTATATATGTAACCTTTTCCTTAGAAAGATTAGCATGATTGTAATGAAAATAAAATATTCCTAACAGCTACAATCCCTTCATCTGCCATGTTAAAAACACGAAAATAGCTCTTCAAATACGTCTTCTTCTCCCTGTTCTCTACTCCTAAAGCAGGCATCCCAGGGATAGGGAGTCATCCTGATACAGGAGAGACAGCTGCAGTGGGGTGAGGATATCGACCTGTAGAGTGGCTACCTAAAAGGACAGGGCCTAGCATGGGGATCTAGAGACCACTCGGGTTGAAGAAGACATCGCTCATGGTGATACCTGGCAATGGCTCTCAGAGCCTGAGCAGGGCAAGGAGGGCATCTATGCAAAGAGGCAGTCTGGCATGTGGTATCAGAGCCCAAGGCATGAGGAAGGGGATGCACTGCAAGGCTGGTTACATAGACAGGGAGCCAAATCTCTCACTGTCGTAGAAGGGAGTTTTATGTGGAAAAGAGAATTAGAACTAACTCTTCAGAGGTTGGAATGGAACTGAAAATATCAGTGTAAACTCAAATATATAGTTTATATATATATAGTAAGATGTAGAAATAAGTATAAAAGGTGTCTGTGTGTTTGCATGTGTATATCTACATGAGTGTGAAAGTATGTACATACATCAAATACTCTCCAGCTCTGTCTACGGAGAGTCCTGGAGAGGTACCAAGCCAACAGAACAAACCCAGATCTTGTCTTCTGAAAATCATTCTCTACTCAGGGAAATCAGGAATCCTAAGGAAACGGTTAATTCAGGACAAGGATAGGAAAATTTCAAAATGAGCCTGGAACATCTTTTTGTATCAGAAAGGAAATGCTCAAAGAACGATGGGGACATGTTACAATGACGAGTGAGATGGCTTGATGAGATTTTATTCTTAAGGATAAAAACAGGTCATGTAACGGTTTATAACCTCACTGAATTAAAATGAAACCACGAGTCTATACTACAGTATGAAAAAATAAATATACTGACATTGTGGTACTGGCTTAGTTATATCACTTCAAAGTATCTTCCTACAAAACACTTATTAATTACAAAGGGGAAATGAGAAAGTTTACAATGGAGAAGACTGGCAGAGGCCCCCTTAATCAGCTGATCAAAAAGTAATCATCATCATTAATGGGGCAAATCAAAACCATGACTATCTGATAGGACAGAGAATACATTATCACTTCTGTGATGCTTCTGCTAAAGATGGATAACAATCTAATTATGAGGATATATCAACAAACCCAAATAGAAGGCCATTGTACAAAATAACTGGCCCATAAGCTTCAAAAGTATCAAACTCACAGGACTCTGAGAAAGACTGTGTAACTGTCCCAGTCTCAAAATTAAACAGATGTACCAAATAAAGGCCACATGTAATTCTGAACTGAATCCTTTTGCAATAAAAAAACTTTATGGGGACCACTGGTAAAACCCGAATGGGGTCTGAGACTTAGATGGTAGAAATATATACACAAAAATAACCTAATTTTGATGGCTATATTGTGGTATGCAGAAAAATGTCCTTATTTGTAATGAAATACAACTAAAGTATTCTGGGTTGATGGGCATCAGGAGAAGTTCTTTGTACTAGTCAAATTATTCCCCCCAAATAGGTTTTTAGCCAGCAAGTGCTGCATTTTGTACCCTATTTGCAACAATTTTGTAAGTTTGAGGTTGTTCTAAGATTTATAAATTTGTGTTTAGAAAGGAAAGTGATGGCTTTAAATCATATATATAATCCAAACATATAGACTGCCACTTCTCAGTTGATCACACTCCATTTACTGCCTCTGAGAGCTCGTGCTGCTGAAAGTGAAAGGATTATTTATGTGGCCCATTCTGATTTTATCAGACTTTGAAGTGTCCTTAAACTCTAGCTCCCTTCTTCTGTTCAGAATGAAACTCACCATGCACTCCCAGAGTACAGATCACAGACGTATCTACCAAATCCCACCTCCACTTCCCAATATTGTACAAATGGAAAAACTGAGGTCCCAGAGAGACCAGAGTTAGCGCCAACATCCAAAATGCCCAACTTTAAACTCAAGAGAAAAGAAAAAAAAGAATGACAAACTATAAAATGCAGAAATATAAAATAAAACTTTTAAACTGAAAACTTCCCAAATAAAATATTTCTTGTGGGAGGACCTGTCAAATGCCGAGTACCTAAACCTTTGAGATTTGAGGAAACAACTTCCAGCCTCCTAATAATGTCCTCTATAATAAAAATTAGCATTGTACATCCATACAGGCTCACAATTAGTGCCTGAAATCATACTAAGCATTTCACATAATCTCATTTAATACAACTCTTTGAGGTAGAAACTGCTATCATCCCTCGTTTACTGAGGAAATTAAGGATTAGAGTCATTATGTAACTCACTGAAGGTCAGAGAGTTACATTGCAGAAGACCCAACAATGAACCCAAACAGTCTGCTTCCAAAGCTTCAGCTCTTAACTGCTTTGGGCCCACGTCTGGGTGCCTGAACTGTTCACCGCCGTTCCACAGGCCAGATTGACCTAATACTACTCTATGGAGACTGGTATCAACTGGGAATGAACTCTTTTGCATTCTCCATCTGGACAAACAGTCTAGAACAGGATTTCTCAAAAATGATTTGCTAAAAACAAGCACTCAAAATGTGGCTATTAGAAGAAAATAATACGCAAACACCTAAGTTACCAAAACTGATAAAAAGTTTATAGTACAACCTCTCAGATCCTTTAATATATGAACAAGCACTGTGGAGCTCTAGGAATCTGCAACGATGTCAAACTTACCAAGACATAAACTTTCACCATGGAACAAAGCTAGCAAAAGGCCTTACTCTAATAACAAGTCTTGCTGCATTAAAAACAATGCTACATAATCTAGTAGCATTTGTTTGTGGGGAAGTTTTTTTATATACAATATTGAATCATTTCAGAGCAAGAGCAATTTATATTAAATGACTAAAATAATTTCACTTTTTCTCTCACAATCTCAATTCTAACACTTGTTCCATACATTGTAAATGCACTGCTTAGAAACATTCAAAGAAAACAAAATGCAAAATTAAGTAGGAAAGGAAATACATACCACTCAAGACAGAAATTGGTCTAACTTGATACTAGTTTTAAAAAAATAACTCTGTATCTTGGACTTAAAGTAAAACAAACAAACAAACAAAAAAACTAGAGATCATGGTTTAATTTAAAATAACTTGTACTTTCTTTTATGTCTATTTTTACAGGTTCAGGTTTCCCTTTCTGATGAAAAATTAATTATAACCTGGGAAACAAATTCTATAAAGGCCCTTCAAAGCTCTGATTAACCACCTCAGACGGCCTGAGAGCCACCGCTTCACCAAGGCAACTTGATAACATAACAAGTTTCTTAGCAACAGGTAGTCACAGTAACCATTCACCCTGGCTTTAGAATTAGGTTACCCCTGTGGATTGAGGCCAAAGGAATAATTTAAATTCATTAAATCTATAGGCCCCCAAAACAAGAAAAGCAAAAATTTTGTTAAAGCCACTTGTGACTCCCCTATGAAATTAAATTCTTACGTGATTCTTCTGTGCTAAACTAAATGAGTAGATATTTATAGAAACATATTCCTAATTCTAAATCAATCCTTAATGCTCTTAATACTTTAAGAAATTTGAAGCTAGGCATATGACTTGTGCCATAATTAGGTTCTTTTCAATAAAGCATTTTCACCAACAGACTTAACAGTATCATGTGTAATTTTGATGAGAAGATTTACAGAAGCAGTAAGTTATAATTCAAATACAGAGAAAAACTTTGGAATATGTATGAAAACATTCTTAATTCTATTTAACAAACAAATGACAAAAATCAATGATTTCCGATTCACTAAAAAAGTCTATGAAACAAGTGATAATTTGATTTCAAAGTCAAATATTTATTTGCTCACATATTACACAAGTCAATAAATGTTCTGTATATAAAAAGTAACAAATTCAGAATTTACAGGTATACCACTTTCCAAAATCTACAGCAGACAATGTTTATGTTGGGGAAAATGTATTTAAAATTATAATAAAGTTATATAAGCTATTCAATTTTATAATACAACCTCAATATTATATTTTTCATAAATACTATGCTTTCATGTTAAAAAATTCTCAGTCTCATCACACTCACTAAAAGAATATTCTAAAAGAAACACAAATCCGATCCTGTGTGACAATTATCTATCTATAATAGCAACATATAATCTCATTCATAATTATGTACTATAGATCCTGTTCATGGCTTATTTCACATGACAGGGAAGCTTATTTAAGACAAGAATCTTGCACTTACATTTTTATAGCTCTCAGACTATCTGCTGGGGTACCTGGCCAACAGCAGAACCTCACTAATAGTGGCTGGTTGAACAAATACATGATTCAGTACTATTCTACAACAGCTTAACTATTAATACAACCTTATAAATTTTGTTTGCTCACCCATTTCTAACATATTTTTTCCATTCACGTTTCAGTGTGAGCACTTCAGTTATCATAAAGATGATGCAATTTTTGAAAAACATTATTGATCATCCTTTGGTGTAGATACCTTGAGTTATTACAGTTGCCTCACAAAGGCACATTTCTAGACATCAAAAACATCTTCCTTTCCAACACAGAGTGCCAGCATGAGAAAGAAGAAGACACTAGGCCAAGCAAATCCAGACAAAATCTAGGTGTCCTGAATCCCAGAAAATATACAGCAGTTTGGAGGATGGCAGAGGTTCCACCAGCCAGCAACCAAGTGCTACAGAGCATGGGGAACAGAAATAACAACAAGCACAACATTATGAGTAGCAAAAATGAATACAAAGCTACAAGCCAAAATAAAAAGCCATTAAAAATAACCTGTCTACTGAAAATCAAGTAATATGATGCACCTGCATTTGGAAAGTATTCTATGGTACTTTTAATATATTTGAGACTAACAACCCAAATATCATGGTAGAGGGAAGGAGGGTGCGGGAGGGGAAATGATAGTGTGAGTGAAAAACAGAATGAGATTTTTTTTTTTTAAAAAAAAAAAAGGAAGATGACAAACAGAAGAGCGATTGAGGCCTAAATGGATGGACATGAGTAAACAATCACAAGCATACATTTTAAAACATTCATTTATTTGCAGATAAACTGCGTTCTTCTTGATACTGAGACTCTAGCTAATAAACTCAGATAATTACCTAAGCTTAAGTTTTGAAGACATTTCCAATCTGAAATAAATTGCATTTGGAACAGCTAACCATGATAGATAATAATTTATTACTCCAGAGCTCTACAATTACATCCTTGTTACTAAAGTAAGTACACTGAAGGCTATAGGCTCTTCATAAGGAAAGTCACTAAAATTAAGACCAGGTCAGAAATCATCATGCCCTATAAATGGAGGTCATAATAAGTCAAAATAATATAGGAGATAAGTTATCTATAGAATTCATCTTTCCTAAATAATACATGTGTGTATACCAAATATAGAAAGGCCAATTACTGAAGTGTTACTAGTACTTAGTAAACAGCCTCTCAGCCTGATCACCAATCCTACCTCCATCTTTCCATATAAACTTAAAATTCAGTTTTGGATCCAGTGAAACTAAGAATCAGATTGGTTTTTTTTTTTAGGAGAAACAGTAGATCTGGAAACAGAGATGGCACATGGAACCACCTCTGACTCCATTCCAAGACCATGACAGACATCATCAAACAGCACACCTTTCCCACTGAGTCCAGAAGCTATTTCTAGATCCTACACAGGGCACTCTAATCAGCCACAACTGACTAGTAGAGAACTGGCAGGAGAGTTGAAACCTCATTTTCCTTGCTGCAAAAATGGCCAGTAATTGAAAGTTGGACAAGAATTTAAAACCTAGATCTGTTACTTGAATAATTTGTTAAAAGTGAAAAATTCAGGCCTTCCAATGTCTAGAATGGGGCTGATGATGAAAACAATAGTATCAGTTCTTGTGGCATTAATGTTGATGATTGAGATTAAGAGTAAATTTTACCCAGCACAAAGCTAATTTTTAATATATGTTAAGTTCTTCTTAGAACTGCCCCACAAATATACACTGGTTGAGATCAACAATCGTACATACACCAAATGCTGACACAAGATGACTGACTTTGTGAATTTAAGAGCCAGGACAAGGACTAATTAAAAATAGTAACTGCACACACGCACACACAAACATACATGCACACACAACACAGAAGAAAATTCAGTGAGATGAGGTTGAAAGGACCCAGGCTCCAATCAGCAACAGCTATGTGATCCTGGGCACTCTACATGGCTTCTCCGAGCCTCAGTCCCTTCATCTGGAAAGTGAGGGTTGGTTGTGTTCTATGGTCTCATTTACTTTTAAAACTATATGAACTTATATGTAAAATTAGATTATTTGTAAAGGTAGCTTCAAGGTCAATGTTTTATCATTAAACAAGAGACAGGATGGTTATTAAACCAATCAAATTATCTTTGAATATTTAATCATCAACTCTCTCCACCAGATGTTACACTAAATAAATTTATTCATTATGGTTTAGTTAATCTACCATTAAAACCTATTACCATTTACAGGGATAAAAGTTACAAACTAACTACAGAAAGGAATTTCATGACAAATGCTGTGTGAAACAGATGCTGCAGAGTCCTATCATTTTGATGCATATAAGCCTTTCCACCTCAGCTTCTGAGCCATCTGTATGTAGCCTTTACTAAAAAGGTTAAATTTGAAACTGTATAATCTCAAAAGTCAGTAACAGGACACCTCATATCTGAAGTCCAAGATGTTTCTGACTTGCTATGTTCATTGCCTCAGGCTCATCGCCTTTCATCCTGCTCACTTCAGTCCTCCTTGGGCCACATACCTTATGAAGCACCCTTATAAAGGGTCACTGCCTTCAGAGAAGGCTGGACTCACAAGAGAGGAACTGTTCTAGCAAGACTCCAGTGCAGCAGAGAAATGGTTTACTGTGGTCGATTCGAGGCCCTGCTGCTGGAGTTGGCATTCCAATTCCCTCTCTTGCTAGCTCTGTGAACCTGATAGGTTACCTAACTTTACTGAGCTTCTGTTTCCCCATCCATACAACAGGAATAAAGATAGTATAATGCTAAGACACAATGAGCAATTACTAAATGCTAGCTGCAGGGTTTTGAAAATAATACAAAATCACGAAATAGTCCCTGATATTTCCCCATTCCAAACAATATAAGAAACATGACCATATGTTGTGATTTTAAACAAAACAAATAATCGAATTTATTTAAAACACAAAGAGGACTATCACTTGTTAGATTTAAGAAGTGCTATTCATACTTCAAAAAAGGAGTACATTACCTCATAGCCATGCTTAGCACTTGTTTAGGTAGGCACGCCTTCATCATAGAAAATTTAAAAAGAGCCCTAGGTGGTTTGCCTTAGTGGATTAAAGCAATCTGCCTGCAAACTGAAGAATCCCAGAATGTATTCTGGTCAAGGGCATATCATATGCCCAGCGTTCAGGAGGCAGCCAATCAATGATTCTCTCTCTTATCATTGATGTTTTTTTCTCTCTCTCTCTCCCTCACCTTTCCTCTCTAAATCAATAAAAAAAATAAATTTAAACAATAAATTAAATAACAAAATAAAATACAATAAAATAAAATGGAAAGCAGTAAATTCCCATGAAGGGCGTTGTAAGAGATACCAGCAGGAAAAAGGCTGGAGATGGGATAAGATAGCTCCTAAGAAATCTGCCTGAAATAGAAAACCTTTTTAATCACATCGTGAAAAAGAAGAGTGTTTAAATGACAATGTTTTATTTGAATATTTTTTACAATTCTTCTCTTCTAAAAGCACCATGGTAGAAAGCAAATTATGTCTTACAAATAAGAACAATTCTAAATATCCTAATATGATTACAACTCATAAGTTCACCGTTCCTTGATCATTAAATAAAATTTTAAATGCTTCCCTTTCTACTGATATGGTTGATCCCCAGGCACCTTCTTCCAGTAGTAAGTAAACACCCTGGCAGTGATAAATAAGTGTGAACAAAATAAAATGATGTAATTGAATATAAAACTACAATGCAGTCTAAAATGCTGCAAGGTAGGTTAAGATACCTGAGGCCTAAAGGAAGGAGGAATGATAAGAGCTTCACATTTTAAGGAGAGGATATGAAAAATAAAACAAAGGCCAAAGGCAAAATGGGTTCAGTACAATTCACAGGCTTGAAACCTTTCCAACTTAAATTCAGTATTACACTTTAAGTATGCAAACACAAGAGGAAACTTTCTTTGTTGCATAATATCACTTCTTAATGATGTTTACAAAACTTTACTTAAAAATAAAAATGAGTTCTAATTATACAGCTGAATTCTAATGAATAACAATGTAAGTAAAGAGGCAATAAGCTTTTAGGCTAAAATTCATCGAAGGTGGCAAAAAAGTTTTAGAAATAATTGAAGTAACAATGTCTGAAATTTTTACAATTTCAATTATACATTCCTTAGAACTGACCTATAATTCATGTATGTGAATACTCATTCCCTTAACATGTACTGAAGTGCCCAAGTGCCAGGAACTGCTCTGAGTGACATGCAGGCGAACAAGATACCCAACATTCCTACTCTCATAAAGCTCACCTTTTTTGGGGAGGCTAGTGAGAGTAATCAAATGGTCAATAACTAATAAGGGAGTTCCGTTTCACACTCTGATTACCTAAATAAGCAGAAGCAAGTAACGTTTTCACCTAAAATGACTCCATTTGTTTTTTTTAAACAAATAGGATTTTTAATAATAGAATTTTAAGGTACTGTTCTAAAGTATGCAATACAGACATTTAAAAAGAAGGAAGTTCTACAAACACTTTTAGACACATGAACATACACATATCGGACCCTTTCACTTCAGAGGCAAGCCACGTTGTTTGTGCAACAACCAGCTTGCATAAAACTGGGACTAATGTACATAAAATAATAAGTGTATCACTCATCTTAAACAATAATAGCCAAGATTTTATAATAGTTCCCTACTTCTAGCCACTATAAAAAAAAATGAGTTAAATCATGTGGTCAAAGACAACTTTGTTTGAAACTCAAGTCACAGAAACCGTGAGCATTTAATCCATGTTGGTTGTTGAAGATGACATTGAAAAGACTCGTGAGGTGCTTGTAATGAAGAAGTACTATTTATACAATAGCTTACAAAAAGTATGAGAGAAGACAGAATGGGAGAGGGGAGGGAGCTGGGATGGAAACAAATCTTCAACCTCAAACTCTCCTTACCACCTCATCTGTTAAAGACAGGGGAGGTACTAAATGAGGACCCTTAGAATGTTCACTACTCTCCTTCCATTTGTTTCATTTTCTTATGATGATACAGGATTTGTAAACTAGGAATTAAAATAGCATAATGCCAAAGCAATAGAAACCAGGAATTAGGGGAAATGGCATGGGCATTTTGTCCCTCCATCAAGTTTATGTACTTTGTCAAGCTTTCCAAGACTGTGGAGGTTGTCAATGAGTGGCGTGGTTTTCTGGGGAGTTGTCCTATCTATAAATCTTTAAATTCTTAACTGAACTAATAAAGCAACCATTTCAGATGCTTTTAAAAGGACTTTACCACAATTCTCAAATTCCAAATTGGAGTTTTTACAAAAAATTATCATGGAAGTTAGGAAAAAAAACATGTTATTGCAAATTTTATTTGCATATCAAAAAAAGTAACAGATGACAGAGTATGAACTTAATTACCTGCTTGTTCCAGTTTCTATAAACTAAAATACTATAGTAGACAGAGCATCACAGAAGAGAAAAAGTTCCACTGTTGTAGGAGGGCAGTGATGAAAGTAATTCTCATAAGGCTTAATTCATGGAAACTCTTAAGTTTCCCAACTTTTGAAAGCCTTACCTCAGTTTTCATTGCAGTCTTCCTCGTCTGGCCTTTCACTTGAGATGTAACATTCTCAATCATCTTTTGGTCAATTATATTCACTCTTCTTTTTATTGTATTGTCTTTTTGAATCTTATGCTCCAAAAGGAGTGGTAGTACCCAAGAACTAACAATTGACTAAGACTTATATACATATTTACTATATTGAACAGTTGAGAAAAAGGCAAAAAAAAAAAAAAGGTATACAATCTACTTAGATTAGTACAGGAAAAATATTTCCTTATAATTAGAAAACACAGTGAACACTTTAGACAAATTATGTTCCTTATAAAGAACTAAATTACCAATTTCGCAGAATACATTGGCCTGTTTTTCTGGCAACAGTAATTAAAATTTCCTGTAACTATGAAAATAGTCATTTATATTCTAAGTAAAATGATACAAGGTAACATGACATATTGCAAACAGGGGAATTGAGTTTTGTTCATTAGGTTCTAAAATCAAAACATTTCCTCTAAAATCGCAATAAATAGATTTCTGTGAAAGAACTAACATAATCATTAAACAGCTGAAAATAGGGTAAATAGGTTCTATAAAAGAACTAATGTCTCTGGTTTTTCCAAAATAAGAATGCCAGTTACTAAAGAAAATGCTCTGGTTTATTGCACAAATAATCTTTCAGAGGTGAGTCCTTCCAAAGGATTAAGTATCTCTTCCATGTCTATCTGGATTGCTTGTCTCTAATCAATTTCTAGGCCATCTGGCCAATTAATGGGTATGGTGAGAGGAAAAAGACATGAAGTCATTAAAGGGGCCAGAATATTTTTTAAGTCCACCTGGTAGGGAAAAAATGAGAAATTCTTTCTCCAACCTTTTATAAATGAAAAGACTCTAAGTCATTTGCAAGACGTTATAAATTTGACAGAACCTACTAGAAGAAAACCAAATCAAGTGGACAAAGGAGCTCAGATGGACTTCTGTGCTAGGTCAATATTTGTAACAATAATCATTCATAAAAATGCACAACCTCAAACTGGCAAATAGTAATACTTTTGTCTACTCTCCTGAAAAAAAAAAAATTTACAGATACTTTTTTAGCATTTGGATGCCAGTTTTCAGAACAGTCACAAAATTCATTCTTATTATTTAAATTTTGAATCTTTTTGTTAACTTTTCTTCTGCATCTTAAAAAATTTTATTTGTGGTAATTATTAAAAAGGATAAAAGATAAAACCTCTGCTAATTAACACTTCATAGTAAAAGAACTCTAAAATGGTATTTTGTAACTTCATAATAACTCAAATGTTGGTGCTCCCAACATGGAAACCTTAACTTCCTTCACATATGCCTTCTGGCTGGCCACACTCCCCTGTGAAGTACACAATTAGCCTTACCTTAGTCAAGCCTTTTGTCAATAAAACCACCATTTCCATTAAGATCTGAAACTTTATAGTTCCTGGATTTGGTTTGTTTGGTGTTTGTTTTAAGTCTGATTTATTTTTTTCTTGCCCTTGCTTCATAGCGTCCTAGGCTATTAAATAGAACCATAACTAGATAACTACCACACGTTTTTATAAGTTTTGCTAGAAAGCAACTCTCCCCGTATCCCTTTTGGCTAGTATTTTCTTCATAGCTATTGCCACCTCTGTGATATTATATGCTTATTTGCTTAATTCTTTATTGCTTATTTCCTCTAATGCTGTTTGCCCCATTTGCTGCTATCTTCTTAACACATGTGGCCTCATCGGTACTCATTATTATGAGGTGGATAAAAAAGTAAAAGAACGATGTAAGAGGCAGCAGAGATGGAAAGTTAGGGCTTTTAGGTGAACTGAGACCTGGTTCAAACGGCATTTCATCCATTAATAGCTATTTGATTTTGGATGAGTTTACTTATTTTTTCTATATTTCTATTTCTTCATCTGTATTTTAAAAAACAGTATCTATCGCATAAAGTGATTATGGGGATCAGATGGTTATACATCCTACCATGTTCCCAGCATACAGTAGGAATGAATAAAAGTTAGCTAGTAATACTGAAGCAAATTACTATGCCAAAACTTTGGGGAGACTGGGAACAACAGGAAGAAATCCCTAGTCTCAATGTGATTGGATAAAACACTGAAAAGTTATCAGACCTATCAGGCAGCAGGACTTCCAGCCTTGTATTTCCAAAGTGGAAGGGAAGCTGAGTGAAGAAGGAAGATAATATATTTCTCCAACAGTTTTTAATAATTGTATAATGTAGCTGAATTCAGTAATACTTCAAAGGGCTATCAGTCAAGAAGAATAAAATAGATCAGGCAGATAAACTGCAAAGAGTAGCAAAACTTGAATAAATAAAAACACGAAATGCCAAGGGAGACTAAAGGAAATATTATGTTATCCAAAGACAAAACATAGATTTCATTTTCTCATAAAGCAATTGGCAGTGAGACAAGTAAGCAACTAAACTGTATTTCCAACAATAGCCATGATTGGGTTAAAATGATACATATTCTAACAAAGTTCTCTCTTTCTCTAAGATACATGCTGGACATATTATTAAGCAAATTGCTTTAATGACACAGAGCAAAAGAGAACTAAAAATCAGAGTCTTTTAATGTATTTGTAAAGTAGAGGAGAAATTCTAGGTTTTAGTGCACGATAATTGTAAACCTCTGAAAATGAAACAAAGAGCAAGGGGGCAATTTTCATTTCCTATTTTATCAGAAATTTAAATTTTGTATAACAAAATGTGTTCTAAAATAATCAAATGTAAAAGCTAACAGACAGAAATTCTGCCTCACTAATCAAAAAGTCTCACTTCTTAAAAAGCACAAGCAGTACAAGGATGACCTGGATCTGTCCATATAAATTCGAAACAGCAGCCCCCTGGGGCTTCTTATTTCTTATACTTAGAATCTTCATGTCACAAAAACTGAAAGCAATCTAGAATATTCATCTTTTAGCTTGCTATATCTTGCTTTGACTTGCCAACTAGACAACACAATCAGCTTTCTGTAATTTCTCAACCGTTAGTGTGGCAAAAGGGTGGGGATTTGGAGCAGAAAACTTACTATAATACTCAAGAGTTCCCTATTTAACCTTTTTTTAAAATAATAAAATACTTCATCTCTATTTCTCCTTCACAGACCTAAAGTTAAATATCCTAATATAAGAGCACTTAAATTTTACTCCAAATATCACATTATTTTCTTCCAATGGCACTAAGAACACAGATGATATTCTGAGGGTACAGAAACTCTCTCAAGATTCCCTATTGGAATCCCATGCTCTTAAAAGATTCTTAGTGTTTGCATTTGGCTGCAGCTGATGAGCACTGATGCAAAAGTAAATCACACACTGACAATGACGGATCATCTTGCCAATGCCGTGGGCATGACTGTATCTAGCACAGCTGTAGGGCTCTGCCTGGGCTTTACACTGGATGGGAGGTGGGCCACAACCCACAAGGTGTTGATCATTGGCTTCCCCAATAACAGGAAGAGCCAGGAAGCTCTGAGTCTAAGAAAGTGTCTCTTGGTGTCGGGCACATATATTCACTGTGTTGGCCAGACCTCTGAATCAACCTTCAGCCCAGCTCACCAACTGTGGGTGTAAAAAGACCAGGGAAAGCCAGCTTCCAGCCTGAATCATACTTCCTGACTCTCACCTTCCTGTGACCACACCAGCTCCTTGAATTGTTCTCCTCCACTCAGCCCAGACTTCACTTGCTGCTTCCGGTACTGTTGGCAAAGGTTTTCACCCAATCTACCTTGCTGATTCCAAGTCACTGTCTCAAATGCAAAAAATGACTCAAAGATAAAGTCACTGCTGTTGAGAAGGGAACACACACTTAAAATGACTTCTGGTGTTGAATCCCAAGATCCATCGAAGACCCTGCATCACTGTCAGGCCAAAGTAAGGAAAAGGCAAAAATACACAATCTTCATTGACTAAGCAGTCTAGGAAAATACTATGAGGCTACCCAAGGAAGACACTCAACAGGTGAGCATTGGTCTGTTCCTCACTTTGAGGCCTCAATACTCTCCTCTTCTTCAGCCTAAGGAAGGAGGGGTATTGAGTGGCTATCTTTAAAGAAGGTATTCTTACTCTCCACTTGACCACCGAAAGTACATTCTTGAAGGCATATCTTTAAATATAAAATAAACAGGTCTGCTTATAATGCCTATTATCATTTCAATATTATTTTTAGGGCTTATTCCAGGGTCTCTTAAGTCTGAGTGGAAAGGTCATCTTTATACATAATGGCTTTCCTTATATATTAATTCTCCCGACCTAAACCATAACCTTCAAATTATTCCAGTTTTTCCTGCTTCTGAGATTACTGATACTTTAAGATACAATGAATCTATAAGTAGTACAGCTGTATAGCTAGTTCAAAAAATGCAGGCCTACTTTACCATGACTCTATAGGTTCTTATTTATACAGGCATATTCTCTCCCGAAATTGCTGCTTGCTCTGCCTGTGTGGCTACTTCTCTTAATAGCACAACCAGATTCCCACACCAACTATAAACCTGCTTTGACCTCTCCCACACCCTCATATCCATTAGTTTGTTGCTGAGATCTGTCTGTTCTGCCTCCATTCCCACAGCAACTAACACAGGGCTTTGTATACAGAAGGCATGTAAATATTTGTTACATAAATGAATAAACTAGACGATTACAACCTATTCTGAGTTTTATTTACACACACATACACACACACACACACCATGGCCCCTGCTTTCAAGGAACTGGATAATGTACCTAAAGACCACAATCCATACTTAGAGATGAATCATTCAGGCTCTTAAAGTATGGTTTTAGCACAAAGATCATCTAGGACAGTTGTCGGCAAACTGTGGCTCTATTAACTAATGAGTTTGCCGACCACTGATCTAGGAGGCTATTTAAAATATAGATTCAGAGCCTTACTTCCAGCGATTCCTCCTCAATAGATCTGAAGAGGTTAAGATTCTAAATTTTTACCAAAATTTAGAATGTGTGGGTAGGAGACACACATTTGGGAAGAGCGATCCAACTGGATGGGCATCAGAAGCACAAGAGCCAAGAGACAACATTGCCTGTCCACACCCACTTTCATGCGCTTCAGAGAAGCCCAAGGAACAAGTATAATCAAAATATGCCAAGGTGGAGAGAGGAGGAAGAAGAGAAGTGTTTCCATGAGTCACTAGGTCAGAACTGAGCCAGTTAGGGTCACCACAAAACCACGCTTGGCAATTATGGAATGTTAAACCCAAGAGGCCCTTCAGTCACTCTACTTATCAGACAGACAAGGAAACTAAGGCACAGGAGATAAAATTACCCATCTAAACTTACAGTCCGGGAATATATGTATGTTGCTGCCAGAGTGGGTATGGCACAAAACCCATGTATCCCAGTTCATATCATCTCCCCTGTACATGTTTTGTATTAATATAGATGTTTTAACTGCCTCAAAGTAATTTCTGCACCTTAATCCTATATTTATCTTGATCACAATCATTATTTTTCTGAGACTCCATGGTCCATTGGGGCCTACAAAATAGCAAAATATAGAGCAACCATTTCAAAACCATACATTCCAAAGACAAACCAGTTTTCTGGTCAAACACTAATAATTTATGGTAGAATTGCTTAATCACAAGGCAGAAATATGAAAATCAAAATGACTAGAACTGACCCATTGGGTGTGTGAGGGAGAGAAACTGAATGGAGCAATGTGAAAGTGAAAGACCGAGGTCTTCAGAGTGTGGCACAGGCACTAACTACCTTAAGCTTCTTCTAATTTCTTTTTATCTGTGAACTTCTATTATAACTTGCATTTTTAAACTTCTATCATAACTTGCATTTTTTCTTCCTTTTACCATCACCCTCTCCAGATTATCTTTGGTTCCAAGACAAGAATGTGAGATTGCAGGAATGGCCCAGGTTACAGTCTTCACACAGCAAGCTTTGGTGGCTTTTCTTTCCCTCCCATTTTTCCTGTTGTTCTACAGCTACAGTCTTGGCCCCTGCAACACTTTAGACAAGCCCACTGACCCTTACCAGACTATGCCTTGCTACTGAAAAAGCATATGAATATTGATTTACAAAGCAGGCAGTTTAAGTAAAACATGTCATCCTCTCTCCCCACCTGGCTTCAGAAAGTCAAGATGTCAGCATTCAAGTGACAATGCAGCTTCCCACAAATGTCTCCCAGGTCTTGCATTCATCACACAGCGGTATATCATGTATGGAGTTCTGGTCTGTCTGGTTTTCCCGGGGCAGTATTCTGGCTATTCCAGCCCATTGCCTTAGCTTCTGTTACCTCCCTCACGCAACCCAGTCCTTACTGACTGTGACCATCCACACTTAGCAAGACAGAATGGACAGATGCTGAGAGTTTGGGCTTCAGATCCAGACAGATAAGAGTTCAAGATCAGTTCCTTAAGAACTAGTTGCTCGGTCCTAGGCAAGTTACCTAGCCCTTCTAAACCTCAGTTTGCCCCTGTGCAAAACATGCGAGTGATATAAAAATCATTATCTTCTTCAGGGCTATGGGAAAATTGTATCATATAACTAAATTAAGTATGGCACATAATAAGCTTGTGGTTGCTACAGCCCTTTCTGAATGCAAAGCACTCTCACATGATCTCACTTGACCATCATCATCCAGGAGCAGATCTCTAAAGGGATGCTCTAAAATCATCTCTAATCACTAGCTTCTCCCTCGTCCTCTTCACGAAATCAGCAGTTACAGCAAGAACTGGGTTTTCTAACCCAACTTTTCAAAAAAGCTCTTGAATACAAAAAAGAGTTGAGTTATTCTTTGGAAGGCTAAGTCTCTTAAAGCATCAAAACTTCAAATAGAAATAAATCTCAATGAAGACCATCATATCCTTGGAATTCTTGTGTTCACTACTTGTAATTCCTCAGTCTTATTACTAAACCTCTCTGCTAGCTCCTCTTCCTTAAAATTTGCTGATTTTAAATGATTCCAGTTTTTCCAGAAAACCAAATGTTTCAGTGGAACCACAAGTAAACTATACAACACCCAGCACTAGTGAGGCAATGAAGGGCTCTTCCATGAATACAAACCACATGTGTTCTAGTTTTGATTTGTCTGAAATGATTGGCCACTCAAAGGCCTTTTCAACCAATTGCCTGGCGTGGGCATCGGTTTGGGAATTGAACACAGGATTATGTTCTGTTAACCAAAATTTCAGCCAAGTTGGGCCTGAATGCCTATATTAAACTCTCAACCGATGGGGAAATTTTATACAGATATTTAATATTCAAAAAAAGAACAAGAAACGGGTTTAAAAATACTGTATAAATATAAGTACATATTTGGTACAAGAGTTTTCATTTCCATCCCCTCAGTGCAGAGAAGGAACTTCAGGGCAGAAGTTTACAAGTCCACTAGATCTGCCTCTCCCCAGGAGAAACAGGGACCTCCTGGGAGAGCACTAGCACTTTTCATACATTCTACAATTTTCTCATATCATGGTAATCATGTATGTGTGTACTGTACTGGCTTTAAATTTATGGATTTCTGTGTAGATTCCTCTTCTAGATTATTTAAACCTCTTTAAAGAAAGGATCTATGTAAAATTCATTTTGTATCTTCCACACTATTAAAATAGAAAAAGAACTCAATAAAGTAGATATTTGCTAGATGAAGAAGCATTCAATGTTGTTCTTACCGCTGTTGCTGAAACTCCATCCTAAGGCTGAACTTTCCTCAGATACTCAGACTCTAAATGGCCCCTTTCTATTATCTTTCAGCAATGGGAAGGAGAAACATCCAAGTAGAAAACAAAGGATGAAAAGACTTACCTATATTACATCCCACATAGGACTGTAAAATCCAGAAGAAATTACTTAAAAGAACAGCTTCGAAGTGTTTTAGGGAAAGCCCTTTCTCCACTCAGTCCCCACTCCATTCAACAAAGGCCCAGAGATGACAGGAAGAGATGTAAGGAAGAGCAGACGTTATCTTCCACAGGGTTTTCCCCTTACCACTAACTAGTTTCTTCATCACTACTCTGAGATAAATGGGAAATCAAAGCAGTATGGGACAAGAACCTTGGAGTGTCAGGTAAATTGAGAGAACATAACAGAGAAAGCAAAGCAGCAGGGACCTGATAAAAGAAACAAAAATGAGAATGAGGAGAGCAGCTGGGAACCCCTCTGAGAAAGCATGGCGAGAGAGGAAACGACCATGGGACCAGATGGACAACAAATAGGGTAGGAGGAGGAAGAGGAAAGATATCCAAAGTCCATAGATAATCAGCAATTTGGCCAAAGCATGTATGAATAATTGGGAATTAACTGTATACGCAAAAGACTTCACTTCATTTACCACAGAAGCTAGATAAACACCATATTAAATTCAGTAAAAGGCTGTTCACCCCAATCTAATTGAGATCATGTCTTCATTCTCCTCTACAATTTCACAAGAATTTCATCATGTCTTTGCAGGCACCTCTCAATCTGTATAAGACTTCTGTTTATTTTGAAGAGGCAGATTCCACTTTTCAAGACTAAGTTTGAATAGCACTACATTAATCCAGACGCTTTTTCTAAAAATCCTTCAAAGCCAAAGATTCAAAACATTAACATAAAGATACTCAGGGACCAGCTGATGCAATTAACAAATTATTTATATTTTCCCTTCCGTTGGCTTAAACATACTAGAACGAATTAAGATGAGACGGTCAGTCAGATTTGGACATTTAAAATAGATGGTTTTCCTGATTTTTAAGCTAAAAAATAATGGTGCATTAGACTTCATGTTGTGTAACAGACTTCAATTCATAAGACTAAATGATGTGAGGGTTTCCCCATGCAGTATAAAACAAAGCAATCAGAAACCCTTCTACTTATGGAATAAGGTTGAATATTTGGAAACTTCTGATCTTTAAGAATTTTCCCACTAAAGAACAAGAGTAGTTTTCCCCAAATATGCTCAAATGCTTTGGGTCATAACAAGTTGAATGATGAATTCACCCTTTGACAAGGAAAATAGGAGTCCTTCTGCATCTAGAGGTGTGAAAGTGGCACAGTTTTCACAGCCCCCACTAAGAGCAGCCCACATTCCTCCAGTCTGAGGAGGTGCCCACATTCCCCCAATGGGCATCTTTTGCTGCACCCATGAATGGATTCTCAGTTCGCTAGTGGACTGGAGTTTTCCCTGTAAATAACACATTCCTGAGTCATGCTATATCAACACTGCATGGGTCTCACTGGCAGCTCCTAACTACTCCCTTTTCAGCACTCGTACCACAGCCAATAGCCTTCTCTTCCTAAGACCTGGTGAGGCTTCAAACATCTTCAACATGATTCACATAGTAGCTCAAAAGTCACACGTCTTCCTCTGGAAGCAATGAGCTAAAGAACCTATAATGATTGGAGAAGCTATCAGAATTATTCACCTCCAGTATCTTAACTAGAGAAATCTGTACTAAGGTATCTAAGTAATCCATGAATAAAGAAATCTGTGTTAGGGTGTTTGGTAACCCATGGGCTTTCATTTAAAATAGTTGGAGTCAAATTTAAGACACTTGATATAAAAGAATCTGTGATACAAACTAGGGACCACCACCAGGGAGATATCCAAAAAAAGAAAAAAGAAAAAAGAAAAAAAAGAAACAGACAACCTTATGATAGACAGTAAAGGGAATTCTACAGAGTCCCTTGTCATTGTCTCCTAAGCAAATCTAATAATATTCCTCCTTTGTCTTACTGTATTTCTAACACTATACACTATTCCAGTTTCTTCTTCTCTGACTTATAAAAAGGGGAAAGGAAAATTCCCTTAGGAAAACCCTTAGGAAAAGTTAATTTAACTTTAAAAGTTTTCTATAAATGATTTTACTGGAATTTTCTCACAACAAATTAAAGAACCATTTCAATGCCCACATTTTATGGATGAGAGGCATTAAAATATAAGATTAAATACAGCTGTAGTAAAACTGACATCACTCAGAATAGAATAAACCCTTAGCAACCCACTCCTAGGCTTTCCTTTCATCTTTCATTGAAGAATTTTAAACATTAAAGAAAGCAACCAGCTTGTTATATTTAAATCATGATCATTTTTAAAAGTATGACTTGATAGAACAAGTGGAAAACAGAAGACCTGGGCGATATAAATGCATATAAAAATAGATATTGAAACACCAAACCAATATGTCTAAACCTGTATTTATATTAAGCTATTTGACATGTAAGGTTTAAAAGAATCTGGGAATTCCCCAGGCAAGTTTTTGGAAATGTGTTTTTGCTGTGTTCCCATAGAGATACACCTCTTCAATACCAGTTCTACTTCATTTCTTCCCCAGGTTCAGTCAGTGATGTTCCTTCCCCCACGGAGCATGCTTTGGAACAACAACAAAAATGATAGGATCTTTGAATTTCCCCTCATATTTGTAATACTAAACATTCCTTTTTGTCACACATAAAATATCAAGAAATTGAGATCTAGGTGATTCCTAATATTCCTACTTCTAAATTTAGCTATTCCTTGCTTGGTCACTAGTTTTTTTAATCTAAAATTGAAATCTAGCTATTTTTTTTATTATGAGTTAAATGTACTGGAAGAAATTCCTACAGGTAACAAAAGGTCCATTTCCAGAGATACTTTAGGAAACATATCAAACTGTAAATCCCTTAATCCACCATTTACCTAGGAACAGCACTGAAAGCTACTAAATGCTTTTAGACCATTGGGTGTTTGAATCCTAATAGTACAGCACATTTTTGCAGGCACACAATGTATTCTTTTTATAAGAGGCAAAAGAGGAGGCATGGAATGACTAGCCATGCAGCCAGCAATGGCTTTCTTAAAATAATAAACATTAAAATGTTTCTAGTCAACCAAAACATACCTATTCTGCTACAAACATATCTACTTTCACCACATGTATACCTCTCAAATGCTGGCTTCCATTTATATCCCTGAGCAATGGTGCTAAGCACTGGGCAGGCCCATGTTAAAACCACTGTACACATCTGGTGTTTATATGGGGAAACCCCACAATTGGATATTTTATTTTCAAAGTACTTTCACTATGATGTATACAGCTGCTTTCTGTTGGCTAATAATCAGAACTATAACACACTGACTCCGGCCATCACTATGCCAAGCTGCTTGTACTCGGCTGTAAAGAGCTGGAATTTTACATGTCAGGAGAAAGGACTCTGCACTTCCCCCAACTCTGCCCCTCCACAAAAAAAAAAAAAAAAAAGTCAATACAGCTGTTTTTTGACATTCCTCTGAGGAATGCCAAAAAAATGCAATTCATTCCTCTACACCTCCCCCAAAGGCCATCTCCACTGGTATTATGTTCCCTGTTTCATGCTACTATATGAAGAGAGTTTTAAAAAAGATATCCCATTCTTTAATAAGAGGACTAGAGGGGGGAATGCTGGGCATTCCAGTTTCTAATAGCAATATGTGACACATACAAGGAAAAGGCAGAAATCAAGCAGAATTTTTCCACTAAATGAGGACTGTGAGTGCTAGATCAGAGTCATAAAATGGCAGTTAACAATTTCAGAGAAGATGACTGTGAACTTTTGAACTATGTATTTTTAAAGTACATTCATCATCTGTCTTAACATGATCACATGAAAAGTTTATGTACCTGTCTGGCATTGTTGCTCTGTTTTCTAAAAGGAGCGACTTCATTTTGAAATAATGGACACAGGAGCCACAGCATTGCATTTCTGTGGACTTCCCCTGTCAGCTCCGCTTACCACCTTTGTGGGCCTACACAGACCCAGCACAGAGGGCCTTTGTGTATAGGTCTCAGTCACATATCTTCATGCAGCTACCGGCAGAGGTCTCCGAGGAGTCCCTTTCTTTTTCCAACTAAATACAAAGGTTTTACCTTACAGTAAACAGAGAAGACTTTTAACATCAGAGCAATACTAAGACAGTGATGCTATAAAAGTGCCTCAAATATTTGCATAATTAAATTGTATTGTCTTGTTTTGAACTCAACACTACCTTTTTTCTTTAAGGTCAATAATGGGAAGGACATGTTTTCATTACCTGAAAGTTACATTCACAAAATGGGTTTTATCTAGAAATGGTTAATCTAGAAAGCTTGGAGGTCGAGACCAAGTGAAAGGAGAAACTATAGCAGCCCTATTTCTGTATAACATTCCTAACCGTCTCCATCCATCGCTGCCTCCTTCATGTTCTCCAACAAGAAGGGGAACAAATTATTATGTCCTTTTTTCCTCTGCCCCCAACAGCTCTGTGAGTCATATTGGAATGGAGACTAGGGACAAAAACAGACAGGTAGAAAATAGTTCATTTGTAAGCCATGAATCATAATCTTGCTCACCTCCCCAACCTCAACCATTATTACAACAAAGGTGAGTTTGGCATCTGCCCTGTCTCACCAAAGGCCTCTTACTCTCTTGGCTTGTGGGTTTGTTGGGAGGGGGAAGGGAAGAAATATGGAGGGATGGGATGACAAATATGTGATTTGTCCACAATCCTAAATATTCTACACTTAACTCAAAAGTGACAGAGAAAGTAATGACAGCTCCTTGGAATGGAAATGTTGCAGGAATCTATAGAATTAGAAACAAATTGTCCCCACTAGACTTGTGTTTCTATTTTTAATAAAAGTCAGTAGGCACAGGAGAAAAGAACTAGGCTAATGTTTTTAAATGCATCAATTAAATAAGACAGATAATGAAACTTAAACAAAAATACTTAGATTTAAATATTAGGAATTCTACTTGAAGGAAGGTAAGTGGCAAATCTTGAAATGAAGCCAATTCTCTAAAACAGCAGGGGCAGGACAGAAACTGACTGCCTTGGCTTACACACCACTTGAGTGGCTTTTATTTTCCTTTAGTTCTTAAAAATCCTATTTTTAAGGCTAAGCAATGAATGTTCTTTGTGGTAAGCATCAAATGTGAAGATATTACGTGAGAATTTTAATGAAGTGCTATTTAAATGGGAATAGTGACAGTAAGCTTACAGAATGGGGGTCAAGTTAACTGGTCCAGAAGTGATGGACCGGAGCAATCTGCTTGGCAGGCACACTGCTCTCATCACTCAGTGTTACATGGCACACTTCTTAATAAGAGCCAGTTAAATTCACCAGCCCGCTCTTTTCAAAAAGTGGGCATCACAAAGGTAAGTCCGCTAGAAGGTTTCTTCTGGCTGCATGGTCCTCTCCATGAAATGGCTTTTAATTATTTGACAATGGCTAAGTAGCCAGAAAATGTGTGACTCATCTTTGCTGTTCTTCAGTGTTCTTTTCCAACAAAGGAACCCAACCCTGTGGTAAACAAAACTGTCCTGCTTAAAAACAAAACAAAAAACCAACATCCCTTTTGAAAGCATGTATCCCCTACAGCTATTTAAATATTTAGTAACTGCTCTATGAGCACATACAAGCAGCAGGTCCGCCAATCCCTAAATGCACCAACTGGTTTGGTTTTACAGACAGGCCTCACTCTCAGTAATGTACACTCAGCAGAGGGCTATACAACATGCCAGAACCCTGTCTGGGCAACCCCTTGAGTCATTGCTATGCACCTCTGGCAGCATTGATGCCACTTCCCATGTTCTACAAGTGTCCAATGGTTGGAACAGAAACGACTGAGTGCTGATATAGGCTGGCTACTGAAGAAACTCACAAGTCAATGATGCATTCTGGGATGTCATTTAAAAAAACACACAACATGACTGGCATAAGCAAAACTTGTACATCAAGGTAGAAGTGGGGGAAAACAACCTTGAGCAATCTAGCCTTGGGGTTAGCCATTTGATTGCAAGGTCCAGTATAAGTATCTACAAGTAGAGCAAAATTATGAAAGGCCAAATTATTAGTTCAACACAAATACACACACACACACACACACACACACACACACACACCCCACTACTAACTACTACCACCAGATGACTGAAAATATTTTTTGAGACAAAAAAAAATATGTCTCAAAAACAAAGCTGACTCTGAGCTCTAAAAACTTATGAAATTATAAGTTTAATTATAATTAAACTTATAATTATTTATTTGCAGTAATATTTATATATACACACTAAATGATTATAAAAGGCTTTTATACAAAAGAGATGTTAAGTGATCATTTTTTTTAAAGCTTGTTCCTTTTAAAGGACATTTTTCTAAAAATAACCTGTAATACCAGTAAACAAATAAATACAGTTTTACCATATACATTATCTGAGTTTGTTCTATGTTTGCTTCTAGGCTAAGACATGCCTCTGTTCCTAAACTTTCTTCCTCACCGTTGTCTCCCTATATCCTAGCTATGTTTTTCCCTCTCTGTGACTAAATATTATAAATATAACCAAACAACAGAAAAGATGGCAGTATCAATCTCTTCATAGTTTCTAGGCATCCCACTGAGTATGTGGTTATAAGTATTTAACAACAAATGGTTCTCCAGGAAAAAAAGAGGGTAGTTATGTCCTGGATTACAGTGTTTGCCACGTTCCTTAATTGGCCAATATCAACTCACCATGACATTGCTGAACATGGACTTGGAAAAGACATATGCAGCAACACATTGCTATACAACATTTCCACCACACAGATACAACAGAACTAAAAAACCTTAAGAGCATAAATAGCAACATGTAATAAAATAATCAGGAAGGAGGAGTTTCAAGTATTTAATACCTTTGTCATTAAATATAATTTAAATTGCAAGTTTGTATATTTTAATATTTATAAATGGCTATATTTAACAACCAGTTCACAAAAAATGTCTCAAAATTTGACAATTAGCTCTTGGGAGATGGTACAAGTCATCTCCAGCATTCTATTGACATGGTCCTGCTCAGTTCCATTCATTGCACTGGGCAAAGGTGCAGCAGAATGGTAGAGAAATATCAGCACCTTCTGTGCTTTCCACTTCAAAATAGCAGGAATTAAAGAGTAAAAGAAATGAGCTAATCTGGGAGAGTCCTTTTATAAGATCAGTAGGAGAGTAGGTGGGTCAGATTAGAGTATGAATCTACTGGGCTCACAGGAACAAATCGTGCTAGGATGTGGTAATATATACACTAATAAAAGAGAAAGATGCAAATTGACTGTATCTTCACAACACTCACCAGCCAATCAGGAGTGCGTATGCAAATTAACCCAACAAAGATAGCTGGTTAATTTGCACATGCAGGCGCCCAGCAGCCATGGGTGTTTCATACCACCCCAGCCACTCCAGGCCTTTGGGCAGTGTAGGAAGGCAGAAAGGCAGCTCTGGTCCAAAGCAAAGGCGATGCCAGCAGCCAGGGGAAGAAAGGCCCATTCTTGCATGAATCTTTGTGATTAGGTCTCTAGTGTGTGTGTGTGTGTGTGTGTGTGTGTGTGTGTGTGTGTGTATAAAACCCTAAGAGACCAGTTGACCAGTCACTATGATGCGCACCGGTCATTAGGGAGCAGATGCATGATGCAGGAGCTGCCCCCTGGTGGTCCGTACATTCCCACAGTAGGAGCGCTGCTCAGCTGACCAACAAGTGCCAGACACTGGGCTCACAGATGGTGAGTGCAGCTGTGGAGGTGCAAGCCTCTCCCGCCTCCAAGCCAACGCTACCAAAAAGTGGCAGTGACAGCAGGTGTAGTGGGGCCGGGATGAGGGGGAGTGGCATAGCGCCCCCTCTGAGCTCAGGCATGGGCTCCTCTCAACCACCTGCCGCTTTGCACACTACTACATCCCTTGGAGGATGTCAGACAGACGGTTTCTGGCAGTTCAACATCCTCCAAGGGGTCCCGGATTGTGAGAGGGTGCAGGCCAGGCTGAGGGACCCCACTGGTGCATGGACTGGGCCTCTACTGTTTAATAATGACCACTTAGCAGTTACATTTTTTCTAGTTATTTTCAGTGACTATATATTTGAAAATAAGGTTAAATAGTGCATTACTTAAGATTTGAATAAACACACTATGAGAAGCCAATAAATACCATGTGTGTAGAGAAAATACTTATGCCATGGCATTAACACAGGTAGTAGGCCAAAATCCTGTCCATGTTAAGAAGTTTAAGATAGGCATGCCAGAATATGACATCTTTTTCTGAAAAGTGTAATCAAAGTGATCTCTTAGAAACTTAAAAGAATTGCACTGAAAAGAGCTTCTAGGCTGTGGAATGAGTGAAAACTACATGCAATCTCAGTTATTTCCACTAACTAGTCATGTGATCTCAGGCAAAAGTAAAGCCAATTAGTACTTACTCATCACATGCCAGGCATTAGACTACATAATGAAAGCATGATGGTGAACAAGACAGACACAACTGCAGCCTTCATGGAATGTATACTCTAGGGTGCAAATAATGTAACATTTGAGAGCAATGTTTCCTGATCTATAAAATGAGCTAATCACTATTCCAATCTTGCAGGGATACTAAGATAATTAAAATGAGACAATGCAAACATGACACAAAGGACACCCCCCTTTCCATCACTATCTAAATGTGCTCATTTGGCAAAAAATAAATGACACCATCTTTAAATTTCACTATCTTCTCTGGGAAAGATCTGAAGAGGAACAAAGATAAATGGACCTCTAATTCTACACCATATGAATGGTGTATTATAAAGAAATACTGCTTGGATGGCCAAGAAAGAGTTCTTACAGATTCTGATTCTTTTTTTTTTTAAATATCTTTATTGATTCAGGTATTACATATGTGTCCTTATTCTCCCATTATCCCCTACCTCCCATTCATGCCCCCACTCCCTGTTGTCTGTGTCCACTGATTAGGCTTATATGCATGCATATAAGTCCTTTGGTTGATTCTTTTGCCATTACCTTAGACAGTCATAATTATTCTTAAAAGAAAAATGAACATAGAAGACCTATGGATCTGGATTCTAGAAGTCTGGAACAAGCAGACCATGACAAGAGCACATGCATTCTTCAACTGAATTACTTCTGACAGCAATCATAACAACCATTTCAATAAGGAGAGATCAAACAATTAAACATATCATATATGCTCTTAAATAATTGAAGAACAGCTAATAATCTCATTCATTCACTCATTTCATCAAGTCATTTAATAAACATTTAGAGGGCTTGTTCTGTGACAAGTTATTAATTGAACCATTAGAAATATAGCAGTGATCAAAATATACTAGAAAAAGGCAAAGATTCACAAACTTAACTATAAGAAAGTAATACCCGATTCAGAATGAGAGTACCTTTGAAATGCTGACCCTTTATCCCCCAAAGTTAATGCAGACACACGTTTTGATCTAAATTAATAAATCTAGGATGAAAAAAATCTAAAATAAACTTCACAGAGATGCTAACTCTGAAATGAACATATTTCAAGTCCCTTGATTCCATTCAACTTAATCTCTGTTTTCAACTTGAACATTCTGAAATGTGCCTAGTATATTTCTTGTCCCTGGCAAGTGCAGTATATCTTATATCTTAGCTTGTTGAAATGAATTAAATAGTTTCCTAAAGTGTCAATATATTACTATAAATCAGAGCACTATAGGCCCTTTGTGTATAAAAGAAGACTTCTTCAGGCATCCAGTCGCAAACTCCCATCATTCATCATTCATCTGATATACTCTCCAAAGAATAAAAACAAGCATATCTAGAAAGAACAGAATGGAACAATCTCTCCTGATAACCATGTTGCTTTCTAGCACATACATATGTTGGAATATTCCTGGATTTCTTAATCTAATATGATTCACAAATATTATAAGCAAATTCAGGACCGTTAACATCCATGTCATATAAGTAAAAAATTTCTGTACCTACCAACACCACTTACAAACATTGTTTTATAATGTGGACATCTTTATGAGACAATTTAGAAAATGAGATTTTACTTGTAGGAAACAATAAAATTTATATAACTTTGGAACTGAAGTTTAGTATACTAAAAAACAAAGGCTCATTTCCATTCCCCATAGCACACAGCATGAAAATCCACTCTAATGTAAGTTTATAAGATACTGCAATTGTGTATATAGAGAAACAGACTGCAATCTAAAACACATTCAATTATGAAACAAAACAAAACAAAAAAAATAAAGCAAATTCAACAGTCCTACTTAGATTTTCAGTATCAATGAAAGAAACTACTTGCTTCACTTTTCCTCGAAATCCTTCTCCTCCCCCACTTAACTGAAACACGGAATTCACTTCTGGGTATGCTTTTCCTGTAGCCTTAAGAGTGCACTGTGGTTTGCTCGATGATGTGATTTGGGGGTCAAGGTCAAAAAACAAGAAGCATGTTGGTTCTAGCACAGAGCTTCATTATGGCTCACAGCCATACCATAACTAACCACATCCTACTTCCTTTAATGTAAAATATCAATCCTTTGAAGGAACAAATGCTAACAGTGAAGGCAAAGGAAAAACACACAAATAAAATTGCATTATAGACACTCCTCCACCGCCCCTCCACCCCCACAAAAACACAGGTAATAACAAGCACTGGTAAGGAAAAGAAGAAATTAAAAAAGCTCATAGGCTGTCAGTGGGAATGTAAAATGGTGTGACCACTTTAGAAAATACTCTGGAAAGTTCCTCAAAAAGTTATAAATAGAGTTACCATATGACCCAGCAATTCCACTCCTAGGTATATATCCAAGGGGAATAAAAATGTATGTCTACACAATAACTTGTACACAGATGCTTCTAGCCGCATTATTAAAAATAGCTAAAAAGTGGAAACAACTCAATTATCCACCAGTCCATGAATACATTTTTAAAATGTGGTATTGGACACAACAGAATATTCTCTGGCATAAACTACTGATTTATGCTACAAAATAAACCTTAAAAATTATGCTAAGTGAAAAATCCAATCACAAAAGATCATATACTTACTACATGATTCCATTTTTAGGAAATGTCCAGAATAAGCAACTCCTCAGGAAAGTAGATTAGTGGTTCCCTAGGGATGCGGATGTGAGGGGTTCAGGGGAGACTGTTAATGGGTGAAGAGTTTTCTCAAGTGATGACAATGTTTCCAATCTGGTTGTGGTCACAGTTGCACTTTAAAGAGGTGAACTGTAAGGTTTGTGAATTAAACCTCAATAAAACTATTATTAAAAAAATACATTACAACGTGATCCCTGCCATAAATAATATACAACAGTCCTCTGGAATCCTAAGACTTTGGTAAACATGTGCATATATCAAGTGAACTTCAGTTCCAAGCCTGTGAGAAATCTGACCAGTCAGAACACTAAATCCTGCACAAATGACTTTGTTTCCAATTCTTGGTATATTTGTAAATAACAGGTTTTAATGTTAACCATCAGTTACTGGGCAAGAAGCCTTGGTAGCCTGCAGGATGTACAAAATCCTGTATACACTAAATGGTCAGATTATTATGATCTCTGAACACATAATAATCTGGCCACCCAGTGTGTGTGTGTGTGTGTGTGTGTGTGTGTACATATTAGAGGCCCAGTGCATGAATTTGTGCATGGGTGAGGTCCGGGTCCGGCCAGCCTGGCCAGGGGGAGGGAATATGGGTGGTTGGCCTGCTGGTCGAACTCCTGGTCGAGGGGACAATTTGCATATTAGCCTTTTATTATATAGGATATATAGTGAGTGGCCAGATTATTATGCGTTCTGAGAACATAAAGTCTGGTCACTCCATGTATATGCAAAACAGTTTCTTCTCTAAGTGACCCATAACCTCTTTTCTGCAGTTATTTTCTAGGACTCTCCATGAGAGGAAAATCTGAAACTCACTAAATTCGTTAACCAGAAGGCATCCTTGTGCTTTCTTGACTTCATAGGCAGATTTTTTTCCAAACCACACTGGAAAATAACAGGATTGGAAAAGCGATCAGTTGGTTCACATTCCACCCTACCAATATCCAAGAGGCTGCCCAAATGTGGACGTGAAAGTAAAACACTGCCAATGCCGTTTGATCCTAATTCTAATAAGAGTTCCATGTACCAGTTAAAAATGAACACAATTATAGAAATACTGTACCAAGAATAATCAGTAACAAAAAACAAGGATGAGACTTATTTGAAGAACTTTCTAAAGGTAAAAATCAAAATCACTCCTGGCTCCCTCTTATTTAGTGACCTCATTTTCATTTCTTTTAAATGTATATCAATATACAGTATGCATATTTGTTAGTTGCCAATAATCCTTTCAATAGTAATTTGGGATGAACACCAAAAGCCAATGATGAAAATAGGAATTTCTTCCATTGTTCTAGATATATAATAGAGCCAATATAAATGTTTAGTAAGTTTACTCTTATTGGTTTTATTTTAGAAACCTCAAAAAAAAAAAGGCCAACATTTAAAAAGTTTTATATTCATCTTTATAAACAATAAGCATAATCTAAAATACAGAATTATATAGATTTCTCTGTTAATCTTGCTACACTATTGGATCATACCTCCTCAGTCCATCAAATGGATATTTCTGATTTATAGCCAGGCTTTTCATTTCTCTGTTCTATGACAACTCTGAAAGGAACTACTGATATTATTTAGAAGGCAATTTTTAGCCTATTTAATTTTTTAGCAGCTCTCACATAAGATTTAATATGACTTGTTGGAGTTGGGGTCTATACCTTAGGAAGATGCTAACATAAACCAAAACCAAGCAGTGGTTATCAACCTTTCTAATGCCGTGACCCTTTAATACAGTTCCTCATGTTGTGGTAACTCCCAACCATAAAATTATTTTTGTTGCTACATCGTAACTGAATTCTGCTACTATTAATGAATTATGATGTAAATATCTGTGTTTTCCGATGGTCTTAGGCGACCCTGCTAGCAGTTCTCAACCTGTGGGTCAGACCTCAAGTCAATTTTATAGAAAAGATTCCTTTATTAACTTTTGGTCGAGAATACAGAATGTTCATATACTTTAAGAAAACAACTCCAAGACCAAGTGGACTCCTGCAACAGAGAGGAACTGACAGGTCTGCTCCAACCACGAAGACAAGAGGAGAAGCAGACCCCGCTGCAATAGAGTCTAAGACCATCGGAAAATACAGATATTTACATTACAATTCATTAACAGTAGCAAAATTACAGTTACGAAGTAGCAACAAAAATAATTTTATGCTCATGCCACACACAGATCAGGACCCAGGTAACAGACAGAGACTTGGCCCAGCTCAGATCTGGACCCAGGTAACAGACAGAAACTTGGCCTACAGCAGCTGCCCTATATCTAAATTCAGCCTAGTACCAGGAATGCTCAAGGCCTACTCAAGAATGCAAATAATCCTTTCCACTAATATTTACAGAGTAATCTAAGATTGTTGGTAGAGTATTAAATATGACAGTAAAGGAGTAATCAAGCTTTCTGATTAATTTAAATTGGCTATTTGAAATAAGTGAATATTCAAGAAAATTTAAATGTACTGGACAAAAAGCTGTTTCTAAAGTATTAACTAAAATTTCTATTGGTAGTTCATCTCATGGTAAAATTGCTTAACATGCAATGAAAATAAAGCAGTCATATTTTTGTGCAAAACATTAAAATTTAAAGTTATCAAGATTAAAAAATTTACAAAAGTATCCATTAATCAAAAGGGGGGGTAGTATAATATCATGTAAGGAAAAATATCCGATAAGTAAATTACATCTAGAAAATTTTTTACTTTAGAAAATTAATTTTCATTTGTAATGCTAACAGCAAGACACCCATTTAAAATACACATGGTGTCAAAATAAGCCAAAGGAAAATCATTTGGGCAAAAGTAAAGTGGACCCCAAGTCAATTTTATAGAAAAGATTTCTTTATTAACTTTTGGCAGAGAATAGGTTTATATACTTTCAGAAAACAACTCCAAGACCAAGTGGACTCCTGCAACAGAGAGGAACTGACAGGTCTACTCCAACCACGAAGACAAAAGGAGAAACAGTCCAGAGATGGAAGATGCTGGCGACGCCTTGCCATGCTAGCAGTCAGCAGCTGTGTGTCACTACAGGATGCCTAGGACCAAACCAGAGAGAGTCGGACCGGCATTGCCACCATTTGTCCACTATCCAAATACCATTGTTGACGTGTACACACTGTTTGACATTGAAAGTGGGACTCAGAACTATTGGACATTGAAGTTAGGTCTCAAACATATTTTGTTCTTATAGGTTTATCTCTAGCCTGCAGAGACAAGATGTTTTTAAAGAAAAGAATCGGGGGGGAAGAGGAGGGAACAGATACAGAGGCAAAGAAGCAATGAACAGACTGTCATACTACAGCAGGAAGGCAGGGGAGGTTGGGGGTGGTGGTGGTGGGTAAGAGATCAACCAAAGGACTTATATGCATGTATATAAGCATAACCAATGGATACAAGACACTGGAGGAAAGGAGGCAGGTGAGGGCATGTACTGGGGGGTAGGGAAGGCTGTGGGGAGGTCAATAGTGGGGGGAAAAGGGAGACATATGTACTACTATTTGTAATACTTTAAACAATAAAAAAAAAAGCAAGTAATTTTATGGTTGGGGTCACCACAACATGAGGAACTGTATTAAAGGGTTGTGGCATTAGGAAGGTTGAGAACCACTTAAGTATATGCTGGTGACCATAAAGAAGAACAAAGCCATGGAGAAGAAATCTGTGGAAATGCACAGCCAAGCCCTGGAGATGGGGAGAATAGGGCAGACACGGACAAATCCTCCCAGGCAGGTGGGAAGCCAAATCCATAATAGACAAGACAAGGCCCAGGGAGCACAGCCACACTTCAGTCTAACTTTAGGCATAAGACTATAAAAAAGTAACTGGACAGGGGCATACTTTTGTGAAGTGTGTAGCACTGTCTAGCAATTTTACCCAATGCTGCTCACAGATCAACAGAATAGAAACTGAGGACTTGGAAATAATACAAAACTATACCCAAATACACATAAAACTATACCCAAATGATGTTTAACAAAGGTGCAAAAACAAGACAATGGAAAAAGACATCCTTTTCAACAAATGGTACTGGAGCAATTAGGCATTGATAGGCATAAAAGAAGAGGAGGAGGAGAAATAGGAGTTGTAGCTGCTTAGTGATAAAGGAACAAACGCTAATAAGGATGAGGAGAACCTGGATCACTCACACATTGATGGTAGGAATGTAAAATGGTCTAGCCACTTTGGAAAAGTTTGACTGTTACTTATAAAATTAAGTAATATAATTATAATACAAAATAGCATTACACTCCTAGGCATTTATTCCAGAGAAATGTGTACACAAAAACCTATACACATATGTTCATAGCAGTTTTGTTTGTTATTGCAAAAAAGTAGAAGCAGATGTCCTTTAACAGGTGAACTCTGACTATCCATGTCATGGAATACCACTCAGTAATAAAAAAGAACTATTAGTACATATAATTTGGCTGGATCTGTAAGATTTCATTTATATGATATTTCTTAAGTAACAAAACCATAAAGATGGACCACAGTTTAGTGGTTGCTAAAGGTTAGGAATGGTGACAGAACAGCTCTTGGTTGTGTTAATAACTACATAAATCTACACACAGGCACACATATGAGTGCGTGTAAAGCAGGGGAAAGGTGAATAAGCTCTGTGGATTGCAGCAATGTTAATTCCTGGTTTTGATATTATACTATAGTTATGCAAGATGTTACCATTAAGTAAAACTGGGTTAGATATGCATTAGGATCTCCCTGTACATTTTTTCCAACTTCCTGTGAATTTACAATTATTCTTTTTAAGTTTAATACCAGGGACTTTGAAGTTCAAATTCTGGTTTTGAATTGTGCATAAGTTATTTGGCATTCTAAACTTTTGTTTCCTTGTGTTTTAAATAATAATAATAATATTAGCTGGCAGTTTAATATGAATTAAAAAAGGGGTATTTCATTTTAAATAAATGGGACCAGATGGCAAAGAATGATGCCATATATGGTACTGCGTATATGATTAAGTTACACACTATATCTACAACATTTTATCATCAATTTGTGAATGTGACTTTTCTTATTTGTAGGCAAAATTAGGTTTACAATTAAGAGCATTTTAGAACAATAGCCATGCCACCATGTAGATTAGAATACTGAGGACAAATAAACTTTCTATAGTCCAGAATCTAATGAAACACACCTCAAAAGGTTAAGCAAACATTCTGCAAGGAAAAGCGATTTGACCTGGAATTTGATGTGGTTCATTTCCACATCAAGATCAAACAGATTAATTAGTTGCTTTTTAACTAAATAAATTCCTGTTGCTTTGGAGAATGAGGTAAAAAAAAAAAAGTCAAAAGTCAGCACCAGCCATTTGTTTCACTACAGATCCCTTCCATGGTAAGGCATTCCAGGTTCAATCAGCAGACAATACAAAGAAGTCTTCAAGATCTTGGCTGGCAGTGTGACACCCTCAGGCCTCCTCATCCTTCTTGCAGTATAACGGAAATTCCTGTGCCCATCTGTGCTGGCAGCCCTGGTAAGGCTTGCCTGCTATAATCCTCCCAGTCTTCAGGCAATGATTCTGCACTCAACCCTAACACTTCCTCCTACCTTCCTCCAACACCAGGTTGAATTGCACTTGGCAGGTGCCACTTGGAGTGGGTGGCTAATAGCAACTCTTAACCAGATTGGGTCAAATTATATTTGGGGAAGAAAAAGAGAAAAGTCAAGACACCAAACAAATGATGGCCTAAGTTCTTTTATTCAAAAACAATTGTATTAGTTTATTCAATTGATGGCAGCAGAACATATGAAATTAATAAAGGCTTTTTTAAATGAAGCAAAAAGACGGTAATGTGGCTTTGCAAGGACTCTGAAGTTTCATTTAAACAAAGAGTGTCCTGAAATTTTGTAATGCAGAAATTATCTCATTACCATCACACAAAAGAATGATCCCTCCCACTGCCTTGGCCTTCCTACTCACAGTTGTATTTGAAGAATAGTTTTACTAAGAAATAGTTTTACTCCTTTGCAAAAAAGAAGTCTCTGGGTATTTTTCCCTCAGTATGAGGTGAGGAGAGAGGCATATATATCATTACATATACAGAACCACTGCAATGAAACAGATGAAGAGATAAAAAGTTCTCCCCTTCTATTCCTTCACAAAGTGTAAACCCGGCCTACAACAGCAGCAACAAAACACCATAAATGATTTGAGTAGCTTTCTAATTCCACACATGCATAGCCTATAAAAATCAAAACCTCTTTAAAGGAAATCAGATGACTTCAATGAAAATATAAGTAGACTTATTACACATTTAATATCCCATCTTCTCCATTCCTTTTGTATCTTGCTTGCTTTTTCTTGAAAATTCATGTTGTAAGCAAAGAGTTCTATTTACTGAGCTGAGGGTAGTAATTTGGGGAGCAATAGGAGAAAGTGGCTTGCAGGGAAGGTGAAATACTGGAAAATATGGCCAATGTAAATGATTTCCAAAACCTAAGTCCAAGTCCACCTACAAACAAGACCTGCGAGCTATGCAGGAAAGCCAACACCGAACTAGGACCTATAGCTAGAGGACCTATAACTAGACCAGCCTCAGTTTTATTCCATAATCTAGGATACACATTTGAAAGGAAGAACCATCAGTACTTTTTAAGCATGGTTATTTTTAGGTTTGGTTTAAATTACAGAAAGTAGGTATGGAAAATTACCAAGAGAACTCAGTCAAAGAAAATCCTCAAATACCCGGCCAAGGCAACAGAGAGAGGAGGTCCTCTGCCACAGAGACTGGAAAAACTTTCTCAGTTTTTGTGGTCCTTTCAGGTCCTATGAGCGCCCTCATTCAGGATTCCGCTTTGGAGGTGAAAAGGGGTGCCTTGAGAGGTTTGGCATCCATTTTCTTTACTGCTGCAGCATCCCCAAGTGATTGCTGGGTGGCTTCTAGCATATGGTGTAACCAGTATTCCTGATGTATCATTTATTTATATAATTCACTTGAATTTATTTGGTGGCAGAGAGACCACGAAGGCTTTAATAGCTAACAGAAATTATGAAGGCTCAAAAGCAAAAGACAGATAAAAGAACTTTTATGCTAAAAGGCACTTATAACATTATAATATTATCTAACAAACTGACCTATCTGGGAGGCAAAACTTCCTCACATATGAGAGTGGTGGATTAGATCAGTGGTCTTACAACATATATATACAAGGGGTATAAGGTGGTCAGAGAGAAAGTTTGAAGGACCAGTAATAGAAGAAATAGGAGCAGGTGTGCCTCAGGCCTTCAGTCAGCCCTACCTGCTTGGTAGAGTGGGCTTCAAGAAAGACTGACTGAAGAAAAAAAAAAGGGTCTACAATCACTTTTAAAGATTGATGAAGCAATTATAGCCTCAGCTCACTCTAAAATGCCATGATAGCTTGACTTTTTTGGCCCTATCAGAGGTATCAAGGAGCTGTACTTGGACCTTTTCAAATAAGCAAATTCCAAGTACCAAGCAGTGGTTGAAACATAAGCCTTCACTGAGCATCAGTTTAGATGCTGACACCACTGGTGGGAGAGCCATGCAACACGATTTGTTCCTGAACGGTTTTCTCACAGTTCTTGCTCCAGTTCCTTCCAAGCTGAGAGAACTTGCTCCATCAAGAAACACACTCCAGTTGTGCTGTGTTTTGTTTTGTTTTTTAATGTCTGCCTGCATGAGATGACTGGGACCTCGTCCCCGCACCAACCTCAGAGGGAGAGTGGCCTGTGCAGTCCAGTCTGGCCTCCGAAAGCATCCTCTCAGATATCTGGGGCAGACTGGTTCTCACCCCAGAAGTAACTCCTGCTGATAAGAAACTCTTCCTATGGCCAAGCAAATCACGGTTTGATTCTTGTAGCATTCTTCATTCCTATTTTTCTTCCTCCTCCTCCCTTCCTATAAAAAAGGTGTCTTTTAAGTCTATCTAGAAGGAAACCTGAACAGCGAGGCGCTTTCCCCTCTTAATTTGTTCATTATCCCGCTGGTGATTCATGCCCTCCCGCTCCTTCCTCAGCACACTAAGGCGGCTCTGTTCTGCTCAGTTGTGGGAGGCCACGTCAGCAGGAAACAGCACTGGCTGCCAGGTCACATTCAATACTGTCTGGAGCAAGTCAGCGTGCAGCACTCGCAGGACAGAGGCCGCTCTATGGCTTCTCCGGAGTGAAGGGAGTGCTCAGCCTGGAAAAAAAGGCTGGCCTCTGAGCACCACAGTGACACGGCCCAAGCCTAGGGAAGACTCCAAACAACATGGGTTAGAGTTTCCCCATTTCTAAATGTTCCCAAATATTTTCAGCTGGAGAGTTATTGGTCTCCCTTCTCCTTTTCTTAGAGGGCTTTCTGTACTGCATCCAAATTCGTATCTGGAAAAGGTTGCCACAAGCCAACTCAAACTTCATCGTGGCTTTCTGGCTCCTGAGCCCAACAGAGGAAATTCTGCACATCCAACCAACCAATCACAGCCTGACCAGCATTGGGTCAGGACAGAAAACCTGACCTAAGGGGCAGACACACAAAGGCATCGCTATGGGTCTTTTCTTTTATAAACACATACAGTAAAAACAGTAAACAAATAAGGTATGCCAAATATCATCATGATATCTCACAGGATAGATTCAGGTCAAGAATCACCCCACACACAAAGATATATGCAATAAATGACAATACCATATTTAATGTAGCTGGCTCGGTAAGTTCCAAAATAAATCCTGCTCACGTAAACCCACATGATTAAGATTAACAGGCTACAATAAAGTAGTAGAGCTCCTGTGCATGGGGATATCGAAGCATTTCTTAAGTTGCTGCAAATGTAGACCAGGGAGCCTGTATAAGAAGAAATGTGATTTTTCTCAGGAACCTTTTAACTCGACAACTTTTCCCTCCACTCTAAAGAAAACACCCCTCCCTGTGGAGGGTATGAATAAAAGAAACAGGAGAGAAAGGAGATGAAGACAGAGAGAGTGGTTCATACATGAAGGAGGGTGTCCAAGTGAGAGCCCAGGATAGAGAGCAGAATAACACGCCAACACTGAAGACACAGCAAAGGCAGTCTACTCCTTACAGTTCTGGGAGACACTGAGCTACCAGGTAGGTAGAAGGTGTTAATTATCCCTAAGCCCACAAAAACCCAAGTGCAAACAGGACCATATACCTTTCAATGAGGCATTAGGAGCAACCCAGAGAAGGAAGAAAAGCACACAGGGCGGGAGATGACACGTAGCTTTAACATGAACTTTTCCATGAGGAGGAACTGAAGGGCAAGACAAAATCAAGGTACTTAGATATTTAGTGGTATAAAAGGTAATCCTTTTATTTTCCACCGTTTATATAAATGAACACCAACAGCACAACTGATCCAGTAGTCACTTCATCAAACCTGGTTTCAGACAGGGATTGAGAATCTTTAAGTGGATTCTCAACAGAATCTCTTTATTGGGGGGAGTGGGGGGGAAGTGGGGGAAGAAAGTAGTAGATTCATCTACCTGTTAATTTACTGAAATCCAAGTTGAATTGCCTAGCACAGACTTTACATAAGTCCATGAAAAAAAAAATGCCCTGATGCCCTCATAAATCTTTAAAAGCATCTCAAAAAATTAAAACTACCAAATCTCATATACTGAGTGTACATCTGGAATAAATTTAAATTAGTAATTATGTAAGGGAAGTATTTAGAGGCAGATGGTCTAGATCCAAAGGTAATATATTTCTTGGTTAACACTGTAGGCACAAAGAAAAAAAAAGTGAAAGAGAATAAGGAAACTAAATATTTTCCATATAAGTGTTAGAAGCAAATGATAAATTTGCTGAGTTGGGTTATATTGTTTTTAAGAGAACACTGTAACAGTCGACACACAGATGAACAACAGAAGAGCCTTGAAAATTTTTAAACCCAAAATATAGTTTTTTTGAGAGTTAGACAAAACCGAACAGACACAAGTGGCAACATTGGCAAACACACTGTGTGTATGTGTGTATATGTGTATATGTATGCATATGTACACATATAGAAAAAATGGGCCTTTTGGCATAATGAGACATAGACATTTGGTGAGAAGCTAAAATTAACAAAGAGAATTACAAGATTATGACTTGCATATAAATCCTCTAGCACACATTTAGAAGGGATAATGTTTAAGCAAATTAGTCATATTTTTAAAACTGAGAAGTATAGAGAATAAGCTATTCCAGACTTCCACACACACAAAAAATTATGCAAACACAAATTAAGAAAACCCAAATTGATTTGTAATTTTCAAGACCTAATTAAATCTGAAAGAGAAACTGAGAACTAAACTAGTGTATTTCATTGATTCCATGTAATTTTTTTTGCCTTATTTTAACCTCTCCTAAAATAGGAAAGCAGCTTACAGTGCATGGCAAGTCAGTTTAATTGATAGTATTTTCTCTTCTGTAGAAAAGAATGACTTTTCAAAAGAAAAATCAATGGCATACTAAATTCAATAGAATGATAGCAAATGATCCAAAGAAAACAGTGCAAACAGGACAAGTCTAGGTGAGACAAGCAACAAGGCAATCTCATCCTGTTAATGGATAAGAAGTGGATGTGGGGACAGTCAGGATCCTTCAGCTCAGTCAGTACACCTGAGTTGAGCAAGTATCACTTTTCAGGATTTTAGGATTTCTTTCCATTCACAAATAATTCAATATCCTAAAAATTGGATACCATAAAAATAAAACCCATCAAATATTTTACTGAATGCAATGTATACTAAATATGCCAAGTATAGACTATATACTAGGTACCAATTACATCCAAATCTCTGAAAGGAAGGACTCAAGCATTGTTGTTGTGTGTTTTTTCAAATCCCAGGTGATTCAGCTGTGCAGCCATGGTTGACAAGTAATCTAAAGCACAGACACATCACAAAAACTATTATTAAAACAAGAAAAAAATAAATACTGGTAATTTTCTTTCCCTTTTTTGTTACTATTCAAGATTAAATTATGCTAATAAAATTTTAGAGAAATTAATGAAGTACCTAAAAAGTCCTAAATGATAATTTAACATCTCAGTTTCAAATAAACAACCTAGATAATTAAGCTCTTGAAATCTGCCTTCACTTAAACCTATTTAAGTAAAATTATGGTCTTTTCATGAGTTGAAGTGCAAGAGAAAAAAGAAATTGAGAGACATGAAGAATTCTAGAAATGATCTGGTTCAATCCTCTGATTCTGAGGTGAGGAAAGTGAGGCCCTGGTCAATAACATTCTTAGAATGAATGGAAAGGAAGTTAAGCCACTAACAGGAGATGCTCTCCCTCTAATTGAAGCCAGTAAGTTTGTCAGGTTTCTTCCTTCAAAAGGGAAGAGGGAAATTAACAATATAACCAACTGATTTTTATTGTACACAAGTTCAAGGCCCAAGACCTTTGATATGAACCTAAGTCAATTTTTAAAAAAACTTCACAAAACAGAGGGTCTGTGGGAGGTGTACAGTTAAAATTTGTACTGACAAAGGGAACAGGCTTGAAATAAATTTAAAGAAGTCAGATTAGCAAGGCTAATATTGAGCCATTTCCTCTGTCTCCTAAGTATGTTATACAGAGCTACTTTTCAACACTGGCTCAGATTCTAAAGAGTCTCATTTTCTCAAAAGTCCGTTTTGTGGTTAATTACTTGCCTTCTGACTACTCTGGTGATAGCCAAGAAACAGGTAGAATGCACCTGTTGTTCTTGAGTTTCATCTGAGTTGGAGGCTGACATTCTATTCACTTCTAAAGAATGTTAATTGCTGATACCAGTATGACAGGTGCAATGAGTATTAAAATGATCAATGAAAACTCACTGAACAGTGAGGGAAATCATCTAGACTCTAGATTCTAGAGAACATGAGAAAATTCCTCAAGAGCTGTAACTTTAATTACTAATAATTGGTCTGGAATTCAACAATTTGACCCGTGAAATAGATTTTTAAAACAGAGCACAAATTTCTAAATTTCTACAATGGTACCCTGTCCATAGGAGGGGGGAAAAATAGTATGTATAATCCTGTTTTCCACATTACTATGGAGTCATTCACCACCCCTAACAGCCTCTCATGGATAATTTATCTTTTCTGAAGGCAATGTTCCTCTGCTCCAAATCCTTGCTGGTGTGGAGTCCTATCTATTTTGAGTTCTGAGTCACTTCCTTTCCCCCATTTGATGCTTCAAAACTTTCCTGTTTCTTTAGAATACTTTACACAGTGAAGCCAACTTCCATGAGCCCACCTACTTTCTATCCTCCCATTTTGCCTTTCTCTTTACTATCACCCAGCTGACTTGGGAGGGGGGAAGGGGAGAGAAATGTACTTGCTTATTACTTGAATACAGTGTATGCCATTCTTTTATCTGTTTGGAATATTTTTCATATTTCCATGTTTCCTAATTCAGTGACCTCTTCTATACCATATAATACGGTTCGTTAAACTTTAAAACATCCCTAGGATATCCTTGGCAATCATTTTTTTTTTCCTCATTATGTGGGAACTCAGGCACATAAAAGAATTTCTGATAAAATAGCAATTGAATTAGAAGATGTAAACTAAAAGACTGTAAAGGGGAAATTTTTCAGATAAAGAAAAAATTCTATCTTTGAGCATGTAACAAAGAATTTAAACCATTTTCCTTTTTTATTTTATATACATGGACTTTTTCCTTTTGTCCATTTTGTGACCTTTACTTAATCCTGAGTTTTTTCTTTTGTTTAAGGGCACCATTTCTCTAAGTTCCCTTTTCTTACAAGTGCCCCTCACCCCACAATCTCCTACTTCAGTTTTCAAAGCTTGGTCCCAGAACCAAGGACATCAGCATCACCTGGCAACTTCTTATAACTTCAAATTCTCAGATCCCACCCACTCAGACCTGAATTAGCAATGGGCGGAGGGGGGCAGCAATCTGTGTTTTAACAAGCCCTCCAGGTGATTCTGATCCATGCTAAAGTTACTGGTAATTGTCAGTGTCTGATCCATGGATGCCATGCCCTTGATTTAGCATTCTGTGGGGACTACTTGAGTCAAGTACTAAGATATTTCCTAGGCGTCTCCACCATTCAAGTTACCAGGCTAGATCCACAAGTGAACAAAGAGGAGAGCACTAGCCCCAGCCCAATTCTTTTATGAAGTCAAGTGAAAGGAGGGCTAAAGACAGCTTCAGCAAGCAGCAAGCTGTAACATGGCTACTGTCTCATCTACCTGTTGTAATTCCATCTGCCTGCACAGTCTCACCTGTTCTAATCAACTTTGAATTTTATTAGTTTACAATATGTGAGCTACCGTGTTTACATTTAAATGAAGGGAAAATAAATCTGTACTCTGCTGAAAGAAGTAAACTCAACTTTGTTTGATGACCCCTGTTTATTGCTTATGAAAGTTTGTAAGAAAAACTGAAGAGCAATTTTAATAAGTTCAATAAAGACAACCACCACAAAGAGTTTACTTAATACATTTATGAAAAGGAGATAAAATATCCTTGAGCACTTTGCAAAGCTTTCCAAAGAAGACTAACCTAGATGAACAGACACAAGTATGTGGGCATCCAGTGCAGAGTGATGTTCTGGGAAAAGCACACCATCAGAGTTTCTGAAGCTCTCCTGAGGTTAGGTTAACCAGTGGTTGGCAAACCGCAGCTTGAGAGCCACATGCGGCTCAAGAGCCACAGTTTGCCGCTCTGTTGACTATGGGTTTGCCGACCACTGGGTTAACCAGAAATTCTCAATCTCCACCGCTTATTAGAATTACCTGTGATGCTTTTCAAAAGTAATACCTTACTCTCTCCAATCTTACAATTCTCTACAATTAGCCTGGAGATCAATTAGCCTGAAGATCAACTTGTGTAGCTTTTTAAAATTCCCTGGATAGCCGAAACCGGTTTTGCTCAGTGGATAAAGCATGGGCCTGTGGACTGAAAGGTCCCAAGTTTGATTCCGGTCAAGGGCATGTACCTTGGTTGCAGGCACATCCCCAGTAGGGGGCGTGCAGGAGGCGGCTAATCGATGTCTCTCTCCCATCAATGTTTCTAACTTTCTATCCTTCTTCCTTCCTCACTGTAAAAAATCAATGAAGTGTATTTAAAAAAAAAAATTCCCTGGATAATTCTTATGTGCCCCAAGTTTACAAGCCACTATATTATTACAACCAGCTATAAAATTCTGAGATGTTAGAGATGGTCTTTACCTTAAGCATATGATGCAAGAACTATACTGCTCAAGATGCAAATGCTTGACCCACAGTAATAATTGTTTTGATCATTTAGAATAAGTTACCCAAATTAATCTCAGATCTTGACATGTAATTTTTGAGATAACAAACCATGCTTCTGCTATATTTATTAAGATTTTGAAATTAGTTCATGCTTTTTACTCAAAGACAATGTAAGTATGTAGGTTTGATTACACAGCTCACAAAGATTTTTCTTCCTCAAGAGGAGGAACAAGTTAAATTCTAGCTGTGCCAAAGTGCTCATTGTGTCCCCACTGCGTATATCCTGGTACATACAGCAGGCACCAAATACTGATACTGTTATATCTAATACAATATTCACTAACACTATGTTAAAATATCCAATCCTGGATACCCAAAATCATCCAAACCTGGACAACTCTTAAAGACTTGGCACTTCAAGATAAAGTAAACAGAGTTTAATCTGACATTTAGATGAAATAGGTATATGAGTGTGTAGCCACTTACACAAAAACTGCAAAACAAAGTAGATAAAATATATCTAGTAATTCCTCTAACAGAGACTAACATTCACTCAAAAGAACATTAAGGATAATAATTTTTATATTTTTATGTATCAACTCCTATTCCCAAAGACTTTTCTTCCCTCTTCTTGTCAGTTTAGAATAAAAACTATATCTAATAATTAAAAGATTTTTAAATAAGATGAAAATATGGAAATTCCTATAGCCAGAATGATGCCACAAAACAAAGTTAATTCTGGCTCTACACTGCAATATATAAAGTGTCCATAAAGGTGTTACATTTAAATTATGGTATGTTTCCATTGTAACCCAGACACAAAAAGACTTGAAGGCTTGAAAAAAAATCAACTTTTTTCTCCAATTGCAAAAGAAGTGTGAAGGGAAAGTTAGAGAACAGAATTACATCCAACCCAAGAAGAAATGCTGGTACTTTCAAAGAACCCCAAACCATAATGTCATAAATAAAAGTCACTGATGCAGGCGATTCTGAGGCCAGTTCTATTCATAGAGCAGATCCTCAAATAAAAATCTTTCCTTCGACATCGTTTTGTTATAACATTAAAGAAATGCCATAAGAACTTAACTCTTGGAACTTAACTATGCTTATGTCAATTCGCTTATGGCAGTGATCGGCAAACCACGGCTCGCAAGCTATATGTGGCTCTTTGGCCCCTTGAGTGTGGCTCTTCCACAAAATACCATGGCCTGGGTGAGTCTATTTTGAAGAAGCGGTGTTAGAAGCAGTTTAAGTTTAAAAAATTTAGATCTCAAAAGAAATTTCTATCGTTGTTCTGTTGATATTTGGCTCTGTTGACTAACAAGTTTGCCGACCACTGGCCTATGGTAAAACTGGTTTTGTTTTATGTTCTTTTGCTGTTCCAAGTATCTATCCCCAACATTAAGTGAGAATTCACTATATTTAGATAGGGCCAGAAAAGAGTATTAGAACATACAACCATTTTATCCAACTGTATTCACATCCTCAAAAATAGTGTGCAAAACACCTTCCAAGTCATTAAAAACTCTCCTTAGAGCAACAACCCCCAATTTGACAAGCAGAAAAGAAAAAGTCCTCTTTTTTTTTAAAGTTTTGCCTTCTTTATCCTTTTTTGTTAATCCTAATGCTTGTCCATTTAGACAGAGTGAGCACAAAATGCTTACTCACAAAGATTTACACTGCAGGACAAATATTTTTTCTGAAAGACCAGATTCCACCTGTTTTAAGGAAATATACACCCATTTATCTAGTGCCCATTACTTGCTCTCTCTCTCCAACGTGTGTGCCATTGGTCAGCAAGCCTCGGCATCTACTAAACATCTCTAATTTCTGTTCCCACTTCCATATCCCAGCACCACTTCCCTTCCCAGCTTTCTTCTCCTCTTTCCTGCCCTTCCTCACCCTTTCAGTCTACACAGCTGATAAAGAAAGAGACACGTACTCTATCAACTCCACTTAATTCAGTAACCAGACTGGTTTACAATTTAAAGTGTATTCTCATATTTCTGGATATGGTAGTTTTTATTGAAACTTTACTGCTATAGATAAATGCTATAACATTTCACTGCATGAAAACATTAAAATATGAATGAATAATCAAAATTACAATGTTTGCTAATAATACAAAAGATAAATATAAAGCTGGTCTTTTACTGTTAAATAGCCTTAAAGAGTATTTTCCAAGGTATTCCCAGACTATTTCCTCACAGAAGAAAAGTTAACAAAAGAATTAATATAATAATCATCTCCTCAGGCTTTTTACAGGTAAGAGGAACTAACCATATATTAGACCTCTTCAGAATTAGCATGTGTTTTTAGAAACACATTCATGCATGTATTGTCTTAATTTGAAGAACTGATAATAAAAATAGCCAAATTTAACTACTTAAGCACAGTTGCAATGTTTTAATTTGAGGAACTAAGAGTAAAAATAACCAAATTTATCTAGTTAGGTGCAGTTAAAACAAACAAAAAACGTCTGGGAATTAACTAAAGAAAATTTCCCACCATTTGACATGAATTTTTAGCAGTACATTAAGAAATAACTTTCCCTTATTTTGAACAACTAGTACAGTGGTTCTCAACCTGTGGGTCACGCGACCCCTTTGGGGGTCAAACGACCCTTTTCACAGGGGTCGCCTAAGACCATCGGAAAATGCAGATATTTACATCACGATGCATAAAAGTAGCAAAATTTCATGGTTGGGGGTCACCACCACATGAGGAACTGTATGCAAGGGTCGCGGCCTTAGGAAGGTTGAAAACCACAGAACTAGTAGATGCTGGATAGGCATTTGGGATACAAAGATCACTGAGATTTGACCCCTACCATTGAAGAACCCTTTACAGACTTATTTCAAGACCCTTCTAACCCGAAATTTTCAAATTCTAAGTGTAAAAATAAAAGTAAAATATAAAGAATGAAACAAGAAGGAAAAAACTGCAAGCTCTGAAATAAAATGTGGCAGACAATTGAGGTAACATGACACTGTTAGCTCTTCTGAATTATCTGACATGCAAAGAGTTGTGACATTTAAGGAACTCCAAGCAGTGATACCTTCAAAAATGGCATTTCAATCATTGTTTAACAAGCATGAAAGGTAAAAGCTACAGGGGTAAATTCCCATCACATTATTTTTAAATGTACTATTTAAGTAATATGACTAAAATGTGAAGACATCTAAAAAACAAAAGCACTCTAACTTCAAGTTCACATAGGCTTTCCTGAAATGCATTAGAAGAACAGGTAACAAAAATGAAGAGTGATTAGATATCTAGTTATAATGGCTGGAAGCCTAATAATGGTTTTTATTTATTGGATACTTAAAATGACTCACGCTGTTCCAAATGCTTTCTACACAATAGCAGCCCTTCAAGATCTATGCTGTTATCTCAATTCTATAGGTAAGGAGACTGAGGTGTAGAGAAGTAACTAATTTTACGATCTACAACTAATGTGCAGGGAATTTCTAAGGGAGGCAATCTCACTCCCAAAAGCATAATGATCTTACCAATATGCCTTGCTCCCCTCAGTACTGCCTAAGGAAAGAATGCATTAAATAGAAATTAAAATTATGGAATTTAATTGGAATTTAATTGTAAAAGGCAAGGCCTAAAGAAGAGAACGCACACATACAAGCCCTCCTTTGAAGGCCTTTCTAAATATGGCTGCTCAGGCACAATATGTGAATTTGTTTTTTATCCAAAAGAAAAGCAATAAATAAATCTTCAACTACAAAAAATAAAAAACAAAAGCAATCCATTTTAATTAAATGCATGGAACAGTGGACCTATTGTTTTATCCACAATGTTATATCTTAACAATATATACAGTCCCATAAACCTTAATCTGAAATGTGTGAATTGTCGTCACCATCAACCCTGTAACAGTCAACCTATTATAAACAAGTAGCCGGGGCATGAAATTCATGCATGGGGCAGGTGTTCCTCAGCCAGGCCTGCACCCTGTCCAATCTGGGACCCCTCAAGAGATGTCCGACTGCCAGTTTAGGCCCAATCCTAAAATGGCAGTCGGACATCCCCCTTGCAATCAGAGATCACTGGCTCCTAACTGCTCACCTGCCTGCCTGATCACCCCTAACCACTCTGCCTGCCAGCCTACCTGCCCCCAACTGCCCTCCCTTGTCCTGATCACCCCTGCCTCCCCCTGCTAGCCCGCTTGCCCCAAACTGCTCCCCCTGCTTGCCTGATCCCCCCAACTGCCCTCTCCTCCTGGCCTGACCACCCCTAACTGCCTCTGCCTCAGCCCACCACCATGGTTTTGTCCAGAAAGTCTCTTTGTCTAATTAGCATATTACCCTTTTATTATTATAGATAGGCAATGAAATAGGCTAGAGCAGTGGTCGGCAAACTGCAGCTCACTAGCTGCAGTTTGCTGTTCTGTTGACTAATGAGTTTGCCGACCACTAGGCTACAGGCTTAATCACAAGGAACAACAACAGCATGCAATTATTGGAATCAAGAGTCTAGGTCAATGGTCAGCAAACTGATTAGTCAACAGAGTGCAAACTGCAGCTTGCGAGCTGCAGTTTGCTGACCACTGGCTAGAACATCAACTCATTTCCACAAGTCAGATAATCAAGTCATAGCCTGTAAGTGATCATGATAACTCTTTAGAATAAATATAACCAGCAAGGTTGTGTACATTACTTGATGACGATGATGATGATGACGATGATGATGATGGTAATGGTGATGATGACGGTATTTATAATCAATTATCTCACAATCTTACTGGGTAGACATTAGTAACTATTCCCATTTTAAGAAAGGAAACAGGCTAAAAGGTTAAGCATTAGCTAGTAAACTAGAGGACTTGAACTTTACTATTAAAATATAATCTTTATAAATTCTAACAAATCAAATCACCAAAATTTTATTTGGAGGAAAAAGCAAAGAAAGTCTGACAATAAAATATTGGGTGAAGCTTTTGTCCTAATAATGTAAATGTAAGAATAGGCATAAAACTCCAAGGTAACTAGGAAGGGCAGAAGGAGAAAAGCAGCAAGAAGCAGACACACTGGGCACCTCCCTAGATAGGGACTTCATACCTCTTGGAAGCATTACCACTTAGCACTAATTTTACCAAGTCTCATAACATTGCTCAATCCCATCATGACAGCTGCATGTATGATCACTGGCTTTCCACACACCCCTTTCATAAGCTGAACCCTCTGCTCTGTATCTATCAGTATTTACCAACTCTTATGGAGACCATCCTGCTGGTAAAATTCCAGTTACACAGCAGCATGCTGTGTTTGAAAGGGGGCCTATCAGGTCAGCATGCAGAATATCTATTTGCAACAAATGGCTGAGCATGTCATGTATGAAAGGAAAGCCAAAACATAGTGGCCAAAATAGAGCCCCCAAACATTTCAAAGGTCAGATATACTCCAAAACACTGAAAATGATTTTTCATCAATATGTATCTCTCTCTCTCTCTCTCTCTCTCACACACACACACACACACACACACACACACACACGACTAATTTACCCTAAAGCAAACTAACATATAGGAGTTATAAAATGAGCTGATAAATTGGTAGACTAATTCAGATTCTCCTAGAACTTACACTCCCTCCGGTTAGAGCTTCACTAATTCTCACCAAATACAGCTTTGAATCAATCAGAAAAAGAGGAGCGGGACACTGGAGATAGCCTGGGAGAAAGACTTGTATTTTCATTTCTAAGTGATTTTTCAAGTAAGGCCAAACTGTTTACAATAACATTTCAAATTAGCAATCCCTCACAAATTCCCTCCAAATGCAAAAAAAAAAAAATGGATTTTCAAAGCAGTTTCTTATATAAAAAAGAACCTTGTAATAGGAAAAATATTTCCACTAATATTTCTGCAAATAATTAGTCAAATAACAATCAATTACATGTTCAATGTAATAAAGTTTGCAAAGATTGAAAAGGATTTAAGACATTTATACTACAATAATTTTAGTTTCAAACCATCCAAATATTTTTGATGCAAAAATTGCAAATTTAGCCAAGGCAAGGGTTCAATCAACCTGAGAAGACAAACTTCATTTAATAGATCCTCTTTCCTTGGTTTTAAGCCAAAACAGAAATTTCTCAATAATGTGCAGAGTCTTCTTTAAAAGAATAGACTATATAGAAGCTTTGCTTTGCTTGTAACCCCTAGCTATGACACCACTCATGTCATCTATAACAATAAAAGAGTAATATGCTAATTAGACCAGGCAGCCAAACGACCTTCTGTACATCCTTCTGGACGACCTTCTGCATGAAGCCGCAGTGGCAAGGGCCGAGCCCCTTGCATGAATTTTGGGCATCGGGCCTCTAGTTTCTCAATAAACAAAAAGCAAGAGACAGGGCATGTTCCTTAGGACCTGTCACAAAATTATTACAAAGAATGACAGGTCAGTGTTTTAATGTGCCAAACAAGCCTAATAAATGCTCTTAAAGTACAAAATGAGAGAGGAAAAAAGCAACATTAAGGTCCCTGGGGCAGTCTGGATGCTGAATCATACAAGGAGGAGAGGTGGGATACAAACAAAGAGATTCAGAAATGTGGAACTGCTTTCAATGGGGTCATTCACAGAGCCCGGAGCAGGGCATGGTGTTCATCAGTGATATGGTTCCCACACTCACTGGGCCAGGGGGAGAATGAGATGCAGAGCTGAAGGAGGCTTAAGAAGAATAAGCAGAAGAGAGAAAAAGTTTCACATTCTAATGGCTTCTAAGCTACAGCCATCTCAGAGAAGGGGTCTCCTCAAGTTTCCCCCACCATACATTCTCCCGTCATTTTGAGGTCTCGGCCTCACTTTACATAAGTTAGCAGAGTAAATGATCTTCTTAAAAGATGCATAAATATTGTGGGCAAAAACATTAATAATTATCTTTAAATATTATTCTTTATTAGAAAAATGGTAATTCCCAAACAACTTACTTTGATCTGTTTTATAGAGTCATCATGACATTCACCTATTTTCTTTAGGCTCACAATTTGTATGCAACAGTCTTATAATACAAATGAAAATTATAGTATTATTATAGGATTAATACGAAAGTTCTTTAGACTCTAAGCACGTTTCCCTATAGAAAACAAATTAGTTTCAAATTATCAATGTATTTGAATTAGAAAATTCTTCTATAAAGAGTTTCAGGACTACCAAAAGCACCTAACTAGACATCTTTAAGCTTTAGGAAAACAATAAAATGTAAAAGAAAAATCATCACACTTGAGGTGATGCCAGAGTCAGTCAAGGTTCTAGTCAGTAATTATCATCAGGTTGTGTGTTAGGTGATAAGGGCGCGGGGGGGGGGGGGGGGGCGGTTTAGGGTACTGTTTCCTGTCACAACTGAGTTCATAGTCTAATTCAAGGGCTAAGGAAAGGTCTGCATATATATATAGCCAGACTGTTTTATGCAGGGGTACCTCTACCTGCTCCCCCAGAAATGCAGAGAAAGGTCAGGATGAAACACAGTGGTCCGGGAGGGCGACTGGAGGAGACAGACTAGAGCCTTAAAGGAAGTACTGTGTTTGTTTTGGCTGAAAGATTTTACAGAGAGCAGAGAAATGGCCCAGATAAAAAGATGGCATGTGTGGGCAGGAAGGAAAGCTGCACTGCCAGCACCACAGCCCAGACAAGGATATGAAAATAATGGGAGAGACCTGCAGCTGCCCACTATTAATTCCTGACTTTAAGCAAAGGCAAGAATTCATATTGATTGCTAAGATTTTTTTCCCCCTAACAATCAGCTCTTTGTCTAGGATGCCATAGGTAGAATGCAGCCTTCCAGTGAGAATAAACTATGACCTTTTGTGGCCCCTTCAAGACCTATGATTCATGTTTCATGGAAAATATTGAGAAATAGTCCATTAGAATGAATCTGCTTTCACAGCATATCGTATGTTTCCTGTGTTTTTCTTCCTTCATTATCACCAAGGACATTCCCATAAAAACAAAATCTTGTTTTTTTCCCCCCAGAGTAACCATTTTGTAATATTGATTTGCTTTGAATTTCCAGACTGCTTTTCCATGACATCACAAGGAGCTTCATAGGTCTTTCTTGTGATGCTATAAATGTTCTACAGAAAAGATTATTAGGGAAACAAATTCAACTACAAGCTTAAAGGGGTTAACATTATACGTGTAATTTCAAAGTTTCCAGGAAGGTCCCAAACCAAGTCCACTCCCTAACCCTATCTCCCTACCATCAATCCCAAACCTGCTGACTAGTGTTGAAATAGCAAAATTCTCCAGCTGACAGTTCCAACCATGGTGTAAACAACAGGTATGACTTCAAAGTTTCCAGGAAGGCACCACTACCAACTACCCCACCACCACCACCAAAAACACTTCCTTACCTACTGGCTGATGTGGAAAGAGCATCAGTAGAGCTTTGCTTTCTTAACTTTAATCTCTAGTAAAATGTAAATGCTTCTTTCAGGAGTTTCCATTACAATATGACTGCATTTCTAATCTTTTCCTAATAGGTTTTTTTAAGGCAGGCCAGAAAAGATTGCCTCCCACTGTCCTAGTCCTCTCCCATGTGTCCCTTCTCTTCCAGCAGCTGGAAGTCCCAGCTGAAAGCTCAGCCCATCCCAACTCTGGGCCCAATCCTGACTTGGGGCAGAAATAATTTAAGGAGTTCTAAATCAATACTCCCAGTATCACACCGCTTGCTCTGACTCTGATAAAGACCCAGTCTTCACCATCTACCATTGCTCTGCAAACCATCTCTATCTCAATCTGGCTATCAGTACCCATCCTGGTATCCTGCCCAGAATCCTGTTATTCCAGGAATAGGAACCCACCTTGTCTTGTCATGTGGCCAAGGAGACCTACTATTTGAGTTCATGCTTCCATGTACTGAGCAATAAAGATCTCAAACTCTAGAGTCAGGCTCTACACTGCCTCTTTCCAGCTATGTGACGTCACCTGTGTGAATTAATCGCTACAGGCTTCATGTGTACCTATCAACCCATTAAATATGATTAAATACATAGCATAGTGTAAGAGCTGAATAAATATTAACAATGTTAGGGATGTTACAGCGAAAGGATAACATAACTTGTGTTAGAATTTGTAAATATACTGTCTATTTCCAAATTCTGTGTTGTTATGCCCTACCCTCCTAGAGTCAAGGGTTCACTAACTCACAGGGGAGTTAGTCAAATGAAGGCTTTCGGGGGTAGGGATGCTGAGTTATACAGTTATACATTAGAGGCAATCCATTAGTCTGGACTCAAAGTTCCAGATTTTACAGTTCATCCAGCGCTTCCCAAGCCCTGATAAACCATGTGATTCCAGGTCCTAGTCCCTCGCATCTTGTCCTGTGTCATTTCAATTAATTGGCCCAGCTACCACTATGCCCAAAATAAAGATAACCATAGCATGGGGTTTTCAGAAGAGAACAAAGAATAGGAAGGCTGGGAAAGCCAAAGATAAATGGCTTTAGTCAAAGGCATTTTTGAAATCACTGGAAGGGGTGTTAGTGTCACTTATCTCCAAGTATCATCATGAATAAATACAAAGCTCCCATTGTGAATGGAGCAACATACTTGCAACATTCCCTACAGAGTACACCAGTTACTGACATGGACTTACACAAAAAGTGGGGGAGAGGCTAAGTAGACGAATAAACACACACACACACACACACACACACACACACACACATTAGGCTTGAAACTTAAAAATACACTCATTTCTCAAAAAAAAAAAATTTCCTAAATTTGTATTTATATAAGTACAAAAACAAGTAGTGAACTTACAGAGCAGGATGCTCCTTTATGGAAAGCAATAGAAAAATCAACCTTTTCCATGTAACTCATTATAGAAAACCAAACAAAGGACATTTCCCCTCATTTGTTATTATAAATGATAAGCAAGTACAGGTATTAAAAACAGGCCCTAGGATCAGTGGGTTGGGCACTGTCCAATGCACCAAAAGGTTGCCAGTTCAATTCCTAGTCAGGGTACATGCCCAGAGGCAGGCAGGAGGCAACCAATTGATGTGTTTCTCTCACATTGATGTTTTGCTCTCACATGAGTTTCTCTCTCTCCCTTTCCCTTCCTCTTTCTCTAAAAATCAATTAAAAATATTTTAACAAATAAAAATAAGCCCTAAGATCAGACTGCAGTCCAATCAATAACTTAATAATGAACTCAATTATATGTCAATTTACCATACATCCAATCACTGCCAAAAATAGCCATCACGAATAGTGCTCCCCAACACAAGGTTTACAGGTTAATACAGATTTGGACTGATCTTTATGGATCAGAGTATCTAAGTATTCTTTCCAAAGTGAATTACAGAGAAGAGACAGTTGTATTATACAAACTAGAAATTAACTGAAATGCCCAACAAGCTGTACCCAAAAAAAACTACATCCCAGGAGGCTCTCTAGTTGATGCTATTTTGGAATAAGACGTTGGAAATCCTGGAAGGGGGTATTTTGTATATGGGAGGGCCAGGAATTATTGGAGGTAGAGTGTAGAAGGTGATGGGCAGCTTAAATGGCCCTGAAATATTCCTACTTGCTGGTAGGCAACCTTGTCTAAACCTTTTTCTTGAGTGGGCTGAAACTAGTATTGCCTCTTGCCCTCTACCTGCTACTGTGATGAAGCTAGCTGCAAGAATGTAAGTGTCCCATGGAGAGCCACTTAGCAAAACACTGAGGGGTGCCTCCTGCCGATACCCTGCAAAAAACTAAATCTTGCCAATAACCACCCGAGCAAGCCTGAAAAAAGGCTGACATGCTGTAAAATGACTGCAGCTCTAGGCCATACCTGAATTTTAACATTTTGAAAGGCCAGAGCCATAGGACACAGCTAAGCCATGCTCAAATTCCTGACCCACAGAAACTGTAAGATAATAAATGTTGTTTTAAGCCACCAAATTTGGGAGTACTCTGTTAATAGCTATCTGATAATAAATGATGAGTCATTAATAAAATATTACCTATAAAACCATCATTTGGATATCATCACAATATATATGTAAAACTTTTATTTAATTTGAAAAAGTTCTTCCTATTCTCAATTGGAATTTTTCATAATATATAAAACCCTGAAAGCTTTCCCAAGTTAAAATAATGCATTTAAGGGTCAATACAATACTAGAGGTATTTAACTCTATTTTATATCAGCATCTACATCAGCATAAAGGAGTACCTATTTGACAGAAAAAAAAATTTTTTAATTCCAAGATAAGTTTTACTTCTAGAAAAATCATAGGTAGACACAGAGAAACACTCCACTTTATCAAAATAATAAAGAAAAACTCCTTTGATTAGAAGCCTTCCAAAAAAAAAAATCTCTTACCTTGAATGCACTGAAGTGTTCCATCCTCTGCTCTTATTGTAAAAGTCTCACCTGGATTAACTTGAACAAGAATAACCTGCCAAAATAACACATGAATTTCAATTTAATACTAGAACATCTGGGATTTCTCTAACAGTTGTATTACCTAAATTTATGTTCTAGACAGGAAGTATGTGGCACAGAATCTTGTATAAACACAAAATTTAGGATATGTCTCAGACCTGGTTCAAATGTGAGGAGACTAAGCATATGCATTTGAATTTAGCTAAGTGAATTCTCCAGGGTTGCTTATGATGCTATGTGACTCAAAAATCTCAATTTTAAGATATGGTTTCCTCTCACAAAATTCCTCTTATTCTTACACTAATTCAGAAATGGGAATTAAAAAATTAAAAGACCAGAAACCATACTTATAAAGGAAAACAGCACAGAGAAATGAAGTTCTGACCTAAAACTGTTGCATAATATTCCCATGCGTCTATTACTGACATGGGGTATGTGACTTTATTTTGTAACAACAGAAAGCAACTTACTAAAAAATGTTTGGAAAAAGCATCTGTTTATAGGATCTGGAAATAATAATGAATAATAATTTATTTAATAAAATAAGTAAATAAATAAATATTACAAGTCATTTCCACCAAACACTCCAATTTTTAAATCTATTACCTAAACGTCAGTGTTTTGGTTATTTGAACATAAATATTTAATATTAGAAGACAACTTCTAAAAGACTGGACCGTGCATGGCAAAGGCAAAGTATGTTTTCAAGAGCCTCAGAGTTTTAGTTCTAATCTAATGTGGTTCCTCTTTAGATAAAAAGAGAAAAAGTCACTAATTTTTATATAAATACAAATTAAAGGACATAACCCATGCTTAAAAACTGTGGTTAAAAATCATGTGCAAGGTTGACACTAATAAAATAATTACTATATATTTTTAGAAATTGGAAAGATGTTAGTGTCATTCATCATAGTCCTTGAAGCAAGCCTTGTTCTTCTCTGCTTGGAAACCATCAACGTACTGTTCCCCTGCCTGTGATGCTCTTCCTGTATCCCTTAATCTCTGCCCAGTACTCATTCATCTTACTCTTTCCCCAGCTAACACCTATACCACCTCATCCTTGTGAGCCTAAGAAATGGCATTCTGACTCTCAGGAAAGGTCAGGTGCCCAACAATATGTACTAAAAAAAACACGCGCAGAAAAAAACAACTCCACTTCTCCTTTCTAAAATTTATAATTGCAATTACTTAATTAAGCAATTATGTTAGTGTCTATCTTTCCCTCTTTAATCTAGGCTCTAAAATCATAAGATCACAAAAATAAGTGTTCAAATCTATGCCGATACAGAATAAGTGCCCAACAACTATTTTTAGTGACTGAGAGATGTAAAACATAAGGAAAACCACCTTATTCACTTATAAATTAAGCTTTCTTTACATGTACTTTAAAAAGTCAACTTTTTAAATAATTCACTTATAAATTAAGCTTTCTTTACATGTACTTTAAAAAGTCAACTTTTTTCACTATATAAAGCACATGTAGTATCCTAACATCTGTTTTGCAAATTTAACTTACCTGTTTTGTAAATTTATTGAGAAAAAAACATTCCACCTTTAAAAACTAAACCTTTAATACCTGTGCATTATGATTCTTCTAATAATTCACCACAACAGACACTACTGGCATATTAAAAATGTTCAATATGAGGAAATACATTAACTGGAGAAAACAGGGTCACTCGGCAAAAAATAATACAAACTTCATCCCTGGAGCTTCTTATTACCTTGAATTATAAGAGTTATTTCAACATGATCTATTTTTTCCGTACCATAACTGCATCAATAATCTTTCAGTCCTGCCCTAACCGGTTTGGCTCAGTGGATAGAGTGTCGGCCTGCAGACTCAAGAGTCCCAGGTTCGATTCTGGTCAAGGACATGTACCTTGGTTACGGGCACATCCCCAGTAGAGAGTGTGCAAGAGGCAGCTGATCAATGTTTCTCTATTATCGATGTTTCTAACTCTCTATCTCTCTCCCTTCCTCTCTGTAAAAAATCAATAAGATATACTTAAAAAAAAAAGAGTAAAGCCTTTTAAAAAAAATGATCTTTCAGTCCTAAATATTCAAAACTCTCACCAATGTAATAAGCACATTGTGCCATTTTAAGAACGGAAAAGGAAATTTCTTAGTGTCTACAGAATGACTAAAGCATTTCAATTGCTCTCTTGAAAGTGAGCTTTTTATTTTATTTTATGTGTGTGTGTGTGTGTGTGTGTGTGTGTGTGTGTGAGATTTTACTGGGCTTTGTTTACTTTTAATTTAAATTCTTTATTGTTTGAAGTATTACATACATCTCCTTTTTCCCCCACTGACCTCTCCCTGTCTGCCCCCACCCCCCACTACATGCCCTCTCCCCCCATCCCTGTCTGTGTCCATTGGTTATGCTCATATGCATGCACACAAGTCCTTTGGTTGATCTCTTACCCCCTCACCCCCCACCTTCCCTCATAGGTTAGACAGTCTGTTCGACGCTTCTATGACTCTGGTTCTACTTTTGTTCATCAGTTTATGTTGTTCATTATATTCCACAAATGAGGGAGATCATGTGATATTTATCTTTCTCTGACTGGCTTATTTCACTTAGCATAATGCTCTCCAGTTCCTTACATGCTGTTGCAAATGGTAAAAAGTCCTTGAAAGTGAGCTTTTTAAAGTCATTCCTAACATGAAAACAGTTGTGATTTAACTTTATATAAACATTGAACATAACTCGACTATAATGGAATGAAACAATACTTCAAGAAATTTTTTATGCCTTTTCAAAAGTAAACAGGCAAATTCTAACATCACTGTAATAGAGCAGAAACCACCTGCTTGGTGTTTATACCTTTAGGAAGATGCCTATAATATATGCCTGTAAAATTAATTAGTTGGGGGAGAGGGGGAGAATTGCTGGATAGCAAGACTATGTTCCAGATATTCTTTGACAATCCCAAGTTCATATGTCAGAGTAGTCCTGAATGCTGATTCTAAAAGTACAATTCACCAGTATTATCGAAAGTCCCAGGCACAAAAAGCAATTGCTGAATTGGGGTATGGGGTACCAGATTCTGTCACACCATGTGTTTATCATATTGCATAAAAATTGTCTATAATGGTTTCCTGACACCAGACCACATTCAAAGATGCATCCAGCCACCGAAAGTCATTTATGTCTTCCCTTCTTGCTTCTGTTAAGGCCAATTCTAGACCCCCATCCCACTTCTTCAGGGAGAAAGATCATAGGTAAAGGGCTTTTAAGCATCCCACTAAATAAAATATCTCCTTTCAAATGCTTAGTTCCTGTAATTTTCCCTGCTACTGGGTTGCTATGGCAACCAGATTATAATCTACCAAGTTACCTCAGAAACCAGGCAAATCTCCTGTGTCCCAATATCGATTTTTCTTAGTAAGAGCCAAAGTCATTATTTGAACAAACCATATTCATTTGGCACTGAGATATTTTAAATGAAAGCATTTTGCTTTACTGTGGCAGACTGACCTCCTTGCTGTTTTCACTGTCAATAAAGGAGAGATAAAAATAAAAATTTGACACATACCAGACCAATGATCTCTCCCTGAAAACAGACATGAATGAGAAGGCAGCAGAGAGCCTTACATCACTAAACCTTGAGGAGCATGAGTCACACCCTGTCAGGCTCCCTGGTACCTAAACTTCTACATCATACAAGCCAGTCTCTCTCTGTGTCTCTCTGTCTCTGTCTCCCCCCTTCCCTTCTTCTTTCTCACCACAAAGCAGACATAACTGTCGCAAGTCCTTTTAAATACAGAATATGAAGCATAACATCACAGTCCAAACCTCATCATTTTTTGTCCACTCACTAAGCATTTTCTGCTTTTCCAATGTCAGCATTAAAACAATTCATGCTGTGTTCTGTGTCTTGTCAGAGGGAAAAAGGAAAAAAGGCAGATTTTAACCACTGATAGATTTTTGCCCCATAAATGTTAAAATAGAATCATGTTAATCAAATGTTACTATTGCTTCATTGGTTCTGTTTCAAATCTCTTAGTGCTACATGAACCGAGCAGCCCGAAATAACCAAAGGCAGTTTATCAGGCTTAATGAAAAATAAGTGACCACTTTTCCAAAGTCTAAAGAAACAACAAAATAAGATGTAGGATTAATATAATTGAGCAAAAGGCCAAACACAGCATCCTGGAAAAGCTTTAATCAGCAAGACAACCGAAACCAGTGTAACAGATCTTTCCTTAAAAGTAAGCCTGAATCGGCCCTGGCCAGGAGGTTCAGTTGGTTGGACGTCATCCCGTATACCTAAAGGATTTGGGTTCAGTCCCAGGTTAGAGTGCATACCTAGGTTGTAGTTTGGTCCCAGTCAGTCACACATCAATGTTTCTCACAAGCCATGCCCACCAGCCAAACAGGAACTAGTATGCAAATTAACCCAACCAAGATGGATGTGGCCACGAAGAGAGCAGGAAGCTTACGTTTCCTTGGCAATGGAGGAAGCTAAGCTTTCCACCTGCCCTGGCCTGCCTTGGCCTCCGCTTAAGGCTACAAAGTTTCAATTATAGAAGATAAATAAATCCCAACAAAAATGGCAGCAGCCATGGAACTGGAGAGAGCAGGAGGCTTGAGTTGCCCCCGGTGATGGAGGAAGCCAAGCTCACACAGCCCTGGCCTGCCTTGGCCTCTGCTATAAAGTTTCAATTATGGAAGATAAATAAATCACAACAAAAATGGCTACAGCCACAGAGCAAGCAGGCTTGGCTCTGCTCAAGGCTACAAAGTTCCAATTATAGAAGATAAATAAATACCAGATACCAGGGCTCCACTTGGGTTGCTGGAGGGCATGGCTGGCCTGCAAACCACCACAGACTCCTCTCCCAGGCCGACCCCACTCTAAGGGAACACCCATCCTGATCCAGGACACTCTTCAGGGCAAATCAGCTGGCCCCCACCCGTGCACCAGGCCTCTATCCATCTAATAAAAGAGTGATATGCAAATTGACCATCCCTCCAACACACAAGATGGATGCCCCCATGTGAACACAAGATGGCCACCACAAGATGGCTAGCAGGGGAGGGCAGTTAGGAGGAACTAGACCTGCAAGGGAGGGCAGCTGTAGGTGATCAGGTCAAGAGGGGAGAACAGTTATGGGGGACCAGGCCTGCAAGGGAGGGCAGTTGGGGGCAATCAAGCCTGCAGGGGAGGGCAGTTAGGGGTGACCAGGCCAGCAGAGGAGGGAAGTTGGGGCAACAGTCCTTTAGGAAAGGCCAGTTGGGGGGGACCCAGGCCTGCAGGGGAGAGCAGTAGGGGGAAGCCAAGTCTGCAGGGGAGGGCAGTTAGGGGTGACCAGGCCTGCAGGGGAGGGCAGTAGGGGCAAACAGGCTGGCAGAGGAGCAATTAGGGGGTGATCAGGCTGGCAGGCAGAAGCGGCTAGGGACAATCAGGAAGGCAAGCAGACCAGCAGTTAGGAGCCAGCAGTCCTGGATTGTGAGAGAGGTCCCAGATTGCAGAGGGTGCAGGCTGGGCTGAGGGACACACACACCCCTTCTGTGCATGAGTTTTGTGCACCAGACCTCTAGTATGTACACACACACCACACACACACACACACACACACACACACACACACACACTGAGTGGCCAGATTATTATTTTTCAGAGATCATAATAATCTGCCCACTCAGTGTATTCTCGAGTACAGATTTTTTTGTTGTTGTTGTTGTTAGTCATTCTAAATCTGTTTCTTAATAGAAGAGGAAAAGAAAAACTACTTTTGCGATTTAAATTTGGGGCAGCTGATTAACCAGAAGATCAATTTATGCCTCAAATAAAAATTACCAGCCACCTGACTAAATAAGCACTGTCATGTACGTAGCCATCACAAAACCTTCTGCTGGGACAATAGTACTAACTGACAGAAGATAAAATGTTACATTTTCAACATTCTGAAAGTTAGACCCAATATCCACATAATTGAGATATAAGCTATGATAGGAGAGGAGATAGCATTTCACTTTTGGAGCTTTTTGCAACTTGCCAAACTCTGTGAGGTGTTTTACTCTCAACTGTTTCATGTATAAATGAATACTTCTCACTTGGAGGAAGCATTTAGGATCACCCAACATACTTTTAGTGGAAAAAGTGATACAACCTAAAAACTGCAGAATTCCACTTGAGGAAAGATTCTATCCAGGAACATCCAATACCTTTTAAGAAGTGATCTTTGACTATCTGAGAGGAATAGTAGCACCTTTTTGCGCACTCGCTCTCTCTCTCTCTCTCCCGCCCTCCCCCCAATTCTGGAACTCCAGAGAAACCCTGGAGAGCTCAACCCAGGCTCTAAGGGACCCAAACCACCTAACACAGAACTTTGAGACCCTAGTCTCTGGCTTCTATGTCACAGACCACAGTGGCCTCAAGAGATACATCATTTGTCTTCTCCAATTCAAGAAAAGAAGCTTCAGATGACTCACAGCACTTACCTTTGTGGTAATAATATGATACAAAGAAAATGTCCCAAGATTTAAAATGTGAACAGGTAAAATAGAAAAGTAATAAAAGATGATGAGAAAATAATGATTGCTTCATCTGCTCACTTGTCCTACTTGAAGCCTGAATCCACAGTTGGCAGAAAAACAACACACAAGACCAGGAAGCCTCCAAAGGTACTTATACACTGGGCCAAGGCATGGCATGTAACAGCCTTCCTTGGTCAGCACCACTCACAAGATAAATGGTCTTGTTTTGTTTCTTCCTGGGCTTTAAAACTCATTCTGTTTAAAGCAAGAAGCAAGAATGTTCCAGTGCTCCACAATTTCTAATACTCTGATTTCCTCAAAGGATGGAAGGTACAAAAATTGTCCTCCTCAACAGATCATTTCAACTCCTATCAGGTCTTTTTCCATCAATGATTATATAAATAGCTATTAATTATGAACCTGCATGGTCTTTCACGAAGGTATTATTAACCAGATTTTACAGATGGGAAAACCTAGGCTTAAAGAGGATAAGTAACTTGTCTAAAGTCACAAACTACAAAATGACTAAGCTGCCCTGGACTCCAGCTCTGTCTGATCAAAATGCAAGCTATTCTCTTCTACACACAGCCTACCCCTCTGATGGGGGCAGGCTTCACACAGTCTATTCTCTATGAAGATACTTCAATAAACAGCTAGAAGAAGAGCAAGCATGTAACTGGGTCAGAGGCATGTCACCAAAATCTGAGACATTCTCTTCTAGGAAATCCAGGCTCACTCCCTGAGCCAGAACTCCACACTCCCACTATGGCAGTTAAGTGGTAAGGAATCCCACAACAATAAACAGTTGTTTTTATATTGGGCAGGATTTATTCTCATAAAGTCTTTTCAGTGCTTGAAGTCCCTCAGAATCCTTAGAAGAAGCAATGAGCTAACCACTTGATTAACATAATCACTAGATGCCATTTCTCATGACCCAATAGGAGGCAAAAGAAAGTAAGAGATGACTCCACATAAGATTGAATCTGTATTTTCTATGCCTCCCAAAAGTCACCTGTCAGTAACCAAAAATGCAGGAATGCACTAGTAGGTAAACCAAAGACAAAGAAATCAGATGAACCAAAGAGGACATTTTTATATACTGAAGTTACAGCATTGCCTGTTGAAAATATATAGACTCAAGAGTTCAATAACTACACTTCATGAAATAAGTGTCTTTAGACGAATTACTACATTACAGTCTTAATTGAGCAAATATTAGTAAGTGCCAGAATGGGTCTGGAATTCCTCTAAGCATTGAGAATAGAACCTTAGAAAACACAAAGTTCTGCCCAACTCAAGCTAAGAAATGGAACTTGCATGGGATAAGGCTGGGAGGGAATCATTTAAATAAAAATAAAGCATTTCCAGATAGTAGTAAGGGCTATAAAGAAAATACAATGGCATCTTGTAAAAATTGTACATTTCTACTCCCTTTAATTGTATACTGCCTAGAATAAAGAGGTAACATTACAAAAAGAGCTGTGTTTGCTAAGAATAAAAATATAGCATTAACTTAAATGGAAAAAATGCAAAATGTAATATAGATGACCAAAACTAGGTTAAAAGCCTCTTTTAAGGGAACCACAAATGCCAGAGTCTAAAGTTTCAACTACAGGACTTTTAAGATAAAACCAAGAATATAAAAGACCAAAATTCCATGTTAGCCTAAGTATAGTTTTCCCCTGGCTAACAGCTACCAAATATCCTTATACATTTGAAGCACCATTATGTTTAAACCTTTTTATTTTATTAAATACATTATTCACATTTGTTGAATACCAAGAAATATAATTTTTCTTCCTTTAAAAACTATGTTCACACCCTGGTTGGCATTACTCAGTGGTTAGAGCATAGGACTGTAGATCCAGGGGTCAAAGGTTTGATTCCCAGTCAAGGATGAGTACCTGGGTTGCAGGTCATCCAGAATTTTGGAAGAAACCAATTGATGTGTTTCTCTCACATTGATGTTTCTCTCCCCTTCCTCCTTTGTTTCTCTCTCTTCCCTTCCTCCTTTCCACTCCCTCTTTAAAAAAAAAAAATCAATAGAAAAAAATATCGTCAGCTGAGGATTAACAACAGCAAAAACTTATGTCCCCTGAGAACAAATTTTGGTTCCTGTCATCACCCATTTCAGGGTGAATTCTTATAAAAACTATCCATCAAGTGAGGTATAAGCCTTTTCTAACCCTCAATTCCATCCATGTGCCCATGTTCCCAAACTTATAAGGAATCAATAGCTCGGGCTACGATTCACCTATCAGTCCTCCTTTGAATGTGCTTTGCACACTGAATCTAGAATGTCTCCTTCCATTTCGATACAGCTACCTCAGGTCTGGTTTTGATTGGCTGAGACAAAGCAACACAATCCATGCTGATGTGCTTCATTAATGCCACACAACTCTGGAAAGCTGTGCACTGAACCTAAGCAAACAGCTCTGTCAGAATCTCAAGGCCAGAGAAGAACATGTTTAACTGCCTATATCCCAATATTCTTCTATTTTTAAGACTCATTTCAATGTTGGCCATCTTACCCATTTAATATTGTTCTACTGCTAACATTATTCATTTAACACTGTTCTACCACTTAAGACATAATCAAGCAATAATGTGCCCATAAAGAATGTTCTCATCCTTATAACAGAAAATCAGTTCCCAATACTTTGTCATTAAATATTCTAGAATTAACAATTCTAATTATTATACTTTATATTAATTACTTAAAATTAATACTAATATTGTCTGTCATTTTGTGCCCAGTAATGTCAAACCAGAAGTAAATACAACTATGTAATATTCTAGGAATTTGGAATGATTTTGCAGGAGAGAAATATTTCCTACTTTATGCCATTTCAGAGTATATTATCACGATTCAGGCCTTGACTTTGCTTTGATTATTAAGCTTATTTAAATCAATTCTTAATGCAATAATTGAACCCTTGATTATTCAACGAAGATCTGTCAAGTAGTTATAATGTACTAGGCACTTTATTAAGCATGATATTTCTAAGATAAGAAAGATGAAATCCTACCCATTTGTGTGTTGGTTGAACAGTAGAAAATACAATTAAATGAAATAAAATGGGATTATTTGCCAGTAAGTGCTATGGAAACTGAAGAAATCAGGAAAACTTATAGTTGGGAGTAACATTTAAAATGGGACTGTGAGACTTCAATCAAATAAGCAGAAGAACAATTACACAAGCAAATACATGGAGGTCTGATGGTATAATGTGTTCAGAATTCAGATGTGCTAGAATTTCAATCTAATCTCATTTCAGTTTCATTTCCAAACTAATAATTTAAAAGTCAACTAAAATGCCTGAGATACACAGTGAGAGGAGTAAATTGGAAAGATCACATCCTAATAAATTTAATTTTAAAAAATAAAACAAGCCCTGGCTGGTTTGGCTCAGTAGATAGAGTGTTGGCCTTTGGATCGAAGGGTCCCAGGTTCAATTCTGGTCAAGGGTACATGCCTGGGTTGCGGGCTCGGTCCAATGTGCAAAAGGTAGCAATCAATGATTCCCTCTCATCATTGATGTTTCTATCTCTCACTTCTTCTCCCTTCCTCTCTGAAATCAATAAAAATATATTTAAAAAATAAATAAAACAAAAAAGAAAGACTATAGTTGAGTCCCAGCTCTGGTAGGTAAGACACTTAATCTATCAAACCAGATATTTTCTCAACTGAAAAAATAGATAATACCTACCCTATATGTGTGCTTAAGAAACAGAGCAACCCTATAGTCCTAGTACAAGGCCTTACACATAAATGTGCTCAATAAATAACTTTTATTCATATTTATTTTTCTTTAAATTTCTACCACTGGCAAATCTTAGTTTAAAACGTGGCCTCTCAGAGTATATATAAAGAAGAAATTTTACTGAATCTGCCATATTTCATGTTCTCAATAAGATCTAAAACTAGCCAATTCTCACCTCTGACCAAATTTTCTGTTTGGGAAACATTCTGGCTTTCACCGCCCAACTGATTCACATTCCAGGGTCTGTGCAGCTTCCGTGGATCCCAGCAACAACAGTGTCTTTGGAATCCATTCACAGAAGTTCTGAAATCTAAACCCTTTCTTTACATCTACAAAATGGTTTGAATTACTTGGAAACGCTTCTAATTAAGATTATAATAATGAAAGCCAGCAATAAAAAGTAATAAAATAACACCACAGTGTGTGGAAATTTCCTATTAAGTGCTCAGAACTCCAGGAGAGGACCTTTTCTGACCCATAAGCTGCCTTCTCAAAGCACACAGGAAGAATTAAACTTGGCCAGGGGCACCAGGCATTTGCCTTTACAAACACTTAAGCAACTAAGTTGAGAGGGTTATGCACCATACAATTCAGGAGGACAGAATTATACAGCTGGATGCTTAAGACCATTACAAAGTTTAAAGAAAAAGTCTAGATTTGGGGTTTCAAGGCAAACAGACTAAAAACACTCTTCAAAAATGTAACGCTTGAAGATTTTCCTTTCTACATTTTAGTCCTAGAGCTTTGTAAGCAACTGTTGGAAAGCTCCGTGCATTTATACTCAGTCTTGGAAGAATGACATCTCTGAGTGCATACACATGCTGACTTGTACAAATGAACGTATTATTCCAATTCTTCCCTCATTCTGCACCAAGTCCAAATTCAGGGCTGACACTAGTCTCTGCAGACGACGCAGGAAAAAAACGTGACAAAGATTTTCCAGCCAGTCCCTTCCCTCCACACATGCCCTCAGCACTTACAGGCAAACAGCCGATGCTGTGCATGGCTCTAATTCAGGTCCAGTTTATGCACCATGACATCAGCACAGTAGAAGGAGCCAAGTTTAAACTCCATCTGGGACACATAATGTCCAGGCACACTGTGACTTCTTTTGTTTATATACACTGACTAAATATGTCCTGGTGGTAAATGAACTAAGTCTTAAGATTGATTTCCCGAGGCCTCCAAAACAATATTCTGCACCCCTGAAGCAACTCCCTGTCTCTAGTTCCCTTTCCAAAGCTATTCGTGATTTTTAACAGAACTCTTGATTTTGAAATATATAATTAACATCTTGAGAAGAGTCAAAGTCCAAGAAGCCCTTCATCAATCTCAAAATAAAAGAAAAAAAAATAGGAAATGGCTAGCAAAATGGTGTGATATCACGGTTCATGGTACAAATACTGAGTGACACAATTCTGTGTCCCCAAGAACAGGAATACCCAGAGGTGAGAGATTTAAGAAATGCTCATACAGCAAAGTGGCTTCTTTTTTTTTTTTTTTTTCTCTCTCTCTCTCTCTTTCAGGACCAACTTGGATTTTTTCGTTTTTATTTTGGTATTACTTCAGAGAAAAAATTAGAAATGCAGAATGAAAAACAATTTTATAGGTTCAAGTCTTACAACAAGTTTTTAGATTTAAGACACAAAAACTGTGCCTCTGGGGTGATGTAATTCTTGAATGAAAATGAAATGCAGGATCTGGGAGGAAAAGAAGGCAGACAAAAAGGGCCCCTCCCAGTTCCCAGGGTGAGTCTCCCCAGGAGAGGAATGCCTGCTACCCTGTCTGCTCACCACCAGCTCAGCAGCTGCTGACCCCAAAGGGGACCAGTCCCCTGCTGCTAATCTCAGGAGACAACCATTCCCCAAGGAAAGAAAGGGAGCAGCTCCTGTGAGCTAGGCCTCAGATGACTTACTCCCAACTCCTCTCAACTCAACTGCTGCCTCCAGGCCTCAGACACTACCAGGACTGCTCAGTCTGCGCTTCCCAGAAGCTCCAGAGTCAGAATCTCTGCCACCTTCCCGAGCTAACATGAAGGTCATATTAACAAACAGGAATACTCTTTTTTGTGTGTGAACTCGACCACTTACTACTGGTCAGAACCCAGTCCCATGTCTCTCCAGACGGTTTACCTGCACAGGACAACAGAGATATGCCTAACCCAGCAACCCCACCCTACCTGAAAGGTAGGACATAAGTGGATTCAAATCCCAGTGCTGTAATTTGCCAGCTGTAAGTACTTAACCTTTCTGCCCTCTGGTTCTGTCTGTAAAAATGATCATTGCCTTGTAGGGTTATGATTCCTGGATGAAATGATGTACAGAAGTGCTTATCACCATTCCTAGCACCTCAGGCCCTCAAATAGTTACTGTTACTTCCCTCCACCATAGATGGAACAAAGAAATCAAAATATCAAACAGAAGCCATTCTTTGCAACAATTTAACTTACTGCCCACAAATAACCACTCAACTAAAAATTGAAAGCAAGCTTACAAAGTAACATTTGAGTTTGAGGTGAATGCCAAAAATTTATGTAGACACTGGGAATTCTTTCAGTGTCAAAAATCTAATCTTTAATATAACTTTTACAATGTTTTTAAGGCACTGAAATCTCTGGAAGAGTCAACCTTACAAATCTTTTATCCTCTACTTCCTCTTTGGTTTTAGAATAGCGGTTAGAAGATGAACTTCAGCCACTCTCCAAAGGAGCACACACATGGTGTGAGGCTGATCTTCAGGGTTCTCCTTACAGACTCCTTAAAGACCCAAGGCAGTTTGAAGTGGCACCATGTGAGAGGAAGACAATACAGTGGGAAAGCTATCAGTGCCTGACCATGAGCAAACCACTTTTAAAGACAAGAAAAGACTTCAAGAAGGAAACTGGATGTGAACATCCATCTATGAATGGATAATGACCTTTATTACACAACTCCATTCTCATTTGGTTTCCTAAGTCTTTAAAACAGATATTACTCATAGACAAGGGTATATGTAAGTCTAAGGTCTGATTTTCCATCTCAACAGTTAGAAGAAAAAAACTGTTACCATTTCTTTCTAATTCATATTATATTTACATGTTATATTAGTTTATTTTCAGTCATAACTAAAGTCACCAAGTAAATTATAGAGAAAAACAGTCATTCTATGAGGATATTTCTTATATGGCTTTTTTGCCAAGGTGATGAGAATTAAGATAGGTCTTAAGAGGACCCATTCTGACTACATCAATATAAAAAGCTTCTGTACAGTAAAGGAAACCACTTACAAAACAACAAGAAAGCCTACTGCATGGGAGAACATATTTGCTAATGTTATCACCAATAAGAATTTAATCTCCAACATTTACAGGGAACTCATACAACTTGACAAAAGGAAAATAAACAACCCATTCAAAAAATGGGCAATGGACCTAAATAAATACTTTTTGAAAGAAGACAAAAGGAAGGCCAAGAAGCATATGAAAACATGCTCAAAGTCACTAATCATCCAAGAGATGCAAATCAAAACGACAATGCGGTACCATCTCACACCTGTCAGAATGGCTACCATCAACAAATCAACAAGTGCTGATGAGGATGTGGAGAAAAAGGAACCCTCATGCACTGCTGGTGGGAATGCAGACTGGTGCAGAACAGTATGGAGTTTCAAAACTAAAATGGAACTCCCATTTGACCCAGTGATGCCACTTCTAGGAATATAACCAAAGAAACTAGAAACACCAATCAGAAAGGATATATATGCACCCCTATGTTCATAGCAGCACAATTTACAATGCCTAAAATTTGGAAACAGCCTACGTGCCCATTAGCAGATGAGTGGATTAAAAACCTGTGGCACATTTATACAATGGAATACTATGCTGTAGTAAAAAAGAAGGAATTCTTACCATTTCCAACAGCATGGATGGAACTGGAGAGCATTATGCTAAGCAAGATAAGCCAGTCAGATAAAGATAAGTATCACATGATCTTACTCATTTGTGGAATATAATGAACAATATGAACTGATGAACAAAAACAGATCCAGAGACAGAGAAGCATCAATCAGATCATCAAACTTCAGAGGGAAGGTAGGGGAGGGTGGGGGTAAGGGGAGAGATCAACCAAAGGACTTGTATGCATGCATATGAGCCTAACCAATGGACACAGACACCAGGAAAGTGGGGGGTGGGAGGACAATAGGGAGATAAGGACACATATGTAATAGCTTAATAAAGAAAACAAAAAAAAAGAGGGCCCATTCTATCAACACAGAACAATTAAACTGGTCAAATCAGAAAAAAATGAATGAGTTGTGTAACTCTGTCCCATTTAGCTACCAAGCAACTTCACTAACCAAAGCACATGTTTCAGTGTGCTATAGTTTCTCCCATGAACTCAAAGGACAACTCAACATTCCAATATAAAGCCCAAATAAACTTTTTTAGTAAAGTAACATGCTTCACTGATGAATTCTGAAAGATTATAACAACCACTCCTAAATATTAAAAGTCATGTAAGATAACTGGGTAACAGCACAAGTCCATTTCTTTCCAAATATAAATTTTTACTCATATAAATTATATAAATTGATATCCTTTTAAAAAAAAAATAATAGGACAGGAACCCTAAAGACAGCTTGACTGATATAAATAGTCTCTAGTCAACCTGCCCCCAAAATTAGACCTCCAGTTCTCTGCCATCTCCATTTACCTGCCCAATGATCTGCAAAGCAGAAACCCTGGCAAAGTAATTTTCTAAATGCAGACTGCCCATTTTATCCAAATGGACATCTACTATACTGCAAAAAGCAAAGGAATCAGCAACAAAGAGTGGATTCAGGAGAGGCAGGGTCAAATTAATTGCTCCAGTTAATGATTGTGCTAAACATTTTAACAGTAGAGCTGGCCAAAATATTATTAAGAAGCACCTAATTCTGGCCAATCCCAATTAAAATGAAGAAACTAATGTAATATGAAGGTAGCTACACCCCAAATCACCTACTTAGTAGATACAACACTGTGACACTTCAACAATTGGCTCCTTGGCAGGCTGTTTATTTTTGGCAATTGCATATGGATTTAGAGGTTAATATTACTAATTTTATGCAGTTTGATCACTCCTGTCACGTTTGGAGTGTAACATATATAATTTATATATAGTCATATTTTTAGACAAAAAAGAGTAGAGTCTGCCTACATGAAAACAATTATGTGCAAACATATGTCTTAAAACATTCTGGATGAAGAACTGCCCCATCTTTTCTTCCTCTGTGTGGGTATGTATATTTTTACTGCGCTATGAGATACATCAGTGGCTGTCACATCGTATTCAATGTGACCAATACATATTTTCAAAAAAAAATAACAGAAATCAGAGGGGTGGAGTCTACCAAATTTAATTTTATTCATGGAGAAAGTTAATATAGAAGTGATTAAATAAAAATTGCCTCCTCTAGGTAATGCCAGGGAAAGATTACTTTTAAAAAATTCTATTTCAATAAGTACTTAGAAGATTTGATTCTTGGAAACTGTAAAAAAGATTATAAACACAAGTACTTGCATCTCTGCCCTTGGAACGCTGATACCTCATATCTGTGTTTAATGTCCCCTGACTAGTCTGTAAACACTAAAACCAAGGCGCCCGGTTGTTTCTTCTGCCTTCCTATGCTGTGGTGAGTGCTCAATATGGCACTGTTTAGGGGCTCGAATATTGTTCACTGAAGAGGTGAGGCCAAAAAAAAACAACACCTGGGCCCTAATTTGTAAGACATAACTGACACCCTGGTACAAAACCATGTGGACCAAAGCCCACACTAGTTCATTTTACAAGGCATAAAGAAAGGAGAAAACTAGGAGGCTTAAAATCACTGCATCACTGTGATACACGAGTGATCAAAAAAAAATCATAAATATTTTTGTTACATGTAAATCACAACACGCGTGAACACAGGATGCCAAGGTAAAAAAGTTAACAATTTCCCGGTTTCAAACTCAGATGAGCATGGAGAGCACAGAGTGGGGACTAAGGGCGACATTCTCCAACTAAAGCAGCAGCTGCTACTTTCTGCCAGTCAATTGTTAAGTGTACAGACTAGCCTCGTGTTATCAGATCTTCTGGGTTTTCCAGATAAACAGAGAGAGCTAACATTGTATGTAAACCTTCCAATTTTTAAATATTGGCACTTATTTTTTGTTGTTACCTGTAAAGGTTTTTTTAAAAGCCTGTATGCACCACATAGATAGTCTTCAAGCCCCAAACCAGATGAATTGAACTAGTTCATTTCATTCATCCTTCATCTCTTCTGAAGGATTTACTGAATGCTACCTCAGACGCCAGGCAAAGTGTGAACAAGAGACACAGTCCCTGTTCTCCCAGAGTTTACAGTGCAACTAGACAGAGTGCACCACGCTGAAAACAATCATAAAGTTAAAACCACTGAGGCGTTTAAAATTGCCATTATTTTGCAGTGCAACCTTGCCATGCCAGTATTTTTCCTTAATCCTCTTCTTTTTGAAGGCAGCTCAATTTCTACCATTTAAAGGATACTGACTACATCTTGTATCTTATTATTATTGCCCTTGGCTAATTAAATTCTGAAGTGTCTCTCAACCCAGACAGCTCAGAGCTGTCATAATTATATGGCATGTGTCGTAATTATTGTGGGTGCCAAATTTAACAACACCCTCTGATAATACGGCATCAACATTTTCCTTCATGAGACTGAGATTATGCATAGACTATGCCTTTTCAGCAGCCTTTGTAGTGAACAGAATTTTGGCAAATGCAAGGCAGAGAGGATTGTAAAATGAAACTACAGACCAGGATAAACTCACACCCTTTTTACAGTTAAAAGGAGGCCCTTCGAGGCAGGGGTGGTGCCTGTGCTGCTGGACTGTGACTCCAGTTGAGGGCTGCTCACAATCTGAACCTCTGCTGACTCAGTAATTCTGAGAAACAGACATCAAGAGGCCAAGGGTGGACCCCAGGCTGGATATACCAGAGGATAGACAGATTCACAAACAAGAATACTGAACAGAAAAGATTACAGAAAAGAGATCATAGAATTACAGATAAAGTCTGTTCAGGGTGCCACTAATATTAGCTCTCCACTGAAATATGCTATCCATACAGACTGTTCTCATTTCATAAAACAGAAACTGATTACATTACATGCAAAGCTTGAATAATAGTCCTGGACTTCACTTCAAGTTCACCTCTGTCCACACTCACCCTCCCCACAGACACTTTCCCTAGCCTGGTCTGCTCTCCTGCCTGCCTATCCCACACCCTGCTCCATTCCTCCTCTGTGGTCTCAGGACACTATAACATTCTCCAATCCAAGCCCCAGAGATGTGTAGATACAGCCCCTTGGGTATTAAATGACATTTTGCTCCCCAATTAGATTCCTCATTCATTTATGGCAAGAACAGTGTCTTATTCATTTTTGTGTCACCAACACCTAATACAAATGCTGGCATATAAGATATTTGATAAATGCTTATTAAAATGAACAAATCTATTATTCAGTCACTCCTTAATTCAGTCATAAATCCTACCCCCTCATTCCTCCTCTCTATCCCAAATCTCAAAGAAAAAAGACTGGTAATATCTTGACACCAGAGGTCTTTATAAGTTTGAGTGGTAGAGAATGTGGAAAGTAATTTGCAGTAATAATTGTCTTTCAACATTTGCAAAAGTTACACATTTCTCTACATCTTGATGCCAAAGAATCTGACCCAACACTGAGCTTCCCCATACTTGGTTTTACAAACCCAACATTTGACCAGCCTCTTTCTACTTTCAAGCCACGCCCTAACTTCTAAATAGGATTCTGTCATTAAAGGAACTGTTCTATGTTATTCAGCAAAAGCTACAGCTTCTTTTTTAACTGCCAGTCCCATTCTCATTTGAATATCCTTATTTTTCCTGGGCAAACTTCCCAAGAAGTGTTTATTCATTTTCCTACACCATACTGAGAGCTAAAACTCTTTCTGGGTCCTTCTGACACAGTGGCTATCAGTGTGTTTAAAGAGTAAACCTGTGTGGTGAGAGGATCTGAACTACAGAATGCAAGAAGGAAGCTGTCAGAGGAAGAGTTATTAAGAAGATATCAACCAGAAAAGAAAAGGTCACTGGATTAGTAGGAGAAGCACAGTTGATGTAAAAGACACACCAATGACGAGCACCATCTGAATGTGGAAAGTTTTAATATGTTTAATGTGCTGTCTGGAAATGCGTAGTCCAAAGAATACTCCAGGAAAAGTCTGGTTGTGTATTCTGTCCAGGGGAAACAAAGACTTTAAAAGAGAAGAAACAAAAGGCAGGGGGGTGGGGGGGTGGAGAGGGAGCACCTCACTCTCAATAAAATGACATGCTAAATGCTGAGCAACAGGAATAGGCAAAGTCAAGAGAATTGCACACGGCTGAGGCAACTTTAACCTCCTGTCTTCCAGGGCAAGCTTGTTAACATGCTATCCTGAGATGGCAGAAGAGACAAGCTTTCTGTTTATATTTAAGGAGAGCTACTTCCTGAAGAAGCATAAGGAACACTCATTAGCAATCAATATTTTGCACGTTTAAAAGGAAAAAAAAAAAGAAGTATGGCAAACAAAACATGTGCTACGTGCCCTCTAAGATGTGCTAAATACTAGCTAGTCAGGACTAAGAGGCATCTAATTCTATCCCCACCCTACAGCCCCAAATCAATACATACATCAGGAGAATCACTAAGAATAAAAGAATATTGCCCTAGCAGATTTGGCCCAGTGGTTAGAGTGTTAGGCTATCAACTGAAGGGTCTCAGGTTCGATTCTGGTCAAGGGCACCTACCTCGGTTCCAGGCTTAGGTATGATCCCTGCCCTCAGTCAGGGCCAGTGCGGGAGGCAACAAACTGATGAGTTCTCTCACGTCAATGTTTCTCTCTGTCTCTCCCCCTCCCTCCCACTCTCTAAATATCAATGGAAAAAAAAATATCCTCAGTGCGGATTAACAAAAAACGAAGAAATGAAAGAAAACGAATATAAAGTTGGCATACCACTCTCCTGAAGGTTATAAATGTCACAGATTAAATTAGCAAATCAGGAAACGCTATGTTAACACTTCTGTTCTGAACCTAATAATTTCCTTATTTAACTAGTGGCTGCTATAATTATTCCTCAGAGATTACTAAAACCATAAAAAAAGTTGAAAATTGGACTGATGTTTACTCTTTAATGCTCAAAATTAGCTGCTACATTTTTAAATCTCCAAGATGTGCTAAAAGTCAAAGACAGTTTAATTAATATACCATTAGGTTCTGAAAATGTCAACATAGGCTCTGATATTCTGATTACCAAAGGGCATGCTCTATAATTTATATTGCCACACACAAAAACTCTGGCCAAAACCTGATTTTTTTATAACTCAGGAATAATATAGTTAGCATAGTAAGAGAAACAAATTATATTTAGCTATGTTATCTATTCAAAGTAGAAGAAATTATAGTGAGAAGCATTAGTGTTTTATTTAGAAAACAACAGTTCAAAATAAAGTATTCAATTTCTCTCCTAGGTACCTATCCAAGAGAAATGAAAACATGCACACAAAGCTCACAGCGGCATTATTAATAGCCAAAGAGTGAGACATCCCAAACGTCCAACAATTGATAAGTAGATAAAGAAAACGTGTGGTATATCTATCCAAAGGAATGTTTTTTGGCAAAAAAATAAGGCCTGAACTATTCATACATGCTACAATCCTATTTCATGGAATGATTTCCTTTATATAAACTGTCCAGAGTAGGCAAATTATCTACAGAGAGAGAGCATTAGAGGTTGCGTAGGAACTGGGGAAAGAAGGGAATGGAGACTGCTATAGGATTTCTTTTTAGTTTGATTAAAATGTTCTAAAATTAATTGTAGTCATAGTTGCATAATTCTGTGTACAGAATAAATTCCACTGAATTGTATACTCTACATAAGTGAATTACATAGCATGCGGAAATATCTCCATGAAGCCATTAAGTAAAGCTGTTAAATTGCCCTATTATGCTTGTTATTGCTGCTGTTGCTCATTATTTAGTTGGTAATATATATTTTTAAATCTTCATTCATAATGAGGATGGCTTTTTATTTTAAGAGAAGACCCTCCTTTTCCTGATACCTATATAAAATGACAAACCCAGGATTCAAACTTCACATGACTTCGGTCAATGAAAATTACCAGTCTCTTATTTAGAGAGCCAGAACAGAGCAGAAAAGCCTGCAAAGAACTCATACTAATTAAATTCTAACCAACAGGGCAGAGATCAGGAGAGCGGCTGTGGGGACGGAAGAGCTTTCTCATAACTGTGGTGGTTCTTTTGCATACACAGAAACTAGAATGTCCTCTGCACAGCTGCAAAGTATTAAGAATGCTGTAAACACAGACAAGGTAAGCTTCACCATACTGACTCCTAACAGAAATGCAGAGGCAGAGCCCCACAGCCAGCGGGCGGCTCTTTACAACAGTCTACTTTGAGAGGTGGCTCAAGTGCTGCCTCCCTTAAAATGTCACTCCTCCCGCAAGGATCTGTTGGCTAATGCCTGCAGCGTCCATCACTGAAGCCATAACCCTGCGTCTCCAAAGGTCCTCGTTAAGATGCAAAGGTGTTGCCTCAGAGGCACAGCACAGTAAAATCCTCTGAAAACATTAGAACAGGTCATTTTCTCGGATGTGTCCTGAGCCCTGATCCTTGAACACAGGAGCCCTGAGCAACACACCACACAGGGTCCTAAGAGCAGGCAACAAAGACCCACAGATGCCCTAGGCCAGCACTCAGAACTCACACAGTCCAAGACTCTTGGATCCTTGGGTCCTCACCTTTGGTCCTTGCCCTTTTGGTGACCACTATCCCTTTCTTCTTTCTTTACTTCCTGTCTGGCATTTCTCTGTCATTGATTTTGCTTGCTCCTGGGTCAGTTTTCCCCTTGTGCCTTCACCCAGGGTTCCACACACAGGCCCAGAGGACTTGGCCACACTTAACTAAGCCAAAGGTCAATGTTAGGAGGCTTGAAGAAATAAGGGAGATACAAGGTGGGGTCTCTGGGTCAGAAAGAGGAAGAAAACTGTCAGGCACATACCCACTGTCCAGGCTGAGTCATAGTGGCAACAGAGGCAACCTCAACACATGATAACCCTTAGGTTGGTCCTGCTGAGAGATGTTCCAAACACACTCTGCCCACTTAACAATTATGACCTATCATGAGAAATTTAGGGTTAATGCCCACATAGCTTGGCCCACATAACCTATAAATTTTAATACTTCTAGCACAAACATATTTACTAATTAGAAAGACTGAAACACTTCCTCCTGATCAGACTTTTTAGAATAAGAGTACCCCCTTTTTGGAGAAAGCTTGGTATTTGACTGTTTATAGAACAGATAGATTTTCCCATTCTTATCCTTACAGAAAAAGTCCAGATGAATTAAAAATGTGATTTTATAAACCAAAGTTATTAAACAGCTTTTAATTAGATTGATACATAGAGTAGGGAAATGCCATAAGGCCTTCTGAGGAAATCCAGTCTTTGGTCATTTCTAGGTGTAAAGGACATTATTGACTATTGAATAATTCTATAACTACGAGCTCTGTATACTGGTGCATAATCTATAAAAGGCTGTTCTGTGCAAACTGAATTATAAAAATGAGGAGAAATCATCAGAATACTAAAATGCTACACAATAATATGGATGGGGACCCAGGTATCCTAGGTACATATGCAAACAGGAATCCGTTGACTACATCTTGGAGACAGAAGATGCTTTTTAAGTATTTTTTAATTCTTTTAATTAGTGAAAGAAGGTAGACCGAATATTGCATGTAAAACCATTCATGGTACTTCAAGTACCATGAATGGCTGGACACAGCAGTGGAAGAACAATGAAGAGAAAGGCAAGGATCTTGGCCAGTGTGGCTCAGTTGGTTGGAGCACTGTCCTGCACACCAAAGGGTGATGGGTTCAATTACTGGTCATGGCACATCCCAAATTACAGGTTTGAATACTGGTTGGGGCATATATAGGAGGCAGCCAATTGATGTCTCTCTCTCTCTCTTCCTCTCTTCCTCCCACCCTCTTTCTCTCTATCAATCAATCTTAAAATGTTAAAAGAGAGAGAGAGGCAAGGATTAAACATGTAAGGCTGATAGGCCAAGGTACACACTTGGATTTTGCTCCTGGTGTAACAGTATTGACATGACACAATGTATGTTTTTAGATCACTTGAAAGACTGCCATGTGGCAAATACTTTCCAGTGGAGCAAAAAGAAAATAAAAGCAGAGAGACCATTGAGAAGGAATGTCCTTTCCTGATGAGAGTCCAGTAGTGGTGATGGAAATAAGGTAGACATGGCAAGGTATGGTTTCAGAAGTGATCCTGAGATAAAGCCAACAGACTGGTAGGCAAAGGTGAGAAGACCCAGGTGTGGACTCTGGAGTTGAAAGGCAGTGGAGATAAGGAAACAGAGGTTCTGTTGTAAGAGGAGGAGAGATGTAAGATGGCAAGGTGATGTGGAATCAAGGGAGGGGGGTTGTTTTGTGGGTGTGGAGAGGTGTAGTGGTTCATATGTTTAAGATAAATGGTATTATAATATGTTGATGAAAATGATTCAGCAGAGAGAGAGAGGGAGAGAGAGGGAGAGAGAGAGAGAGAGAGAGAGAGAGAGAGAGAGAGAGAGAGGAATAAGGAGTCAAAAGGTATATGTCTGCATCACTAGTAAGAAGGGATGAAATATATTCAACGAACAGATATTCATAGAGCACCTATTAGATGTTCCTTGTTCTTAAGAGGTTCATAGTCTAATGCAGAAAAACATACAAATTATTAAGCAGCAAAATGAGATCCAATAGAGATTTATATAAAGTAGATATATACAAAGTATTAATGTACTATGACAGATAAAGAGTGTTATTGTGCTGTGATAGATGGGGGCACATAATGATGTCAAAAATAATTGATTAACTCATCTGAATTATTAATATATTTAGGTAAATATTTTTAAGCAATTGTTTCCAATTCTACTTTTCATAGAACAAAGACTTTTACTTCTGTGGTTCTAAAAAACTGCACAAAGACAAAATGATATTTAATTAGTATAAGACTAATTAGCAAACCCAGTTTTTGTACTCCATAAGAAAAAATTAATGTTATCAGAATAGTCCAATCTCTAAATTACTGAAGTCTTACTTACTGTTTAAATTTTTCCCCAAATGCTACATGGATGAGTTCAAAAATAATTTCTCTATTCTGTAATGTTGAGTAACAAGCTCTATACTGAGAAGGCCTGCTCTAGGAGCCAGGGGACTCATAGGAACTTCTGCATCTTGTCAAGGCCAGTCACCCCCTGTGTAAGGTCAAAACCTGACCCATACACTCAGTGTCCTGTTCTGGCCAAACAGGCAAATCAGTCAAAAGCACAATATACGACATGAGTAACATTTTATTCCAAAGACTTGTGCATATTTTCAAAATGATTCATTTCAAAAATGAGACTTTTTTATATTGGAGAATATTAACTGGATGAGGTAAGATTTGTTGTTCTCAAAAACAATTTCTCATTTTTTTTAAAAAATCATATAGTAATCCTACAACAAAAACACGTCTAAAACTACTCAGATTTTTCCATTTCAAAACAATTACTGAGTTAATGTTTTCCCCTTAGATAATTTGTCTTAAATTTCCCTCTTATTACACCAACCTGCTGAGCTGCATCTCCATTCACCAAGTGAGGCATCATGGCTACCTCTCCGTTCAGCAATGGTGGCAATTCCAGAGGGATTTGGTCGGTCATCATCATTGTGACGTACATTCATGGAGAACTTCACTCAACTGGCTCCCTGCAAAAGAATCACCATTTTTTTAAAAAAAAAAAGTACTCAGGACTAAAAAAGCCACCAGTAACAACAATTTAAGTGCTCTGTCTTGATGTCAGCGGAAATTCAGATTATTTTATCATGCACTGGCCGGGAGTGAGGGGTTCCCTCAGCCTGGCCTGCCCCCTTGCCCCCTTTCAAAGTCCAGAAGCCCTTGGGGCAGGAAGTGTCTCAATAATCAGGGGAAGGCGACGCCCCATCATACCTCTGCTGTTGCCTCTGCCAGCAGTGCAAGCCTTGGCCAGCCTTGGGTGGCTGGGCAGCCGCCATCTAAGGCTTGTCTGTGCCTTGGGCCAGCCCTGGGCAGTTACATAGTCACCATCTGAGGCTTCCCTGGGCCTTGGGCTGGCCCTGGGCGGCTGGGAAGCTGAGGGGACTGGGAGAAGGGGGGCCCGGTCTTGCTGCGCACCTGCTGCCCCAGCAGAGCTGAGGGGACAGGGCGCTGCCATCTTTGAGGGCATGGCAGTCAATTAGCATATTCCCTACATATTGGCTGTGGACACTTCCATCTTTGCGACAGTGTGAGAGTCAATTAGCATATTCCCTCTTTATAGATAGGATTATATTTTGTCTTCCCCTGATCATGAAGAGTCTGAACTAGGAGACCACAGATGCGTCTCCAAGCAGCCATGTGAATGCAACCTCCTATGCCTCAACATTGTCATTTATTTATAGACTTTAAAAATATATGAAGAGGAATCCAAGATGGCGGCATAGGTAAACACCTACACTGCTGCCTCGCATAACAATTTCAAAACTACAACTAAAAGACAGAACAGACATCATCCAGAACCACAGGAAAGCTGGCTGAGTGGAAATTCTACAACTAGAAGGAAAGAGAGGGGCTCACGGAGACCCAGAGGAGCTGTAAAAAGCTGAGGTACGGAGACGCACACATGGAGAGACCGGGTGCCGAGAACCTGGCTGGCTTTCTCTGGCGGGAGGGAGACGGAGACTCTCAAGAGCATTGAACCCCTTATCCTATGACACTAAACCCCAGATCCAGCCGAAACTCATACGGGGAAAGTTTGGACCGTGAAAAGGGAGAAGTGCATGGAAATTTAGGGGAGTCGCAAAAGATCAGAAGTCTGTTGGCGCGCACGGCACTGCACGCAGAGGACCGCCTTCTGATTGTGCCGCTGGCTTTCATAAGTGGGTGGGAGACAGACCCTCCAAACTTCACCACTTCTAACTTCACTAAACCCCAGTTTCGGGCGAAACCCTGAGGACCCAGACTCATATGGTCCTGGAGCACAGGGGAGCCGGAAAGGCAGCAGTCTAGAGGCACTGCAAGAGCGCGCACAAGGGACTGCTCCGGCGATTACCCAGTCACGTGAGACTCGGGGGCCGTGGAGGGCAAGGCTGACTGAAAGGCAAGGTGGTCTCTTAAGCCCTGAGACTCCACCCATCCCAAGCTCAATAGTAGGCTTCTGCAGTTTTGCAAGTCTGGTATCATAAGGCTGAATCCAACACAGAAGTTCTCCCGGCATAGTGAAAATGCCGAGACAAGGGAAGGGATCACAAACAAAAGAAACGGAGGAAAACAAATGACTGGATAGACAGTTCAAAACCACGCTTATAAGGTTTTTCAAGAATCTCCTAGAAAAGATGGATATATTTAGCGAGACCCAAGAAGAGATGAAAAAGAACCAACTAGAGATGCAAAAGAACCAACTAAAAATTAAACATACACTGACTGAATTAAAAAATATTGCACAGAGACCTAACAGCAGACTAGAGGAAGGCAAGAATCAAGTAAAAAATTTGAAATATAAAGAATCAGAAAACACTCAACTGGAAAAGCAAGAAGAGAAAAGAATACAAAAATGTGAAGATAATGTAAGCAGCCTCTGGGACAGCTTCAAGCGTACCAACATCAGGATTATAGGGGTGCCAGAAGAAGTGAGAGAGCAAGATACTGAAAATCTATTTAAAGAAATAATGACTGAAAACTTCCCACATCTGGTAAAAGAAATAGACTTACAAGTCCAGGAAGCACACAGAAACCCATATAAAAGGAATCCAAAAAAGACTACACTGAGACACATCATAATTAAAATATCAAGAACAAAAGACAAAGAGAGAATACTAAAAGCAGCAAGAGAAAAACAGTTCATTACCTACAAAGGAGCACCCATATGACTGTCAGCTGATTTCTCAACAGAAACGATGCAGGCCAGATGGGAGTGGCAAGAAATTTTCAATGTGATGAATAGCAAGAACCTACAACCAAGAATACTCTATCCAGCAAAGCTATCATTCAGAATTGAAGGGCAGATAAAGAGCTTCACAGATAAGAAAAAGCTAAAGGAGTTCATCAACTCCAAACCAGTATTATATAAAATGCTGAAAGGTACTCTTTTAGAAGTCGAAGAATAAAAAGGTAAAAGATAAAAAATTATGAACAACAAATACATATCTATCAATAAGTGAATCTAAAAATTAGTGAATTAAAAATTTGATGAACAGAATAAACTGGTGAATAAAATAGAATCAGGAGCACAGAAAGGGAATGGACTGATAATTCTCAGGGGGAAAGGGGTGAGGGGTGTACAGGGAGAGACTGGACAAAAATCATACACCTATGGATGAGATCAATGGGAGGGAGCTAAGGGCAGAGGGAGGGGTGGGAGCTGGGTGGAGGAGTGCTATGGAGGGGAAAAAAGAGAAACAAATGTAATAATCTGAATAATAAAGATTTAATTTAAAAAAATAAAGAAAGAAAAAAAAATTATGAACAAATACGTATCTATCAACAAGTGAATCTGAAAATTAAGGGAATCAATAAAATAAACTGGTGAATATAATAGAATCGGGAGCACAGAAAGGGAGTGGACTCACAATTCTCAGGGGAAAAGGGGGGAGGGGTGTACAGGGAGAGACTGGATAAAAATCATACACCTATGAATGAGGTCAACGGGAGGAGGGAGGTAAGGGTAGAGGGAATGGTGAGAGCCGGGTGGAGGGGAACTATGGAGGGGAAAAAAGAGAAACAAATGTAAAAATCTGAATAATAAAGATTATATAACTATCCTATTCCAGGGATCTTTCTCAGAATAGAATGAGATGATGTTTTCAAAAAGCATGTGTCTAACAAAAACTGGTGATATCATTAGACATAAGGTAATCATAGAGAAAAGGTCAACTGACATAGAAGAGCAGTTTTTCCCTTTTATTTCAATCAAAATACTGTACATAATCTGTTAATTCAAGCAAAGAAACAAAGTTTAACCACGTATACTGCAATTATTACAATTTCTGAACTTGCTGTTAATTTGGTAATTAATCATTTTCCTAATTATGTCTCTCCCGTCATTTCCTTAAATTGAATTTAGCCTGTTGTATATTTACATCTTTATCACTTGTGTACATCTTGAACTTTCCTGTATCTCAGATTACCCATGGCACCTTGTGCAGAACAGAGCTGAAAGGCAGATTCCATTGTTTCAACAGAATAAACAATTTTCACACAGTATCCAAAACAACACAAGTCCCACTTTCATTTCATAATGGTACTTGCCACCAATATCTATCTTTTCAATACAACAGTAAAAAAATAATAAAATTTTATTTTAAATTATAAAATATTTAAATTATTATTATTATTCTTTCAAAAGTATTTATATATTCTTTACTTATGGCTAAAATTTATGGTAGAAAAATGTTTAACAGCATAGACAAAAATACAATAAACACGTGTGCACTATTTTAAGTTAATTAAAAAACCCACTGTCATATTGTTCAATTAGATTTTTTATCATTCATAATAAAGTCCCCCAAAATTTCAAATTCCATGATCTTTTAATACTAGATATCCAAATCAGGCACAGCAGTGGGGCAAATCCTTTAATAACAGCCTCAGATTTGTCTTAGGTGTGATAGAAATAAAATATTTCTCCTCATTTTGAACAACCTCCATTCTGAACATTAAATATACGGCCCCAATCTCACTGAAAAGAATCTCCCCTGAAAATATCAAGTGATGCATAAAAGCCACCCAATAGATAGTAAACTTTTTATTTTAAATAGGTAAAATTTTACACTATTCATTATAACCCCATTTAGAGAAACTAATTACTTTAAGTACCAAACAGTGAAGTCTTATCCCAACCAGGGAAGCACATTCTATAACAGGTCTTATAATTCAGTGTTAATAGTACCATCATGCTGTTTTATGAGGCCATTATTCAGTTCCTAAGCAAATAAAATGACAAAAGCTGATGAAAGAAACAGATCCTTCCACAATAAAATTAACTAAGACAATTCCATTGACACTATCATGACATCACAGTTTGATTTTGAACAGGTCAAATGATAGAGTACTGAGGCCCATTTCAATTTCTTTTCTCACATACCTTACTCTACTAGTGCATAAGGAAAGAATGGATTCTTTTCCTCAGATTAATGATACTACATAGGCCTATTTTTTAAGTGTAATGTTTTAATTAATGTTATTTAAAACTGCAGGCTGGATAAGCAGGGCAGTAATTTAAATAAGAGGTCTGAGGATAAAGCATGTAGGGATGAAGAAGCTCTTCATGCTCACTTCTACCTTTTCTTCACTTCTTCCCAAGGAAGAGCCCTAAGGCATTTGCTGGTGAGATTATGGCTCGTCTCCTCTCCTTTCTCTGTTACAGGCCAAAGGCCTCATCTATTTGGGACAGTCCTGGTCATCTCACAGAGAAGCATAATGGTGGAACTTGCTCTCTCTTTTTGCACCCAATAAAGCAGCAGGAATAAAGTGACTTCAGGGGTTGACCCTAGGTCCTTTCAGCCCCTAGATCCTTACTTTAGGGCCAGAGGACAGGAAATAATGACAAAAGTTTAGGGACTGGGCGGGTGAGGTGGGGTGGAATGGAAGTCCTTAGTCAGAACCTGCTTTGAGATGAAGCTACTTAGGCTCCAATTGGTTCAACCTAGCTAACTGAAGTTTTCAATATTGGGGATTGAGATTCAAATTAAATTAACAATGCTATTTTGTTCCTATTACTCATTGTTTCTTGGGCAGGAACCACAGGAACTGGGTAGGAAGAGATAATTTTGATCTGATGTAAAATCCAGGCATTCCTGGTCCCCTGCCCCTAATATCAAAGAATGTCTCAACACCAACATTATGTCTCACACCAACAATTTCAATTTAAGAAAACTTCTAGTTGGCATCCTGTTAAAACAATGGGACTTGCTATTAACAAGATGTACCATCTAACCCCTGTAGGTAGCACTCTTAAGCATAGGTATCAATTTCAAGTTGGGAATTTAAACTCCAGTTGCGTAAGGTAGCATAGGGTATAGGCCAGTAGACCCACCTATGTCTCTCCTATATAATAAAAGCCCAGCAACCCAACAGCAGAATGACACTCAACGCAGGAGCTGAGTCCTGGTGGTCAGTGCACTCCCACAGTGGGAGCACCACTCAGCTGACTGGGATAAGTGGCTGCTTAGATATAGGTCCACAGCCACTCCCACAGTGGGTCAATCCCTGCAAGCACACCCCCCACCAGTGCATGAACCCCATGCACTGAGCCTCTGATGTATATATAGGATGGGAGAATGTGGGGACCCACACAAAGTTGCAAAAAAACCCTAAAGAAATCAAGTCCACTGGCACAAATATTTGCTTTTGAAAACTATGTAGGCAACTTTGGGTAATGCAGCTATGCCATGAAAAAAAATAAAAAGATGCCTGGATCTTTTTTTTTTTTCCCCTACTGGACGGTCTACCTCATAAATGTGCAGATATTATTACAGATTATTGGACCAGGGGAGGAGAATTATCCTTTTTTTTTTAAAGTCACAATCACTATATGCACAATCTCTCCTTAGACCGTTTACAGTGGGAACTTCTAATGCCTCAACTCAGCTACCTAATGACTATACCTTTAAGGAGAAAAATGGAAAAATGAATTAAGGGAATGTAAGCCACTTTGAACCCTGCATGAATCTCACTTCTTATAACCAAATTTGTTGATCAGCTTTTCCCTAGGCTACCAGCTTGCTAGAATACAAAGCCTGTTTCCTAAGCCCTAAGAGATCCACCAAAGGTAAACCAGACCATCCTGATGGGAATAGAAAGTAAGAGGTTCATATAGATGGGGTAGTTTACACAGCCAACAATGTTTAAATACCCATTTCTACACTCCATGCACATACAGAGTATACTTTCATTTGCCTGGAACGCAAGAGATAAATAGAAAAAGCAGTAAGTTATCTCTAGGCAGGATAATGCCCAGCTATTAATAAGATACTGCCTGTGCCAAAACCAGTTTGGCTCAGTGGATAGAGCGTCTGTCTGCAGACCGAAAGGTCCTGGGTTCGATTCCGGTCAAGGGCATGTACCTTGGTTGTGGCACATCCCCAGAGGGAGGCGTGCAGGAGGCAGCTGATTGATGTCTCTCTCTCATCGATGTTTTTAACTCCCTATCCTTCTCCCTTCCTCTCTGTAAGAAATCAATAAAATATATTAAAAAAAAAAAAGATACTGCCTGCCCACCTGTCCTTAAATTATCATGGAACAGAAACAATGTAGTGCCATGGACTATAGAAAGGACAGGGGAAAAGGCAGGAAGAATTGTAAAAGATACAATATATAAAACTTAAGATACACAGTAGAATCTTTTTGGTAATTCCCTAATGATGAAGGGAGAAAAAGTAATTGATTTTCCAAATACAAACAGAAAGTCAAACTTCAAGTTGTAAATTGGGAAAACCACTTATCCCTCACATTGACACTAAAAGGTTAGGTTAGGCCAGGAGACTTGGAAAGGCTTACCATGCATCAATCATTCAATGACAACTCCCCAAAAAAGTGAGTCTGCTCTGTTTTGACTGGTAATCCAGACAAAAACTACAGGTGTACTCAACTGCAACAGATGTACCTCAACCCCAATGCTTAGAGAATGAGACATGCCTGAAAAAGCTGACAATACTTTCAAAATGAAATTTAAAGGTTAGGCTATGAATGTGGAAGGTCTACTACCCAAATACTTAACTCTAAGAACCAAACTAACTTGGTCTGTAATGATTATGGATGGAAATCCCACATTTCCTACTTCATTCTGTTTTCTTAGTGATGGAAGATCATTGTTTATAACAATAGTGTGTTCAGACCCAAGATGTGGTATTAGAGGGTTTTTGAAGCATTTTGACCTAAGATGTCCAGAGAAATTCATCCTTAATTTGAGCTATGTTTAATTTGTATGTTTTATTCTCTCTTCCTCATTAGACAGCAGCATAATCCACACACCCTCAAATCTGAGGGCCATAATCTAAACTTGCTGTTTTACATATTCACTGGGCTCAGAAGCCAGTTTGTCAGTTCTGTGCACACAGAGAGGATTGGTCTCTCGTGGGATCTCAGAAATTCCCCCTGTGCCTTATATCACTGTCCTGGACCATCTACTGATTATCAGCTCTGAGGGAAACTGAATGGAGAGGTGTGATCTCTGGATAACTGAGCTGTAACTGTTTCTCATTTCAGTCAGAAAGTCTCAGGAGAAACCAGCCTGGTTTCCTGGTCTGCCTTCCTTCTGTTCTGGACAGATGTATACAGATATACATCTGGCCAAACCTACCCCAGGACGCATGCATTTTATTCAGGCTATACCACATCCACCACTGTCCCCCTCACACACAAAAGAGTTCTTCTAATGAACGAATCTATTCTTTAAACCACTGAACTTTAAAAATAAAGAATAAATGTGCTATGAAACTAATCAGAACAAATATAGATTATCTCTATGACAATGCCTTTTTCTATTCCTCTGATTTTTTTTTTCTTTTCTCACCCAAAGTTCCAAGATTTCATTCCTATTCTTTATTTTGTTCTTACCCATACTGCCACTTCAAAGAATCTGAACCACAGGCCCTCACAACCTTTCTCTCTAACCACACATCCTAACACTAAAACCACAACTGCTTCATGCCCGGCCAGTCTGTTCTTTTGATTGACAGGGAAAGGATGCCACATGAGTGCTGTGGTTAACTTCCCTCCTTCCTAAGAGAGAGCAAGTTATTTGTTACCTTCATTACCTGTGAGCAAGACCCAGCATTACTAAATGAACTCCTGCACTAATGGCTGGGTGGGGGCGGGGCACTCTGTAACACAAAATGAACAGATCCTTAGTGTTAGTAAGACATTCAATTCCATCCAAATATGCCCCCAAAGCTTTTAAAGAACACCTTACTTTAAAAGACTATTACAAAGGGTCTTCAGTTTTTACATTACTCTAGGCAAGTGGCTTATTACTTTTTCCTCTTACTTTCCTTCCCCCACTCCAAGTCTGAAAGGGTTTTCCATGGTATTTTGGCCCCAGCCTATACTAAGAAACATACTGGCCAAGTTCATGAAAAACCTGATTCTCAGGAGAGAACTGCAGATCCATTTCCAAAGGCCAGAAAAAGCAATTATATACTAGGAAGAATTTCTAACTTGAAGAGAAAAAAAAGGCCTAATCACTGCTGGGAGGGTTTTAAGTCTGTGAACCTGGCCTTCAAATTAGTAACAAAATGTCCTGGTCCTCACTCCATGGGCCAATGACCCAAATTTCCTTACATTAACTGAAGATGTGGGCTAGAAATACAAAGAGAAAGAAATAGAAACATGACAACACTACAAGGAACAAAGTATAAACATGAGAACTAAAGGAGGATGCATGGGAGAGGATGACTCCCTGAACTAAATCTCAGGTCAGCACTGAGGCACAAGTTCCCAGGGTCCCTTCACCGCCAACCTTATATGGCTTTTACTGGCCTCCAGACTACATGGAATGTTTAAAAGGTAAATGTGGTAAGGGAACCAATCAGAAGAATGCACATGATCAGTTTGAACTTTTGCTTCCGTTCTGTAATTACAAATGCATTTGCAAAAAAACAAAGGGGTTTCCTTTATGTATGGGAAAAATGGATGGAAACCCATCAACTACGGAGACCTACTAACAATTAATTAAATTTAAAAATCTAATAAATATTAATAAATAAATCATCTTCAGAATTCATAACACTAAAGTTAACTGTACCTTTTCCAATGAAATATAGATTAACCAATCACCTTCACTTAATCTAAACAGCATCTGAAAATTTTGCTTGCTACATGTTAGATCTGTTGTAGTCTGAGAAAAAAATCTGTCATGGGCACATTAGCAAAATAATAGCTTGATTCATATCTCAAGAAAATGTATTTCTCTATTAAAAATACCAATTGACTTCTAATAGTGAAAATCCATTGTAGGCCAGGTTTCAGAAAAATGTCACAAACATACCAGAGAAATGTTCTTGACATTTTTATACAGTAATAAGGAAACTTACTTCCTGATTAAATAAGGCAAGAAAAGCCCCACCAGTAGTCAAAATTACAATCTGACAAACATATTTAAACACTGAAAATAGGTTTGTTTTGCTGTGTTTAAGACAAAGAAGTTTGAGAGCTTACTAAGAAATTACTACATTCCTTTTTTAACTGCCAGTTAACTAATGCTTTATCAGTGAATACAAATTTCTAAATGGCTTCCAATACAAAACCTAGGCCTAATAAAACTGAATTTATTATGACAAACATTTGTGAAACTGATTTACACTTGTCATAGCTATTGTAAAAAAAAAAAGAAATGTAGAAAAGTCAAAATTTGACAGTGAATCATATAGCATGAGAAATAAAAGAGAACCTGCTTTCATGAACCTCCCCACATACACGTGGCCTTTATGCATTTATGTCATCAGTCAGAAGACTGAGAACTTCCCAATGTGTTTTCTTCATTTCTAAACTCTATTATGCAACATTCAGAAAGATAAAGAGGAAGGGAAACAGGGAGATGTAAAGAGAGGGGAAGAGAGAGAACAGCAAGAAAAAAATTGTACACATTCCTAAAACTAAGAGGAGGTCAAAACATCATTTACTATTTTATTAACCTCATCAGATTATCTACTGTTTCATGCTGGTTTTGAAAGGTAAACCCTTGACTAATAGTTCAAGATCTAGAAACTCAACTGTTGTTATCCAGTCTTCTGAGCAAACTACAAACAGCTTTCCCATAATAACTGTGGAAACACCAACCATATCAATAGGGAAAAAAAGACAAAATAGAAACACCATGCATCATCTTTACCTCTGAAATTGAGAAAAACCTGCTCATTCATCAACACACACCTGACTGTTCTGTCACCTCCTGCTTCTGTGGAAGTAGTTTTTCTTTCTTTCCCTTCCCTGTAATACTAAGTCAGTGCCTGTGGCCCTGACCCTGGCTCTGACCATGTGGAATTAGCCTAGCCCGCGGTTGGCAAACTGTGTCACGTGTGGCTCTTTGGCCCCTTGAGAAGGGTTCTTCCTTAAAATACCACTGCCTGGGCGAGTCTATTTTGAAGAAGTTGTGGTAGAAGAAGTTTTAAGTTTAAAAAATTTGACTGTCAAAAGAAATTTCAATCATTGTACTGTTGATATTTGGCTCTGTTGACTAATGAGTTTGCCGACCACTTAAGCCATTGTGAAGCAGATGTGGGCCATTGCCACTGGGCAAGAGAAAGTTGGGATGGTTTTCATACTTTCCCTCCACTAATCCTTCTACATACACTTTGGGTAACCATGAAGAAAGGTGTTTAATACAAACACTGGCCTTTGCTTTTTGAAAATAAAATAAGTGTACAAAAAAAAAGGGATATGGAGAGGGAGTAAGGATTTTTATTAGAATTTTTTACAGCCCCTCTGCTAAAAACAGCTCATAAGAACCAATGTGTTATGGTTTGTTTATTTGTTTTAAAGCACAAGCAGAGAGACCCCAAGACTGAGTATTTGAAAATCCGAGCACTAATTAGAGATTTGCCAATAATTAGCTCTAAACTTGAGCTATTTTTTCTTTTATAAAATCAAAAAATTATAGATTAGCCTTTAATAGGTATATTAAATAGATTGTTTCAAATAACACTGCCTATTATGCTTACTTAACACAAATTAAACTAAAACTTAAACTCTTTTTAAAGAGGCTTATGCAAATTCTGTTTGTTACTTTCTCTTACTTGCACAAATATAACCTAAGCCTTCTGCATAAGAGGGAGGATGTAGGTGAAAAAAGAAGATACTGAGCAAATAGTGCCGGTAATCACCGTGTTTTCATGCCAATGAAATCTAATTTTACAGCTGAGTTCTATACAGCTGGAAGACTCTTGCCATGGCTTGCCACTTGAATGAAAGACGGAGTGGTGATAGCTGTTCGTGCAGAAAAACCTCTTGAGACATGAGCAGTACCTGGAGGTATGCACCCAGCTGGTTGGTTGAGGCACAAATAGTCTGGAATTCGTCTTCCTGTCTGATATGGGTTCTTTAGTGAAGTTAAATCACAGTTGTCTGAAAAAGTACTTAACCTTAAAAACATTCTTGCTTTTTGCACCCAAGTATAAACACAGGAGACTTAGGTGGCAACGTTTAAATCCACAGAAAAATACTGTAAAACCGAGTTTTTTAGATTAAAAACACACCAACCCCACTCTGGATTAACATAAATAACAAGCAATGGTAAAGCAACAAATAAAAACAAAATTGTTGGCTGTGCTCCAGAGAGCAAAGAGGAATGCCATGGTCTAATGTATAAGGCTCTGCCTTCAAGAATCCATAATGCTTTTTTATTCAGACACAGCTGACATACACTATTATATTAGTTTCAGGTGTATAGCATAGTGATTAGACAGTTATATACCTTACAAAGTGATCACCCTGGTAAGTCTAGTACCCATCTGGCACCCTACATAGTTATTACAATATTAGTGACTATATTCCCTATGCTGCAATTTGAGTTTCCTTAAATGGCAAAGCATGTAATATTTGAATTCAAAATTACCATATTAGGAAGGCACCATTTTCTGAGGGGGGGGAGAGAATCTATATATCTAAGAGTTACATATAACATTCATAATTCTCCATAAATATACAGTTTGCTTCCACAGCCCTATAACAACCCCCATATTTTTAAGGAAACATAAAAACTAAAAGGAAAAAATTACATCACTATGTTATACACAATCTTTAGATTTCAGATCTATACCCACACATAATAGCTCGGTTTTGCAAATACTATTAACTAAAAGGAAAAGGAGGTCCAACTACAAAAAAAGTTTATCAACCAAAAGTTCATTTGCTTTGCTCATTGTTTTTAAATGATGTTTAAGAAGTTTGCAGACGTGATTAGATTTTTTTTTTTTTACAACTAGATTCCAGGTATACTCAGCACAATAAATCTCACTGACGCCCAATGATGAAAGTCTAGCATCTACAAGGAAACATTCCAAAGCTATGAGCCTTTATTTTCAAAATATCCAGGCTAACTTTGCCACATACTTTATGTAAGGATGACAGTAACTGAAAATCTGTATTTTCAGTGAGCTGTGGAATTGTATAGCTGTTTCTTTATATCTTTTTCTATACCATGTTAAAAAAAAAAAAGTCTGAAAACTGTAGTCTGAGTGAGAATAGTCTCTTCTAAGCCCCCTCTATGTCTGGGACTTCCCACCTTCCTACCAATCTACCTCCAAGCGGCATGGGGAGGTAGAAAGAGATGAGATGGGAAGTGACAAGACATGCTCTCCTTCCCAGCATCAGCCCTCTGGCACTCCACTACCTGGAGCTCCACAGAACAGAAGGTCCCACTGCTTGTCAGGGATGTAGTTCAAGGTATTACTGCACTGGCTCTCTGTGTCTCAGTTTCTATTGCTGTAATAGGATGCTTTAAATGACTTATAGATTCCTCTTTAATAAGATCTGAAATGAATTTTTATTACTCTGCTTTTAGAGATCTATTATGAATTAAATCTCTCTATGTGCAATCACTTGGGTGCCTAACCCTTTTTGGAGGAAAAGCGTGTTGCAAGCCTAAACAACTTTCTGCTTCCTGGGGAAGAGCTGCGAAGCCGCTCCTTCGGCCAGATGGACAAAGGCACTGTGGGGAGCACCTGGACTCGTTCTTACCTGGCCCCACAACCTTCATGTGAAGTAGGTGGTATTTCACTTTCAAAATGAGAGAGGCTAAGGGATTTGGCCAAGGAGTCTCAGAAAGTGAAGGTCAATGCCCTTAATGAGCTAGCTGTAACATCGCAATATCAGGCAATGAAACACAGAAGTGGAAGAGGTGATGAAAAATGCACAGGTCAGTGAATTTTTAAAATTAGATAAAACAAGCACATGGAACAAAATTCAAAAAATAAAGACAACCAATGAAAGTAAATTTTTCGGAGAATCCAAGATGGCAGCATAGGTAAACTCCTACACTGCTGCCTCGCACAACAATTTCAAAACTACAACTAGAAGACAGAAAGGACATCATCCAGAACCACAGGAAAGCTGGCTGAGTGGAAGTTCTACAACTAGAGGGAAAGAGAGGCGCTCACAGACACACAGAGGAGCTGCAAAAAGCTGAGGTACAACAAATACATATCTATCAACAAGTGAATCTAAAAATTAAGTGAATTAAAAATTTGATCAACAGAATAAACTGGTGAATATAATAGAATCAGGAGCACAGAAAGGAAGTGGAGTGATAATTCTTAGGGGGAAAGGTGTGAGGGGTGTATAGGGAGAGACTGGACAAAAATCATACACCTATGGATGAGGTCAACGGGAGGGAGGTAAGGGTAGAGGGAAGGGTGGGAGCCGAGTGGAGAGGAGCTATGGAGGGGAAAAAAGAGAAACAAATGTAATAATCTGAATAATAAAGATTTAATTTAAAAAAAAAGAAAGTAAATTTTTCCTACTATCCAGTCTCCAGTTCTCCCATACAAAGGCAACAGCTGTCGCGAACCACAGGTTGAGAACTGCTAGCACAGTTGCCTAAGACCATCGGAAAACACAGATATTTACATTATGGTTCCTAATAGTAGCAAAATTACAGCTAACAATTAGCAATGAAAATAATTTTATGGTTGGGGATCACCACAACATGAGGAGCTGTATTAAAGGGTCACAGCATTAGAAGGGTTGAGAACCACTGCATACAGAATTAATGATTTCTAAAACACTTTTTAAAGTAGCTTAAAGAAGGTTACATATCATCATTTAGTTCAGATAGTTAAAAGGTAGTGAGAGAGCCTTAACCGGTTTGGCTCAGTGGATAGATAGAGCATTGGCCTGTAGACTGAAGGGTCACAGGTTCAATTTCGGTCATGTACCTTGGTTGTGTGCACATCCCCAATAGGGGTTGTGCAGGAAGCAGCTGATCGATGTTTCTCTCTCTAACCTTTTCCCTTCTTCTCTGTAAAAAAATCAATAAAAAATATATTTTTTAAAAGTTAGCGGGAAAAAAAAAACCAGCAAAAATACAAATTATAAATAGCTACAGTCATAACCCTCTATGGTGATTTTTAATGAGGTGTGGCATGATTAAACACAAAAGCAAAATTACTTCACAAAGGAGGGCAGCTTAGCAAGTTATTGATGTGCAGACTATAATAAGAAGATCTCTGGTACAAGGCGTTTCAAGATTCTATTATTTTTAATATCTCAAAAAAGGACTTAGCTGAAAGGATTTAACTAAAATAGTATCAAAGACAGGAGCAAAGATAATCATGAACTGTCTTTAACCATTATTTACCAAGCACCCACTATGTGCCAGACATTGTACTAGCATTCTAGGATTTCAGAAATAAAGGCATGAGGTTAAGCAGTACTGTAGTAAAATACTACACTAGAGAACTAAAACAGAATCTACGCTGGATACTTCTGACAAAACCACACAAAGTCAACAGATTCCATGTTCTATGAAACCCTTCATCTGAGATAAGCCCCAATGTCTAAATTTGGGTTCCCAGCTGTGGCCTCTTTTCTAGTCTTAAGTGTCCCAGAAGATAAATTTGTCTTCCAAACACACCCCCTGCCTCAATCTTTATTTCTGATGAGCCAGTAGAATACTAGAATTGTTTCTTTAATCAGCTCATATAAAATTCACTTATATATTTTATAAACTGGGTTTTGTTTTATTGAATAGACATTATAGAACACTTATTATAAAGAAACAATCTGTGCCATTAAACATCACTGATGTTTTATCTAATATACACTAAAATATGTATTTTAAAGACTTCTGACATGCAGTTACTAATTTTAGATGGTGGCTCAAATATTTTTTCAAAACAAAATATCTGATTCTTTCCTACATCCCTATGGGGGAAGGGTAAATGAAAATAGTATATGACACACTGAAATTCAGTTTATAAGCATGTTTTTTATAACAAGTTATTTCTTGAAGAATCATGACAACTGATGACATTCTCATAAGCAGCTCTGTATTTCATTTATTGTGATTGAACACAAAGCAAATACCAGGTGTTCCTTAGAGCTTCAAAGGTACTGAAACAGAAAATTCACAGGAAATGACAACACTCATAAAGAAACAAATTAGCAGGTGCAAAGACACATCATGTAAGGGCACATCTATTTACTGTTTCATATGAGACCATTACAATAACATTTTAATATGAGACATGTATTCACCCACTTTACTAATTCAGACAAACATTTATGAAAACACAAAACTGGAATTCTTTAAAAAAAAACATTCTCTTTCTTTCAAGAAAAAAAATCAATCTTAACAGATGAAAATAATAATTGGTGTATTCATGGTTTATAAGTAAATGGATGAATCTAAATGTTTGAAAGCATGGTGCTTGCCTATATTCTAAACATTCCCTATGAATATTGATGACATCATTAATGACACTGATATAATTTGTTAAGAAAATGTAAGGTGACTGCCTTCATTTATTTAATGAACACTTATTTAGGTTCCGCTCTGTGCAAGATACATTCTTTTGTGCTGAAATCATTCAAGTTCTAAATTTAAGAATTCTATTAACAGGCTTTAGAATCTTTCCAAAAAAATAACTTCAAATTGCAACTGCTACAAAATACATGCTCTCCAATTCAATTTTCTCATTTATCCTTATGTGAAAGCACAAAAGACACAAAACATATACTTCAGTTACTGTTAATGAAGAACTCAGAAACATGAGGATGAAAAAGACAATTAACATTTTAGGATTATTAATAATTATGAATTCACAACCCCCACAAAACTGTCTCAAATACCCAAGGGCTCCCCACACCACACTTTGAGAATCACAGCACCACACACCAAACAGCTTAGATGTAAAAACAGAACATTTTAAGTTCACTCTCTATAGACAAAGATTATTGTCTCTCCCTTACACTCTGTACATCGCAATTCACCTGACAGTCTCTGAAGGAAGAACGAATTGATCCAAATGAAGAGGTATCCAAATTCTAGCATGGATTCTCTCGCTGGGATTTTATGTTACACTCTATAAAGCACTTTGGTGAAACATTCATTTGGTAAAATCTTGAGGGAAATAAGCAGCAGGTGGAGGGAAAAGAACATGACTGTGGAGGGCCAAGTACTCCCTTGCTGGGACTGTCAGAGAACTCCAGGACATGGAAGGACCTGACCCCAATAAATCCAGGCCTATCAGATGGTCAATCTCACCTGTAATCAAACTTAAACACCCTGGATTCAAAGCAAATGATCAACCAAGGAAATAAAAAACAAATAATTTTGTGTTGCCATTCCCAAGTAAGAATCTTACCTGCTCTGATCTCCAGACCTTCCTTTACTGTTCAATGAGCCCATTCTAAGTCCACAGAAGACTTGATCCAGTATTTTCTAGGGTCACTAATTTATTTTCTTTTGCCACAGTCTATTAGTCTTTCATTAAAAAACCCAAAAAGGGTTTTCTGAGGCATAAGGAGAGGTCTTCAAATGAGAACCTCAAGTATCAAATAGAGACAAAATAATTAGTATGATGGTGAAATTCATTTCCTATAGCAATGAATTAGCAAAATCAAAATATGCCACAACTAATTGATTTACATTCAGCAAACACTGTTAGAGACTTTCTTTCATTTTAAAAATAGATTTAACAGGCATATTAATTTTCCACTGGCCACTATAAATAAATGGAACTCCAAAACCTCTTTCTTTGCAAGGGCGTTCTGGCCAGTCACTGTTAGCCTGACCCTGAGTGGAATGTGTATTTACATTGCCAAGAGGCAGCATTGTGTGCTGGTGGGAAACCACTTCTCACAAACCTCCCATTCAGTGTGGGGCTCCACAATAGATACTCACACAGGAAGCAGGCCTTGCTGAGAGCACCTCTGGCTGCTCCAGAGAGAACTTTCCAAGGCAGTGGAATGGTGAACACTGTAAAGCCTCCCTTCACAAGCCGTAACTGCCTGCACTTCAGAGTCAACAAAGCTAGTGTTGTCCTCAACCATGCCCCCCAAGTGCTTCCCAAGGTGAAAGGGAAACTGTCAGCATGTCATTTCATTTTTCTAGCTAATCTCTCCAGGTATCACTTTGTTTAAAAAAAAAAAATTATAGAGCCATGTATGACATTGTTTTCTGAAAGTAATTAAAAATACTCTGAATAAGCTATTGCTTTCAAGCCAAATAAAAGGTATTAATATTGAATATGTAATTTAAAAAATCAAAACTCCAAAATCACTTCATTATCTCCACTAGAAACTCTGGTCCCTTAAATATTGACCATTTTGTTTAACTGCAAAGCAAAGAAAAATAACTCCTTTAACTCCTCAAGTAAAAAAGGGGGCATCATCAGTATCATATCAATAATGACTTCTGCACAAATATCTGAGGAAATAAAGATAATGGGGACCACTTACACAGGCCATCAAATCAATCAACCAGTGGTTGAAAAATGCAGTAAATAAATTGATTTTGTCAATTCAGTACCAAACAACTGGTTTGATTTTCCCTCCCCGCTACCTGAGCCTGTTAGAAATGCACAACCTGGTTCTTTCAAAAATGTGATTAAATTTTCAACCTGCAAAAAGAGAGGTCACAGCTGCTTCCTACAGTAATATTTTTAGGCCATTAAATAATTTAATGATATTAGGCAAAGGGTAACTTGTCTGGCTTATTCTTCTCATTTCTCTAATTAAAGAACTGGACTCCATGATCAAAGTCGCTGCCAGCTCTAATAATCGATTTGGGTATAGTAATAAAGAATATCACAATTAACACATACATCTTGAGGGTTTATTGAAAGTCTAATACTTAAGGCAGCCACCATAAAATAGAAGGTATCTGTAGCCATTCCAACCATAAATAAATAATACCATTTACTAGCTTTAGGAAGTCACTTCTGCACTAGAGAAGTTTAACCAGAAAGGAGAGGCTCACAATAGTGTTTAGTGAAATGTACTCAGAGTATATATGCATATATAATTGTTTAAAAGACTAAAATGAAATAGAGCCAACACATTAACAATGGTTAACCCATCACACCTCTGCTGCTGCCTCTATCGATTATGAAATGATGAGTGAGTTATAAAATTCATGCACTGAAGGGGAGAGTCCCTCAGCCCAGCCTGCCCCTCGCAGAGTCCAGGAGCCCTGGATAGGCAACCCCGTGATCAGAGGAAGGTGATGCCCCATCACACCTCTGCTGCTGCCTCTATTGATTATGAAATGATGAGTGAGTTATAGCTTTCCTCTATACTTATTATACTTTTAAAGTATCCTACAATGAGCATCTATAATTTTCATAACGATAAAAGTTAACTTTTAAAAAACCCATATAGTAATTCAATTTACTGTGCACCATATAAGTGTTTAAATTTTGAGGATGAAATACTTTCAAACCACTGTACAAAGGAAAGACCCAGGGAATAAGGGTTTATTCAACTCTCAGAACTAGTCTCCACCATTCAACCCTGCCTCTGGGACACAACAAAGGAAGAACATCTGTGGTTAGGTAATGGACTTGGTAACATTAAGAAAATCAGCCCTCAGGTCATGCTTGTTGAGTCATCCCTAGATTAGGCACACTCACTAAGACCAACCCAAACAGTTTTTTTTAAAGGAAGGAGGGGAAAAGCAGGTTCCCCAGTCTTACTTTTTTTAGATAACAAGCACTCCAAAAAATCCTCTTCCATCTGCCAAAATAAATCAAACCTTCTGGGTGGAGAATTCCCTGTCAATCAAACGAGACTCAGTAAAGATAAACTAATTATAGAAATCTGTTACATACTTACTTAGCTGTGCTAACTAGGCAAGTCCCTAACTAGCACAAAGGCCCTCAAAAAAACACGCTAGTTATGAGCTAGCTATGAAGGGTACAGGGTGGGGTCAGCGAGTTCCCACAGGATTGGCAGGCCTCATTCTCACGGAAAAGTTACTAAGCTCTCTTATCTTCCAGGGTCTCTCTATCCCACCCTCCCACTACGGAAGCCTTCTAAAAATATTTGTTCCATGTTTTAATTCCACATCCCTATATATTATAGCATACAATACATGTTCACTCTAGGAATCTGGAAATACAAAAAACAGGAAGGTTCAATTATTCACAATCACATCATCCAAAAGCATCCACTTAAAGTGGCGTTTCATTTTTTCTACCCACATGAAATCTATGAAGTTAGAGGGTTACAGCTCACACAGTACAGATTTCTGCCTTTTTTTTTTTTGGACTAGAGGCCTGGTGCATGAAAATTCATGCACTGAAGGGGAGAGTCCCTCAGCCAAGCCTGCCCCTTCTCAACCCCATGATAAGAGGAAGGTTATGCCCCATCACACCTCTGTTGCTGCCACTGCTGGCAGCGCAAGCCTTGGCAAGCCCTGGATACCTGAGCCTCAGGTAGCCCTGGGCGGCTGGGGGGCTGAGGGGAACAGGGGACTACGGAGGCAGGCGTACAGCAAGGCTGGGCAGCCGTGCGCCTACTGCCCCGGTGGGGCTGAGGGGACTGGGCGCTGCCATCTTGTGGCTGTAGGCGCCACCATCTTTGAGAACAGGGCAGTAAATTAGCATATTCCCTCTTTATCCAATAGAATGGTCCCTACAAATTACTTTAAATTCAATTATTTGTTATTTGTTCTTAAAAAGTAAAGTTTTATTCCCTACTTCCTAAGAGCTATAGGATATCTTATGTTAACTAGTCTCAACACTTTATTCACAACTATAAATGAACCCTATTCTCTAAACAGAACATATATAGTAGAATCATAGTGCTTTATCATGAAATACTTAACCCTGCGCATCTAGGTTTATTACTGCCAGTAAAACTATTAACAGACAATCAGACTGGCAAAGTGTATGATGTGACTTAAAATGTCTTAGTATGATGTATGAAGACATACATCACAGAAAAAAATAGTGAAGAGTTGGAAGCTATCTCATCCATTCAATGGAAGACTATGCAGCCCATTTTAAATGCTGTAGAAATCAATCTGCTAACAAAGAAAGCTGATCACAACATAATATTTATAGGGAAATAACAACGGGGGTGAGAATAACAGGTCTGCGCTGTGGTCTTATTTGTGTAAAACTAACAATATGTTTATTTTTCACATAGAACAAAACAACAGACACAAAGAATTCACGGTGATTATGATAAGGCAGGTAGAATGAAGAATTTTTTTATCAACACATTCTGATTTTTCTTATGATGCTTTTGTTTGAGGGAAAAAAAGTATATAGGACACAGAGCATATTAAGGGCAACCATCATATTTGTCAAATAATCTAATGGAAAAATGAGAAACAAATAATAGACATCTGGTCAATGACAATTCTATTATATGAAACACCTTTATGACTTCCTGATACAGCTCCCTGATTGTGACAGTCCCACCTCTGTGCAACAACTCACAGGTGTGGTTTTCCCTTCATGCTACACAGCTGGACTCACCAGCAGGGATGGTGAAGACTACAAACCTCTACCTCCTAGAAGCTATTTTCAGTTTCAAAGTAACATCATAGGATCCTAAATCTAAAAAGGAACCTTGAAAAGTTCAATTATGACTCAGACTTGTACAATATCTAAACATCCCTAATACGCGAGAGGCTTCAAAATATCATTACCCAGCATTTTATTTTATTATGCTATATCCTTCAGTTAGTTATCTCAGGATATCCTCTCAGTCAGTAAAAATACATTTATTTAGAATAACAGGATGGTATGAATAAATATGGTCAGAATTAGACATAACTGTGTCTGAGTCAGTGAAAAAAACAAATTGTTGAATATTTTTAAAACACCACCATTGAAAGGATTCTTCCTTTCATAAAAGTCTGTTACCTCTGACCCTTCCTTTCCATTACCACCATTACCAGCAGCAGCACCTTAGTTAAGGAAATAATTCAAATCACTTCTAAATTCTAGAAACATCTTAAACCAACTTACTCTGCCAGCCCTCTCACTTCTGTCCATGGTAACCTACACATTCAGGCCATTTCTGGAATGTCACTCCCGTTAAGCCACTATTCATTCCTTCACAAACAAGTGATCCTTCAAGCAGAGCCCAGAGAAGTACTCATAAGAGATGTGGAAATACCTTTTAACACACATTTTCATGTAGAATTTGTATTATTCATCTTGACAAGTGTAGTCACTGAAGAGCAATTTCCTAAACTGTGTTGCTTCCAGTATTATTACCTGGAAGAGTCTGGCATTTTACTGACCTTATGTGTGTGTGTTTTTTTTCTCACATGCCCACTCCAATCAATTCAGTGCCTACCTATAGTGCAGTGTTGAGAAAGATTCACTGCCCTTGTTCATTGATAATTAGTAATGATTGCTGGAGTCGTGAGATTCAGGAACGAGTAGATCCATGTCACATATTTACAATCCACTGGTTAGAAAGAGCACCAACGACCATCCCACTCAAGGGTTCTAGTCAATCAAGATCTGTAGTAGCAGAAAAAAGGAGGTACATTTCATGGTGGGCAGAGGGTAGAGACAAAGTCTGCACCTCTAATTCAGCATTTCATAGACAATATTAATGTCAGAGAATTCAAAATTGATTAATGAAAAAAGTATTAAGTAAATCTAACAAAGTATCAGGATTAAGCACGTCTACTCAAGTCATTAAACAGACATCACATCTGACAGATATCACAACCACAGCACTACTACAAATAAATAATACATGTTGAAATCATATGTGATTGAAGTGACGAAAAGTTGAATTGATAAACCTGAACATTTATTCCACTGGTTGTTCAATCATTTACTGGGTACTTTATGTGTCTGGCATTGTGCAGACACTGGAAATCCAGCTTTGCATATTCAGCTAACTTTGTAATTGAGCTAAGATTTCAAAGGACCTTTAAATACTGAATGGAGAGTGAGATTCTCAAATTTCCATGTCATTAATATTTCAAAACAACCTTATTGTAATCTTTTTGTTTATTGTAATGCTCCAAGATCGTTCTTTCAAATATATTAATATATTGCTATGAATGAAATTATGATCTAAAATCATCATTCTGCTGAGGGCTTAATAAATCTGACGTTCAACTTGTGTGTGGTATATGTGGCCACCTATCCCCTATCTTCAATCAACTGATGACTCAGTACTGGCTGTCCCAGGGAAACCCTCTAAATCTCCGCAGAGAGCTGTGCCACATTGCATCCTGTTTCCTACAGTCACTAAGGAAATTTCCTCACCCCTAGTGAATTCTTACTGTTTTATTCCAGGGTTTAAGAAAATCCTTAATTGCTCATTATTTTATATTGTACTCCTACAACACACATTCTAAAAGAGTTTCTCTACGTTCTTAATTCATATACTTAGTAAAATCTTACTAGTAAAAGAAATAATTTGTTGTGAACTAATTTTGACTTTGCAAAGTCCTATAGATATTAGTCACTCACTGTGAGATTTAAAAGTTCATAGCACGTTGAAAATCCTATTTATTCAAAGCTAATTCTGTGAAATGTGACACCATGACAAGTCAGTTCTCTCTCAATGCTTTTTCTGTCCCTAAGAAAGCTAATTCCTCTATCACTTGAAACAGAACCCTGAATATTATTTGGCCATTGTCTATACATCTTAAAAGTCTTACTGCTGGATAAGTAAAGATACTGGTTTTTTTTTAAATGGCTTCTGTACAGGCTAATCATCTTATGTATCACATATCTTATGAGAATGGTATTAACACAAATAATGAGATCCAACTCTCAAGAGTAGCCTTTTGTAGAATTTATTTTAAATATATTTATAAAAATTAAATCTTAAGGTATATTTATGAAAATGGAAAATGTGTGACTTGCTATATGCAAATAATATTTCAATTTTATAAGGAATTCTAGCACTGGACACCTGGCCTGAAATCTGTATGATATGAGGAAAGAGGATCTCAGCGGCAATCAGAGATTTAGGTTTACTTTAAATTCCATTATTATTACCAGCTGTATGACTTAGGTTTCTCAGAGCCTATATTTATCTGCAACATACATTTATCTACATTACCTATAAATTCCCTTCTAATTCTAAATTCTGTGATCCTAATACAGCAGTTTCTTTAATTTGGGATCAGAATCATAAATAAAGGTCAAGTTTGAAGAAATTTTCCCTAGAAAGTGAATACCTAAACAAGGTATTAGCCTCAGATCTTTAAAGAAAAATTACAATAGCTATACAACACCCATTCAAGTCACACTTTGAATGATAAGCATTTTCAGGCTGCCAGCTTTTCCAGGAACAAGATGTGGCAAGTACTTCTCTGGTTCTAACCTTTTCATTACTTTGAAATGTGTATGGCTGAGGTGATGAATGGTAAAAACCTTCAAAATCCAAAGCAAAGGCAGTATATACTGCACTATCATTTTTTGCTAATGTGGACTGTGTCCTACAGATTTCTGAATGAGGAAAGCCTATAGGGCTCTCAAATTCCCCTCCCAAGCCACCATGTAGTATAAGATCACAAATGAAAAACCACTGAATTCTTGTAGCCCCTGGCAAATTCCAAAGATTCCAACTCATATTTTTACATCAGCATTAACTTTTCCATCATGAAGATTTGAATTCCCTTCCTACATGTTACAACCTACATTAATTTCAAAAATACAACTTCAGCATTTAAAATTTGCAACAGAATTTTTAAGTTTTCTTTTTTCTTAAACAAGCAGCACTTTGAAGATTATCTAATCCATTCCTACTTTTGAGAGGTCATATCACTGATTACCGGAAGGGTATGGTCTCTTGCCTCAAACTTCTTCTGATTTCTGAATGTATTTTCTACCTAAATTCATAAAGGAAACCTAACCAAATTATAAGCTCTTTATAATACCTACACACATACACCCACTCTTATCTATTTCCTGAATGCTAATTATCCCACTGCCTTTCCCCCAGTCCATCAGCTTCTATCTGCAAAGTCCCAAACCTGGTAACTACTGAGGCTTTCAGAGAAAACAAGTATTATCCTATCTAATAAAGAGGGAAAATGCTAATTAACCATCTCTCCATCACTAAGATGGCTTCACTCACATCTGAAGCCAAGTTCCCATAAGGAGCCTTAATGAGCAATCAGCAGGGACCTGAGGCTATGCCTTACCTGCCCCCATAGGGCTTGACAGGGGTCCTCAGGCCATGCCCCCACCCAGCAGGGCTTGACATGGGACCTCAGACCATGTCCTCCGCTTTGATGGGGGCTTAATGGGGGACCTCAAGGTGCACTTCTCATCCTGGTGCTGGGCTTGGGAACCTCAGGCTATTCCCCCCACCCCAGTGCCAGGCTGGGGGACCTCAGGTCATGCCCCCACCAGATGGGGCTTGACAGGGGACGTCAGGCCACGCACCCCACCCCAGGACCAGGCCAAGGGACCTCAGACCGTGCCCCCAACCCAGCAGGGCTTAACGGGGGTCCCCAAGGTGCTGGGTCATAGGAACTCAGGCCATGCTCCACACCCAAACACCAGGCCAGGGGACCTGAGGCTATGCCCCCCATGCCTGGCTGGGCATGACAGGGGACCTAAGGCCACGGCTTCCATCTTGGCACCAGGCCAGGGGACCTCAGGCCGCACCCTCTGCCCCAACATTGGGCTATGGGACCTGAGGCTGCACCCTCCTGCCTGGCAGGGCTTGACAGGGGACTTCAGACCGTGCTCCCCATCCAGCGGGGCTTGACAGGGGACTTCAAGATGCACCCCCAGTGCTGGATCGGGGGAATTCAGGCCACACACCCCCACACACACCCAGCAGAGCTTGATGGGCGACTGAAGCTGTACCCCCCTGCTAGTGGGCTTAATGGGGGACCTGAGGTGGTGCACCCCCACACACAAGCCTTGACAGGGGACCTCAGGCCATGTCCCTCACCTGGCGGGGCTTGATGGGAGGCCTTAAGGCATGCCCCTGCCTCTGGCCATGGCCCCCATCCTGGAGCCAGGCATGGGGACTTGAGGCTTTGTCCCCTGCCCAGCAGGGCTTGACAACGGTAGGACCAGCCATGTATGGATCTAGCCCAATGGAGGCAGGGGCCAGCTGGGTTGGGTCTCATATGATTTTGAGGTACATGTTGGTGAGCGGGGACTTGACTCTGGGTCCCATAGTGAGCCCCAGACTCTGAGAGGAGGAAGGTTTTCATATACATTTTACTAATTTTCTTTCATCTCTGGCACTTCCATTATAGAGAAAGGGCAAATAGCAATATTAAATTATTTCCTCTAATTAATCCCCTTTTAATGTGCACGAATTTTGTGCACTGGGCCACTAGTCTATGTAATAACAGGTGGGAAGCAATGGATGAATGTTTCTCTCACTCATTGATATTTTTCTCCCTCTCTCACTCTTCCTCTCAGTCTCACTCTAAAACAGTGGTTCTCAACCTTCCTAAGGCCACAACCCTTGCATACAGTTCCTCATGTGGTGGTGACCCCCAACCATGAAATTTTGCTACTGTTATGCATCGTGATGTAAATATCTGCATTTTCCGATGGTCTTAGACAACCCCTGTGTGAAAGGGTTGTTCGACCCCCAAAGGGGTCTCAACCCACAGGTTGAGAACCGCTGCTCTAAAATCAATACAAAATATAATCTTGGGTGAGATTAAAAAAAAGGGGGGGTGCACAAAATTATCCATTACATTCCATCTAGATTCTACACTAAGTTTTAACCATTGCCTGACATCCCTAAGAGCGAAATGGAAGAAATGTAACTGCAAACCCAAGTAAATAAGTTGAGGAAAAAGATAAAACCCAATACAGAAACTGGAAATGAGTATATGTGGTACCCTTGTCTTTTTTTTCTAAATACATCCAGTTAAGAATTTCCAAAGTATATGCCACAGAACAATATTGTTTCATGCTAATATGTCTTATGTGAAAAAGAAATTCTACTATCAAATACGCTTAAAAATGTTGGGTTGAACAGGAGAGGTTCTTTAATACTGGGCTTCCAAACACTAAAAATCCATTGAGAATCTCTCCAGAATCAACTGTATTTAAACACATAATATTTTCTCAAAAGCTTATGTTTATCAAATAATGCTCTAGCTACTTAATTGTTTTCAACTCTCCCAATAAAATTATGTGGGATATTTCTTGGAGATTATCTAATGGTATAAAATGTTATTAGCACTTCGCTCAATTTCTTCACATAAGAACTTAGGCCAATTTTAGGTAAAGAGTAAAAGAAAATTGGTTCCACTGGTTCACTCTATAATCAAATAAGTAATTCATGGCTCTAAAGGACTGATTGCACAACCTTATCCACCCATATAACAACAAAATATGACACATTTCCACATTAAACATGTTCTGAAATTGTCTATTCAAATTTCCCCTAGGAATAGTATGCTATTTGTTCTTTCTATTAAAGGGGATCCAAAGCTTAATTTTTCAAGTCTTTAAAGCAACAACAAATCAAAAACATTCACTTTTTCTGGATAAAGTACAGGGTATCACTTTTTCCAAACAATGAAATGTTTTCTTAATCTTTTACATTTCCTGCCATCATTACAAATAGACAAAAATAAACCTCTCAAGTAGACAAGATATAGTACAAATAGAGAATACCTGTCCCTTCTAATGTTGTACCTGACTACTAGGCAATGAAGTCACACACTTCCAACATCTAAACCAATTATATATTCACTAGAGGCCTGGTACACTAATTTGTGCATGGGTGGGGTCCCTTGGCCTGGCTGGCAATCTGGGCCAATCGAGGCCAGCCGGCTAGTGAGAGGGACCACAGGAGGTTGGTCCACCACAGGAGGTTGGTCTACCACAGGAGGTTGGCTGTGGGAGCACATGGACCACCAGGGGGCAGCTCCTGTGTTTAGCATCTGCCCCCTGGTGGTTAGTATGCATTACAGTGACTGGTCATTTGGTCTCTTAGGCTTTTATAAACTAGTAGCCCGGTGCATGAAATACAGACATCCTTCTCCCAATCTGGGATCACTGGTTCCTAACCACTCACGTGCATGCCTGCTTAATCATCCCTCACTGCCTCTGCCTGCCTGCCTGATTGCCCCTAACTGCCTCTGTCTGCCTGATCACCCCTAACTGCCCTCCCCTGCCAGCCTGGTTGCCCCCAACTGCCCTCCCCTGCTGGCCTGATCTTGCCCCCAATGGCCCACCCCTGCTGACCTGGTTGTCCCTAACTGCCTTCTGCCTCAGCCCCCACCATCACGGCTTTGTCTGGAAAGAAGTCAGAAATCTAGAAGATGGCTGGTCAACTCGGTCTAATTAGCATATTACCCTTTTATTAGTATAGATAGATTATATAGGCTAGGATTGCTTAAAAGGGGGAGGAGAGGTTTCAGCAGGAGGAGATGCCCTTGGCAGGCAAAAATACATAATCCCTATATCTGGACTGATAGGCATATGCACTATACTTCCAAACTGGTCATAAAAAAATTGAACCTTACACCAAACAGCTCTCTCCCTTAAAACCTCTCCTCAGCTCCCACCTTAGATTCTGCCTTTGCAGTCCATCCAGATTAGATTGGTTGGTCGGTTTCTATGCCAGTTAGCATCAAAACCTCTGTCTGCTAGGCAGCCATTGGCTCCTCCAAGTTCACCAAGATTTGGTTCCGACTGGTCAGTTTCTATGCCAGTCTCTAGGCCTATCTCTGGGCCTGGTCAGAGAGGCAGGGCTAATCAGCAACTCCTGGGGAGGCTTAGAGAGAAAGAGAGGCGAGGCTACTGGCATAGCCCAGAGAGAAAGAGAGAGGCAAGGGCTGATCAACAGCTGCCATGGAGGCTGTGGATCAGATCCTGCCTCTCTCTCTGGGCCTCTCTCCAGGCCTGATCTACAGCCCCTTTCGTAGTTAGTGCTGGGTCGCTGCACCAGCAGCAGCAACTGTCAGTGCTAGGTGGCCACAGCAACCCAGCACTGACTGCAGGACTGACTTCTGGTGTTTGGTTGAGCCTTCAGTTGTACAGACCCTGGGTTTTTATACATTAGGATAGTTTAATAAAGGAAACATTTTTTCCCAAATGCCACTTCCAAGTTACCACTTCCTGTCAAAGCACTGAAGTTCATTCCTATAAATCCGAGGTACTATCTCTTTCCTTTTGCACACAATCAGCAATCCTAACTACAATTATAAAAACTACAGACCTAAGAGACATACAGTAGAGGTATTAGATATTTATCACATCATGTTCAAATGCCTACAACAGGCAAGGACATACTGTAATGTGGAGAAGTGACATGGTCTGTCTTTTCTTTTTTCCTCTTTTGGAAAACATGGCTACAGAGAAAGATTTCTTCACATTCAAAATTTAAAGAATGCACTAAGGGCAAAAAACAACTGACAATTTCAGTAGGAAGGAGTCAACAGAGACCAGCAGAGACTGCTGCTAACTGGAGAGCATATGCCCCTTCTAAATTCAGTGAGCTTGCCTGGCCAGTGTGGCTCAGAGTTTGAGCATTAACTCATGAACCAGGAGGTCAAGGATTGTGACCTTGATCCCCAGTAGAGGTTGTGCAGGAGGCAGCCGATTGATCATTCTCTCTCAGCAATAATGTTTCTATCTTTCTCCCTCTCTCTTTTACTCTCTCTCTGAATCGATAAAATACATATATATACAGCTATATATATAAAAGCCTAAGTGACCGGCCAGCCGTTCAACTGTCCAACCAGTAGCTATGAGGTGCAATGACCACCAGGAGGCAGATGCTCAACACAGGAGTTCCCAAGCGGCAGCAACTCCAGAACTCTTGGGGGGATGTTGGACTGCCAGTTTCAGCTCAATCCCCACAGGCCAGGCTGAGAGATCCCATCTGCTGGAGGGACCCCACTCACTCCACTGACACCCTGTGAGCCCAACACCACCCCAGGTGCAGCTGGTTGGGGAGGGACTGTGGGAGGTTGGCTCCAGGGTGTGTCCAACCCATCTCGCCCAGTCTTGCCCTGCCAGCCACCTTCTAATTAATTCCCTTTCAATGTGCACAAATCTGTGCAGTGGGCCTCTAGTATACATATAAAACTCAGTGAGCTCAAGACCTTCACTCCCATACAGAATAAAGGCCATGCTGCAAGACTTCAAGGAAAACCATAAATCTCGTTTTATGTGAAATCCTTTATTTTTTCAATGTTGCTTCCTATTTAAAAAAAGAACACTATTCAAAGCAGAAAACAAAATCTGTAGGCCACATCCCTAGCCCACCTAAAAATTCAATTTCATCAAATCATGAGGCAATCAGTAGTGCCTAAAGATATCTGATCATTTGGCCAAAGCTGGAAACAAAGGAGGAACTGACTCTCATCAATTTATAACATCAAGTATTATTAATTCATTTAATCGCCAGATTTACTGAGTACCTACTAAAGGTTAGATGTTTCAGACATTGGGAATTGACTGATGCACAAGAGAAAAGTAAGACAAAAATCCTTGTTCTCCTGGAGTTAACGTACTAATAAGGGGAAACAAACAATGAATATAGTAATAAGCAAGCTATGCAGTGTGTACTTAATGTTAAAAAACAAAGACAGGAAGTGGAATTAAGAGTACTACTACATACTTAGTTTTATGTCTTGCAAAGATTTTGTTTGGGGCCAAAATCTTTTCTAAGTAGTTAAGAAACCTAACATGGCAAACATAACAAAGCAAATTAACTTTCGTATGCCTCAATTTCCTTATTCATAAAACAGGGTAACTATTAGCTTAGGGTGGAATCAAACACCATATTCAACTTGATTACCAACATACCCACACAAACATATACACATATTATCATGGAATATCTCATTCTGTATAGGTCTCAGAAATAGTTAATATTGGAATCCAGCTGTCACTAATTCATTAACTCTTACTTCTAAATGAAGAAACTAGAATGCTATGTCAACTCTGAACCCAGCATTTTCAATCAAGTCTTCACCTCTGTCCCTCAGCACAAGACATTTAAGAATAAAGCCGAGAAAGTTCTAGGCAAAATCCAGGTCAAACTTCTCTGAGCTTGAACTTGTTTACCCATAAAGCTAGAGGGCTGGAGCAGAGGGATGTATATTTTTTTCCAATTATAATTCTGATGACTCTCCATTCAGCCTATACATGGGTGGGACATTCCTTGCTGCTTTGTTCAGTGTTGGAGTGGTTTATGAAATATAGTACTGCTGAAAAGTTGGAGGATGAAATAGATGTCCTCTCAAGATGCCTCCTGGCCCTATAATCCCATGATTGTGCTTATAATGGAATTTGGCTAGCCTTATAATTAGAAATGTAGCTTGCTGGTCACACATCTGGATCAGATAAATCTGCACAAATAGCATTACACCAGAAGCAGAAATGCCAAGCATGTAACAGCTGTGTTGTTACATCAACCTTGCAAATAACAAGGAATACTATTTATCCATAGAAAGTAAACGACTACAGCAGACAGGAATAAAGCTGACTTTACTCAAACCATTTTTGGAGAAATGTTTATAAAAGAAAATATATATCTTGGTCAAACTTCAATCTTAATTTACAAGACTGATACAGAAAAGGATTACCACACATAAAATACCTCAACTTCCAAAACACCATTTCCTTATTTCCTGCCATCCTAGTAATGATGAGTTTATTGATATTGAACTTTTGTAAATGTAACAGGCTCTCCTGACTTGCATGTCAACATAGAACCATGAGCCTAACCCACAATTAAGTATTAAAGTGTCAAATGTACTCTGGGAATATTCACCTCCATAGAAAATAAATGTGTTTCAAGTTAACAATTAATTTCACTCAACCAGTGCTGGATAATATGAAACAAGAGGAAATTATTTTCCTAAAAAGAAATAAAAGCTCTTCTTAGCCAATTAGGTAAGCATTAACTACCTTACACTTTGAAGAACATTTCTTAAACCCAAAACCTTAATGTGCTAATCTAATTGCTCTAATGAATAACTGATAAAAGGCATGACTAATGGCAAACAGGTATGAATACAAAATCCGTCACCTATTACTAACATTACCAACACAGCCACTCAATCTTCTCATTTACAATACTGTTCACAATTTCATTTTCCACATTTAAAAATGTAGTCAGACTCTGAGTGATAATGAGGTGTCAATGCAAGGGCAATTATAAAAAAAAAAATTTACTACTCTGCTGGGGATATTGATAATGGCAGAGGCTGTGCATGTTATGGGGGCAGATGGGTATATGGGAAATCTCTATACCTTCCCCTCAATTTTGCTGTGAACCTAAAACTAATCTAATAAAACATAAAGTCTTAAAAAAATGTATTCAAAATGTATTCAATATATATAAATTTAGGAGAGAGAAAGAAAATAATTATTACATCAAGTTAATGCCCCTTGATTGAAATGTATGCATGGAATAAGATCCTAAGATTAAAATGTGAAACTTAAAATAGTCACTTTACAAATAAAACACAAATATGGAAAATCACAATACCCATTTAGCATGTTTACCCTTATCTCAAAATCCCAGACTCAAGTCCGTACTGTTTATGCCATGTAAAGAAAAAACAATGAGAACAAAGACCAGAGAGCCACGGAAACAAAAGAAGTACCACAGAAACCAGGATTACATTTCTGATTGATGGAGAAAACAGCGATGATTGAAGAGGTCAAGACAGAAGCAAATTTCCATGGTTCTGAATGGAAGAATCCACAAGGCAATCTGACCACATTTCCTAATATTTATTGAAAACCACGAGCAACAATCAGTATTTTTGAACCAATCTTAAAAAGAATACAGATGATTGCAAGATTACAAAGCTGATTTAACAGATGAATCTTTAGAAAAAGTTAATACATTACAATTTTCAATGTTTATATATAAAATTTTAAACTAAAATGACACTCTGGTGATCAGTTAATGAATTTTTAAAAGAGCATTAACCAACTATTTCCAAACACTGGGAAACAAATTTAGGCAAGTGAAGTTCTTAACTGATTCTCATTCCTAAGGAAGTTACTACATGGAAAATAAGTTAGCAGTTCAAAAAAGTTAACAGATTTAGAGAATCGAATGGACAGATACATACATTCTATGTGTAATCATAGGCTGTCCTTAATAAATACAATCAATGGGAGACTCAGTCTAATCCTCTTTGGGATAAGGCTTTTCCTAAGTAAACATCAACTATGAACTCCTGATGGGCATATCGGTGACCACTATCATCAAATTACAAGTGAGGATGGGGCCTTTGGCTATATACCAAAGTGAACCGGCAAATGGCAGATCCCATCCCTTCAAGGTACTGTCAAAAATTCTAAGATTCAAAACAATATCTTCAATGGAGGGTGAGAACTCTCAGAATAAGGTAAGAGCTGAACCACATTCTTCAATAATCAATGTATGAGACAGCCAATCTCCTTCCAAAGCCCTGGGTGTTAGGCAAAAAGTAAAACTAGATAGTGTGCCCTCCCCCCTTTTTATAATTCTTTCAGGTAACTGAATGTCATTAGCAATGGCCTAAGAGTGAAGTATGAACTTTTTATTAGATAAAACTTATTTTTCTGTTCTGAGTTTTTCCATATTTGTTTTCTGAATTTAGGGGTTTAAACACTCTTAATTCATATTTTAAAAACAATAATTGGCCTATTTATCAATCTTTTTTTCCTCTCTCTCCCCTCTATTATTTAAAGTCATTCTTTTCAAATCTGAGGTTTCAGATTTGAAACCTATTATTTGAAATTTTGCATAGCCACATAGGCAGGATTTCTTTCAGTTACCAAGGCCGCTAAATTAACAGCAAGTCCCGCAGCACATAAACCCAACTTACCAACTCTCTGTCTTAAAAAAACAAAACAAAACAAAACAAAAAATAAAACATTTTCTGCTTCCATGCTTTTCATTTCCAGGAATAATACTTCTTTTGTGGCAAGCAGAGGCCTAAAAAACAAGAAGTAGCCCTGATCACAACTCAGCCTTGCTCCCTTCCCTCACCCAACACCTCACTTTAAATAACAATGTGCTATCTTCCCTTATAGAAATTGAATCTCGTCATCTTAAAGGATATTGACAATGTCCCAAGTTTGTAGCTATTGAGGTACTATTTGCCATCTCCACAAATTTCAGTGTGTACAAAATTGAGTGCTAAAGTAAGAGCCCAACAATCGCAGCAAAGAAATAATCTCAAAATACCTCTGCTTGAGTGATAAATATGTTCTGACTACAAAATTTCTTTCCATTATCTTTCATGTCAATATCTGCCCAATGCACTTGCCAGTTTGTTCTTCCTAGTCTCTCCTCCTATTAAACTAGCAGGAGCACTTGGAGTTGTTTATAGCTCCCAGGACAAAATCCTACCAAAGGCAAACAGTTGCTTTGGAGGAAGGCAGGGACTCACTCTGGATTTAACAGGCACAAGATGCCTGCAACTCAACACAGATTTATCAATTACCCCAATTAGCACAGGATGGAGGAAGGACACTGAGGCCTCATCTCAGTGGCTACACTAACTGTATAATTTAATGGTTTGACATTTATAGTAATTGGTATAATGTCATGTCTTCCTATATCTGAGGAGGTGCTGATGTATACAGATGTCAATCCCTGCCAAGGCCCTACAATCCACAATTTCTATAGGGTATGAGTTCTATTATCTCACGGGTAGCTAAAATATTTATGTCACGCCTTAGTTGTTGTTGTTTTAAAAAAAAAAAAAAGAGAGAGGTCAGTGGGCCATGTCCTGTACCAAATAGTACCTGAGAGCCAAGTAAATACATTCCCATGGCTATAATGTGACACTGATCACCAGAATTTCCTGTGCAAGGCTGCCTTGGGCAGGAAACCTCCAAAACATATCTGATTTGTCTCCCTTATATTAAGGAAATGTCCCTCAAGCCAATGAGCACACAAAAGACACCTGCCTGGGATCAGGCAGAAAGCTATCCTCAAAGTCAAAGGCATTTTGTACAGACTGCCCTCAACCAAAGTGGCTAGTGTTTTCATCTTATATGATCTAAATATGTTCAAATATTTACCTGATCTACTTCTCATTTCAAAGAAGCTAGGACACAAAGACAAGGTAGACTTCTTTACAATCTGAAATGTACCATTTCCAAACAAATGAAAATGAATGCTATCTACATAGATTGTTCTATTGGTCAAATAGCATTCCTTTGGACATGGACACCTGAGCTTACCCTCCCAAACTCTAAGATTTAATTTACATGACAATATTAGGAAGTAGCTATTTTCATATATTTTTAAATGGGGGTGCATTTTTAAGAATAAGTATAAAGTGTCATCTCATTTCAAAGAATGTCAAGTGGAAGAATTTAAAATATGATATTTAAATTGGATATTTGTCTGAAATCATATAATGAGGCATGTTCTCCTTTATGTGCATTTTATTCGGTTACTATTTTTGTTTTTGGGATATCATTCTAGTATGAAGACAAAAAATTGACTTTTTTTTTTAATTACTTTAATATTATTTGCCCAGGCACTTTTCCAGTCTACCTTTGTGAACTTAAATTACCAGGCAATTTTAAAGTATTCAAGTTTTCTTCTAGGGGAAAAAAAAAAAAATCAAATATTTCTATAGTGGGAGCTTTTCTACATGAGATCACAGAAAAAAATTCATTAATTTTCTCTCAGACAACGACACTGAAGGCCAAAATCTTTGTTCAGGGAAAGACAAGAACATTCATCAATTAAGTGTAATAATGTTTTAGGGCTTTGTTTATAAGTCCAGCATAAATCACCATCTGTTAACTTGTACTAAAAAACTTTAATTGATGTTTATGTAGTTCAGAATAAAGTAAAAGGAGAGGCCTGTGTGAAAGTGCCACCCCATAAAGATTGTCACACCCCTGGATCAATACAATCCCATTCTTACTGAATAATATCATGTTTAAGGCTTGCTTCCCATGCTCTTTCATTGTAAACATTAGTTTCTTGTGTAAGAAATATCTACATCTTCTAAGAAAATTCCTAATTTGCTAATTTTTTCCAACAGAAAGAAGAAATTCTGACTATTTTTTAAAAGGCAAATAAATTGCAACCTCACCTAAACTCAGATTTTTAAATGCTTCAGATTTCTCAAATTACGTTTCATTTTAAAACAGATATGATCTTTCTTACCAACCCATTCCATCTATACTTCAAATGCTAGATGCTAGATTTCCAATTGTTCTTTCTTGATTAATTCTACTTTTTATAATCATATTCAAGTTGTACTATGTGGCTTGATCACTGGTCAATGTAATTTCATGTATGTAGATTTTATTTTCTAATTCGAATGCAAACTTTGAAGACAGGGACCACATCTTTATTTATTTTGTTCACTCAAACCTCTTCCCCCCTATATACTACTTTATATACAACAGACATTTTAAAAAGTTAATTCGATCTCTCAAACTATTAACATTACCCATGCCAAAATCACTCTAGAAATTATTCTTTAATTTTACAAGTATACTTCATAGTCCCAAATACTCAAAGATCCCTCTTGATGCCTTTGTGACCTAAACAGAATTCACAGGCTTTCATCACATACTATGGAAACTTTTCCACCTTCTCTTAACCAGTATGAAACTCAGGAAAAATAAGTATGTTTGTACTTCGATAATTTTTTAACTCTAATTTCCACTCAATATTTTAAAAAAATTTTTAAAAACTCCGTACATACTCTCCCCCTAGATGTTGACATTCCATCTTTGCTGAACGTGCACTCAAGTGGAAAAGCAGGAAGAACTCACAATTCAAGAGGGGAAATGCCTAACAAGCATACAACACTGAGCCATAAAAGACCATGTGCAAGTCAGTGCTGAACGAAAACTCTATGGGCAAGGGCCTGGTCATGATTCATCATCATACTTCTAGCAGCTAGCATAATCCTCTACAACACACTCTCTGAAAGCAGAGATTTTTTGCTTTGCTCACTGCTGTATCCCCAAACACCAAGAACAGTCCTAACACATAGCAGTGCTCAGTTAATATGTGTGGAATAAATATTTGTAGAAAAAATATACAACACATAGTAGACCTTCGTAGGAAAGTTGGTGGAATAAAGTCCTGGCACTAGTTGAATTTATTTTAAGATTATATTTCTCCTAGTCACAATTACTTTAAGAGGGACACAAACTGTAAGTATCCAGGACAGTTGACCAGAATGATGGTGAGTCAAATTATCAAATCCTACAGGGAAAAGCTTTAAAAATGGAGGAACTCAAGACTGTAGAACAGGAGGTATAAAGGCAAACAAGCTAGCTATAGTTGAATTTAAGGAGCTGACATGTGAACGAAGAAGCAAACTTGCTCTAGGTTGCTATGGAGTAGTGTTTTTTGAACTACAGGTCAACACTCATTCTTGGGTCACATAATCAATTTAGTGGGTCAGTGACTGGCATTCTTTTAAATAGAATAGAATTGTATCACAAAGAAAAAAGGTAAGTATTGATTTATAAAACTTTAGATTCAGTTTTATGTATATAAATATTTTTGTGCATGTGTTCACTGGGATGCAAGTTAAAATATGTCTCAATGTGTGTCCTGGTCAAAATACATGAAATAACAGTGCTAAAGAAAGTCTATCTTTAACCATGACAATTTGAGCTAAATATAAAAATAAGAGATGTCAAAAAAGATTAACTACTTCCTTTTTTTTAATAGTTAAGCTAGACAAATTAGGCTAGCCTTTTCCCATATAGTACTGGATAAAGCTGGTCAACGTGTGACAGATTCCTAGTGCAGCTTTTTTTTTTTTTTTAAGAAAGAAAGGAAGGGAGAGGAAGAGTGAGGGAGAGAGAGAAATATCAAAAATGAGAGAGAAACATCAATTGTTTGCCTCCTGCAATCAAACCAGTGACTTTTTGGTGCATAGGACAATACTCAACTAACTATGCTACATTAGCCAGGGCTGATTACTTCTTAATGTTGAAGTCCTTTGCCAGTGGATATTCATACAGACTCAGAACTGAAAGAAATCTTAGTTACCACCTGGCTTACTTCCTTCATTTCATAAGGGTGAATATACCTAAAACCAAACTGGTAATTAGGGGCAGAAACAGGACTGGAAGCTGGTTTCGACAACTAGTCCAACTCTGTCATTAGAGGGTCACAGTGACTCTAACATAGGCTGCTGACCATGTCAAGATGTCACAGAGGGAGTCTTGGCATTAAGTACAATGGCCTCTCTGATGTCTACAGATTAAAATTATTTGATGAAAAACTACGACAAAGTATTTACTTATTTTTTGATGATCAGATTTATAAGTTTTCAGGATAAAAAAGATAATAGGGACTTCATTTAGATATATGTCATTATTTATAGAGCTCAGGATCTTGAACATGATAAAAGCCATTAAGGAAAACCTAAAATAAAGACCTCATCATTCAAAGTTTTGTAAGACATAAAGATGAGGAATAACATCCTTTGACATAAATAAAACCCTAACTAAAAGGAAGAAAGTCCACCTTGAGATAGTTTGCAGAACTTAAAAGTCTTTGAAATAGGAACACCTCTTGCCATGTTTCCCCCCATAAAGAGAAGTTAACACCTAATCCTTAAGTATCTGTAGCAAAGTAAAAAGGAAGCATTAATAAAATCTGCTCACACCATTCCCTACCAGTCCAGTCCCACCCACATTTTCACGACCCTTCACCTCCTTTCATAAGAGAAAATGACACCTAAAGCAAACCCGTCAGGAGAACACAAACTTCCATGAAGAATCAGCAGCAAACTTTTAAGAGTTATATTATTTATTATTTAAGGTTTTTAAGTCACTGTCCCGGTTTTGGAGGCCTGTCTGTCCCTGTTTCTTTTAGGCCCTAAGCACAAGATAACTTGGTTTAGGGCAATCTCTCGCTCTTCCTCTTAACTTGGTGAGAAGAAACCCACAGGTTTCTCAAATACAGACAGTGGATAAATGATGGAATCTTCCATTTTTCTAATGTTTCACTAAAACCATTAAGTTCAAAGAGTTATGATTGGATCATGGTTAAAACTAATTCTCTATACATACATACAGTCAAACATTCACACATGCAAGGCAAGAAATTTTTGTTATTGGAAGGAAGCTGGCAGAAGAGGGTGAGTAGTTTGACACTGATGACATCAATTATGTCAGATGTAGGTCTGGAATAAGCTAACCAGCTTCCCAACTGGTAATCAATCATATAACTGTGGCCACTAATGGATATGGGTCCTGCCAAGATTCACGTGCCCAATAGTTACAAAATAACTTCCTTTCTGTGTATCTCAAAACAGACTTAAATTACCTTATTTTTCCAGTCCTTAAAGCATAACCCATGGTATAAAGTAGCCAACTTAAGATATCTAAGACATCTTCCACTATGAAATCATCTTCCACAGCCAGAAGGCAAGATTCTATAGTCACAAGCAACAAATCTTTACTGACTATAAAAGTTACTCACATGCAAAAGCATGAAGAAGGGCTGCTTTTAAACAGAACTATCTAACATCTTTAAATTGGTCAAGTTTTAACTTTGTGCTAATTTTTCCTTTCTAAGAAGAGTTCAAGGCTCGGTTGTCATTCCAAGTGCTTGGTACATGTGCTCTGTGTGTGCGTGCAAGCTGATCTGATATGTGTGAGCACATGACATGTGTATGGTTTCTAAGTTATGGAATATATAAGTTCTATCAATAGGGAACTAGGTCTGAATATTGGCCTAGTACAATTTTGAAATTGCTGCTACTCTCACAGTAAGAGGGCCACCTCAGTGGTAGTCAACTGTAGTCACAGGCTAACTTAGCACTAATGTTATCAACTGCATAAAGACATCTGTCAAGACAAAGGCATTAAATTAAGTGACTGGAAAAATGAGGTCCAACATATGTCAACTCATTTATAGACATGTATATTTCAATAATAAAAGACTAAGATGCAAATTGACCATACCTTTGCGATGTCCACCAACCAATCAGGAGTATGCAAATTAACCCTATGAAGATAGCATTAATTTGCATACACAGGCCGGGGGCGGGGCAGGGCAGGAAGCTTTCCCAGAAAGGTAGCTCTGGGCCAGAGCAAAGGTGGTGCCAGCAGTCAGGGGAAGGAAGGTCCATTCTTGCATGAATCTTCACGCATCTGGCCTCTAGTAACTAGATAAAGTGCTCCTCCAGAGTTATTATCCTATGATACAACCCTTGCTTGAAGATGCAGCACAACACTGTCCTAAACTCATGATGGAAGGCTGGTTTTCAAAAAGAGAACAGTTCTTAAGGGCCATGTGGTAAGGAAACCAGCCAGGGTGGTGATTTCTTTCTCTGGCTAAAATAATGACAGTTTCTCATGAAGAGGAAGACATAAAACAAGGTCAGTTAGTAAACTCACATAAGCTATTGACCCATCACAAGGCCAACTCAGTAAAAAGGTAACTACAGAACATACTCTATAGTGACTACATGAGAAAATTTCATCACAAATGCCTTTAAATAATGCTCACCTGCTAAATGAAATCATCACTATAAGTGTAAATGGAGCCCTGGCCTGTGTGGCTCAGTTGGTAGGGTGTAATCCCACGCATCCAAAGGTTGCCAGTTAGATTCCTGGTCAGGGCACGTGCTTGGTTGTGGGCTCCATCCCCAGTAGGGGGTGTGCAATAGGCAGCCTATTGATATTCTACTCTCACATTGATGTTTTTCTCTCCCTCTCCCTTCAGTTCTCTCTAAAAATCAATAAAAATATATTTTTTTAAGTATAAATGAAGAGTTGATTGGAAATGAAGCAGTCAGTGTAAACATGGAGACTCACTCGTCGTAGCTACACTACCATCACTCACTTTTAAGAAGTGATAGGTGGTTTCCCATCCCAAAAGAAGTTTAACCAAGTGGGAAAGTCAAAGTCCACAATAACTAAATGATTTGCCTACCTTCAAACAGTTATTTAAAAGCTGATTCTGGGGTCAGGAATAGGGTATGTTTCACCTACTATTCAATACTTTTTGCCTTAAAGTTCCAACCCACTTTCACACTGGGTTCAGGCTCTCTACATTCTGATTTCGCTACATTTGAGAATTACTAATAGGAACTGAGCAAATAGGATCCATTGAAAACACACCAAAGCTATGCTAATTCTCAATATTTTGATGGAAACTTCTCTTCACACTAACCTTTTAAAGCAGTGTTCCAGACCCTGATGAACACAGTAGCTGAATTATAGCACCTGGCTATAGTACTTAAATGCCGATGATAACAGTTCAATCACATAAACAAAGAGAATGCCTGTTTTAGAACAGCTAAATGTGAGATACAGACATATTTAATTATATCTGCTGAGTGGCTAAGGTCCAAAACCCGCCACCATCTGGAGGCTTTGCTTGCCTGCATTTCAGATCCCCACTGCTGTGGATGGAAAGAGCCACTCTGGCCTTTTTCATTAACATAAAGAAAAGATTAAAATAATTAGAGTGCCTCATAAAGGCTTAGATGAAAGCACATTAGAGGAGGCATCAATACTACAGTTTATGTGGTCTCATCTGAAATGAAACCTGGCTTCATTAGCACTGAGTTTTCTTGCTGTATTTTCATAGATAGGAGCTCTGTCAACACAATTCTACTGAGGCAGGCTGTACGAGGAAGATAAAAAGCTAAATACTTGCTTCTTAAAGGCTGCTTTTGGCCCACAAAGTCCATTTTGCTATATTGTCATCATCCCTTGATGTTAAGCTTGACCAACCAAGGAACTGGACTCTTCACAAAGCAAGAACTCCTCTCCAAGGCTGAAGAGCTTAAGGGATTGTTAAAGCAACTTTTCCTCAGTTACAAAGGAATTAACAAGGGGATGCCTTCAGATGTGGAGGCTGACTATCTCTTATGTCAGAGATCAAAAAGGATTTTGCTGTTAGGCATTATGGTTCTAAACATTAAATAATCTGATTTGTAAAAATATTTTCACTCATTAAAGTCATTACTATTTAATGATTAACTACTGACTACCTATGAGAGATTAAGATACTGATAGTCATAAAATGTCAATATGTTGCCATTACCCAAGAAAATGCATTTTCCCTTAAATTTCAATGTCGAATACTGAAGCCACTATAACAACATATGACTATGTAAGTTAATTAAAATTAAATAAAATTTAAAAATTTGTTCATCAGTATGGAAGCCACATTTCAAGCAGCCAATGTGATTAGAGGTTATTCTACTGGATAAAGCAGATAGAACATTTCCATCAATTCAGAAAATACTATTGGACACAGCACTGCTCTAAAATACCATATTCTCACTGATGAAAATGCAAGGGATGATTGTTTAGCATATATTTTACCTTATAAATCAAGTGAAACTCTCTAGCAGAGCTGTTAGGAGCCAGGCACCCTGAAGCCCAACTGCTGAACTGTAACCAGCCACTTACTGGCTCTGGGGCTGGGACCAGTTACTCAGTGTCTATGTGCTTCAGTTTCCTATATCTGTAAAACGAGCATAATTATAACAACTATCCTCACAAGACTGTGGTAATAATTAAATGAGTTAGTTAAGTGCTCAGAACAGCAAGCACTAAACAAATATTTGCTGTTATTATTATTAAGCTCTATAGTATGCTTCAGAGCTTAAAAACGCTCACAGCCTTATATGGTTAATGAGTGTTTTATAACTTTTAGTATGTGTGACTGCCTGGAACAACCAGTCTCCGTGTTATCTTGGGACATTTAAGAGAAAAGATAAGATGCATTAGCCAAAAGCTGCCTTTTAAATTTCACCACCTTTTGCAAGGTAGTCGCTTCACCTAGATAAAGATTAATTCTGATTATTATAAAATTTAAATCTTAATGAATCTATTAATTAAATATATAAACTAGGTCAGTCTTCCAAGTCAGAACATATAAATATATTTTAACTATATGAATATAAATAGAGCCCATAAATCCATTTTCTAATTCTATAAAACCTGAGAATTCAAATAACCATGTGCAATATAGCAAATACATTCCATGAATGGAAACCTGCTATTAAAGTTATATCCAACTTACTGAAAATTCCAAATCAGTGGAGTCTATATTAATGACTGCCTAAACTTAAGGTACACTCTGTTTAACCTATTTGAAGTAACTGGAAAATGTAAAGATTAAAAACATTAAAACAAAGTTGAAGAACAGAATGGTCCTACACAACAGTTGAAAAGTTTGTGAAACATCTTTTTTATTCTTATTGAAAAAAAATTAATTCTGAAAAATAAGCAAATTTTTAGCATTATCAAAATACACATGTGGTTGTTAACTGTGGATAATTTCCCCCCACCTCCCAACTACCAACTGATATTACAAAAGAATCAACGCACTATTTCATTTGGAAAATCTTCTGAAATTAGAAGAAAATATACTTCTGAAAGACCTTACCTGAAAAACTACTGAAACATTTAGAGATTAAATGGTAAGAGGTGGAGATTTCCTTTAAAATATTACAGCAGAAAGTGGGGATGCTCAAGGGCAAACTGAAACAACACTGACCAAGATCAGATGTTTGTTGGGCCTAGTTAGCAAGAACCTGGGAGCCTACTACTATTCTCTACTTTTGTGTATGTTTATAATTTTTTATAAATGCAAATTAAAGAAAAATCTAACCTAAGAAAAATATAAGGTTTGTGGGGTTTTTAGTTTGCTTTTGATTTTTGCTTAAAGTAAAAGGTAAAAGTCATAACAATACGCATAGTTTCACAATCACCAGCTGAAGTAAAAAATGCTACTGCTATTGAGATTTGTCATTTCTGCTATTCACTCCTCTCGCATCAACCACTTAGAGGCAGAATTCATGGTCATCCCAAACAACTGTATGCTCAGTGTTAATTCTCCCACGTGGTTTGGTTTTTTGGATTTGTTTGTCTCTTTCTTCACCAATTCCACAAAAAGAAAACCACAAAGATTTGCTATCCCCTTCAGAAATCGCCTACGGTCTTTCTTTTAATATCATAATTCTTGACTCCAAGATGTGCCTTTTTTTTTTTATGCTATCAAGAGGATAAATTATGTTGATGGATCCCAGTATAATACTAGAATATCTAAAATTACACAATTATGGTAACTTCAGTGATTTCTAACTCCATTGACCATTTATAAAAATGAATGTCAAACTAATCTAATAACAGTCTGGGAATTGTTAGCATAATGAAAATATTTTTATGTTCGTATCATTAAAAGTACAGGAGATATGCACCTGCACAGTTTCAGTAAGGGTTAGCCAATTTTGAGACAACTTAGTGCAATAGAAAGAAAAGGGAAAAGAGAATCTGGAATCAGAAGATTGAAATTGTTGCCTGATTTTTCCCTTTTTATTTGCTGAGAAAAGGCACACACTCAAGTGAGGTTTTCTTATTTGTAAATTAGGATAATAAATACTTTATTTTCATGAGTTCCTGTGAAAATGTCACAATAGACAATATACAGAAAATGGCTTAGAAAAGAAAGTGTTACTTTTTAAAAAGCATCACCTTGTAAACTACTTTAGTAGCCCCTCTAAAAATGGTTTCAGGCTATTCCCCTACTTAGAATCAGAGAGGGAGAAAGAATCAATGAAGGACTAAATGGAGTTGTCAACCAGATTCCACACCATTCCCTGAGCCATCTAGGCACAACTGGGGTAAGGCTTCCAAGGTCATCTAAAAAGTGATTCTGAAGATTTCAAAAACTAGGGCAGGTCCATCAGATCAAAGACATGGAAGTAGCAGCCAACTGCAAGGCCATCTCCTGACACATGTGTCACTTAAATGTCATTACCCTCCTGAATGACAAATCTCATCAGGCAGTTAGTTACCAGGTCAAGGAAGTTGACAGAGACATTACTCAACAAAAGCACAAGGGGTTGACGTAAATAACTATACCAAGAACAATGCAATGTGTAACACAGAAGATTTACAGAGCAATAGGCAGTTTCATGTAGATATTATTTTGCCCTCTCCTATCTTACACAACTTACCTAAAGACCACAACTGCCTGGTTTCAAATCTTGACTCCACATTTACTAACTTTTAAACTTCAAGCAAGTTGCTTGCCTCTACTAGGTGTGCCGGTTAATAATGTGGATTTTTTTTTCAATACATAGAGTTACACATATGTTGATATATACATATGTGATTTCATATGTATGCTATTTTGATGTATTGACAATGAGTTTCAAAACTTCATGTCAAATTTGCTGAAGGTGTTAACATTATAGATATTTTTACACTTAAAAATGTCAAATTTTGTGCCAAAAAAGGAGCATTTGCGAGAAGTTTTAATTCATTACTTTATTTTGAAGAAAAAGTTGTCATATAATTCGGGAAGCTTATGGTGAACATGAACCATCTCAAGATACTTGTGAAAGCTGGTTTAAATGCTTTAAAAATGATGATTTCAATGTGAAAGACAAAGAATGTCCAGGTCAACCAAAAAAGTTTGAAGATCAACAATTGCAAGCATTATTGGATGAAGATGCATATCAAACTCAAAAACAACTTGCAGAAAGATTAAACATTGCTCAGCAAACAATTTCCGATCATTTGCAAACAATGGGAAAGGAAGAAAAATCAGTGAACAAAAGACAAATGGAAAACCAAAAAGTCATCAGTAAAATGTTGTTTCAATGACATGAAAGTAAGTCTTTTTGGCATCGAATTGTGACTGGTAATAAATGGTGGATTAGTTTTGAGAATCCCAAATGCACAAAACCATGGTTGATCCAGGTCAACCATCAACATCGACTTCGGAAAGAAGACAATGCTCTGTGTTTGGTGGGATCAGGAAGGTGTGGTGTATTATGAGCTAAAACCAGGTGAAACCATTAATACTGATCACTACCGACAACACATAATCTATATGAACCACACTTTGATCATGAAATGACCAGAATGTGCCAGAAGACACGGCAAAGTAATTTTGTTTCATGATGATGCACCATCACATATTTCAAAACCAGTTAAAGACACGTTAAAAGATCTTGCCTGGGAAGTATTAACCCACCCGCTGTATTCACCAGACTTTGCTCCTTCAGATTACCACTTGTTGCAATCGATGGCACATGCACTTTCTGAGCAGCACTTCAAAACATACGAAGAAGTGGAAAATTGGGTCTCTGAATGTTTGCCTCAAAACAAGTAAAGTTCTATTGGGACGGTATCCACAAATTACCTGACAGATGGGGGAAATGTGTAGCTAATGATGGACATTACTTTGAATAAAGCACTTTTGATGTTTCTCTTGAAATTACTGTGTTTTCTTTGATTACAATATCCGCCATTATTAACCAGTACACCTAATAAGTGCCTCAGTTTGTTCAATTACAAAATGGAGATGATAAAATACCGACCTCATAAAGCTGTGAGGAGTAAATGAAAAATGCACATAAAGTACTTAAAACAGTGTCTGGCACAAGCAAGCATTGATTTTTTATTATTACTATTATTATTGCTAAATTTCCTTACATTTTTAGTCTGCTATAAGTGAGTCCTCCTCAAAAACACATTGTGACCCAAATATTTGATCAGTGGTTTGGAAGGAGACAAGCACTTACTAATTCAAGTAAAATGTTTAAGGACACAGAAGGGATGCATATTGTGAGTGTGGAAGCTATGTTGGGGCCAGTAAGTCACTAATTTATTATTTTCCTATTCCATGTGCTTTCTCACTCAGTTGGTACAGCATCAGCTGACACTGCAAATATCAAAGGCGAACCTACAATCCCTCCAGAAGAGAAAGCTAATGACAAGCGTATAAAAGACAAAACAGAAGCACCTGGAAAGGGCTATCTATGGCCACTGTAGAATGAGTTCCACTAGAAAGAGCCTGAGTGCCAGGAAATGTAGAACTAAAATTAAGGCAGTTGCCCTATGACTAAAGGGCAGAGAAAGAGTGAGGCAGGCGCCAGGCAATGGGAACAGAAGTAGGTGCATTGCCTGAGCAGTGGCAGTGGGAGAAGATGCCCCGAACATTCTCTGCTCTCAGGAACCTTCGGGTAATGCCACAGTGAGCAATCTGACACAATGACAATACCACATCCTCTGTGTGAGGAATCCCTATAAACACGTATTCTACCATGATCTCTCAGAGGAAGTCTCTTACAAAGAAACAGGAGAGGGAACCCTCAACCTTCCTAAGGTCGCGACCCTTGCATACAGTTCCTCATGTGGTGGTGACCCCCAACCATGAAATTTTGCTACTGTTATGCATCGTGATGTAAATATCTGCATTTTCTGATGGTCTTAGGCGACCCCTGTGAAAGGGGTCGCGACCCACAGGTTGAGAACCACTGCTCTAAAATGTGTTAAGTCATGAGGTTAAATAGCAGGGGAAATTACTGGTATCCCAAGGTCTATGAAAGACCCTGTTCCATAATATGTACTAACTACTCCTGAACAAGTCCTTAACAAGATACAAACTTCATTGTCTCATAATAAGAGTCTTAAGTTATATTTTTCCACCATGATGACATTTCACTCCCCTGATGCAGATGGCAAAGACTGCGCCAAAAACCTACTCTTTCATATAAGAGACTCTTTCATATAAGAGTCTCTGAAGGTAATTGTGGCTTCATGACTCACGGTGGTTGTCTTTTTATTTTAACATATAAAACACTAAGAAAACGTACCTTTATTTTATGATTTTTTATAAAATAATAGCATTAATGTTTCATTCATAATTGTAATAAAGTAACAACAGAAAGCAGAGCCCCATTCTGGTGCCTTTGTGAATGTGGAAAAGCCTCAGAGATCAAGATTTATATTAGCTCCAGTAATCCACCTCCACTCCACTTTGATCCTTTTCATCAAAAAGGTAGCATAACTTCAAAAACCACGTCAACCAGCACATGGTGTTCTCGCAGTTTAGGACACAATCCCAAAGAACTCTTGCATTAATTACAGTGCTATACTATATACAGAAAAATAATGCTGGCTGAACAATATCTAAACAGCAGATCTAAAATTAAAACTAGGAAGCAGAATAACAGCCTAGAGGATGATTCTGGTAGCTCTTAAGAGACCTAGTTGGGGCAGGAGACTGCTGAGTAAGTCTTAGGTCTGCACAGGGAATAGACTTTCCCATCCAAAGCAGCGACTCTAGAGGAGCTACAATCTGAGAAAGGGCATGCTAGCACACAACCCTGACGCCCACAGTAAAGGAATACTTACTGGATGTGTGCTTACTGAAGAATACCAATCTACACTTTTCACGGAAAGTGCTTCAAAAGTTACTGTGTCAAATACCTAGACAACCACCAAGAATACAATAATCAAAATCATATATCTTCTCATTGTTTTCTATTTATATGCCAAAATCTGAAAATAGATAAAAATTCTTTTTTGTGGTATACAACTTAATGTCACTTCCTCTTAAGCAGCATTTTCTTCGAAGACATAAAAGGCTGTTAATGTTCTTCAAACTCACCAAGTTACTCAATAACCACAAGAGTAACTGAAAGCAGTGTGTGAGGCACAGATGGTAGGGTTAGACCTTAGTCTTTGCCTTGTGACCAAGCTTTACTAAAAGGCTCAACCTGGGCAAGCCCCAAATTTCCCAGAGGAAAATAAGCTTTATTTCCTGAAGCCGCAGTCACCTCTAACCTGAGAGGGCAGAAACTTGTAATACATTCCTCCAAAACTGTATGTGAGCAGACAGCAAGTGTTATCTAGTTATTATCTGGGGCAGATTATTGTTACTCTGAATCTCAGTTTTCTGATCTAGAAAAATAGAAATCACATCATTCGCCTTCCAGGTTGACATGAAGATTCATAAGGCCATGTGTGGAACTTAAGCTCTAGTGCCCAGAAGAGCAAAGGCTGGCAATTGTTGGTAAATACTATCACTGCTCGGTCTCCCCAGGTTTCACCTCCCACCTACATTGGACACCTATACTTCATCACTAACCTACTGACCACAGAATCATGGGGAAACACGAGAGGAGATGCAGTAGCACCTAGCTCCATTAGAGATGGGCCAAATACTCAGGAAAGCCACTAAGAAACAGTTGTGGGCTAACAGTCAATTTATCAGATAAGCACATGTAACCCCCACATGAAGCATCTGACCCCCCATTTCCAAATCAGCTAGAATGATCTTGGCATATCTCTACACTCCAATTCTTCATGAATCCTTTGTAAATACTAAATAACATGGGTACAAAGCAATTCTATGGACCACATATCATACCTCTTCATCATCATCACCAGGAACAAAGGAGATGCCAATTATTAGATTTCATAACTCTAAAGGGACATTTTCTACCCCTTACTCCTTCAGGAAAAATAAAGGAAGAAAAGAACAATGTTGCAGAGGAATCAAATGGGAAGTCAATGTGCTAATACTAGTATAAACATGACATGCCCAATTCTATCACTGCAATAAACTCTTTGACTTTAGTACAAAAATCTCTTCTGACCATCTGGAGCTACTCTAGGCATAAGGCCAAAACTTTGTAATTTCTTTTCAAAGTAAATGATAGATCAGTAACTGCCACGTTGCTAATGCATAGCCAAAGGGAGCACCTCGTATCCTATTTGGTGCTCCCTGGAGTTTGATACATGTAGTAAAAGTAAAGTGCTTCCAAATAAATCTGCCCACTTATCAATACTCAGATTGAATAAAGATCATGTCCCTTCTAACAAGGCAATATTTTTTCAGATGTGATCCTGTTACCCTGTTTCAGATAGGAAATAGGACCTTCTGTCAAGTTTCACTAAAAGGAGCTGTATCTAAACTAGAATGAAGCATAGATGACTCCATGTTTATTGCAACCTTATATATTTAGGTTGTAATAAACATGGAATCACATAATATACAGGGCAAAAGAGGTGATCAATGGTGATCAATGAAGTTGGAGAAGATTTATTTCTAAACTTCACTGACCAGCAGGATCACTTTCTTCATCCAATAAACCAAGAGAACCTACTATGTACATAGTAATGGTGAATGAAAATCAAAGTTTTCAACAGCTCTGCCAAAAATGTAAATCTGAAAAGTTTAAAGACAATTTCATGCAATATGCCACTGATAATAAGAGCAACTTGAAAGCTCAGAGGCTTAAATTTGATAATCTTCCCCTCAGCATACTGAGAAGAAAAATGTGAGCCAGCATTGGCTATAGATTTCTTGCAAATACTTTTTGTCCAGATTTCAAAGACATGAAAGCTATCTCTGAAGGCACACTTTCTACTATCTTATCTTTTCTAGTAAAACACTTTAAAACAGAATGATCTGAAATTTTATCTGGTAGCAGACTGTTTCTTACAAACATGAGTTGTAAGGAATTTTACAGATGAGTAAAAAAAAAGCTAACCACAGATTGCAAAATTTAACTGAAGATAGATTACAAATTTAAAAAATATCAAAAAGGCAAGAATGGGTTTTCTTTTCTGATGAACAAACTCTTCCTTGACAATAAATTAACAAATTCAAAATAAGAAAGCTGGAAGTCATTAGAGATCATCTGACCCTGATTTACCCCAGCTCACCTCTTAGAGAAGCTATTTTGTTTGTTTGTTTGTACGTTTGCCTTCAAAGCATCCCATAATCATTATAGAACTGGAACCCTTGTGTTCTACTCTGAGAATAGGGAAGAAATGGGCAATCTTATCAGGCATCATCTGTGAAGAATTCAGAGCCCAATAAGAAAATGAGAGCAAAAACCTTAGAGCAGATTCCTGGCACAGGAATGCAAGGGGAGGATTCTTTGTCCTTAGTCTTTTGGAATGGAAGACAAAGAGAACTGAGTGCTGACAGAATTGCCTTTCCCAAAGGATTTAACAGGCTATAGTGGAAATTCCAAGGCAAGTATCACCATCAAAGGAAAGTGCTGTGAAGAATGGAGTAGGAGGAGAAAGCACCAACAACTATAAAATTCTGAGGAAGACATACAAGGAAAAGCAGAACTTTCTGGAGATCGGTGAAGGGGGTGATCTGGTAAATGGCCAAAAAAAAAAGAAAGAAAAAGACTGCAAGAAAAGACCAAAAATGCTATGTAATTTTAAGGAACTATGGAACAGTTGAAGAAAAATGGGGAAATTATAAAAACCAAAACTTGTTTTGTAAATATTTAACAAGTTATAAAAGGAGCAAAATATACAAGGAAGGAATAGCAATGAATAATTCAAAAGAAATCTTAATAAACATGATTTGTGGCGGTAGCTCATAGCAATTCCAATGTTTTAAAGAGGAATACTATTTTCTGACTCCACCTAAATTCACTTCATTTTTTCATTCATTTTTTTATCACTGTGACCTCTGTTCATTATTTACTTAAGATTATATTTTCTTTCAGTGATCTAGGGGCTTCAGGAAACAATAGAAGTCAAATGAGAAAAGGATGAATGCATGAATGAACAATAGGCAGAGTCAGAAAAGTATTTAGAAATACTATATATAAAATCAACTCTGCAAAATGCCCATCACAATGCTTAAAGAATCATCAAAAAGCCCTAACCAGTTTGGCTCAGTGGATAGAGCGTCAGCCTGTGGACTCAAGGGTCCCAGGTTCAATTCCGGTGAAGGGCATGTACCTTGGTTGAGGGCACACACCCATAGGGAGTGTAGTGTGCAGGAGGCAGCTGATTGATGTTTCTCTCTCATTAATGTTTCTAACTCTCTATCCTTCTTCCTTTATTTTTTTTAAAAAAAAGAATAGTCAAATAGTGGTCAACAGAAAAATTTCACTTTTAGGAAGGAGAAAAGTAGATGATTGGGGTTCTAGAGACATTTAACAGGCATAGGAGAAGAGGGTGGGGAGAAGATAACTTGCCAACCTCAGAAAAGAAAAGAATATATTTATAAATGGCCTGTAAGGTGGAGGAGGAAGCAAGTTGGGATTGATGCTTCATGGTATTGCCATCCTTCACCACATGCGTAAGAAACTTTTAAGGAAGTAAAACTGCACAAACTTAACTTCGGTACCAGTATGATCATCTCATGCACCACTTTCCTCAGTATCCCTAAATATTCTGATAAGTAAAATAAATTATGATTTTTGGTTAAGTATCCCCCAGTAATCTGGTTCATGCATCATGCATAAGTTTGTGGAACCAAATGGTTAATACTGGAAAAAAGGATCTGAGACTTCATGGGTTCCTTGCTCTGACTTAGTGAAGATTGTGTAACTTGTACAAACATAACCATTTCCTGCCCACTGAACAAAGCAATTAATGGACTGGGCAATTTGAGATGATTTAAGAGAAGACATCAACTTGACCATGTTTCACTGATGTTCATTTTAAAGAAACAGACTAGGAAGTATAGATTATTGCTACTTTGTTGAACAGCAGTCATTATTCCTTTACATAAATTTGGAAAAAGAATGTGCTTCAAATGGCTCTAAAAAAATATATCTAAAACCCATACCTTCAACTTATTACTAAAAAGTAACATGTAGGCTCTGCCATTTTGGAAGGAAAAATAAAAAATGATAAAATTTTATGAGTTTAGAAGTATTCAACATTAATATAAAATAAGTACCCAAGGGAAAAAAGGAAGGAGAAAAGGAAAGAGGAAGAAAGCAACTTTGGCTCCCAATGACATCCCAGGGCTAGTTCCAAGACCACACGAGGTCCAGGGACACTGCCCTAGCTTCCTGTCCAAAGAATCCAATATTACTTAAGCTAGTTTGAGAAGGTCTCTGTTTATTCACAAGGCAAATAATTCTTCACTATTACTGAACTCCAAAAATCTTTTGAATCTTCACGTTTTCAGGTATCTCAATTATTTTAAATCAAAATTATCAAACACTTCCAAGAATTAGAATTAGAACATAACTTTAAAATAAAAATCAAACAAGTTTTCTCCTGGTTCAAACACGTGGTATCTCAATGTCAAAACATTATGCCTTGCTCCATCATTAAGTAATATATTAATTAAATCAATGACTTAATTAACTCAAAAACATATTGAGCACATAGTTTGCCAGGCACTGTATAAAAAGAGAAAAGGAAAGACATGATCCCTGTGTTAGAGGAATTTCTATTTTAGTGGAGGAGACAAAGAGCAATTAGCAATCCCCCTGTTCCTTTCCTTGCTACATCTTTATAGTCAGAATCAACACATACTACTTCTGATTAAGCTTAGGCTCCCTAAGCATTAGGTAATGAATGGTTTATATAGCGCACTGGTTCCCACAATCTTCTACATTAAAAAGGGAAATAAAAAATGTGGAGTATACATTTTGCATCAGAGTGCAAAATTAGCCTCATGACCGAGAAACACAGGAAAAAACCTGAGTATGAGCCCAATTCATAAATGTGCCTCGCCCAGCTGGTGTGGCTCCCTGGTTGACCTTTGACCCAGGAACCAAGAGGTCACAGTTCAAGTACCAGTCAGAGCACATGCCCAGGTTGCTGGCTCAGTCCCTAGAAGGGGGCATACAAGAGGCAGCCAATCGATGATGTTTCTCTCTTATCAACATTTCTATCTCTCTATCCTCTCTCTTCCTCTCTAAAAATCAATAAAAGCATATTAAAAATATAAAATAAATGTGCCTTATCTTCGGCCTGTCCTTCATCGTTCTCTTCTGAAAACCATTTACAACTGTGATCACACAACTACCACCATCCACCCCAGAGCAATGGGACTGACTGACATCTAAAAGAAGAATCTGTTATTTCAAATTAAAATCCACCATCTTTTCATTACCTGTACTTATTCAGAGGTTCACTACAAGACTGAATCCTGAAAATACTGAGAGAACATTACAGAGTGCCAATTGGTTCATTATGAAGGTTCATTGTTCACAATGAGAGTCTTCTCTTCATGATGGAAACACTTTTTCTGTAAAAAACAGGTTTTTAATAAGCATCAGCCAATTAAGGATAAGGCCTATTACAGTTGATAGAAACTGACTACCTGGCTAAATCTTCACATTCTTGCAAATCCAAATATGTATTCCCTTACACTGAAACATTTAGGTCAAAAGATGCCCAATTGGTTTGAAACATTTCAAAGTGAAGGCTCTCACTAACCAAATCATTCAAAAGAGCAGCGCTAGGAATAATGACACACAAGCTCTCTCTCTATTTGTCTACAAGTGTCAATTCAGTGGACTATAGATAAACATCCTTCTACGCAATCATCCGGTCAGCATCCTGGAAAAAAAATATCATTATGCTAAAGGTTAAGAAAGTTTATATAGGCTCTCAGGTGTAATGTTGTCAATGATTACTTTTCCATGGCAAAACATGAATTGCGTTAGGACTTTGAAAAATAAATAATGACGCCTAACTTGTATCTTTGATCTGATTTCTTGCCAAATTTAAATATACCAGATATATTTCAAATAAATAGGTTAGACAACCTATAACAGATTTCAGCTAGGTTAATAATCCATACAACCATTATAAATCTAAATTTCCAATTAAGAAAATAATTTTGTCAAATCAAAACATTTGACTCCCAAACACTCTAAACATGAAGTAAAATTTTTCAAAGCCTTTTAACTTTGTTTTTATACATAGGTTACAAACTTCCCACGCATTGGGTGCAAACAGTGTCAGGAGTCCTTGAGGAGGACTAGTCTCAAAAGTGTCAAAAAAAAAAAAAAAAAAGAAAACCCATTGGGATGCTTACTATGGAAAAGGCTACTTGAAAGCCCCATTTCTTTTTAAAAAGGTAAATTTGGATTTTAAAAATGTCCTCCCAGATATGTACTATGCCATGCACACATGCATAATTTTAAAAGTACTACAACAGTCAAAAATCTCAAGCTTTACTTCTTTTTTGTAAGTACTATAGTGACAAATAAATATTATGAATTATGTTCATACTGATGACAACCAGAAACAAAATGTCAGGAAAAAATGATCAGCACTTAAGGTAAACTGCTAATGGTTTTAGGAATTAAGACAAAAAAGAAAAGGCTGTATTCATAAAAACGACCTTGGTTTATGCTTCTTCCCTATGATGCTGTTAGAAACTCCTTTCTAATATATCATTTCAAGAAGAGAAACCTCAATCAACTAAAAGACTTGTATGCATGTACACAGACAGCTGGGGGGGGGGAGTAAGGGCAAGAATGGGGGTGTGTGGAAAGGGCAATGGGGTGATAAGGACACATATGTAACACCTTAATCAACAAAGAAAAATATTTTTAAAAAATAAGAAGAGAAATTTCTACATGTTTAGTCAATGCAAAATGAATACAATGACCTGAAGTTATGGTGCTAACATTATATGTTTCTGTTCGATGTCAATTACAGGTCCATTAAAATAGGATGATTTCGTCTTTTAACTCCGCTGAACATAAAGACTGAAACAACTGCTTCTTTCAGTTCTGGCTGTTCCTATGATTCCCAACAAGTCCCTTCAACTTAAGATCTGATGGGTACTGAAGGTTTTTAGAAGAATGAATTATATGCCAACTGAAAATCTGTATTAGAACATCCCAATAAATTAAATCTCAAAATAGCAATAAAAATCTTTGCTGGTTTGGCTCAGTGGATGGAGTGTTGGCCTGCGGACTGAAGGGTCCCAAGTTAGATTCCAAACAAGGGCACATACCCAGGTTGCAGGCTTACTCTCCAATAGAGGGCATGCAGAAGGCAGCCAATCAATGATTCTCTCTCATCATTGATGTTTCTATCTCTCTCTCCCTCTCTCTTCCTCTGAAATTAATAAAATATATATAAAAATAAAATAAAAGCTATTGAGCAAAATGTTACTTTAAAAAATAAATCTTTGCCTTATTAGAAAATGTAAAGATAAGATACAGGAGTGATACCAAACTCCTTAAAAATATCATTTGTAAAAATATCTTGAGAGAAAGCAAGATGGCCACATAGGTGAACACCTAAACTGCCGCCTCACACAATTTCAAAACTATAGCTAAAAGAAAGAACGGACATCATCCAGAACCACAGGAAAGCTGGCTGAGTGGAAATTCTACAACTAGAAGGAAAGAGAGGGGCTCACAGAGACTCAGAGGTGCTCACAGAGACTCAGAGGTGCTCACAGAGACTCAGAGGAGCTGCACGTGGAGAGGACAGGCAGTGGAGTGAGTGCCTGGCTGGCTTCCTCTAGTGAGAGGGAAACAGAAACTTCTGACTGCACTGAACCCCAGTTCCAGGAGAGACTCATACAGGGGGCGTCTGGACTGTTGAAAAAAGAGAGGAGTGCATGGAAACTCAGAGGAGCCACGACAGGCAGAGGTCTGGAGGCACGTGCCAATGTGCACAGAGAGGACTAACTGCTGATTGTGCCGCTGCCTTTCTCTAGCAGGAAGAAGACCGAAGCTCTGGACTGCACTGAACTCCACTTCAGACTGCACTGAACCCCAGTTTCAGGCGAGACCTTGGGGATCCAGACTCATACGGGGAGACGCAAAAGGCAGAGATCTGGAGGCACGTGAGCATGAGTGCACACAGAGAGGGTTGCAGCAATTACCAAGGGACACTGAAACCCAGGGGCCTCATAGAGCAGGGCTGATGGGAAGCCAAGGTTGTCTGCTCAGCCCTGAGACTCCACACCATTCAAGCCAAGCACAGAGACTTTTGCAATCTTGCAAGTCTTGTATCATAAGGATGACTCCAGCACAGAAGTTCTCCTGGCATACACACAGCTAATCCTCACAACCAATTGGCTTAGAGGTCAATTACCTCCAGTGATACCAACAACAAGACTGTACACACAGTCCACAAAGGGGTGCACCAAGAGTGCCCACCTCAGGTAAGTAGGGAGGCTTAGCCACTGGGCCCTATAGGACACCTAGCACACAAAGCCACTCTATCAACTAAGGGAAGCAGCTAAAATGCGGACACAAAGAAACAGGTCACCAATGAAAGAAATGGAGGAAAGCAAATGACTGGGTATAGAGTTCAAAACTACGGTTATAAGGTTTTTCAAGAATTCCTTGAAAAGCCCAATAAATTCAGCGAGACCCTTGAGATATGATAAAGGACCAACTAGAAATTAAGCATACACTGATTGGAATAAAAAATAAGGTACAGAGATCCAACAGCAGACTAGAGGATTACAAGAATCAAGTCACAGATTTGAAATATAAAGAAGCAAAAAACACTCAACTGGAAAAGAAAAAAAGAAAAAAGAATCCAAAAATGTGAAGATAGTGTAAGGAGACTCTGGGACAACCTCAAGCGTACCAACATCAGAATTATGGGGGTGCCAGAAGAAGAGAGCAAGATACTGAAAACCTATTTGAAGAAATAATGACTGAAAACTTCCCCCACCTGGTGAAAGAAATAGACTTACAAGTCCAGGAAGTGCACAGAACCCCAAACAAAAGGAATCCAGATGACCACACCAAGACACAACATAACTAAAATGCCAAGAGCAAAAGACAAAAAGAGAATATTAAAAGCAGCAAGAGAAAAACAGTTAATTATCTACAGGAGAGCACCCATACAATTATCAGCTGATCTCTCAACAGAAACTATGGAGGTCAGACGGGAGTGGCAAGAAATATTCAAAGTGATAAATAAGCAAGAACCTACAACCAAGATTACTTTACCCAGCAAAGCTATCATTCAGAATTGAAGGTCAGATAAAGAGCTTCACATATAAGAAAAAGCTAAAGGAGTTCATCACCACCAAACCAGTATTATGTGAAATGCTAAAAGGTATCCTTTAAAAAGAGGAAGAAGAAGAAAAAGGTAAAGATAAAAATTATGAACAAATACATATCTATCAACAAGTGAATCTAAAAATCAAGTGAATAAAAAAATCTGATGAAAAGAATAAACTGGTGAATATAATAGAATCAGGGGCGTAAAAAGGGAGTGGACTGATAATTCTCAGGGGGAAAGGGGTGAGGGGGATGCAGGGAGAGACTGGACAAAAATCATACACCTATGGCTGAGGACAGTGGGGGGGAGGTAAGGGCAGAAGGAGGGGTGGGAACTGGGTGGAAGGGAGCTATAGGGGGGAAAAAACAATTACAATAATCTGAACAATAAAGATTTATTAAATTAAAAAAAACATACACAAAAAGATCTCATTCTTAAACAAGACACAAAAGTAGTGGAATCCAAGTGAGCTGTGAGATTAGGGAATGTAACTCTGAAAGGTACTGATGACAGTATATAAGAACCAGCTCACATATTTTCTCTGAAAAATTAACTAATATCAACTTTTTTCTTATTAGTAAAACCACAAAGAAATTGACTGGCCTAATGAATAAGGAGACTTTTCAACATGAACGTTGCTTTTGAAAAGCAAATTTATCTTCTGAGACAAAACTGACAAAGCCTTCCTTCAAGCATGTTTCCAGCCAAAGGTGGGCCATGTGAGAAAACTGGGCAGTTTCCAAATTTGGTAAAAAGTTCAGAACTGAGCCAGTTCTGACAATATTCAGACAGTTTTTCTACACATCCAATTTACATATAAGTCCATTCATGATTTCAATGTGGATAAGGGCCAAATATCTCTATAACTGTGATTAAGAACATCACGTATTTTTAAATACACTGGTTGTATTCCATCCAGCCCAAGAACCAACCTCTGTGCAGCACTGTATGATTCTTTTTTCCCTCCCTGCAAGTTAGAAAATTAAATTTTCTTCATTTCCAGCCAGGGGCCACTCATACAAATCTAATGGGTGTAGACAGCATTTCCTGCGTACTGCAAGAAAATAATAGGATTGTCATTATTAACGTGACCCAAGGCATGCACTGAGGTGGGGCACTAAAGAAATTGACCTTTCATTTTCATCAGTAAGACTGCACTGACTGCTGGCTTTTTGTTTTGTTTTGTTTCTTTTAAAGGTGAATGTTATTTTTTTTTTCTCTCTCCAACATTAAGGTCTAACACTGCCTCATTCACTCTCATAGAGCAAGACAGGCTCCAATTCCTATTATCCTTTCCATTCAACTGTGTTTATGTCTGGAACAACCCTGCCAGTAAACAACCAGCTAAAATTCAGTTTTATTTTTCTTCTCTTACTCTTTTGGAGTTGGCCTTCTAATTTACAAGAAGTTGGTGAGATCTGGGCACTGCCAAAGCAAACTATTTTAGTCATTGACACCTCTGCAGAACATTCTATGTCATTCTAAAGAAATGAGCGTTCGAACAATAAACAGCAAAAATGGCTACGGATTCTAGAAATACCGTGAGATCTCAACCTGCAGTGCACTGTTCCCCAGCAGTGCCATCCTTACGCCATTATAGAGATGAAGAACACTGTCTGAGGTGGTGACCCAGAGATGAAAGGCAGGTCTCTTGGGAGCCCCATGGTTTCACCCACTAATGTCAAGGCCTGATCTCTTTTAAACATGGTTAGAACAACATCCACAAAAAAAGGGGGGGGGGGCGCCAAGGGAATGGGAGGGAGTGACTCTCCTTTATTACAACTTTCCTTTGATCCTAGACTTAGGAGAGGAAGCAGAGTTGTCATATATCTACTTAAAGAGGGACCACCTCTTTTGAGGGGACAGGGAAAAAGAAAAATATTGGCAGAAGCAGCACTTATTTTCAGACATACTTTTTGTTTCCCCAAAGTGCTTCCTACACATATTCTTTTATTTTATGCCCACACTATCTTACATTACTAAGGTAAACAGCTCAATTAAGACTTTAGCCATGAGTCACAAAACTGTCACTTGAACCACGAACACTCAGGGAGTCAGTGGCAAAACAAAACCGATGCTAGTATTCCTATACACTCTTAAAGTAACTGGGGAATAGTTTTAAATAACCATTATCCCATTAAGAAGTATGTCCAACAACTAAATCTGTCTATAGTCAGTGGACAAAAGAATAAGATAGTAGCTTGTTCAAAGCACTTGCCAAGCCCAATAGTCCTAACAACAACTCCTTTCAACAGACAAAGCCACTGAGATCGAAAAACTCAACCAAAGTCAGTTAGAAATCTGCCCAGTGGAGTCTCAAATTCAGGTCTCAGTTCCAGATCGCATGGGCTTAGTCATCCCATTATAAACGATGATTAAGGATTTACCTTCTTACCAAAAATATTAATTCCAAGTTAAGTGAGTAGTTTCCCATGCCATATATGATAAGCTGCTATTATATAGAGATAAGAACTAAAGAATTCCCAAGAAGAATGGTTTTTCTAAAAATGTTTCCTTTTAATCTTAGAATTCAACTTTCTAGAAAATCATTCTATGCTTTTTAATGAAAAAAATGTTATGAAAATTATTTATTGGCTAAAATTAAAAGTTACTGAAGATATACAAACACAGGGATCTGTATTTAAAGTGTTTTTTTAACACTTTATTTTTTTTTTTAAGTCTGGCTCTTCATTAATCTGCCAAGCAGAACATCTGATGGCAGAATACAATTGTCCCTCTACTGAACTCACAGATGACTCAGTGGAAACTAGAATTTGGAAAACTTATCATCCCACGTGAAACGAAATAGGAACAAACTCGCTCACCTTCATGGGTGCTACATCCTTTCCAGGCCTGCCCCAGTCTCCTCACTTCTACAGTCCCTGCCATCACAAAAGCAAGGAAGGAAAACTTTCAAAACGTGAAAGTTAATGGCAGACACTTGGGACCTAAAAGTACCCCAAATGAATTGAAGCTAAGGTAATTAGGTAGAGGAATTTATTTGAATCCCCAATCCTTTTTCTTTTTAGCCAGTTGCTATGCCCTGATAGGTTTTAACAAAATCCTGAGAACACTGAACTAAATTTAAGAGAATCAGAAAGTGAAACAGAAATAGGAAGTAAAACTCTTTCTATGTTTGAATTTAATATAACCAGTAAATAGCAAAAATCTAAAAAGCTACATTTCAAAATTATTCAGATTGTCAGAGGTATCATTAAGATTGAGTTAATGCTACAGCACAGTAATCACATATCAGGATTAAAATATCTCAAAATCAAATAAACATAGAAATAACTACGTTTCTTCATTAATAAAGAAATGTAAAGGCCAATTAAGTTATCTGTTGTTAAAGCCACCCTGTCTTAAGCAGTGTTATACAATAGCCAAGATCTGGAAACAGTCCAAGTGCCCATCAGTAGATCAATGGATAAAAAAGCTGTGGTACATTTACACATGGAGTACTATTCAGCTATTTAAAAAAAAAAAAAAAGGAAATCTTACCATTTTTGATAGTATAGGTGCGCCTAGAGATTATTATGCTAAGTGAAATAAGCCAGTCAGAGAAAGACAAATACTATATGATCTCATTTATATGTGGAATCTAATGAACAAAATAAAGTGACAAACAAAATAGAAGCAGAGACATGGATACATGAAACAGACTGACAGATCGCAGAGGGGAGGAGTGTGGAAGAGATTAGCCAAAGAACATATGTACATATATGCATGGTCCATGGACACAGACAACAATTTAGAAAAGGCCAGGAGTTGGGCTGGGGGCAGGGACTGGGTAGGGGAGGTAAAGGGGGGAAATAGGGGCAACTGTCATAGTGTCACCAATTTTTTTAAAAAGTGTTATCCATTCCTTTTCCCTCTTCCAGTAGCTCTCTTTAAAAAAAAAAAAAGAAAAAAAGATAGCATTTTTAAAATTGAACTTCCTTCCTAAGAAGCTCAAAGCTACTGATTTTATAACATCCTGGAATATAAATATACACACATGGGAGAGTTTTAGTGTCCCTTATCCAAAATTGTAAGTAAATATCCACTTTTAGGCAAAAGTGGTAAAAGGCTATGAAGAGTTACATAGAAGAGGGTCAAAGCAATTTAAAATATAAGCAATTAAAATGCCCAAATCCTTAAATTAAAACATATTACTTTGTTTATAGATGCTTAAAACTGTTTCCTTTAAATCTTAGGGTATAAAATAGGTTTTTAAAAATTAAGCCCTGAAAGGGAGATAAGGCAAAGGCCTCTCAGACATAGTTAGCCCAGCACTGAGGAGAGCTTTTCTGGGGTGCCGCCCTCTCTTGCAAAAATTTAGCATTTATAGCCTCTCTCCTAAACAGAAGTTTGGAGAAACAAGAGAAGGTGGTTCTAACAGTCTTCATCATTCCCCAGAGAAGCACAGAGCTCTGTCTGGCCCATGAGAAGCATTTCTGCGAAGCAAAAAAAAAACAAAAAAAAAAACAGTTTTTAGGTAGTACAGCCTCAGGGCTGCATCTTCATTGGTCTCTTCATCCACACAACCCACATAAATACAAGTAAAGAAAGCAAGTCAGGTCCCACTTCAGAGCCTTGTCCTTAACTCACCTCCAGTGAACTCACTTTCTAAAGATGGAGTCGAGAGCTACATGATTTCTAACAAAGGAAGCATTTAGGGTTGCCAGCTCCCCAGGTTTAGCCTGGGCCATCTGGGAAAGCACAGGGCTCCTCTGAATCCTGAGGTCACCTTTTATTAACCACACGGGCTGTTCTTTGAGCTCACAGAAATGAGGCAGATCTAGTTGGTTCAGTGCTGCCCATCCCTGGGGCTGCCTTTGGTGCTACCCAAACACCACAAACTGTTAACCTTACAGAAGAGAAAGTGTCAGTATTAGCAATAGGAGGACTTGCTTGTCCAGGTGCAAATTATAAGTACAGGATCTTCATATAAATTAACTTCAGTGAAAGGTGAGGGACACAAGATGGACAAAACTGTTATTACCACTGAATGAAAAGGACTCTCTTTCATAGGTTTTCAAATGTCTGAAAAAAGTAAGACACTACTACCAGTTCTTAACCAAATGCTCTAGATTTTTCCCATTCACTATATTGTACTTCTTATATATGACTTTCTATGAAGAATACTTTTATTCTCTGGTTTCTCTCACTCCAACGTTAAATTGCTATTACAGAAAACAATCTAGAAAAACCTCCCTCCTGGGAGATGTCCAGAATATTATTACTTCAAAGATAAAGTTTAGGTTTCTGGGCAACTGACAGGTTGAATACATGAAAGGCACTCAACTGACACTTAGCATTCAGCTACCTGGAAACCCAAATACACTGTTCCAAGTCTGGAGGAACAAATAATACATATATTTTAATTGGGAACAAATAAGATTTTAAATGTGAACTACTGAGAAGCAGTGTGATAAAGCTGAAAAGGGTTCTTCAATCAGTCGAAGGTGTCTTTTGAACGCTTTAGAGCTTCTTTTTGAGCATGTCTTCTAATCTCAGTCAACAAACATTTATAGGACACGTGATAGGCACCAGCTTCTGCAGCACATACTAGAAACACACACAGGAAAAGAGAATATCTACCTTTGACAGTCAGTTTAATGACTTGTGTGTGTGTGAGAGAGAGGGGTGGGGCTGGGGCGGGGAGAGAGAGAGAGAGAGAGAGAGAGAGAGAGAGAGAGAGAGAGA